>CM054818.1:18550252-19750252 GCA_028984105.1 Lavandula angustifolia | reverse complement strand
AATAGAAGAAATATAGCTACCATTACAATCACATTCACAAGTTTAACTCTTGAGCTTTTACAAAACTTCTTAAGTAATCAGAAATATCAGTTCAGCAAATACCTATATTTTTTATTCTAAGGATAAGCGGACTGTAGACGAGCATGAACCTATCTACTTATTTGATAAAAGAAATGTAGTGTTATGTATGGCCGTCATTGCTTGTAAAAATCAGTATAATATCAAATATCAAACCAATGGAAAACTCTAGATGGTTAGGAGAAGATAAATTGAGAAATAATGATAAAAGTGCAAGCAAAGGGGTTCTAGTGGATTTTTAGGTGAACTAAATTCTTCACAACTAGTCACAGACTCACAGTAATACATGCTTACAGTAAACATGAATCAAGCATATATCAGTGCAAAAGAGTACAGTTGAATCACTAAATATTTGTTCCCGAATTTATTAAAGAACTTAAAATATTATAAGGAAATACAATGAAGGTAAAAAACTGAAGGAAAGTCGAAGCTGGAAGAAAGATTACCGAGAAGATAAAAACTTCCCCCATGAGATCCACAGCAGCTTGAACAGCTTTCTCTTCATTCAGAGGCCGGATTTCAACATCAGTCGCATGACCATATATCCGTCTTTGCGTGGTTGTTGTTATCCTGTGATTGGTCTGGTTCAAGTATAATAGATATAAGAATAAACCATTTCAAAATGCAGTGATAATCAAGCACATTGGACGACACCTCAAACAGTCACAAATTATTCACTTAGATATGTCAAAACCTAGAGAGCTTCAAGACAGTAATCTAAAAATATACTAAAAGACATGAGTTCTAGATGTGGTGTCAACATACGGGGAGAGCAAAAGGATGAGAATTTGAAAAGAAATGAAAAAAAAGGGAAATAAAATGAAAAAGACAAGAGCAGTAAGACTATACATCCCCACAATTAAACATATGAAATGTGAAAAACATTAAAGCATCAAAACCGCATCCCAGAATTATGTGATGAGTTAAGTCTATTCAAGAAAATCCCACAGTCTCATAATTAATAGAGCTAAAAGCTAAAATTAAAAGCTGATGGGAATGCAACTTCCAATAGCTGCAGCTCCAGAGTCGGATATCTAAAATTCCTATTCCACAGTAATCAATAAAAGCAACAAGATAGCTGAAAAAAATAAAAATCAGAGTTGGATAAAGCAATTCATCAGACTCAGTTCTGTAAAATCAAAACTAATGCTACCATCTTCTTCAATTTTCACTCAAGAAGCTTTCAACAACAGGTAGCACTCAGATTGCAGCTCTTAACAATAAATGCTTCACTTTCATAGAAGCACAGGCAGTAACCTAAAAATCATGGAGGCCAAGGAGAAACCTCAATGCCCAAGATCTAAAGAGGCGAGAGACTTAATCAACATAGAGAAAGAGTCTCTAAAATCAAAACACTTCAACCCTTGATCGTTATGGCCGCAATTACAGCACGCCATTCTCAAATGCAGGATTTACCACAAAACATAACAATCTGAATAGGCGCAACGCAACATCAGCCTAAAAAAACGATCCATTTCCACAAAATCATGAATCAATTGAGGGTAAAATACCTGCGCTACGCTGACTATGAGATTCCTGAATTTCGGGTGAATTCCGGCCTGCTGCTTGAGCCTAGCGGCGATGGGTTTACTCAGAGTTTTTAGGGCAAGTGTTCCAAGCTTCAATAGAGGGAGCATTACTATAAATCGCTAACTTTATTTCTTGCTAGCTTGTGTTTCGGAATCTGATTCTCAATGAAAAATAAAACTCCAGTTTTTAGGTTTATAGCAACACATGAAATCGAAACTTGTGGGATGGGTGTGGAGGGTTGACCAGTTCAGAAGGGTTGAGTTTCTTGAAAAGCAAGGCAGAAAACGCGGCATCCCAGGTGGGTTAGACCATTTTATAGTATGGGGGGAGAAAAAAGAATCATAGTTGTTGGAGTTTGAATGATGATTAGTAGAGGTAAAAAACTGGTGATTACGATGGCGATGATCTGAATCATCCGCAGTGAAATGAAGTTTCCTTCCGCCGTGGTTACAGAACCAAACCCGCTTTCTATTCTCAGCATAAATCGTGGTAAGGGCCACTTTGAACTCATCCTACTGTTTGGAATAGCTAAGTAAGTTGGTTTTGATCTTTTTACAACATAAACACTTTTTTTAAATGTTTGAAATATATGTTTATGTTTTTTGGTGTTTAAAATAAATAAAAATAAGCAAAAACTTATTAGTTGGTTTTGGTGATTTTTAAAAATAGAAGAAAAAATAAATTAAAAAAACAATTTGTAAGAGTGTTTTTTCTAAAATTAAATTTTATACTAACAATTTTTAATTCAAACAATTTTAAGTATAATTAGCTAAAAATTGTTTATTGTTATAAACAATAATAGATGTATATTATTATGAGGATGGAGACATTTATTTATAGAGTACAAATAGGTTGCTAGGGTTTATATATGGTCAGTATATATATAGTAAATCTAATCTACAATACTCCCCCTTGATGGTCCATCCCTAAACAGAAATTGTTGTCTCGTTAAAACCTTGCCAGAAAAACCCAATGGGATACAAACTGGTCGAAGGAAAAAGAGTACAGCTGCTCCACCTCAATATAGTCATTCTTGATCCTTGAGTCGACGCATATCGATCTTGTATGCCAATTTCTTGAAAGTTAACGTTGGAAATGCCTTTGTAAAAGAATCCGCTAGATTGTCACTTGAGCGAATTTGCTGGATGTTGATGTCGCCATTCTTTTGGAGATCATGTGTTGCATTGACTCTTTTATGAATCAATTTCAATGACTCATTTACTCGTGTGTTACATTGGATGCCTCGTTAAAAAACTTAACTAAAAATACCCTTTGGGAAAAAAACTTAGAAATGAAAAAAAAGTACAACCATTTGACCTTCAGGGTCATTTGACCTTTAAGAATCGGTCTAATCTTCAGGATTATTTACAATTCATAACTCCCCTCAAGATAACAATCTTCAAGGTTATTTTCAAGGTTTAAATTAATATGTGCAACACAAGTTTAACTATTCTCATAAAGAATAACATGAAATATGTCAATATATCATTCTCTCATATACAAACCAATATCATGTTTCTCTCGAGTATAACAAATGATGGTCAATACCGTTTCAAATTCTCCAATTGCACATAAGTAAGGAACTTCTAGTCCTAAAGCATCTTTATTATCTTCTATTGGGGACCAATAAACTAAAAATAAAATATTATGAACCAATTTATCCAAACTAGCAAACATTGGGAACCATTTGTGCCAATTTGCCTAATATTTACCACACCTCCAACAATTAAACAACAAATTAGAAAGTAAGTTTATGCGTGTTTACAAATGCTTATTATAGGTACTCCCTCCACCCCAGAGTTCTTTTCCCCTAACTTCCCGGCACGGTATTTAGGTGAATTGTTAATTGTGCTAGTCGTGTGGGTCCCTCAAGAATTAGAATTAGAAAAGAATTTCTCCCCCTTCACTAAAATTAATAGAGATGGACTAGTGTCCATCATGTTGCACATGCAATGTAACGCCCCGAAATTTTCAATATAAAATGCATTGCATATCTATTCATGCATGTTATCAAGTGTTTTAGTTCTGTAAGTCGCGCCTTAGAAATTAAAATAAAAATTAAAGCATTTATGTTATTTTTCGTTAAATCATTTTTGTTATGTAAATTTATTTTTAATTTTGAATGTGTTTGTTTATATCATATTATGATTATTTTTTTTATATTTAATTATTTAGAAATCATGTTAGAATTATTAGGCAAGAATAATATTTATTTATTTTGGATTTCCTAAACCAACTAGGATTCATAAAAGGATATAATATTTATTATTGTATTAAGTTATTAGGAGATAATTTTATATTGTGTTTTATGATTATAATAGATATTTTATGTGTGATATTATCTATTTCAATTGTGTCAATATCCTAATCCAACTATGATTGAATCTCTTATATGGTAAGTGATAAACTAAATTATATATAAATTATATAAGTACGAAAATAAATATGGGTAAAATATATTTGATACCTTATAGGATTAGGGATATTTAGATAATCGTTTATAGGCCTATAAATACCCCTTAGTCTCTCATAATATAGCATCCCATAAAATTTTCGAAAATCTGTCAGCATATCTGCGAACTGTTTCAAGAATTATTTACACAACTTCCGGTCGTCCTCTCATCGTGAAAATTTAGGATATTCTTCCTAGGTATGTCTAGTATACTATATTATTTTTATAGAATTTTACAAGCATGATAAGTATTTGTTTAAAATTGTTCTTCTTAACCTGCCAGTTTCTGACAGCATGTTCATGATCTTGAAAGAAAAATTGTTTTTCATGTTTTCTTTACATTTTTTTTCGACCAGGTTTAATTTTAATGGGATATAATACATGATAGGTCATTCATGTTAAAAATATAGAATTTTAGGATACGTTTACTATTTATTTGTTAATTTGTATCTTGATGTGCCAGATTTTTTTTTGTCAACATGCATGTAGATTGAAAAAGAAAAGGTTTCATGTTACAATTAAATGAATTCTTAATCATGATAAGTTTTATTGTGATGAATATGTAATATGTTGTTCATGTTAGATGTCTATAATTTTTAGGACAATACTTTTATGATTTTATTAATTTATTTCATAAATTGACGAATTACTCAATCCACGAATGAATTGTCAATGGAAATAAGAGTATGTTTAATATACCTAATTTTATTACTAGATGAAACCATTAAAGTTGCACGTTAATAATTAGATTATGTATAATATACATTTTGGTTTGATAATTTGATCTATGTCTATTTATGAATTATTGAAATTGTTGATGCATGCATGACATTCCATATAGAGTCATTAAGATAAATTTCCATGTATAGGATCGGCGCGCTGGACTTAAACATTGATATCCATTATTTTTCATCAAGTCAAGGTTAAGGTGGGGAATGTTACCGTTTATCTTTATTATACATCGTGTTTGATATTTCATGTATTTATGACAGACATGAAAGGATGGGTCGAAATTGGGCCCTTGGATCGAAATTGGATCCTAAATGAAAATCGGTCGGAATTGGGCCGTAGAAAATGTTATGGTCTGTGTGACCGAGTATTTCTTTCCATGATCTAATTTTCCATGTCTTATCGGTGTGATATATAATTTTGGTAAATGTGTACATCTCCCACTGAGTAGTCGTACTCATCCCACTATTTTAACATTTTTTAGGAAATGGTTCGGCCGATGCGTAGAGGTGTTGGTGGTGATGGTCATACGAGGAAGGATTTATGAACTTATTATTGCATTAAACTATTTTTATCATGAACTTTGCATTTTATTTTCGAAAATTAGTAGTCGCATGTGCTTTTATTTTTAATACTTCCGCTGAGTATGAAAATAAATTGAGTTTTGAAATTATTCTTTTCCATGAGAATGTTTTGAAAGAATTGAAATATGCATGTTAAGTATGAAGTAGTGTCCCTAGTTAAGTTTTGAAAATTGGGGCGTTACATGCAACATGATCCAATTGCTCAATTTTGACCCAATTTTAACTCGTTGACCCGCTTTGACTCATGTGTTGACCTTTTTTTTTCGTATTTGTTTTTTTTTTGCTTTTTTTGTTTTTTCGTTTTTTTTAATTGTCTTTTTTTCGTCTTTTTTGTTTTTTCCTTTTTTTTGTCTTTTTCGTTTTTTCGTCTTTTTTATTTTTTAGTCTTTTTTCATTTTTTTCGCCTTTTTCGTTTTTTCCGTCTTTTTCGCCTTTTTTCATTTTTTTTTTTTTTCTTTTTCGTTTTTTTCGCCTTTTTCGTTTTTCGTCTTTTTTCATTTTTTTCGCCTTTTTCATCTTTTTCGTTTTTTCCGTCTTTTTTTCACCTTTTACGTTTTTTTTGTCTGTCTTTTTTTTCGTTTTTTTCGCCTTTTTCGTCTTTTTTCGCCTTTTTTCGTCTTTTTCGTTTTTTCTTTTTTTTTTCGTCTTTTCGAAAATACAAAGAATGACACGACATTTTTTTTCGTTTTTTCATTTTGAAATACAAAAAATATTTTTCGTTTTTTTCCCCTTTATTATAAGGACGAGAGTGTCACTCTTTGTATACAAAAGTGTCGTTTGTTCTAAACAATGACACTTTTGTTCGTTTGTTCTAAACAATGACACTTTCATTCGGGACAATTGACACTTTTGTTTATTATGATTGACACTTTGGGTAACATTTCTGGTTATTATGCTTCATATTGATTAGTAGATGAAAGTGACACGTTCCTTAATTCTGAGTGCCAATTTACTTCAGTGTGATTGACATTTTAAGATAAATGACACTTTCGTTCGCTGTAATTGACACTTTTTTCATAAACAAATGACATTTTTTTCGAAATAAATCGCATTTTTTTAAAAAAATTGATATTCAATAAATGATATAAATGACACTTTATTCAAATACAAATAACATTTTATTTGTTACGATTGATACTTTGGATAAGTAACAAATGACACATTTATTCATTACAAATGACACGCCTTCCTTATCAAAAAAATTGGAAAAAAAAAAAAAAATTATTTGTTACGATTGACACTTTTGTTTGTTACGATTGACACTTTCATATGCAAAGAGTGACACGTCCGTCCTTAAAATAAAGGGAAAAAAATGAAAAAAAATTTGTTTGTCGCGATTGATACTTTTGTTTGTTACGATTGACACTTTCGTATGCAAAGAGTGACACGTCCGTCCTTAAAATAAAGGGGAAAAAACGTTTAAAAAAAAGTAAAAAAAATAATAATAATGATGGCATGCTGACGTCAGCGGGTCAAACACAGATCAAAGCGGATCAACGGATCAAACACGGGTCAAAGCGGATCAAAATTGGGTAATTGGATCATGTTGCATGTGCAACATGATGCACATAAGTTTTTTGCCAAATTAATATTAAATCAAATGATTATGACTTTTGACTTTTGACAATTTTATTTTTCACATTTATTATATCCGAGAATTATTATTTTCGATATTTTTGGAATTTCCGCCTTGTTACAATCTTTTACAATGTTATCCAAATTTAGGAACAAATAAATGAATTGACAAATTGCATTAATTTTCAGAATATCCGGATTGTGGACAATTCTCTAAATCAAAGATAAACAACATATACGAGTAATTAATTGCATGAAATAGAAATGGGAAGCTGTTGAAGTGACAAATTTTAATTTAAAGAAAAAAAAATCAACTCAAATCGTAAACAGAACCTGCTTTTACAATCATAAATTGGAAATTCAAATTTGATGCCAAAATTAATTTAGGATTCCCTCCATAATTAACCCTATAAATATAAACAAGTTTGTCCAAATCAAACATATCAACACAGATTTCAAAAGTAGTCAGCCACGATTTGAGCACATCTGAAAGAGACCAAATAGTACAGTTTGTTCTTGCAAATCTAAAGAATGGAACGGCAGCTAGAGGAAAGATCATTGAAGCCACCGAGAAGTTCAGTTGCTGCCGAAAGACTGTGACCCAGATTTTAGAGAAGCAGCTAGTAAGGAGGGCTTTGATATAAGGCTTATCTATCAACCACTCAATTTACCGGACACGAATGCCAATGATCTTGGGTGGTTTAGGGTTATACAAAGCATCCAAATAGAGTCAAATTGTGTAAATGTTGATGAATTATTGCATGTAGTGTGTTGTTCCTATGCAGACCTTTCTCCCATGACATTAAATAAGGTATTCCTAAGTTTGCAGGGATGTATGGTGGAAATAATTAAGGTCAAGGGCTAGAACTGCTTCAAGCTTTCTCATATGAGGAAAGATGTTTTGATAAGAAAAAATGCAGTTCGAACAGATTTGGAGGTGCCTACTGAATTGGTAAGAGAATGCTTAACTTATATGTTGGAGAATAGAATGGTGGAAGAGATAGGAGAGCTGAGGAAGAGGCTGTGTGTTTAATGTGTTCCACAAGTTTTTTGTAATGTAAATAATATGCTTAGTCATATATTTCAGATTAAGATTCTATTTTGATATGCATTAGACTGTGTTCCAGGTTTTTGGTACTATAAATAATATGTGTAGTCACAGATTTCAGATTTTAAGACTATATTTTGATATGCATTACACTGTGTTTCAGTTTGAGACTATGTTCTTGATATGTAAATAAAACTCTGTGTAGTAATTATTCAACATGTATAGACTGCTTATTATGCATGTTCTTTAAAAAGCCATGTGGTAAAAACACCAAATAAAAGGAGTTTTGTGAGAATCAAATAACAGAAGCACAATTGAACCACAAATAACAGCAGAGCGACCACAACATATGACAACAGAACCAACATCAAACATATCTCATATATCAAGAATGATATTCTCATTGATATGGTCATTTTAGACCAAGGCACTTTCAACAACACACTTATACGCTAGGTAGTGCATACCAGAAACTAATTATTATTCTACATAACCGAAAATGAACATAACGGAACATTGGACTGCCCGATGCGGAGCCATGCATATCCCCAGTCGTACAACGGCCTCTCATTGCTTTGGGTCTCTGAACTGCAAGTGACGGAGTAGGGATAATCGACTAAAGAGTTCGTCACTAAGCTCCACCCTTCGCAGATCTCGACATAGCCATGGTCATTATCACTCATTTCTCCACCTAATGCAGTAGTATCAGTCTCCGATCTCGTAATTTCCAGTAAAGAAGGTGGATATTCGGAGATGGGGTCGGATTCCATCCTTGAGGACTATACTTCACCAGCGGAGGTTTCACTCAAATGGATGAACTCCATCGTTTCGCTTCAAAAATCTGATAAATATACAAGGAACGGGTGGTTTTCATGAGGGGGGAGACCAGAGTTCGGCTCATCTTTCATCACTGCGAGGTGGCGACGGAGATTTAGGGTTCCAAAGGAAGAAGAAGAAAAAGAATAGGTCCCACAATGGAGGCGTAGAAGATGGGTAATATTTTGGTTTTAGGGTTTTGGGTATAGAAGGGATAGTATAATTAAATGTAGGAAAATTAATTAGTTAGGTTAATTTTAATTAGTCTTTCTGTTAGTGTTAAATGATTAATTATTAGTCATTAGTAATTAATTTAAGTTTTTTCCATTTAGGAAAGGGGGAACCTGGGACGGCCAAAAAAGAAAGTGAGACAAAAACTTTGGGACGAGGAGTATTTTTTAATTACTGTTGCTAAAAGTTGAAAAAAATATTTTTAAGTAAAAATAGAGATTTTTTAGTTTTAATATTAAAAAACATATATTTTATAATTTCGAAAATCATCTGCTTTAAGCACCAAAGTATGTGAATTGAATTTAAGCAGTTTACTTATTTGATTTTAGAGAAGCTAATATAAAATGTAATTACTGCAAACACTACAAATTGCATTCAAAGAAAAAAAAATCCTAAAGGAAAAACATTTTCAAACACTAATAGGAGCATAAAAGAGATTTGACTAAAGTGAATCGTCATCCAGCTTTGAACGTTTCTTTATCTAAACGTTTAGTTTTGTAGGAATTAAATGGCCTACGGCTAATTTATATTTGGAGTATATAACTAGGGTGTTTGGTACGGTATATTATATTATTTTTTCTATACCACATATAATACCAAAAAGAAGTACGAATGGCAAAAAACATATCGTTGTCGTACCGATCATTTCAGTTTACTGAAGTAAAGTTCGATATAAACAAATCTCGATACCGTTGTCATATCGCTCTTTCGATATACTGTAGCACACTTCGATATACTAAAAATCAAAATATACCGAAAGATAATGTATATCGAATATGTAACGGTGTATCGAAGCGCACAACCCAATTTTCGGAAGAGGGCGTATGATGGGGGTGGGTGAAATACATAGTAACTTTAAAAAAGAAAAGACTTATTAATAATTAAAGGATAATATGAACTAATTCAAGAAATTAAATTTCATAGATTTAATAAAGCCCAAAATTTATCAAAAATACAATAAGTATTTGCACACGTGGAAATAGTATAGTTTGAATAATAATAAAGATAAGTCTGAAGCGACAATCAACAAAAATAACTTCATTTCTCGAAATGGACAAATGAGCAATTAACCATAGTGAAAAACAATTTATCGGAAAACAACCTTCGCCCTCGGCTTCGTCCATCCGCACATGACCGCTCAACCTAAAAAAAGATTTTTGAAAGAATGTTGGGTCGAGTAATAGTGTACCCAGTGGGCTAGCATTTGATAAAATAATTTTATAAAACTTGCAGTTATCCAAAACATAACGTATAACTCAGGAGGTTTTAAAACGAATAATCATTTGATTCATTTGCGCACGCTTGCATTATTAAATATTTACTCTTGTGATCCCAGAACGATTTCACGTTAGAGCCTTATAGGATATCGAACATTTCTCCAAATAATCCTTTCTGTATTTGTAGAGTTAGCGTACAGTGGAGATCAAACTACTATACGACTAACGGAGGTGTACGCAATCCTTAAATTGAAGTCTTAGGTCAAAACAAGAACCTCGATCGACCAATACAAGAGCATTAAACTTAATCGAACGCGTATAAAAACATTTCAACTTATGTCGGTTAGTTGTTGTTGGATTATGCTTAGAATTATAAGTTTTGATATGATTTTGTAGTGAGTTCCAGCTTAAATTCCGGGCGATCCGACCTTTGGTTTGCTGTGGATGTTTCATGTTCGGATTCTAATGAAAACGGATTACGAGACCTTTAAGTTATTTGCTTGATTAGATGCCGGTTTGATGCCAAGTTTAGCTTGTAAACTCGTACTAGTGGAAACGTCGGCTGCTCTGCCACTTGTGTTTCGCAGGTTGTAACTATTTGGTTCGGCTTCCATTACGTGTGTTTAGTATGGCGTTGGAAAGCTAACAAGATGACCTTTCTAACAAGATAAAGTTCGCTAAATTTCGACAAGGAATGAATCTTGCATAACACTTTACAGTTGTCCAAGGGAAGTATGGTGTTTCAATGACGTGTTTTCTCCGTTACGTAATTTCTCGATACTAACTCCGGACAACGAACGGACGATGTTTAAGGGAAGAATGAGGTTTAATATGGTATGGGGCTTGAGTTTATTAGTTTACATGGTCGTTTGTAAAAGAACTCGCAAAACGGTTAATGGATAATCCTTTTTATGGGGCTTGAGTTTTTTGGTTGAGTGTATTTAAGGCCATCTTCGAGCGAGTGTATTTCAGCGATAGAGACTTGGTTTTATGAACGGGAAGATGTTATGGAAACCTTGTAGAGTAATCTTTTCAATGGTTTAAGTTTCAGAATTTTTGGTTCACGAGACCGTTCAAAAAATGAGCCGTAATGTGGCTGGTCGCAAGACAGTTTAGGTTGGCAGTATAAATGGTGATTTTGGTCAAGGCATAACTTTTTGATCGGGACTCCAATTCATGAGCCGAGAGATGTTCTAGGAATCTTGAAGTAAGGGCTTTCCAAGGATATGCTATTTGGGGTTTTGGATTCTTCACAGCATTCTGAGATTCGGTCGAAAAATAGTTGCTTCGTTAAGTTGGGGCTGGTTCCGTGGCCGTGTTCGACGGTGTATAACTTTTAGGTCAGTGCTCCAAAACATGAACGGAGGAAAGTTATGCGGAGCTGGGAATGATTTATTTACAATGGTACATCATTTTGAGTTTTATGGTTCATGGAATCGATTGAAATTTGAGTCGCAAAGTTGCAGTATAAAGGCAGTTTTTACTTGGAGAAGCGTTTTGGGCCATTTCCGTAGAGGTATAACTTCTCGATCGAGGCTCCATTTCACGAACCGAGAGATGCGTTGGAAAGTACATAAAAGCAGATTTCCAAAGGTTATTCTTTTACAATTTTAAGTAGGTGGAAGTACGCGATATTAGAGCTTAAATGTTCTGTTTCGATTTTAGCAAACAGTTCGGCAACTGAATTTTGACGCTTCATATCGCCTTGTTCTCAACTCTGAAAACTATGCGAGTATGACTTTGGAAAGCCAACGAGAAGGGCTTTCCAACGATGTGTGTATTGATAGGTATCAATCGGTTTTAGAGTGTTTGGGAGTCGTTTGAAAATGGTCGTCCCCCTGCTCGCAGAACATGGGGTAGTTCAAGGAGCCATTTTCGACAACGAATAATTTCTCGGTTTGAGGTTCAATATGCAAACGGCTTGCGGCGTTGAAAAGCCGATAAGAAGGGATTCCTAATGATATCTAACTTGCTAAGTTTTCTGTTAGATAGGAGGCCTAGATAATGAGCTCAATTTCACCATTTTACAAGGGATAGGTGCATATTTAAAAAGAAAGCAAAGCTCTGTTTTAGGCATTTTATCGAACATTTAGAGGGCATCAAGAGAGCATTCAAGGATTTAGCATTTAAGAGGTTTGACTTGTTCATACTTCAACAAATAGCAACATCATTCAACGGTGCAAGTGCAAAACAAACAAGAAATCCCAAAATCTAAACGAACATCATGAATAAGCATGCATGAAGTTCACGTTCTTCAAGTGGTTTCTAAAGCAAAAACTATTTTTATCTCAACACACGCATATATCATACTATTTTAATTTTGTAGGAATTAAGTGGCCGACGGCTAATTTATATTTGGGTGTTCGGTACGATATATCATACTATTTTTCACATACCGCATACCGTATCGAAAATGTTCGATATGGGAAAACGCATATGGTTCCCGTACTAATCATTTCAGTATACCATAGTTTGGTATACCAAAAGTTCGGTGTAAGCAAATCTCGATACCGATGACATACCGCTCTTTCAGTATACCGTACCGCACTTCGGTATACCGAAATATAATATATACGAAATATGTAACGGTATACTAGGGGGGTTTGGTAAGAAGGGTTCAGAATTAGGAATCAGTATGAAACTTATAAATGATGTTTGGATTAAGACTATCGAATTCAAAATTTTGAAATGATATCCAAAAATTTACGAGTCCTCAATCTCTTACTTTTTGTTGGGTTTGATTCCCAATCATTTTTAAAAAATTGTTATAAACTAGAGAGAATGTAGAGAATAAATAGAGATAACAGAAATAAAATGCATATTATTATGAGGGTGGAGACCTCTATTTATAGAGTACAAGATGGGCTCATGGGCTTTTAGGGTTTACATGGTCATCACAATATATGGTAAGTATATATATAAAATATATTTACAACACTCCCCCTTGATTGACATTCCCTAAAGGAAACTGTTGTCTCGTTAAAACCTTGCCAGAAAAACCCATTGGGATAAAAACTGGACGAAGGAAAAAGAGTACAGCTGCTCCACCTCAATATAGTCATTATTAATCCTTGAGTCGGCGCATATCGATCTTGTATAACAACTTCTTGAATGTTGGTAATGCCTTTGTAAAAGAATCTGCTAGGTTGTCACTTGAGCGAATTTGCTGGATGTTGATGCCGCCACTCTTTTGGAGATCATGTGTTGCATTGACTTTTTTATGAATCAATCTCAATGACTCATTTTCTCATGTGTTGCATTGGATGCCTCGTTAAAAACTTTAACTAAGAAAACCCTTTGGGAAAAACTTAGAAAGGAAAAAAGAGTACAACCATTTGACCTTCAGGGTCATTTGAGCTTTAGGAGTCAGTCTAATCTTCAGGATTATTTACAATTTATTACTCCCCCTCAAGATAACAATCTTCAATGTTATCTTTAAGGTCTACACTAATATGTGCAACACAAATTTAATTATCATCAAAGATAATAGCATGTTTGTCTCGAAGATAACAAATGATGGTCAATACCATTTTAAATTTTCCAATTGCACACAAGTAAGGAACTTCTGGTCCTCATTTTTGTTATCTTCTATCGGTCTAAATGAGTCTCCATCCACTTCAAGTGATTGAAGCAACCATTAGATAGCTATGTTGATGCAATACAATAAAATCTCTTTAAAGACCTTCAGGTAGGTCGACTAGCATAACTCCATTAGGGAGATGCTCGATCTGCAGGTTGAGACAATTATTAGTTCAACCTAAGTCTTATGATTCTAACTCCGTCTTTAGGCATGAGTTGATTTCATCAAGTACTTTTGTACATAATGATTCGCATATCCTCTTCAGGAGAAATTTGGAGTGATGTGTTCTAATTTTGTATTCCGCGGACTTCTTATCTCTTAGCACCAATAAATCTCTCACGCTTCTAGCGTCAATGAGAATTAATTGATTTATTTTTGTCTATGAGGAACTTCAGTTCTTTCATGGTGCATATACAACATGTATATGAGATTTTAGTCACTCCTTTTGCACTAAATAACTTGATGAACTTCTGGTTCATAGTGCGTGAATCTAATAATTAATCCAACGAGATATTGCGACATTCTATCATTTATGTTTTGTATCTCCCCCTAATGCCGACAAGGATGTGAGTTTGATTATCAATGAATAAAATAATTCATAATTACTTGTTCTATGTAAGTCATTTTGACGGAGTATACATATAAGTATTATGTTCTTTAGGAGTTTCAATCAAACTCAAGTCATCAATTTTGTAACATTCTGTCAAAGGGATACTCGTCGTTCTTATTATATCATATACGACTATACAATTTCAGCCCTGACAATGACTTTTGCAGTCTAATTGAAAATATCTTTTTGACTTACATGCTTTGAGCAAGTTGAATCCTTCAGGAATCTTTATATATATGTCATTATCTAGTGAATCATATTGATAGATATTTACTACATCCATAAGGCGCATAGCAAGCGTTTTGTGACATAAGTAAATTAATCAAATTCTAAAATACAATGGCGTCTATTATGGGAGAATACATAATTAATTCTCGGTCTTTGAGAGAAATATTGTGTTACAAGTATTGTCCTATATCTCGTAATTTTTCATTTCTTTTTGTAACAAAGACACATATGTATCCTTCGGGGATATACTTTCCGGATTTTAGAACTACAGGTCCAAATATTTTCGGCTTTCTAAGGAATATTAATTTACCTTGTATGACTTCGTTCCTCTTTGGCCAATTATTTCAATCTTGACAATCTCTTATAGATTTTCGTTGAGGATCCTCTTTTTTCATTTCAAGAGTCATATTAAAGGCGAATATATCATCATGCGTCCACGACGATATTTGATCTCTCCAATATTTTGAGATCTCATTATTTTCAGACGCTTGTAGTTCTTCAGGAACTTTATTTGATTGATTAATCATTTTCGTCATTTTTTGGTTCAATGTTGTGCCCCTTTTCTTAGACACAAAATTTCTTTTAGAACCAATTGGTCGACCATATTTTTGACGAACTTTATATTCATTTGCTACCATTTGTACTTGTTCTTCAGGGACATTTTATCCTTGTGGGGGTATTTGCAGCAAATGTATGACATTGTCACTTCTTATATATACAAAATTTAAAAGCATCAAGAAGTTGGTTTGCAATCTTTTGCAAGTGAACCTTTCGACTTCTTGTTCACATTGATTGCTTCGAGAATCCAAATGTGGCTATTTTGTTCTTTTTGTTCACATTGATTGCTTCGTGAATCTAAATGTGACATATGGTCCAACTAATGTTGGAAATGTTATTTCATCATTATAACAATCTTAATGTGAGACGCGTTTTTATACGTACAAAACTCATTTTGAGGATGAACATGAGCAACTAAATATTTAATCTCAATCCCAAAGTCATATAATATTAAATCCTCTTTAGAAGGAACTTGGAGTTTTAATAAACTCATTAGCATTATCAAGACATATATTCTTGAGGGAATTGAGCTCTTTATTATTTGAACTTGTAGTTCTAACAAGTGCTACATTTCTTCTAGAAATCAAGCAAATGAAAATTCTTTTAAGAAATTCTTCAGGATCTCTATGTTGCGCTCATATAAATTTTCAATTATGTAGCACATAGTAGTTGCTCGTAAATGTCCAAACCTATCATGTCAAAACATAGAGTTTTTTTGAACTTCAGGTTCATGACATGTTTTGTCTCACTTATTTTTATGAATGTGTAATACATTCAAGGTGGTAGTGTGATAACTTTTCTTTTGTTTGCTTCCGGCTAAATACAAAAGAATCACTACCTTTGTATATTATTTCAATATGGTATCCATTGCAACGGATATCCTTTAGTAAGTTCCTTCTAGACTTACTAAAGTAAGGGCAAACTCAATAGTTGATTTAGTATCATTTGATAAAATGACACATGCTCTTCTGGAGCCTTCAATAATTTCGATCTACTAGATTTTAAAATCTTGCAGTGAAGATGCAACTACTCATATCGAGCTTTAGGGAGGATAAACAATTAATATCTTGACGCAATCCTGCTGGGATGCTTCGTTTTATTAGATTATTATCTCCCTATGCCTTTTATTGGCAGATGAGCATCGATATCAAGATTTCATTAATGTCAACTAGACATAAATAATGTTTTTCATTTAGTAATAAACATATATCACTCGAGAAACGAGTTGCTCTTTAAGAGCATTTAATATTCTTTTAGAATATAAAAGAATATGGTCATTCTTCAGGAATGTAATTGTGCTACTTTCAGAGCAACAACTTAGTTTTATTCACGATACGCGAAATCAATAAATTGTGAATTTTGAGATCTACCGGATCTCACAGCTATTCTTGAAAAGAAATAAAACCACAATATGATATTGGAAATGCAATTGTCATTCAAAGAGGAGCTCTTGCTACCACTCCATATAATTAGGTAATATTTCAAATTACAACATACCTTTAGATATACATTGTTCTTTAGGAACATGTAATATTCATCAAGAATATTAATTGTGCTACTTCAGGAGCAACAATTAAAGTATGGTTATTGTGATATATGATTTCAAAATGACAAGTTTTAGTTGTTCAAAGAACATGTAGAGTTGTTATAAACTAGAGAGAATGTAGAGAATAAATAGAGAGAGCAGAAATAAGATGCATATTATTATGAGGGTGGAGACCTCTATTTATAAAGTACAAGATGGCCTCATGGGCTTTTAGGGTTTACATGGTCATCACAATATATGGTAAGTATATATATAAAATATATTTACAACAAAATTCTATTTTTTTAATTTTCTCGTTATTCCTTTTGTATTTTTTTCGTTTCTCTTTTTTTCATTATTTCATTTTTTTTTTCATTCTTTCGTCTTTTCTTTATTTCATTATTTTATTTTTCATTTGTATTTTCTAATTTTTTTTCTTCATGATTCATTTTTTATATTCTTAATTTTTTTAATTTTAATTTTAATTTTTAATGTTTTTATATTTTATAAGTTAAGAATAAAATAAAAAATTATACGAAACATGTGTATATTAATTATTCTGAATCCAAATAATTAATCCAAACAGATATATTGGAATGAGTCGGCTCATTCCGAAACTGGAGGGAATTATCTTGAACCTGAATCTGATTCCAAGATACGAACCAAACGTCTCCTTAGTCTATGTGTTTTTTTATAAAAAGCAAGAAAGTTGTTACTATTTTTTTTCAATAAAATTACTTAATTTATATATTTTTTATGAATTTATTAATATTATAGATTAATATTTATAAAGTTAAAAAAAATATCAATTCTTTATTTATTTCATTATTCAATAGATAAATAATGTGACTCTTTGTAACGACTATACGCCTCCTTATCTGTCCTGCTGACCTTCCCGCCGTCCATCTTGTCTTTTGCAGCGTTGGCATGTTCAACAGCAATTAGATATTTGTACGGATTTTGCATGCTCTTGTTAATACTATCTCTAGTTTTTGCATTCTCGGCTTCTCCGGATCAGTGTTCAACGCTTCACTTTATATTTTGAAAATTGCATCATCCCATTTTTCTACCCATCTACTTACGAAAGCAAGGTCCCTGCATCTTCAATGTTACCCATGTTAAGTGTTTGGAGATTTTAGAAAAGTTTGACAGTGTTAGAAGAAGAGACACTTCCCCCTTTAGATAGAGCGAATTCGATATTGGAATGCATCGAGATGCTTTGATATAAGAATGAATTAATTTGAACATGCAAGATGAAAGAGGAATCCCGAACTATGAACTATCAGAAAGTGGAAAACGATTCAGAGTGAAAGATTTTTACTACAGAGGAGATAGAAGCAAGAGGAAATGTCGTGGACATGAAAACTATGGGATCATTTATGGTGTGTGGTTTCCCACTAATTAATTATAGAAAATGCAAAATCTCAATATGATCAACATGAATCTTTCCTTGCCTCTAAACTATCGAATATCTTTCTACGCATTTAAAAAGAGTATTATTGATATGGAAATAATATAATTATTGTTTTAGAAAAGTTAAAATAATTAGATTAATTTGATTGGTCATTTTTTACTCTTTTAATATAATTCGTGAATTTAATCTTACACAACAAGAATTTCGTTGTTTACCAACGGAAAATTCCGTCGGTAAGCCGTAATTATCCGTCGGTAAGCATTTTACCGACGGAAATGTGTCGTCGGGTCAGGCTTAGTCGGTAAAATTTACCGACGGATTACCAACGGAATATACCGCCGGGAGAATGTCGCCGGTTATTCTGTCGGGGCGAAATCATCGACGATTTACCGACGGATTATTTCCATCGGTAAATTTACAAACGGAATTGTTCGTCGGCAATTTTCTTGCAGTACAATCAGGGGGCCCGTCGGTAATCCGTCGGTAAATTTATTTTTTTTAATAATTTTTTTTTTATTTTTTCGTACCCAGTTCTCGACAACCTGCATTTTTTTTACCAACCAACCAAACACATACATATAACTATTCAAATCAAATCCAAACTTAAACCGAAACTGAAATATAAATATATAAATCATAAAATCCAAATATTCAGTATATATACATAAACATATATAAGTAAGGTGGGAGGAGGGGATTGGTGGCTGTTGTCCGGAGGGTCTCGTCGGCTAAAGGAACCCATCATCGCCATAAGTTGGTCCATCTTCGCATTCATGAACGTGACCTGCTCCTGGAGGGTCCTCCTAGCTGCCGACTCCTCCTCCAGTCGGCGCATGATCTCGGCATTGCTCTGGGATGGCCCAAGTGAAGAAGTAGAAGAGCGGCTGACGGCGTTCATGTAACTGCTCCCTTCCTCGCCAAAATCGTACAACTGCTGCTTCTTATCCCGAACCCCTTCCAACCGCAGATAAATCGCATTTTTATCCGCGTTGGGGCCTTCTTCAGCAGCAATCCGCTCCACCTCCGCCTATTTTAATATAAAAATAGAAAATAGTCAAACTCACAATTCTAGAATAATATCCTAAATATATTGTAATTGGGTGCTTACATGAAGTCTCGCCGGCTTCATGTTTGAGAAGTCTCCACATTTGTAATGCAGACTCTAGAAAGTTCAAACGCGGTGGACTCTAAGGAGCATCCCCTCTGAGAAGCCTATTCATCACATGCATAAATAAAATTATGTCAAAACAAAGACATAAGAAGTTAAAAACTTATAAAATGACTTACCGTAGACTGGGAGTACTGTAGGGCTGACCGGGACCCTCCTTTGTGCTTATTCATCCCGGCAATAAAAGAATTAAAAAAATATATGGAAAATCAAGATTTAACGACGGAAAATTCCGTCGGTAAGTAACCGACGGAATAAATCCGTCGGTATTCCGTCGGTAATTTGAGCGTTTCTCATTCCGTCGGTAAGCCGACCCGTGTTTTTATTCTCATTCCGTCGGTAAGCCGACCCGTGTTTTTATTCCGTCGGTAAAAACACTAATTTTTGTAGTGTTAATGAAATATATTAAACAAAGGCATTTATTTATCTAATGTATTTATTTTATACTTTAAATGATAAGACATGATCACACATAAGATGATGATTGTAAATGTCTCTTGAAAATATTTGGTCGCACATATGATACATGTTTATAAGATAAGAATGTTGTGTTTCGTCAAAATTAGCGTGGTTGACGTAAGAGTATATATGTGGATGTTTGTTAGTGAACAAGTACACTGAACTGACCCGGTAGAAATATGAGATTTATTGAAATAATAGTTTCTATATTACGATAGGACATGATTAGTCTTTTGACTTGAGACACCATAGTGATTTTGTATTTGTTTGGTTTTATTTTGATATATTTTCTAGTTGTTGGACAATCATAAATGTTTTATGTTGCATAAGACTTGAGTTAATATGAAGCTTCTAACTATAACATTTTTTTTCATACTATCACCCGTGAGCTTGGTCCTGATAGTTGGACTTTTTGTACTTTTAACGTATTTGCATATTGAAACTTTGCTCGCGAGCCTAGTATATTTTTCAATATGAAAAATCATCTAATTGAAAGTTTCTTAACGCTCACTTCATTCAGTTTATCGTAATTTTTCAAAAGACAAAATCATTATATCTTTATAAACTATGTACATCAACCATAAAGGATCATCTTCCTCAATCCCGCTAACAATGTCTAACGGTCCGATTCGGTTCGACTTTTCAGATATTTTAGGAATCGAACCATATGCATAGAAGTGGTTCATTTTGGTTCACTTGAAGTGTATTTAAGAGCCAGAACCGAACTGAATCATTTAGTTCGGTTCAGTTCAGATCATCGAATAAAAGAATTGGTGTTCTTGCATGAATATTAAACTAAAAATAAAAGAATTGGTGTTCTTGCATGAAAATTAAGAACTAGTGTATGAGATGGTACTTAATTCATGCACGAAAAGTCATAATTATAGACATGCTACTCATTTCAAACTTATAGTTATAGGGTTGTTACTCGCTTTTCTTCCCTTGTGTATATTAGAGTTAAACTTGACTCAAATTTTATCATAAATGATTTATCTCTTGATTTAATTATCTAAATCCAAGAATCTTCTCATTTACGAAAAAAATTAAATTAAATTAAATAGGAAATCGAATCAGCTCGAACCGCACATAAATCTTTAAAACTGCGAACCGAACAGTTCATAATCGGTTTCTAAAACATAAATAGAATCAAACCACGAAACCAAACCGAACCATATTTTTTGATTCGATTTGGTTCAGTCCTACTGGTTTCGTGGTCCGGTGTGGGAACACTCCTCAGCATAAGCACTAGTCGTTACATTTGTGGAAAATCATTGATGACTATTGACTATGTTTAGAAGAAGAAAAACTAACAGCGATAATCTCAAATGAGTCGAAATGAATTAATCAAAGTCAATTAAAACATAATCGAATTGTAGAAGGGTCAAAGACGTGTAGTCTATCAATTATTCGACGTTTCACCAATAATGCATAAAAAAATAAAAGCTATGGAATTCAAAGCACGAAAAAATTATTTGTCAGTAACAATGCACTGCTTTGTTGAAAGCATTCAATGTACATCAATAATTCATATTATGCAAATTCTGTTTTAGCGTCCACTTAGGCAGTTGGACCATATTTTTTGAGCTGTTTTATCGATTTTTGGATTGACTTGGCATGTGACAAGGATCCGAGGTGGCTGTCGTGTTTTAAGGCTTAAGACGCGCTTTTTGAACGAAAATATCAAGAAGAAAAGCTTGAGGATAAGAGACAATAAGATATGGAAAGATTTAGATATTCTTATATAATCAAATATTTCCATAATTAAAAGCAAATCCTATTTTTTCTACAAGTATTGGGCATCGTTCTATATAAGCCAAAGGGAGGAACGAGATTTGAGATCCATCATTTATCCTTTATTCACTTTACACCATCCAGAGACCGCAGCAGAGAGAGAGATCGACATTCATACTTAAGCTTTATAGATGGAAATTCAAACACTTTATCCATGTACTTTAGTTAGCGGTCGAGGTGGGTGGCCCGGGACCGATAGGTCCTGGGTTCAATTCCCACCAAGAACGCTAGGTATTGTCTGTCACATTAAGGGTGGTTGAACCCTCCTGTGTGGTTTGCAGGCTACTGCACAAGGAGCGTGGTTTACCCAGTGCGCACCGAAGGTAGCGGCTGCGGGTTCCATGAATCCAAAAAAAAAAAAAAAAAGTTGGAGGCTTTTCGTTATTGCTTTCGACTTAGAAATTGGATTTTATCATTCGGTACCATTTATCTTTCAATTTCGTTCGTGTTATTTCGTGTTCCAATTTCGTATTAATCTGAAAGTTAATTTTCATGCATGTTATTTTCGAGTATCAGCATGATTTATTTTCTGTCAATATAGTCGTCTGTCTGCTCAGTCGGACGGCGGGATGTGAAGAACACACATTAATGGTTTCGTGAGATTTAGTCCTTAATAAGTAATCATTGAAATTCCGAATTAATCTTGGGTAATGGAATCGGGTTAGTAATCTAGGCTCGATCACCCTATGTTAATTTAATTCATAGCTAATTTAGTACTTCAATCCTTTCTCGTGGAATAAAAGATAGATAAGTAGCACAATTGTTCTTCGAACAATAGGATTAATTTGGTAGGAAACTTTTAGATGTCCACCATACGAGTAGACTCCTAAATTCGGTTATCTTAGTTCTTAAGGTTGAATAGGTGTTAATCTATTGATTGTCCACCAACATAAGTTGCATCTGATTTAGAGAAGTAGTCATTTAAATACCCACCATGACAGTTACCGAATAATTAAGGGGGATTAAGGGACGTGTCACTTTAATTACGGCGGCTTACATCTAATTGAAATCTAGGGATTAATTCACTTTTAGTGTCGAGAATGGGACTTTTGTGTGAATCATCTTGTTGACCCATTTCTTGACCTATTTTTATATGTCTATTTATTTTAGTTTGTTTACTTTCTTGTTTTAGTTTAAAAAACCCCTCAAATTTACGTGGTCGCTAACCAGCCCCTTAGATTAATAGGAGCTTTATGTCTAAAATCTCATCTGCATGTGTTTCTTACCTGTTTGCTATACTAATTAGAATTCTAACATATTTGCATGATTTATTTGGTGAAAACAACAATCGTGAATCAATATATGCAAGTATTCCTTGTTTTGCGACTATAAGTTTATGGATCAAATGTGCTTGGATTTAGATTGAAAACACTATTGTGAAGCTAGTGTATTTTCCATTACGAAAAATCATAAATTTTACATGTTAAAACGAAGAATCTAAATACTAACTTCTTTAGTTTATCCAATTTTTTTAATTTTTTTTTTCATCGTTACGTCAACCATGAACACTAGCCGTGTGAAAAATCATAGGGGAAAAGCCGCTGTATTAGTGGAAAATCATTGATGAGTAATGAGTGTGTTTAGAAGAAGGTAAATTAACGGCGATAATCTCAAATTAATCCCTAACCATGAGTTTCCCTTGTTTTCCTGATCCTTCCTCTATTACGTCTGATTCATCCTCTTTCCCATCCCAAACTCTTTTCGTCACACGCGGATGGCCACCACGGTCGGCTCATCTTCTTCGTTTTGGCCACATCTTTGCTAATCTGCGCCAAACACCGTGTGCCGGAAAGATTCGTTTCAAATCGATCGATCTCTCGCTTATTTAATTTCTCGAAGTTTTACACGGTTCGTCAATGGCGGGGGTGGTATACTTGAAAACCAACCGTTTCGAGGTGAAGCTCGAAGGAATCACATTGAAGAAGAAGAATTTCGAATCTCTCTGCAAAATCGATTTCCTCTTCCCCGATGGAAAGACGTGGGATAATCCGCCAATCGTCGGCCTCGACGTCATGTGCCACCCACGTGACCCCTCCGTGATCCTCCTTCTCCTCAATTTCGGCGTCGGCTGCGTAATCCTCCGGTTCGGCGCCGGCGAGTCTCTCCCGCCGTCGATCCACCGATTCCTCGCCGATAAGCGGATCCGCTTCGTCGGATTAAGAATACCGGAGAAGATGGATTTGTTCCCCTTTCTCGAATTAGGGTTGAAGAAGAAGGAAATGGATGTAGGGTATATGGCCGCGAAAGTTTTCAAAGATCCGAAATACAAACACTACGAACTCGGCCAGCTGGCTAGGAAAGTCGTCGGAATTAAGAAGATGACGGGGTTGACGGAGATGAAGTCGTTCGAGAGGCACGCGGAGATCAAGTGCGCCATTTGTCAGCTCTTCGTCACCAGCCTCATCGCGATGGGGCTTTCCGGCCTCGACGAGCGGAGGAAGGCGAACGGAAACGGCAAAAAGGACTCGTTCGTCAAAAATCTGAATTCCCTGCAGCTTCTGGCGGAGGGTTGGTTCCGATTGCCGAAGAGTAAGAAGAGGCAGGAATCTGAGGACGGCCAGATTCAGGCGAGGATTGAGAATTTTCTCGACGGCGGGAACCTCCTCGTGAACGACGACATCTTCGCGGCGGACAACGGCGAATCCGCCGATAATTCGCCGATGTTTAAGTTCGACGGCGACGACTCCGGTAAAAGTTCGTCGCCGACGAGTAGCACTCCGGCGACGAAGCCGCCGATAAAGGGGATATTGAAGTGTCCGTCCACGACGTTGAATCGATGCCGTTCATTGTCCTTCTCTCCATCTCCGTTGTCTCAGTCTTCATCTCCGTTTTCTCAGTCTCCGTCTCTATCTCCATCACCGTCTTCCCCAAATTATCTGAAGAGGGCGAATTCGAAGGGGTGCAACGTAAGCTTTAAGTTTCAATAGGCTAGTTAATCACTTATTATTAATTAGCAAAGGGTGTAGTAAATTAGGCAACAAATCCTTGAATTAATCGTCTAACTATTAGTTAGACTTGCTAATTCAAGAGTGCCTTCATCTTTTATTGTTTTTTTCTTTTTCCCCTTCGAATTAATCTCTTTTCTTGTGGGAGAAAAGAAGCAGAGAGAGAAGGGGAGTTTGGAAAAAAAAACAAGGAAAAGGAATTTATGTCATTTACGTGAAAAAAACTAGTCTTTGTTCAACGTGCATAGCACTTTGGAGTACAAGATCAAACACTTTTGCAATCTAATACATTAAGTTGGATGTGATTGAAAAATCTTATCAATAAAAGTTTCATTCATTAGCAAAATCTAGGCCTAGCTAGCAATTTTTTTTTCTTCCTCATAATGGACAAAAAAAAGCAGAGATCAACAAACGGTCTAAGTTATTTGGACAGCTTTTATACACTCTTTTTGGCCTTTTTTTTTTACCTCAAAAGTATTTTTATTAGTGTTTGAAATTCATGCTTCTAATTTTTTAAATTTAAAAATAAATCAAAATAAACATAAATTCGTCAAATGGTGCTTTTAGGGGTAGAAGTTACAATAAAACTGAAAAGCAACTTAAGAAGTGTTTACGTTACTTTTTTTTCCTAAAATTAAGTTGTTGTTTTTTTTACTAATACACAAACACTAATATCTTTTACTTAATAGAAAGGGATTTTGACAAAAAAAAAACATAAACTTGTCCAAATTTGCAAATTTAACACGCTTTTTAAAACTTGGTCAATTAAATCACGAAATCTCAATTTTTTGCAATTTAAGACACGCTCCAACCGCCAATTTTTTCCGGCCACCGGAATGCTGACTTGGACGTCCACATGGTCATCCCAAAACGGAGTCGTTTTAAAAATGAAATGTATTTGTACATTAAATCACCACCTTTCAAGTTTTTGCATATTAAATCACTATGTTTCAAGTTTTTGCAAATTAAATCATCTTCTTTCAAGTGTTTGCAAAATAAGACATGTAAAAGAAAAAAGAATTTGAATGCTACTAAATTTCAATGAACAATTAAAATTAACATTACTCAATTTCATGTTTATGACAGAGAAAATAGAATTTGATATAGTATAAAAACATCATAAACAAATTTCAAAACCTCATAGTATTGAGTATTAAATTCAAAAGCCATCAATAACTAGAAGTGTCTAAAAAACAAAGTTCTTTAAATCTGTCATTCGAATTTTAGCTGCGACTCTCTTGAGTTTCCAAGCTATCTCCTTGTTCTCCCGCGGTAGCTCCTCGTCCCCTCGACCTCACCCCTGACCTCAACCTCAACACATGGATGTCAGTTAAGGTCTTGTTAAGACTCAAGACCTTAGCTGACTAGGAGCATACATGGGCAAGAGATATACACAAAAGTCAAGCAACGTCGATAATCGTAGCAGATGAGTTTTTGGACAAGTTCATGTGAAGGCCCAATTTGCAGATCCGAGAGTTGAAGGATGAATTGATTGAAAAGCCTCAACAGAAATAAGTGATTGGAAACTTTACAGAGCTAGAGACAAAGCTCGAGTTAAACTGAGTGGGACTACTGAAGATCATTATGCAAGATCAGGTAGTTATGTTGCTGAAGTGAAGAGAGTGGATCAAGAAGGCAGATTTGAGTTATTACAACTCGGCACATAGAACAGATTTAAGTTACACCTTGTTTATGATGTTTCTAAATTATATCAAATTTTATTTTCTCTGTTAGAAACATGAAATTCAAATAATGTAATTCTATTTGTTCATTGAAATTTAGTAGAATTCAAATTTTATTTTTCTTTTACTTGTATTATATTGCAAAAATTTGAAAAACGGTGATTTAATTTGCAAAAATCTTGAAGGCAAACTTGAAAGGCAGTGATTTAATTTATAAATACATTGCATATTCAAACTGACTTCGTTTTGGGGTGGCCACGTGGACGTCAAGTCAGCATTCCGAGAGTTGGAAAAAATTGGGGGTCGGAGCGATGTCTTAAATTGCAAGAAATTGAAACTTCGTGATTTAACTGACCAAGTTTTAAAAAAACGTATAAAAATTATAAATTTGGATAAGTTTGTGCTTTTTTCGCCAAAACCCCTAAAAGAAACTTTGATCAACTATAAGAAAATATAAGTTGTTTAATTAAGTTTTTTCCATACACGGCCTACAAATGAATTTGACCCTAATTTTCCTTTTTAAGTAACGTGTTGGACCTCTATGGTGGCTGCTACTATGAATCCAGTCTGTTTGGCAGAGGCCCATTTTCATTGGACTGGGTCAGTTTGAGCAAAGTATCAAATTCCATTAGGCCCAAAAATATAACCAATTATTCACCCTGTGTCCGTCTCAAATTATAGTTCACTTTCTTTATTAGATTTGCATTAGATTTAATTTATTCAACTATTTAATGTCCCTTGAAATTAAAAAAGTATATTTTCTTGTATCGAATAAGGGGTTCAGCCGTACGGTGAATGGATTATATTTTATTTTTACAAGTACATGATGACCTGTCAATAAAATCCCAATCTTTTTCAATCCAAATTGATACGCCACCATTTTCGCACTCTTTTGATGTATTGTTATTTTAATTATTCACTTTTTTTTACCCTTCAAATACTCGGGCTCGGCTCGGCTCGGCTCGCTTTTACTCGTATTTCCCTTCAAAATTGAAAGAAAACCCATATCTAAAATCTCTACTATCTTCCCTGTAACACCACCAATGATTGATTGGAATAACGATTTCCACCTCTGAAAATTATATATACGTATTAATATGATTAACTTTATTTAATTGTATTCATATATTATGTTCCCATTCATGGAAAAAATATGCGATTATTACTTGGAGGAAAAATACCCACTACACAATTATTTATTTTGGCAAATATATTTTACTTATAATACGGATTGTTTGAAATATGTAGGTTATTTAATAAAGAAAACGAAATTAAATGAGATTCAGGAACTTTGATAGTTTTGGAATGGTAAGTCATAACCCTCACATGCTTCAATAACTTGAAATTAATCCCGAAAAACAGTTTAGTAACATAATTAAAACTCACATGTTATTAAAACGTTTGCTCTCAATTTATATATATAATATATAGGGGTGTTACGATACGGCATACCGTCAAAATTTTTCCATACCGCATACCGTGCCGAAAACGTGCGGTATGGGAAATTGCATACCGTTACCGTACCGGTCATTGCGGTATACCGTTGATCGGTATGCAGTAAGTGCGGTATGAGCAAGTATTCATACCGTTGCCATACCGGCCGTGCAGTATGCCTTACCGCACATCGGTATACCGAAAGAACACCGGTATACCGAAGCATAAAGTATACCGGAAAAAAAAACCTGTTAAAAATAAAAATATAAAGATGAACAAATACAGAAAACATACAATTTCCGTCCAGCAAACTACTATTAAATATACTACCATTATTTATTTCGTAGTAGACTTTTTGTATTCCGTTTTCGACACAAAAATTAGAAAGTAATTTCAATTGATCATTTCATACAAAAGTATATATTATATCATAGTTTTATAATAATATCATGAAATACTTTATAATATAACTATACTTTTAAAAAATAAAATATGAACTCTTTATGAAACATAGAAGTAGAGATCTCTTCTTTTGAAAAACGAACTCATTTTTCGGAAAACATGAAGAGGTCATATTTTCTTTTTTCTTTAATTATATATCTATATTATTATATTTCAAAGTTCTTCATTATATTTTCAATTCCTCCTTCGTAGTAGACTTTTTGTGTCCCGTTTTCGACACAAAAATTAAAAAGTAATTTCAATTGATCATTTCATACAAAAGTATATATTATATCATAGTATTATAATAATATCATGAAATACTTTATAATATAATTATACCTTTAAAAATTAAATATGAACTCTTTACGAAACATAGAAGTAGAGATCTCTTCTTTTGAAAAACGAACTTATTTTTCGGAAAACATGAAGAGGTCAAATTTTCTTTTTTCTTTAATTATATATCTATATTATTATATTTCAAAGTTCTTCATGATTTTTTCAATGGCAAATTGGCAAATTTGGTCCCCAATGTTTGCCACTTTGGATGAATTGGTCCCTAATCTTTTTTTTAGTTTATTGGTCCCCAATGTTTGCTAATTTGGATAAATTGGTCTTTCTGTCAAATTTTAAGTTAATTAAGTTTTAATCATAGGGGTATTTATGGAATAAAAGTTTCAGGGGCCAATTCATCCAATTTTTAAATAAAACTTTAATTTTTTTAATTTTTTTTAAATTATGATTTTTTTCGGAAAAAAATTAATTTTTCAAATAATTTTTTATTTTAAAAATTACTTTTTTTCAACTAATTTTTTTTCCTTTTTTTTCAAATAATTTTTTTGGTAAACGAAAAAAAAATTAATTAATAATAATTTTAGGGATCAATTCATCTAAATAATTTTTTGAATTAACTTTTTTTCAAATTTTTTTATTTAAATAAAAATTAAGTAAATTTAGATTAACTAATAATTTTGCATTTCACGGTGAAGGAGGGGAGCGGGTCAACACAACGGTTGGGGAATGTGTTATGTTCTTCGAGGAGAAGAGCAGTTGGACGACTAGGAGGTGGGAGGCCATAAGCCGGACGACTAGTAGCGGGTCGTCCAGCAGCTCCCTCTCCTCGAAGAACATAACACATTCCTCAACCGTTGTGTTGACCCGCTCCCTCCTTCACCGTGAAATGCAAAATTATTAGTTAATATAAATTTACTTAATTTTTATTTAAATAAAAAAATTTGAAAAAAGTTAATTCAAAAAATTATTTAGATGAATTGGTCCCTAAAATTATTATTAATTAATTTTTTTCGTTTACCAAAAAAATTATTTGAAAAAAAAAAGAAATAAAATTAGTTGAAAAAAAGTAATTTTTAAAATAAAAAATTATTTGAAAAATTAATTTTTTCCGAAAAAAATCATAATTTAAAAAAAAATTAAAGTTTTATTTAAAAATTGGATGAATTGGTCCTGAAACTTTTATTTCATAAATACCCCTATGATTAACACTTAATTAACTTAAAATTTGACAGAAGGACCAATTTATCCAAATTAACAAACATTGGGGACCGATAAACTAAAAAAAAAGATTATGGACCAATTCATCCAAAGTGACAAATATTAGGGACTAAATTTGCCAATTTGCCTTTTTTCAATTCCTCCTTCGTAGTAGATTTTTTGTGTCCCGTTTTCGACACAAAAATTAAAAAGTAATTTCAATTGATCATTTCATACAAAAGTATATATTATATCATAGTATTATAATAATATCATGAAATACTTTATAATATAACTATACCTTTAAAAAATAAAATATGAACTCATTATGAAACATTGAAGTAGAGATCTCTTCTTTGAAAAACGAACTCATTTTTCGGAAAACATGAAGATGTCATATTTTCTTTTTTCTTTAATTATATATCTATATTATTATATTTTAAAGTTCTTCATGATATTTTCAATTGCTCCTTCGTAGTAGACTTTTTATTTCCCGTTTTCGACACAAAAATTAAAAAGTAATTTCAATTGATCATTTCATACAAAAGTACATATTATATCATAGTATTATAATAATATCATGAAATACTTTATAATATAACTATACTTTACAAAATAAAATATGAACTCTTTATGAAACATGGAAGTAGAGATTTCTTCTTTTGAAAAACGAACTCATTTTTCGAAAAATATGAAGAGGTCATATTTTCTTTTTTCTTTAATTATATATCTATATTATTATATTTCAAAGTTCTTCATGATATTTTCAATTCCTCCTTCGTAGAAGACTTTTTGTGTCTCGTTTTCGACACAAAAATTAAAATGTAATTTTAATTGATCATTTCATACAAAAATATATATTATATCGTAGTATTATAATAATATCATGAAATACTTTGTAATATAACTATACATTTAAAAAATAAAATATGAACTCTTTATGAAACAAGGAAGTAGAGATCTCTTCTTTTGAAAAACGAACTCAATTTTCGGAAAACATGAGCGGTCATATTTTCTTTTTTCTTTAATTATATAACTATATTATTATATTTCAAAGTTCTTTATGATATTTTCAATTCCTCCTTCGTAGTAGACTTTTTGTGTCCCGTTTTCGACACAAAAACTAAAAAGTAATTTTAATTGATCATTTCATACAAAAGTATATATTATATCATAGTTTTATAATAATATCCTGAAATACTTTATGAACTCTTTATAATTTTCGTAATGACTAATGTAAGTAAAGTACCACTTTTTAATGTATCTAAATTCTAAAATATTAAATTTGCATTTAAAAGATACTATATTATAAGATATATACGGTATATTTTCGGGTATGCAGTATATACCGTGATCGGTATAGATCGACATTCGATATCATTTCGGTATGCGGTATATACCGTGATCGGTATATTTTGGTACGCAGTATGTGTCGGAACATCGGTACATACCGGTGGTTCGGTTTCAAACGGTATCTATCGGTATACGGTATGTACCGTTACTTTCGGTATGTACCGTATCCACGGTATGCTACGGTATATCGCGGTATAGGAAAACCCATACCTTTACCGTACCAAAAAACTTCGGTACGGTATCATACCGTACCGAAAATCTCGGTATACCAAAAATTTCAATATTTCGATATATTTTCGATACGGTATGGGCGGTATACCGATTTTTCGATGTTTTTTAACACCCCTAATAATATATGTATATTTCATTGTAAGATATCACTAGAAAAATCCCTAATCTATGTAATTAGTGAATAAAATAAATTAACAGCAAAGAATCAAATCAGTATACTAATTATAATCTTTTTTCCCGAATTAGTTATTTGTACTTCAATTTCATAAAATTTAACCTATAGTTTGGTATTATTATTGTAGATGATATGTTTATTCCATCAATATACATATTTAAAACACGCAACGCGGATCAAACACGACAACAACGTACGATGACATAGCATTCATGTCTTATTTAGGCAGTATTTGGAACAACTTAAATAAGTTGTTTCTGGGCTTTTCAACGCAGAAACACTTTTTTTAATGTTTGGAGTGGAAGCTTCTGCTTTTTTAGAGCTGAAAATAAGTCAGAATAAACATAAACTCATAAGCTCGCTTTTTAGAAGCATAAGAAAAAAACTGAAAAGCAGCTTATTAGAATGTTTGCAAAACTACTTTTCTAAAATTAAGCTGTTTTTTTCTAATATTGCAAACACTAACAACTTTTGTTTAACAACAATTTTAAGCAACTTTAAGCATAAGCTACAAAAAATTACTTATAAAAGCTTTTTCAAACACTACCTTGCTTTACTGTTACATTTTCCATTTAATTTAACAATAAATATGGCTGGCCCTTTTGTTACTACAATCTACAAGTATGTCGCCTTCTTATTAGAAAAGACTGATTCCTAAAGCCATTTATTGAGAAAGAAGAAGTGCTATTCTTCAATGCATTTCAAGTCTTCTCATTTTTCAAACTATTGAGTAAATATCAAATTGTTAGTATCTTTGGATCTCAAAATGTGATGAACCGATTTTTGAAATTCAACGAATACGGCAATAACAAAACATAATATATATGGTCAATAGACATACATCAATGATTGGAGGAGGAACAATTCACTAATAAAAAAGAGAATAAAAAATAGTCATTCGAAATATAATTATAGGCTCAAAAGAATCCATACTCCGTACCATAAAACATAATCAATTAGTCCAATCGATGTATGAAACTTATGAAGCACATCTAAATAATTAGGTAGCCTCCTTTATATATGGGTAATAAGAATGACAACAATTTATTAATTATTCGATGTAGAATATAATTTCAATTGCATTTGATCCACCAACATAACATAAATTTATTGAGCACAAATATTAAATAGCGGTAATACGTTTTCTTGGTGTTAAATAAATAAATAGAAGTGTTGGTCCAACCTTTTCTTTTATTGCCTGTATTCATGACCTAAAAATAAGTATACAATATTTTCATCAAAATAGGAGCGACTATTTGTACTTGAGTATTAATAATGGAACATCCTAATTCATAGCTAGGTTGTTCCAATTCTCTCGATTACATCGACACTCGTATGCTTTGCTTATTAGTCCTGAATTGGTGTTACAGTTTATTAATAAATTATACCATATTCATGTAATAAACGTGCTTCACATTTTTCACAAGAAAAATAGGATCACAAACAAGTCTCTAAAATTCCTATGGTGTGCCAAGTAAAATTATGTTGTTTGAATAATTTTCATTGATTTTTTATTGTTATTTTTTATTTTTCGTTATTTTTTAAAAAAACTGAATGAATCAATTCAAAATGACTTAATTTATCCGGACACTATGAAAACATGGTTTTTCTAATAACAAATCATTTATATTGGTCTAGTGGTATTGTAATTACTCCTAGTGTTGCACTATTAATGTCATGTTTTCCTAGTCCTGTTACTTTTGTTATGTTTCAAAAAATAGAAAAAATTAAGCACTTAATTCTAAAATAAAGTGGACTCTCCTTATTCACTATCCACCCCCACACTCTTGTACTCTCTATCTCCATGAGTCTCGCTCACCTGATTCGTTTGGCTCGGAACTCAGAAAATTATACTTTTAATTTCTTATAAATTTTAGATTATTTATTTAATTATAATATGAAGAAAAAATGAGAAAAAAAATATCAATTATGCCTTTATAGAATTCGAATGAATTATCATTTATTCCCAACAGCCTCAAAAATTGTGATTATTTTAGATTATCTCCTAATCTCCATGTCGAACATAAACATGATACTAATAATGGAGGGATGTGTACATTATAAGGGCGTGATGCATCTGCACCGTTGGATTATATGCCAAAAACTAAAGGATCAATGGATGATAGCTCGGAAGTGATGAAAGATGCGCGCGCGAATCAAGGGTCTATTTTAATATTCTACACCCCTACCCTGCTTAGAAAATGACTGCTCTAGTTCCTTTTGCCACTTCTTTTATTTACGTATTTTATGTAATTTTCCTTTTTCCCGCTATTTATAAAATTAACTCCTACTCTAAATTCCCAGAATGTGAATTGCCAAAAACGTACAAAATCTCATAGAATCTAAAATACGTGGGAAATAATGACGTAATTTTACTATTCGTAGTAAAATAGACTTGTGGATTGCAGGTTTTTGAATTGAATATTTATATAATTAATTAATTAATGTGGAATTGTAGTTGGAGAGCATGAGAGCGTGACACCGGCGGCAGAAATGGGTTCAGGGAAAGCCCGCGAAAAATGTCGAGGGGCTCTCTGCAAAAAGCTAAAGAAGCCAAACCCTTTCTCATCTGTCCTTGTCTCCTCGCCACTCCTCCCCTAATTTTATACCTTCCATTCTCTCTCCCCTTCCCTTCTAAATATCCTTCCGATTGAGGTGATTTCATCATTATTTCGCCCATTGTCTTAAAATTTTTAAAATGTTACTACTTTATTATTAAAATGTTTAATCTCGAATTTTTAATCATATTTTTAAAATGTTACTACTTTATTTATTTTTTCAAAAATAATTAATCTCGTAAATTTCTTAATTTTGAATCTGCACAACTGTGTACGAACATTTTTACTAAGAAGACTATTCTACTTAATTGAAGTGGACCTTCCGCTTCGTGCATCTGGAATTCGACAGACGTTCCGCAATAAATTTGCCTTTGAAATGGATTATACTCCAATCACTTTCAATTCAATAGAATAAAATTCCTACACACGTATCAGAAATCCTAACGGCGTGCAGATTGAATATAAGGTTTCTCGATCTCGAACAATGGAAATAGACACAATATAAATATTTAAATTCCGTAGTAAATTTGTCTTTATGTAATTAATTAGTAATTCACTGGAAAATATCGGTAATATTAACAACTTCTGTTCGATTTAAAAATACAGGATGTAACCTTATAGAATTGTTTTGCCTTGATGATATATAGAAATGTTTTGCCTGGAGATAAATGGGCAATTATCCTCCTTCGTAAGAATATTATTCCTTTCATTTACCCATGATTTTAAAAAAATTACTAGATGTGGAAGCAATGCAACTAGGGGCCTATTTAATTGCTAACTTTGTGTCCTATTTTTTCATGTTCCACTTGTGTCCTACTAACATAAGCATATAAGTACTTACGATTTGAATTTTAGAATTATCGTAAGTACACCTAAGTGCATTTTATATTTTCCCCTACTTTTCGCATTTTTCAAAATAGTTAAGACATTTTCCCTTTTTTGTCTAGGTTTCGGTATTTGAATCATAATGTGGCACTTATTTTATCTAGTATTTGAATAGTTATAGGACTATTCTGGATCTTTGTTCGGTAAGTCGTGAGAGAATTCTTTTGATCATTAGTAATTGAGTAATTAATAAACAATTCGAGATTTTCCACACTTATTTGAAATCAACAAGCTATTATTATTCATTTGTAGTTGCATCTTTGTCCATGTAAGCTGCATTGCTCTTACTACTCCAATTTGTGAATTACTAGCATTTTCCGTATTTGTTTTATTTTTTGCCTTAAAAAACCTAATTAAAGAAAAGGGTTTTAAATGAAGTTTGCGAAAATAGCAGGCTTTTGAACGTGAGGGGCAGTCTTGACATTACTCTATCATCAACAACATGGGGCACCCTAAATTGTCAATTTATTGTAAGCCTTTAATTTGCATAAATAAAGAGCGCTTTTTCCTCAGTGTGTGCAGCGGGACTGAGACGTAGATAAAAAAGCATCAAGGGTGATGCCATTTCAGAGCGCGTGTAAAGCAGTTGCTTTGCTTTCATTTTTACATTTTCCTTTTTCTTAATATAGGAAAAAGTCTTTCATATAAGCTCGTTTTGACTTTAATTTTTATAAACACATAATAATAGCGTATTTGAAGCTTATGCATAAATTCTCCTATCGAATCCTAACTCATTCAATTTCCACATCGTATTTTATACTCTCTCCGTCTCGGGCGACTTGGTTGAATTCTTTTCGGCACGGAGTTTAAGAATAGTGGGTAATTGTTTTTAAAAATGTAGAACCATTAATTTAACTTATTTTAGTTTTCTTAATGATTCACTTAATCCATTTAATATGTTGACCTCATTTCAAGTGTAAATAATCAAATGAAGGAACATAAACATAAATCCAAATACATGTATTGAACATCGTTTCAGAATATAACTCTCGCCTTTCTCCCTCAAGAACAAGCCCTCGCCTCTCTCCCTCAAGAACAATCCCTGGCCTCCGACTTGATGAATCCCCTACCAAAACTGCTAAATCCCCCTCCTTTCCCCTTGGATAGTACATCCGGGGATAGTGGGTCAGTGCGATATTTGTTTTGTAGTGAAGGACACCGCCGCGGCGACGCCCCATGCCACCCCCTTCGAGCGCCGATCTTCGGCTTCAACTACTCAGATCTGGCGCCGATCGACACGGACTTTGGCCTTGCAGCCTTGATTCGCGCCGAGCGGGAATATTTTGAGTGTGAAACGGGATTCGACCCCGCGGATCTAAATGTCTATGGTTGTTCCTCTTATGTTCCCAAAAGCGTTTTCGAATTTTCAATTGACGGGTCGGGTGATATTATTCCTCAAGCCGGAGACGATTATTCAATGACTAATTCGGACATGATTGTTCCCGAATCCGTGTTCGATTCGTCAACCGTGTCGCCGACGAATGGGGACGAGTCGAGATGGCTTTTGGCGGCTGCGCAGGCGTCGCCGTGGGAGGAGTCCGGGGTGGCGTTGGAGGCGGACTTGGCTATTAGGTATGAGGCCTCAATGGTCGCCTACTTCGACGAGATGGCAAAGCCGATTGTGCAACCTAATGTTGATGAGTTCATATCGATTTAGGCCCCTGCCTTCGTCAATTTGGTTAGATCTTTCAATTACTCTCTTCTTTCATATCGATTTGGGGGCCTTAGGGAATTTTTTAATCTCCTAAAAGGCAAGCAAGGTTGCTTGATTTAATTTTTGTACAGTGTTCTGCCTTGATGCATTGTTTGTTGGTTTAGCCGATATATGAACAGATATCTGCCTTGACTTATTTTGATGTGGCTTGATTGGTTTATGAATGGATTTCTGCCTATGCTGCCTTCGGTTATGCTGCCTTTTTTATGTTGAATACATGTATAGGTTGACAGACATGGTTGGTTGGTTTTGTTGATATATGAACAGATATCTGCCTTGACTTATTGTTAATGTGGCTTGATTGGTTTATGAACGGATTTCTGCCTTGATGCATTCGGTTATGCTGCCTTCATGATGTTGAATAAACTTATTGCCTGAAAGGCATGGTTGGTTTTTTTTTTTTGGATTTATGAACATATATATGCCTTGACTTATTGTGACTGTGCCTTGATTGGTTTATAACCGGATTTCTGCCTTGATGCATTCGGTTATGCTGCCTTCATGATGTTGAATAAACATATTGACTGAAAGGCATGGTTGGTTGTTTTTTTTGAATTATGAACAGATATCTGCCTTGACTTATTGTTGATGTGGCTTGATTGGTTTATGAACGGATTTCTGCCTATGCTGCCTTCGGTTATGCTGCCTTGATGATGTTGAATACATGTATTGGGTGAAAGGCAAGTGTAGGTTACTTGGTTGCTTATATTAATGCTTGTTATTATTTTGCATCAGCCGAAAGACTAAAGAGCCTACATATGGTGCCTCGCTGCAAAGTCCCGAAAGACTGAAGATCCTACATATGGTGCCTCGCTGACTTAGACTAGATTATGTCTTAATGTAAATTGTCGCTTTTTAATGTACAAACATTGAAACAAACTCCACAACAAGTTTCGACTTTTATATTAGAGATGTTTATTTGTTTTTTGAAATCATTACTCCATTTTTCGTATCCGAACAAATATTCAAAATCGATTAATTAACTATTTAGTCTAGTCCAATAAATATGCACTATCTAAATAAAAGAAGTCGAAATGGCGGCAACAAAACTAACTTCAAATTCTATTACAACATCAAGTCAATGAAAACAACCACCAAACAGGCGGCTTCCCTCTCTTTTTTGGAGTCCAAAATGAAATGTATTTCCCTCTCAAATTTAAATGACAACATCTAATCTCACATTATAAAACCAGTTCATTCTCAACATCTAATCTCACATCTCCAAAATCTAAGAAAGAAATGAGGGAAAAGACTTGTCAGAAAATCAAAGGAATGCAATTGTGCAATTCCTATTACAAAATTCAACAAATGACCAAATAAATCGAGGCAAAGCCGCCGAAGTAATCCAGAAATTCAGCTGCTCTCCAAGCACAATCACTCGGTTGTGGAAAGAAGCCAAGAAGCAGCAACAAGCAGGTCAAGCCATATATCTCACAAGTGGTAAGAAACATCCCAACCGATGGAAAACAGTTCATATTAACATAGAGTTAATTCAAAGCATAGGATACAAAAGAGAGCAACAATAATGAAGCTTGCATATTCAATCAAATGCTCTCGTAGCACAGTTGGGAGATGGACACAAGCAGAACAAGAGCCATACAGAGCATGTCAAAATAAGAATTTCATTCAAAAGGTCATGTTCATGTGTGCAGTTTGTCAACCTATATTTGCAGAAGATGGAACAATATTATTTGATGGGAAAATAGGAATTTTCCCTTTCACACAAATGGTTCCAGCAATCAGAAACAACAAAAATAGACCAAAATGAACTCTAGAGATGAAGCCTATTGATTCAATTACAAAAGTTGTTATTAAAGATTGTTTGATCAGCAAGGTATGTCAGTTTACTGAAGTATGCTTGCAGTGTGGTCAGGAAATGTATGCTATTTATTTGAATGAATGATGTAGGCAGTATAACAGTTGACAAATATTGTTTCAAAGCCTATTTAAATTCAAGCAGATAAAAGAGTTTCAGTCTTTATTTCAAAATAGTTTAATAACTTTATATTTTTGCATTACAGATTATCCCTACTATTAAGGCTAAATGGCCTCCATTTGCAAACAAGTTAATATTCATACAACAAGACAATGCAAAGCCACACATCAAGGATTCGGATCCAGAATTCAGGGAGGCAGCAAGTGGAGATGGATTTAATATTAGGATTGTCCATCAACCACCCAATTCACATGACACAAATGTCAATGACTTAGGGTGGTTTAGGGCAATCCAAAGCATACAAATTGAAAGAGCATGTAAAACAGTTGAAGAATTAGTCAATGCAGTTGCTAGTTCATTTGAACAACTATCCCCCATGACCTTAAACAAAGTTTTCTTGTCCCTTCAAACAAGCTTGATGGAAATAATGAAAGTAAGGGGTCACAATTCATATAAACTACCTCACATGCGAAAAGATGCTCTCCTAAGACAAGATGCGCTTCCAATTGACTTGGAAGTGCCATCATGTTTGGTAAGGGAATGCTTAACTTATATGGTGGAGAATGACATCTTACAAGATGTGCAAGCATTGAAGTCAAGACTTGGATTCTAGGCAGCAAATGAGTAAGGAAACTAAGCAACTATGCTTGATAAATCGTTTGGAACTATCTATCTTTTGTAGGCAGCAACTAAGCTTGTAACTATCTTTTGTCAGTATATATCTTCATAGGCAGCAACTAAGCTTGTAACTATCTTTTGTAAGTATATATCTTCATAGGCAGCAACTAAGCTTCTAACTATCTTTTGTAAGTATATATCTTCATAGGCAGCAACTAAGCTTGTAACAATCTTTCGTTAAAGAGTGAATGGTTTTATGTTTTGTATCTAAATTTAAGGATATAAAGGCATCAACTACTGCATGTTCACTATGCAGTAGCTAGGCATCAACAAATTGCAAATCCGAAAGATTAAGAGGGAGGCAGCACATAACAAATCCGTCCTACCCAACCAATGGACATACTTAATTTTGGCTAAGAACGTATCTTAGAATGAAATGATAAAATCATTGATATGAACACGATATCACCTATATGTTTGATTTCAGAGCAGCAGAAGTAAACACTCATCATCTCAGATACAATCACCACATCGATCCACACAATGCACTAAACAACAACCAGGAACAGAAGTTAACTAAAGAAGTAAGATTAGGGTTTTTCGTTAGATCTTACCCTACTGGATCGTCGGTCTCCCAATCTTCCTCATCCCGCATCGCGCCTTTCCGGACCTAACCTACCACTCAGATTTGGGGCTTCATCCATGGAGAACGGGCAAGGGTAGTATCTGTTCCTAGAAAGGTTGGATGTTGACAGAGAGGGACAAATCGGAGGCAAATGATTCGTAAATGGCCTCCAACTTCATCACTTTGGTCTTATTCGATTGGAAAAGAAGCAGGACGGAAACGGTTAAGGGAGAGGGAGGCGGCGAGAGCGATAGAGAGAAGAAGATGGCTAGATCGGAGGGAATACACCCGTATCTTGCTTCCGACTTCATCATTATAGTGATAGGCGACGAAGAACAACCGAGATCTACAATGGTGGAGGACGGAGGGAGGCGGAACGAGGGAGTATCGAAGAAGATGGGTCGATTTAGGGATTTAGATTATGAACAAGTTTTTTCATTTATTGTTTAAAGGAAAATAGTAGTCAAAGTAATTAAGTTTTTAGTTGGGAGATTACTTAAGTTAATTAGTGGCTATTTACGGAAATAAGTCAAGTCGGGTGGGACGGCTAAAAAAGGAAATTCAACCAAATCGGGTGGGACGGAGGGAGTATTAGTTATTATCTATGTGTATATCTAAGGATGTGTTTGCAACTATTTTTTTTACGTGTTTGGTATTTGCTTTTGACAACATCATCACTTTTAGTATTTGCAAAATCTATTTTATACGTTAGCTTTATCTAGATGATTTTGCTATTTAAAACACTGTAATTTTATAAACTATATAACTTTTTTGTTTTATTATCAAACCCCTAAATTTTACTTAAGAAAAGTTTTTTCAATTCTAAACAAAAGAAGAAAGGCTTATAATAATCAAACATTTGCAAACACATTCTAAATATAAATAACTTATTTAATTTAGTGGGTGTCTCAAATGACTTTTTTTTGCATTTATACATTTTTTTGAGAGCTTAAATAGTTTTTATTAATTGAAAAATATTTTTATAAAAGTAGCTTTTCTAAAATTAAGTATTCAAACTGATAGTTTGTTGGTCCCGAGAGTAACGTTTAGGTGTAGAGGGGGAGGGGGGTGAATACACCTGAAAAACGATTTCTCAACTTAAAACGCGAACAGTCCTTTTCAGGAGAGTGCCGTACTGAACTAATTCAGCAGACCAGATAAACTGTTCTGAATCGCGTGGCGGAGTGACTGACTTTACTGAGGCGTGCTAGCTGACTAGAGTCAGAATTCAGTACCGTTCAGATAAAGTTCAGTAGTGCGGAAATGTGTAGGCCCAAATTCAGTTGAGTTAGGAAAACATTTTTAGCAAAACAGTTTCAGTGTATTAGTGCAGTCGATTAAGCTTGCTAAAACTCAGTCGAGTGATTTTAAAGATATTTTCAGTATGCACAGTAATCAATGCAACAGTAAATAATGAACACAGAACACAGACGATTTTTAAAGTGGTTCGGATCCAACAATCCTACGTCCACTGTCCCGAAAGATCAGGAGGCTATGTATTATACTGAAATAGTCTCAGTCGGTTTGTACACTGAACAAACACTGGTCTTGAGATTTATACTGAGCAAGTCTCAGTTCATAGGGTATCAAACTAAGTGTTTGAAAAACTCTCCAAATATGAAGGAGTCCTTTACAATAAGGATTAGTTCGACTATGAACTCCTTTGTATAAGCTATAGATATGAACAACTGAGCTTAGGTAGGAGGGATATGGAACGAGAATGTGGCTTCTAGAGCTACGAACGACTAAGTATAAGCTTGGGTTCGTGTTCAGTCGCTTGGATACTAGAGGCTGTATAATTCTGGTTCAGCTTGGTTCCCTATGAGCAGATATGTAGTCTTTCGCCGGAGATTACTTCTTCTAATTACTTGCGGAAGACTTAGGATATTTATGAGTTGCTCTTTGAATGCTCTGAATGTTCTTGTGTTCGCTCGTTATCGTAGGTTTCGCTCGTGAGCTTCAATTTGATTTTATCCCTCTATTTATAGAGCAGAGATCAGGATAGATCCGTTGGAGACGATGATCCTTTGTCTCTCTCTTTTGGGTAGCTAACGGCTCTTTCAAAGTATGGTTGCAGTGTCCTTTCCCTCCATTTCTGGAAGGTTGTTGACTTGACTTGCAGCTTTAACAGATATAGGACAGGTGGCTGCTTGTCGTTGGTCGAGGTACAGGAAGTAGGTGAGATAGAACAGACTTCAAGGAGATCTGAAGCTGACTTCTCTCTTCCTCGTATTGACTCTACTGATTTGACTTTTATTGAATCTGACAGTCAGAAGACTGTTCACGGCCGTTCTTGAGTCCGATCTCTTATTCGGAGCATGCTCCTGCGAGTCGGCTCTCTTCGAAGATCGGCTCGAGTTCGGTGAACTACTCCTGCCGAGTTCGGTCTATCGACTCCTTTCGCATATCTTTGCTCTTGCTGAGTCCAAGATTACTCGAGTCTTCTACTTCGTACCGAGGCGGGTAATCTGCGAGCGTCCGAACCGGATGCGAGTGTCTACTAAGTGCCGAAACCTCGAGACAAAACGAAACAGAGTTACAACCGAATGGTTCACCAACCAAGATAGGGTTTTGGGATCTTCAAATCTTCAGTAAGTATTCAGTGCACAGCGCTACTGAGTTATGTCTCAACTGATTGTGAGAAGACTGAATCATCTCCCAACATAGTTTCTCTGAAATTAAGCAGCAAACTGTTTAGAAGTATTTGTTTTTCTTTATACTGATTCCAAATCCCATTATTTTTGCTTTAAAGTAAGTTTTTTCAATTTTAAGCGAAAAAATACTATTTTTTTAAAATAGATATTTACAACCACATTCTTAATCACTTATCTCTATGTCTTGTTTACTTATTTATTTTCTTTACGACAATGGAGATTAAAATGTATGTAATGAGTGTGTCCCACAAAAAAAATTGAGAATTTGTGTTGTGATTATTTTCTATTTTAAAAAATGAAACAAATCAAGCAAAGTAGTCTAAAAAAGAAAACGACACAAGTCAAACAGCACGAGACGTGTAATATAAGCACTTATAACATAAATATTTAATTTAATATTTTTTCTAAAGGTTTTTTTCGACACTTGATATTATTGGATGAGAAAGTGAGGAGACGTTTGGGTTAGGCGCGTGTATGGGAAAGTTATCCGAAACAAGATAAAAGGCGTATGTAGAGTCAAAATCAGTTGGGCCTTGTATAGTAACCTATTTTGTCCCGTAGCCCGGACCCACATATTCCCGCTTGGGTGCCATGCAATTGAATGCACTTCCTTCTTTTCCATCCCCACTTTTCTCCCAATTACCACCATCTCATCTCAATTTACATCGCTCTTTTATTTTTATTTTTCTTTTTACTTTACTTTTATAATCATTTATCAGTATCCATTACATCCAATTAAAATTAATACTATATTTTGTTATTAATACAAATTAAGTGGTGACTGGATTGGTGATTAATGATTAATCCTCTCTCGACTTTTTAAAATTCCTTTGCCTCCCTTCCGCTTTATCTGCATCCGTTTTGCTTTTCTGGTAAATATTTTTTTTTTCTTTTTTAACTGTTTTATTTGCCTTTTATATATCTTCATCTTGAAATAGTTACTAATGTTAGGACCAGGCCTATGGTCGACTTGTGGCTTCTTTAGGGAATGTTTGGGGTTCTAATTCTCATCAACATTATGATATTTAATTTTACGACATTTATAATAGACGACATGTCATGTGCGGAATCTACGCGGAATCGGAATCACAAAACCCGGGACCATTTCTTCCTCTGGAAATAGAGCCTAATTGGTCTCTTTATTGATGGAGCAAATTAATTGGGCATGAGAAAAATGAGAGGCATTAGAAATAAAGTAACTGAAATTTTGTGGAGACAAAGTAGAAGAAAAATGGAATAAGCCATTAAAACATTTTAGGTAACGTGACTTTCATACCTAGACAAAATTGACAGCTAAAACAAACTTTACCCAACTTTCACTTTAGAGATGTTATTAAATTGCCGCACTTGTTTCTTGTTGCATCATAATTACTACGGAAAAGTTGCTTACTTTGATGTGTAATCGTATACTCTTTTGTTACATAGTTCGATAATTTTTATGTACCTGATGAAAAAACATTGTATTCGAAATTAATTATAACCAGGAATCATTATTTGAGTTTCTTTATTTGTTGGTTAACTAATGTATGAGAATGTTTGTATTTGAAACGAAAATTAAAAAAAAGGGAAAGTAAATTAAGGCAAAGGGACACGAGGGAGATTTTGTTGAAGTAGAGGGGACAGAATAGACATCCCCCCGAAAATAAAGGGGGGTTTTTGTATACAGATTCTCCCCCTATATCTCTCCGTCTCTTTCTCTCTCATGCTCGATCGCTCGCAATTCTCTCTTACTCGTCCGGTCCCCTTCACAACCCCCATTCCCCACCTTCAACTAACTCCAAAAACCACACATTGACACAGTGCTAGAGTCCAATCGTTAGATATAGTTGGGTGTATGTATAGAATATGTAGGCAAATACAATTTAGTTATATTTTTATATTAGTACTCAGTTTTCATTGTTTCACACATTCGCTCTCTGCCACACACATACATCATCAGAAGTAGCTGTTAGCTGTTTCCTTCACCCAGCAGTTGCAGCGCTGCAGCTGCTGCCGCTTGCAGGCCTCCTATATTTATGAATGTGATGTGTATATTATTTGTATATATCAAACATCACTTTTTTCTCATCGAGAATCCATTTTCAATTTTGTTAATTACTGAAAATATACCCCTAGGTAGGCTTGAAAATAATTGTTTAATACGAGTTTAATACTCCAGTTAATAAAGTCTGATTTGATGTACAGTGAAGAAATGCAGTCACATTTTAGTGAGATAAAGCTAATGCAGAGCTGTTAAAGGTAATTCCCTCTCCTCCTGTATGCTCACATTTTTGTTCCTTCTATATCTTGTGTAAAGCGAGTTCGAAGAATCTCGGAGCAATTGATAATTTTAGGAATTTTCTCGAATTTCTCTTGATTTTTGCTGCTTAGGGTTTGAATATGATGTGCGGATTGATCGATTTGAACACCGTGAACAATGAAGTTGAAGAGGCGTCGGCCTGCGGTTCCCCGACATCGTCGGCGGCTTCCAGGAACTTGGAATTGGCGGCGGCGGCGTCGCTGCCGTCAGTGTCTATGGAGCTGTGGCACGCATGCGCGGGGCCGCTGATTTCGCTGCCTAAGAAAGGGAGCGCCGTCGTCTACTTTCCGCAGGGACACTTGGAACACCTCCCCGAGCATCCTGCCGTGGCGTATGATCTCCATCCACACGTATTCTGCCGCGTTGTTGATGTTAAACTTCATGTGCGGTTCGGTTCATGTCGTTTTCTTTATGTTGAATTGTTGAATTTTTGCGGTCAGTTTTTATTGAGATGTTGAAAGTTCAATTGGTAGGCGGATGCAGCTAGTGATGAGGTGTATGCGCAAGTTTCACTCATTCCGGATCAACAGGTATGGTCAAATAATCTTCAGACCGTTGACTGGCATTCTTCTGTTTTGGATGACTACAGCATCGGTTGTGGTTGCCATGACATTTAATTTTAGAAATCTAGATACCATTGAGTTCTCTCCCCTGTAATAATTTATAATTGTCTCATTTTTTTACTCTGTTATTTAGGGAAATATGAAAGTATTATAAATGAACGTTTCTTATGCAATGCTGCTCTTTGAACTTGCCCTTTTTCACATTTTGAAATGTCAACTTTTCTAAATGAGTAAAATTATAGGGTTTAAGGTGTAGCAGGATCTCCGTTTCTTCCCTATGAGTGATGTGCTTGCTAGGTTCCACATAAGTTTGGTATTTTGATTTGGTAATAGATAAATTTGGCAGTTTCATCTTTCGTGGGAATGAATTTATTGTTAATCTTGGATTTTCTTTTTTCTTTTCAAGGAAGAAATTCTTTGTACTTCAGAAGAAAAAAGTCATTTTCCTTCTAGAAGCTAAAATTTCCGGTTTTTGGTTAATATACTAATAATGGCATGCCTTTCTCTGGTCTCAGTATCAAGATAATAGAATTTTATCAAGGCCCTTTTTTTTTCGGCAGATTGAGCAAAAATGGAGGGAAGGCATCACAGAATCTGAGGCAGAAGATGAAGATCTTGAAGGCGGGGGGAAGTCTATGACGCCCCACATGTTTTGTAAAACTCTAACTGCCTCTGATACCAGCACGCATGGTGGCTTTTCTGTTCCTCGTCGGGCTGCTGAGGATTGCTTTCCTCCTCTGGTATCTAAAATTAAGGACTTTTTTTTATCTCTTCTAAAGGATTTATCTAGACCTGAGCATACATAACTGGTTTATTTATCAATATATTCCAAATGCTAATTTCTTGTTCTGTTTTTTCAGGATTATAAACAACAGAAGCCTTCGCAGGAGCTTGTTGCTAAGGATTTACATGGAAAAAAGTGGAAGTTTCGGCATATCTACAGAGGTGGTTTAATGCTTACTTTGGTGGCTATAATTCACTTGAGTGCTTTTCAACCCCTTAAATTAGAATGAAAACTCGATATTTTGTTTGGTGCAGGTCAGCCTCGGAGGCATTTACTCACTACTGGTTGGAGTGCATTTGTCAATAAAAAGAAGCTTGTGTCTGGAGATGCCGTTCTTTTCCTAAGGTTGGAACTCATACACCGATTGAGTCTCTAGTTAAATTGTTGGATTCTTACAGGAGATGCTGATTGCAGAGGTGGTGATGGAGAGTTAAGGCTTGGAATTCGTAGAGCTGCGCAAGTTAAAAGTGGTGCTCCTGTCCTTTCCACTAGTAGCCAACTGTTCAATGCTAGCAGCATTGCTGCAGTTGTGAATGCCATATCGATGCGGAGTACGTTTGATATTTGTTATAATCCAAGGTATACTAGTTTCCAAGTGATTTTACTGATGTGGTTTTGAGTAACTTGATTGTCCATTTTGTCTTGAGGAATTCTATGTAGGTTCAACTGTCACTGTTGTATCTACTGAAAGTTATTTATTTATTTAATTATTTATTTAAAATTTAAAATCTGTTTGTGCTGCTATTACACTTGCCATTTTTATTACCTTTCGTGACTATGGCTGGGTGTTTCGTCTTTTTCCCTATGTGCTACAGTGTTAGGCCTTCTTTGCAGAATCCAGCACCGCTATCAATCTTTATATGGACATTCGTTTATGCTATTTCATCATCATAATTCATAACTATAGTTTTCTTCTACAACTTATTTCATTTATATTTTTCTTGCTCTGTTTATATGTTTGCCTTATACTAAATTTCAAATTCATGGCCCTGAGTCGTTGGTCATGTTTTGCAGAGTGCGATCATCAGAGATTATTTTGCCTTACCTCAAGTTCTGCAAGAGTCTTACACAAACTTTTTCGTGTGGAATGAGGTTCAAAATTCGTTGTGAGACTGAAGACTCTTCTGAGAGAAGGTTGGTTTTCATATTTCCCAACACTACTTTTTGCATTTCGTTCTTATACTGTATCAGGATAATTTATTTTACTTTTGCAGGTGCAGCGGCCTCATTGTCGGTATCAGTGACGTGGATCCTGCAAGATGGCCTGGTTCAAAGTGGAAGAGCTTACTGGTTAGTGGCTGGTTTATTTAGGCTTATACCATAATATGTTCGTTTTATATGTGAAAAATTATCTAAATCTTTCTTGTGACATACATCATGGTGTGAGTGACATCTGATTGTGTCGAGCCTTTGCTGTATTAATATGATATATGAGCTTCAAATGACTTGTGCAGGTTAGATGGGATGATATGGCGGTTAATCGCCTGAATAGGGTTTCCCCTTGGGAGATTGAGATGTCTGGCCCGTTGTCTGGTCCCAACAGCTTTGTGTTGCCAGGCACCAAAAGAAATAGGATTGGCTTCCCTGCAGCAAAGCCAGATCTTCCAGCTCACAGAGGTTCTTACTTATTCCTTGAGTTTGGTCTCTGATTTGTTTCCATTCCAGCTGGAGGGCAAATATACTTCTTTCGAGATTGTTATCTATTATCTCAATGTTTCTTACAGATGGGAATCAAGTTTCAGACTTTGGAGAGCCTTCGAGGTTCCAAAAGGTCTTGCAAGGTCAAGAAGTTTATGCTTTCAGCTCATCATATGCCGGAGCTGAAGCTTCCCCGAATCACCTATCAGACATGAGGGGCTTTCCTAGCCTCAGCAGCTTCCGCGCTGAGGGAAACAGCAGGCATCTTCATGCAGATAGTCAGAATATGTTGCAGAGAAGTGCCGTAGGCGATTCCTTTCAGTACCGTAAGGTCTTGCAAGGTCAAGAAACCATGCCGATCCTGTCATATGGAAGAGGCCCACAAGCTAACCAGGTGCCCAGGAGTGGAAATTGCTGGTCCACCCCAACCCAGTACAGTGCTAGTCCCCATCTCTCACCATCAATGGTTCGAGGGGTGTCACCTTCTTCTATGCTGTTGTTGCAGCAGTCGAATCCTCAAAGCTCTCAAATTCAATCATTGCTTCATGGCTATCAGAATAAGCTTGAGGCTAGCAATCAGGAATCTTTCTGTGTTTCTCAAAGAACACAAAAGAAGTTTACATCTAGCGGCGTTGCCCCAATAGCCCCTGAAGTGCATAGCCGAACTTTGTTACCTGATCATCCTCTCCCGACTCAGACACTGTTTACGGAGAACCCGAATTTTGTCTGCAGGCTCTTTGGATTTCCCTTGACTGAAGGAAAGAATACAATCGGTAAAGGAGTTAATCAAGTTGCAGCTGCTTCTGCTTCTGCTTATGGTCATGAGAGCAACTCATTGTCGTGCAATGAAGAACAACCATATCAACCTCCTTTAGTGGCTAAGGTATTGGTTAGCAGTTGTACTAAAGGAAGTGACATGCATGCGGTGAGGGACCGGCTTCTTGATATTGCACTCTAACAGCGGGCAGGATAGAAGTGGTAGCATCTCCCTGCATAGCGGGTACTCCGTTACCCTCATTGTCACGTATTTTATTCGGGGGCTGGATGCTTGATTGAGCAAGGATTGGAAGAATGGATGATGGATGTGTATGGGGAGGAAGATACCGGTAGAAGCTTTTATAGCTGCTGGATGACTATTCTTATGTGTGATGTGTATTATGATGCTCTGACAGGTTTCTTATGTATTTGTAGCTCCTAATATTTCAGTGCCAAATCAACACTGGATTATCTGACGAGGTAATATTTGTGTACTAGTCTCATCATGATTGCTGCAACTCTTTGATTTCTCAACAACTCTCTCTGTTTCTGGTTTCTCTCTCTGTTTGATCCAATTGTGATTTATGATTTTATGAAGCAAGACTCGTTAAATCTTGCAATACAACTAAATGCAATTTAGGACAATTAAATTTGCAAATCCATATGCATCCAAGAGGCCTGCAATATGGGATTAATAATTACACTTGAAAATTTGATGCCACTTCTAAAATAATAACTTACAATAATCATTAAGTAGCTGCGACGATATTTTTTTCTGACAGTATATCACATGACAGTGTTGACTTTAAATGTTGGATTTTACGTTTAAATCCCATTAAGATATTACTCGTGAGTTGTTGACAACTCATTTTTAATGGAAAGAGTCCACTGTATATTTTAGGCTTTGTAACCACAAATCAATTATCGCCTTATGACAAACACTTCTCCATTCTATATTTTAACGACCCTAGCCCCCAAATAGTGTGGACTTCTAATTTTTTAGTTTATTTTATTTCTAAAATTACTGATTTTGTTCATTTTTATTTATTTGAAATTATAAACGCAGCATCTCCAACTCTTAATCTTGGATCATATTATAATTTATTTTTACCTGAATCAGAAGGAGATTTGAGGTTTAACTCTAACTGGTAATCTGGTATTGTTGGTGCATCACTCTTGAAAACTCCATGTTGGTCCCGAAAGTACGTTCAGGTGTAGAGGGGGGGGAGAGGGGTGAATACACCTGAAAACCGATTTCTCAACTTAAACACGAACAGTCATTTTCAGGAAAGTGTCGTCTTGAACAAGTTCGGCGGACCGGATAAGCTGTTCTGAATCGTGTGACAGAGTGACTGACTCTACTGAGACCTGCTTGCTGACTTGGAGCCAGAATTCAGTATCGTTCAGATAGAGTTCAGTAGTGCGGAATAGTGTAGGCCCAAATTCAGTTGAGTTAAGAAAACGTTTATATCAAAACAGTTTCAGTAGATTAGTGCAGTTTGTTAAGTTTGCTGAAACTCAGTTGAATGATTTGAAATATATTTTCAGAATGAACAGTAAATCAATGCAACAGTAAAATGCAGAACACAGAACACAGAGATTTTTAAAGTGGTTCGGATCCAACAATCCTACGTCCACTGTCCCGAATGATCAGAAAGCTATGTATTATATCGAGATAGTCTCGGTTGGTTTGTCTGTTGGACAAACACCGGGTCTTGAGATTTATATCGAGCAAGTCTCAGTTTACAAGGTTATCAAACTAAGTGTTTGAAAAACTCTCCAACAGTGAAGGAGCCCTTTACAATAAGGATCAGTTCAGAAGTGAACTCCTTCGTCTAAGCTATGGATTTAGGCGGTTGAGCTTAGGTTAGAGGGATAGGGAACAAGGATGTGACTTCTAGAACGACGAACAGCTGAGTGTCAGCTTTGGGTTCGTGTAACGTCGTTTCGATACTAGAGGCTGTATAATTCAATTCAGCTTGGTTCCCTAAGAGCAGAAGTGTAGTCTTTCGCCGGAGATTGTTTCTTCGAACTTCTTGCGGAAGACCTAGGCTTTTTCGAATTTGCTCGTTGAATGCTCTGTGTGTTCTCGTGTAGGCGAATGTTCGGCGAGCTTCAATTTGATTTATTCCTCTATTTATAGAGCAGAGATTAGGATAGATCTGTTGGAGACGACGATCCTTTGTCTCTCTCTTTTGGGTAACTAACGGCTCTTTGAAGTATGGTGGCAGTGTCATTTCCCTCCATTTCTGGAAAGTTGTTGACTTGCAGCTTTAATAGATATAAGATACGTGACTGCTTGTCATTTGTCGAGGTTCAGGAAGTGGTTGAGACAGAACAGACTTCAAGGAGATCTGAAGCTGACTTCTCTCTTCCTCGTATTGACTCTGCTGATTTGACTTTAAAGATCCCGACGGTCGGAAGACTGCTCCGGCCGTTGCTTGAGTCCGATCTCCGATTCATGAAGCATGCTCCTCGCTGAGTCGGCTCTGCCGAAGATCAGGCTACGAGTTTAGTAAACTACTTCTGCTGAGTTCAGTTCTACTGACTCCTTTCAGTATACTACTCCTGCTGAGTCCAGTATCACTGAGTCTTCTATTTCTGGTGCTGAGGCAGATAATCTACTTAGTGCCTGAACCAGAGCAGAGTGTCTGCTGAGTCTGAAACCTCAGAGACAAAAACAGATTACAACGCAATGGTTCACCAATCAATATAGGGTTTTGGGATCTTCAAATCTTCAGTAAGTTTTCAGAGCACAGAGCTACTGAATTAATGTCAACAGAGAAGACTGAATCATTTCCCACTATTCAATGCTGTTGTTGGGGACTGAATCATCATCGAACACTCCACCTCCAAAAAGTTGGCATGAAGAAATTAAGGCCATCACTATTCTATTAATTAATTAATCACTAATGACCAATTGACCATACGGAGTTGCCGTCTTCTAAACATGTGTTATTACTTGGAATCTGCAGACGTCCAATCAAATGACGCAGCGGCACGTCACCAACAGTAACCACTATTACGTCACAGCCGTTGACGTTAAGAGTCTACCCCTACCTCCGTATTATATAGCCATCCCCACCCACAATATCATCCCCCCTCCTCGCAAAAGGCCCTACCGTATAGAAATATGCTCCCGCCCGCCGGCGCCGGCGGATCAGCCATCGATACTCCAGGAGATATCGGATCCGGATCCGTGGATGCGAGGAAGGTGGTGAAGGAGAACGCGGTGGTGGTGTTCGCTCGGGAGGGCTGCTGCATGTGCCACGTGGTCAAGCTCTTGCTAAACGGTCACGGGGTCAATCCGACCGTTCTCGACGTTGACGAACAAAGCGAAGGCAAAATTAATGACGAATTGTCCAGGATCGGCGGTACTGCGCCGCAGCTCCCGGCGGTTTTTGTGGGCGGAAAACTGTTTGGAGGGCTGGAGCAGGTGATGGGAGCTCATATTTCCGGCGAATTGGTGCCGAGATTGAGAGAAGCTAGGGCTTTGTGGCTATAACGGAGTCGCTTTCGAATTCAATTGACAATTATTGTACTTTTTTTTCGTATTTTAATATAATCTTAATTAGATCATGTAATGTATATAACTCATAAAACCGGATGTCACATACTATATAACTTATGAACAAGGGCTGCCAATCCGCAACTTTTGCAGAATTTCAAATTTTATAGCCATTGAAAAAGCCTTTTGAATTGTAAATTTTGTCCCATCTTTCTTGAAATTATAAATTTCTTCTATTCTAATCTTAATCTTGAGTCTCATCTACTTATGCAATATGAAAGTGATGAGACTGCTCATATTATTTTTTAGATATAATGCATAGATTATCTTAGTCCCAAAAATATTTGTGTAATCTTAAGTAATTAGTACTCTCCGTCCCATATAAAGTGTCTTGTTTTTCTTTTTGAGATGTTTCTAAAAAAAATAAAGAACGTGTGGCCCAAAATTAACCGACAAAAATCAAGCAATATAGACCACACAATACAAATTTTTTAATGTCCGTGCCCCATAAAAATGAGACATTTTGTATAAGACGGAGGTAATAATTTGGTAATTTTGCAGATCTCGAATGTCAATTCACGATCGCATCAGTATCGAGGATGACGAGAGTTGTTGTATTTAGCAATTTCTTACGAAAGTTCCTAAACATGTCGGAGAAGCCATCTCGTGGTTTCACCCAATTGTATGGAGCGAACAGCAATAAAAATATAATTTTATATAATTGGTTAGATATGCTAATCAAAATAATTATTAGTTTATACTCACACAATTCTTACTCCATAATTTTTTCAGCACAATTTTGAAGGAGAGTTGTTAGTTTTTGTAAAGATGTGAGAACCTCAAAGAAAGTGTTTATGATAATCCACTATTTTATAAAATGAAACAAGAATTGTAGAACAACCCGAAAAAAACGGAACATGCTTATAGAATTGGGAAAATATTTATTAGGGTGAAATTAAATAAAAGAAAAATGACTCTACGTAACATTTTGGTGTTCTTGTGGCTTTTTAGATGGAGACGATATAGGTTTCTGGTTAATTGGATTTTAAAATTTAAATTTGTGTTAATTGCAAGGTTGGTTTGTCAAGTAGTAATATATTAATCTTAAATGCAATGTTAAAAGTTTTGATGAAAAGTAGTCGCGTCGGCTTGCCAATTTAAAATAGTACCTGTATTTAAATATTCCCGACACTCATTAGCATGTTACACAAATATTAAATAATTGAGAAATAATTTATAAGTAACTTGAATACACGTGTTTTACATAGAGGGTTTAGATACTTTTCTTGAGTTATATATTTAAATCTCATCAATTTTGTATGTCGAAAACTTATTTATAATTAATTTGTGCTCGGTCACAAGTTATATTTTTTATTTTATTTTTCCTAAAAATTGGTGGTGTAGCGAAGTCGACTAAGAACTGCAAATACGTGGAATTAGTTGATAATGACACATGTGCTTACGAAACCCATTTGGTGATTCTTTGATTGGACAATTACGTAATTTTCATACGTAAACATGTTTGTTCTTTCTCTCATCACTTGCCTAACCGCAATACGTCACTCGAGAACTTTGAGGTTCGTGGCATGTTTTTATGGACTTGACTTAAGTGCGAGGACGACATATATATAAACTATAAAACGTCGTAAATGTTTCATGAGATGGCATAGCAGTGAAGGTGGGTAGTTCGGGATTAATAGGACATGAGTTCAAATCCGCACAAAAGGTGACTCTTAAGGTGGTTTAACTCTCCTGTGTGGTTTACATGCTATTGCATATGAGCGAGATTTACCTTGTGCGAGGGTGGGTAGCGGCTGCCCTTAAGGTGGTTTAACTCTCCTGTGTGGTTTACATGCTATTGCACATGAGCGAGGTTTACCTTGTGCGAGAGTGGGTAGCGCTGTGGGTTCCTCGTAAAAAAAAATGTCGTAAATTAATTAAATATTTTATCCGTCCTATTAGTAGTATATTGTTGTATTTTCAAAAGGATGTTTCGTTAATTATGTTTTGTTTCGAAACATGGCAAATAATTTGTGACCATAAATTAATTACCAAAAATAAAACAACATGCACCAAATTTTTTTAATTTCTATACCTAAAAGAAACTTGACACTATAGGACGAGACTAAAGGAATACTAAAAGTTATAAAAAAATAAGATTATGTGTTTTAATTCAATCGAAGACATCTTACTTCTTATAATTTTTCAGAATAGGATAAAAAGAAAAACAGCGATGAGGGCATTGCTACCAGGCCCACTGAAGAAGCCCAATAAAAGAATGAGGCAGCGGTCGAATCACAAGATTATGTGTATCCCACATTAGTTATTATTCCCAGTGAAATATTATCATATCACCCAAATGTTTATTGATAGTATAGTAGGGTGCGGTTTTCATAAGAACAATAAATCGTCCCAGCATGACTAGGCAAAATGTAAACTTTTCCTAATAAGTACCCTATAACTTCTCAATTTTTGCTTTTTATGACTTGGTAAAACTAATCATGTAACTCTAAATAAATTGTCGTTTATTTTCATGTACTGGCTGAGAGTGTTGAATTTCCGTAGAAGTGATACCATGACAAACTTGATGTAGAATTATTATTTTTATATGTAATTTTACTGGGAAACTGCGTTCTTGTAAATTTCCCGTGACATTTATACTTAAATTTTCAAATAAAGCAATTTAATTCATATATTTGCATAAACCCTACAATAATATTGTACACACACATATCTACATTAATATAATATTAATTGAAATAAAGATCATCCGACCCACTTCATGTCATCGACCCATCTCCCACGAGATAAGACTTGGCCAAAATGTCCCCTTGGGATGGCAAAGTTGGTGAAGGTGGTTGGCCCGGGACCGATAGGTCCTGGGTTCGAATCTCACTGGAAGCAACTTTGTGGGCATATCGCACTATGGTTAGCTTTAGGGTGGTTGAACTCTCTCCGTGTGGTTTGCGTGCTCTTGCACAAGGAGCGGGGTTTACCCAAAGGCCGCCGAAGGTAGCGGTGCCGGGTTCCACGTATCAAAAAAAAAAAAAAAAAAAGCTTGCGGAGTACCACGTATCAAAAAAAAAAAAAAAAAAAAAAAAGACTTGGCCAAAATTCACTCCATAAATAATTTAAACTACGTACTTAAAATATATTATATTTTTGCTTAATGCATCTTCTGTAATCTCGCTCTCTTCTGTGGCCTACTTTATCCTTTCACTGAAATATTTTATTTAGGTCATACATATAATATACATGCACATTAATTAGAACCACCTACCACTATACATTAATTCTTAAATGATTTTCCTATTTGGCGAAACACTCTTAGAAAAGAAACATAACAATATCCTCTTTCAAATTATTGTAATTTACACATCCATCCACTCTAAACTACTACAACTCCTATATAACTCTTAATAACATTAACCCAAACAAACCTTAATTCATCCGAAGAAATCATACCCTTCTTGCGCCGCAAAGGGGCCTCCACCTCCAACCAGAGACGCGTAAAACTCCCTCATATCCCTCGAGATGAGGCCCGAAACTCCGTTCCCAGCCTCATCTCCCGAACAGCCCGAATAATTAACGAAGCTCCGGATCCGATTCAGCTCCATCTTGAGCCGCTCGACCTCCTCCTTGAGCAGAGCATTGTCGGCTTGCACGCTCTCGAGCCGCAGCTGCATACCCTTGTGGTCCATCTCCAGCCCTTGAATCTTGTCCCGAGCGCGCTTGTTCTGGTACCATATCGCCACCTGGCGCGGCGGGACCCCCAGCTCCTGCGCCAGCTGGCACTTGCGCTCCGGGTCCAGCTTGTTCTTGAAGCTGAAGTTTGACTCGAGGAGGCGCACTTGGTCGGAGCTCAGCCGCTTCTTGTGCTTCTTTTGGTGGATTCGGGTTGCCGGATTTGGGAAGTCGTGATCCATTGCATAACGGTGTTTAGCTATTTCTGGAGATTGATTGGATGCTGAGTTGAGATTTATAATCTCATATTGTTTTGGATCTTTAATGTGGACGACAACTTGAGGGAAGATTTATTCTTGGTGTGGTGTCATTGTCGTAAATACGGAGTCGTCACGTGGGGGGTTGGCCTACGGACTAATGACGGTTTTATTTTTTGCTTTAACAAAATATATTCAAATTATCGAGTTTCTATCACATGCATGCATGTATCCGGCAGTTATGAGTCATATATAAATTATAATCTCTGTTTCTCATTTTGCAAAATGAATCAATATTTAATAATATAAATGATATTAATCGCTAATGAGTTTTTGACGATGAGGGACTATCAAAATATGCACTGCTATGTCATTCCAATTTTATGTTATAAGAAATTCATATTAGAAAGAAAAAAAAAATTAATGTAGCCACCAGCAAAAACGATTTTCTTTAGCTAGTTTTAGGCCACTATCATCAAGACATCAACTACGACACATCTCATAAAATTTAGTTATGGAAAATGTACAGGTGATACATCGATGACGAGGGATAAATTTATCTAGGTAAATGCTTTCTATGACGATAATTAATAGGATGTTTATCTACCCGTTTTGAAGAGCTTATCTGCAGCTTATTTCAGTGTATGATAAAAAATAATCGTTTTTGCACGCGTTTTGTGAGAACTTTTGAAAATAGTTTATTTTAAAAAATAAACTATTTTTTGGCTTATTTTCATAAGCCGATAGAAATAGCTTATGAAAATAAGTCAAAAACAGCTTATGAAAAATAGGTCATCATATCAAATCTCCCGACAACAATTTTTTAAACTATATATATTTTTTTTCTAATTAAGTGCTTACATATAAATGTATCCAAACGCAACAATTTATTCAATTTAGCATAAGCACTTATGATATAAGCATTTATTTAAGCTATTTTCTCAAACGGGCACCCCATATATAACATGCACAAATATGTTCTCTATAAATAAATAAATAATTATGAATGATCATCTGAATTCTTCCAATTTTAATTTACCTTCCCCTTTTAGTTATATGTATATATAATTAAAATAGGTAAAAACAAAAAGAAATTCAAAGCTTGGAGAAGGTCTATTTCAATAAAATTTACCATAAATTCTTTAATATGTCATGAATTGTATTTAAAAAAGGATTGATATTAATTGAAGTTAATGAAGTACTAGAAATGTCAACTAGTCAATTGCGCCGACAATAAATTACCATACGACTAAAATCATTTCCCCCTCGCAATTTTTTCTCAGAGCTCAAACTTAGGCATAGAATTTTAATACACTGATTGAATGAATTAAATTACGATGCATTTTGACCTCAATTTCAATTTATCTACTAACATAGGTTTTGCGTGTTTGCTCCACATATATTATACTCCCTCCGTCCCACTCGAAACTGGCTTTCTCTTTTCTCTTTTTCATCAGTCTCCACTGACTTGCCCACTAACTAAAATAATACTCTAATAAATTCTAATGGGTCCCACCACTTTATACCACTTTACACACAACTACCCACTATTCTTAATAACCGTGCCCAAACCTATTAAGCCAAGTCGGGCGGGACGGAGGGAGTATTATATTCCGATATTATTTGCAAAATGGAGAAGCGCGTTCGTATAATACCAAAAACATGGCGTCCCACAAATGGACTTTGATGGCCAGGATAGAGATAGCTGAATTTCAGTATCAAGAAATAGTGGGGGCAGATTTGGCAAGTCATGAAACATGACATTTGATGCATATAAAATCCCACTATTCAATCTTTGTCTTTCACCTGAGTGTGCATGAACTTAGTCGTATGGTTACACTAATTGAGGCCCAGTATTAACCTAACCATGGTTAATATAGTGGTTGATGGCGTTTGAGTCCAAAAGAATAAAATAAAGAATATAGATGCATATATAATGTGTTCTTCTTCGCAGTAAACTCTGATGTAATAATGGCATGATCTATCCAAATCACCTTCAACCTGCATACCCTCTTAGTGTTGATTAATTCTCCATCAACAGGCTGGCTTATTTCAGAAGTGGAGAGAGATTATTCTTAAGATCATGTCCATCTGTTCTACTGTAGATAAGTAGAAGCTTCGTTTTATTCGAGTGTGTTTTGACTCATAATTAGTAATTTATGGGATGAAGGAGATACAGAAGCCAAAGTCTGCCGGAATTGGTATATCCCCTGTGCAGTCATCTGCATGATCGCACAACCAAAATTTTGACTGTTAGGATTATCAGTTCTGGAGCTGTACACCGGATTAGAAGGTACTCCCTCCGTCTCATTGATATTGTCTCACTTCCTTTTTGGCGCCGTTATTAAGGCGATGCAGGAATTGCAGCCCCTACTGCAAAATGACGTGTCATGTGGTGAAAGTCGAAAGAGAAGACAATTAAAGCTATTTTGAAGATGAAAACATGGTTTGCAAATGAGGTAGGTATCTTGGTGCGAGATTGTTGGGTTATGGAGACTGAATACTTTCGGGTATGCAGGGGTATTTTTGGTCATTTATTTACAATTGTACGTGACTTTGTGATTGGGGATTACCCTAATATCATTAATCCACAACACAAAGAACAAATTAAAGGACATGCATGCTGCCAAATTTATATGCATGATCTTCATTTAATTTTTTGGATATAACGATGCACTTGATTACGACAAGAAACCAATTTATCCAATGAAGTGAACTATGAAAGTTCGTTAGAAGATTCATGTCATTTTTATATTCTGCTGAGCTTCTTATTTTTGTTTTCTCAAGACAACCATTTAAGAAAAGAAATAGAAAGCAACAAGTAGAAAATGACTAGTAAATTCTGAGTTTAAAAGGGTAACACAATCCTCTCCTTTGAAAGTGTCTTCCTAGAATCAATCTTGAACTCCCTCCCTCCTGGCTTCAGGTTCCATCCCACAGCTGAGGAGCTCATTCAGCTCATCCTTTACTTGCACAACAAGCTCTCCTCTTCACCATTCTCCCCTAGCCCTCCTTCAATCATATCCGAAATCGACCTCTACAAGCTCAATCCATGGCAACTCCCAAGTGATATATATAGTTTCATTTTTCATTGATCATTACTATAACTGACTCTCTTCTTTTTCTTTGTCTTCAGAAGAGGCCTACTTTGGTGATAACGAATGGTTCTGCTTCAGCCCCCGCGAGAGGAAGTATCCCAACAGAATGGCACTGATAAGCCCATCCTCTCTAATTCATTGCAGTGTGTAATAGGCGTGAAGAAAACAGTCATATTTTTAGACGAACTGGATTATGCACGAGTATCGCCTCAGAAATAGCACCCCTCTTTCTTCCATGACAGTAAATCTCTTTCCATACACACACAAGAAGATTAACTTGCATTCAAACTCATGCATCATGTGGCTGGCTCGTGCAGTTGGATGACTGGGTTTTATGCCGTATACACCACAAGGGGAGTACCGCAGAGGCTTTCAAAGAAGATGATGGATGCAGCTTTGAAAACAGCAAAGCTTCTTTAAAAGTTTTGAGAGGAACCAAAGAATATCCGATTGATGATTTATAATGTTACAAGATACAAGATATATATACATAAGAAGGCTAAAGTTATTTATGGGAGAAATCCTAAAGATCCCGTAATTACTTGCATAATGATCAATCTACTCCTAAATAATAGGCTCATGATTTGTATGTTCCAATACTCCCCCTCAAGGTGGAGTGTGGATATCAAGAACACCCAACTTGTGAACTAGGTAACTAAATTGTCCTTGACTCAAAGCTTTGGTTAATATGTTCGCTAGTTGCTCTTTTGTTCCAACATGACAAGTAACCAAAGTTCCATCTTGTATCTTTTCCCTTATAAAGTGGCAATCAATCTCGATATGTTTAGTGCGCTCATGAAAAACGGGATTGGCTGCGATGTGGAGTGCGGATTGACTATCACAATGTAATCTTGCTGGCCCCAAGCTAACATCAAGAGATTTGAATAATTCCCATAGCCAAACTATCTCACTTGTTGCATTAGCCATGGCTCTATATTCCGCCTCCGCGGATGACCGAGAGACAACCTGTTGCTTCTTGGACCTCCAAGCAATGGGTGCATTTCCTAGTTTTATGAAATATCCTGTAATTGACCTTCTTGTTGTGGGAAAGACTGCCCAATCTGAATCACAAAATGCTATAAGATCAATGTTAGGATTATTCCTCGGTAAAAATATACCTCTTCCAGGATTCCTTTTTAGGAAACGCACTGTTGGATATGAGTCAGTAGATGACACTCAGCTGTTCATGGTTAAAAGAAAATTGGGGGAAATCATAGTAGTACTATGGAATTGAAGATCCCAAAACCGAGCTGATATCAGTAGTATAGTGTGTCGTTAGGATTAGCTGATGTATAGGTTAGACTTGATGTAATCGTTTTTAATATTTTTTGTCTAAGTCTCGTACGGGGTAATTGTCGAACTGATCTTCTGTCGAAGAAACTTTTCGGAACCCCACGTCATCAGTGTAATCGCTTGCGTTCTTCAGTCAGCAGCTGACTAGACCTCAGTAGAAGACAGCGCATCAGCTGAGTAGACCTCAGTAGAGGCCAACCAAGCAGCTGATAAGTCATCAGTAGAAGAACTTATGCAAGCCCAGTACCTTCGCAGTCGCCAGCTGACCTACTCAGAAGCTACATTCCTTGTCAGCCGACTCAGTCGAAGAAGACAGAGACTTTGCAGTCTACTGTATCCGACAGAAAGTGACCCAGCTACTTAAGTTTTTTCGAAAGTTCAGCAGAAGATCATACGAGGTTGTTTGAACGGTCAACTCTGACATTCTCACCAACCACAAATCTCGACCAATGAGAAGCCGACAACGCCTTACCTGCTCCCTGCAGTAAAGCTGCTCTCATGTACGATAATTAACCGCCTCTTCGCAACAAGTTCGAATTTATGGCCGTTTTCTTTGGAAGCTTGTAACACGTGGTATCGTCGTCTCCAACGGACATATGCCATAGCTCACAGCTATAAATAGAGAAGAATTTGAAGTTCCACACAGCGGAAACACACAAGACCAAACACGAAACACGGAACAACGAAATTCAAAAGGGAAAATCGCTCAAGCTCTCAAACACTCTAGCAAACTCATCAGAACATCCAGCGAAGAATCTGCATTTATTAGAATATTTTGTGGTTCTTCTCTCTAGAGTCTTTAGATCCCTTTCTTCTCTACCTAAGCTCATTGCCATATTTATAGCTTAGATTCGAAGGAGTTCACACTTAGTGAATTGTTCTTATTGAAAGAACTCCTTCTTAGTTGGAGATTGTTTCGCTCCCTTTCGAACTTAGGTTTGAATTGTAAAGTCGCTAAGGACTATAACTTAGAAGGATCTGTCCTGTGCACATTTTCCTTGCTGGAACCTTGCCCGATTAATCAACAAGTTATCCTGCCTTGTTCAGGACCGTGGACGTAGGATCTTGCGTATCCGAACCACGTTATATTGCTTGTGTTCTTTACTGTTTTATTGCATACAAACCTTTGAAAATCATAAGTTTGCATAAAACGTATTTCAAAAGTCGCACAACCAAAAGAACTTAATTTGCGAAAACACGTTTTCAAAAAGAGACAAACTCCGGGCCCCACACTTATCCGCACGCTAAAGTCTTCGATCGAGTTTCGAAATCCGACAAAAGTCGGTAGGAGAGCTCGCATGGCCGACCCACTCTGACCCGCGATCGAAGGTTGTATTTGGCACTGTTCATCAGTTGCAACTAACAGCTTCAGCTGACCTTCATCGAGAAAAAGAAACTGTAATCAGGTGTATTCACCCCCCCCTCTACGCCTGATATTTGTCTCCGGACCAACACGCACAACTCGAAGTGCAGCTTCCCAATGTTTCTCTCCTGGACTTTGCATGAACTGACTAAGTGCATGAACGACATAAGTGATGTCCGGCCTGGTTGTAGTAAGATAGAGTAACCGTCCTACTAATCACCTATATCATCCCGGATTCTGAAGTAGAACTCCATTATCTTCTTCAGCTGTCAACTTAAGATTCTGCTCCATAGGTGTAGAGCATGGTCGAGATCCCAACAGACCACATTCTGTCAGAATATCAACTACATACTTTCTTTGACATAGAAACAATCATTTAGGAGAGTGAGCCACTTCTATGCCTAGAAAATACTTAAGAATTCCAAAATCTTTGATAGTAAATTTCAAATCCAAGTATTGTTTCACCTCTTCACAAGTCTTCAAATCATTCCCTGTGAGAATTATGTCATCGACATAAACTAGTATTACAATCATAATACCGACATTGCGATAGATAAATAATGTAGGTTCTGTGGCAGTTTGCTTGAAACCGAACTTAAAAAGTTCCTCACTAAGTTTCCCAAACCAATTCCTTCCAGCTTGCTTTAACCCATATATAGACTTCTATAACTTGCAATAAAGATTTGGTTTAGGTGTTGGGAACCCCTGTGGCGGCACCATATAAATATCTTCCTTCAAGTCTCCATGAAGATATGCATTATTAACGTCTTACTGAAATATACTCCAATTCCGAGTAACAGCCAAAGCCAACAAGCATCGGACAGTAGTCATTTTGGCAACGGGTGCAAAAGTTTCAGTGAAATCCTCCCCCTCGACCTGAGAGTAACCCTTGACAACCATTCGAGATTTACCACGCTCAAGGGAGCCATCCGCCCCGAACTTTAATTTGTAGACCCAACGATTAGAAACTAGCTTCTTTCCCGGTGGGAGAGGCTCATAAATCCAAGTGTTGTTACTCTCGAGGGCGCGTATCTCAGTTGCCATAGAATCTCGCCACATAGGAGAGCTCGCTGCTTCAGCATAGTTGTGGGGTTCTTTATAATGAGAGAGGGAGGCCAAGAAACACTTGTGTGATGGAGGAAAGTTATCATACGATAAATAATTGCGCAAGGGATAGACCATACCAGAAGAAGCCGATGTAGGAGGATGAAAAGATGGGGTAATAGCGTTGCAGACATAGTCCTGAAGCTGAACCGGTGGTCGAGTTTCCCGAGTAGACCGACGAAGTGCGGGAGATTCTGAAGGCGGAGGAGATGTGAGAGGTCTGATAGAATCGAAGTTTGCAAGAGGAATGGAGCTGGTGTTGAGATGTGGACAGTTTGAAGTCGGCGCAACACTAGAAGATGAGATGGGTGGTTCATGATCAATAGGAGGCGACGGATCGGTTGAAGGATCGTTATGTATCGGTGATATCGGTTAAGTAGGGGTAGATTCTAGAGTATGTGGCACATTGGAAGTATTGTGGTTAGTACTTGGGTTATGATGTGCATTTGGACCAAGTGGGGATGAAATGAGTAGGCGTTGTGAAGGTTCAAATGGAAAAATTGTTTCATAAAAACGAACGTCGCGGGAGATGAAAAATTTTCTTGTATGGAGGTCATACACTTTCCAACCCTTTTGTCCCATGGGGTACCCAATAAACATATATTTGGTAGATCTATTCGCAAACTTATCTTTATTTGGATTTGGGTTGTGGGCATAACAAAGGGACCCAAAAACCCGAAGTTGATCAGAGCATGATTTCCTCTTAAATAAGACCTCAGACGGGGTTTTACCATTTAGGACGTTAGGAGTGTGATTTATGAGATACCCTATGGTCAAAATGCATTCCCCCCAAAATCGAATGGGTAAATGAGCTTCGAAACGAAGAGCTCGGGCAACATTTAGGATGTGTCGGTTTTTTCTTTCTACCCTCCCATTTTGTTGGGGTGTATAAACACAAGATGTTTCGTGAACTATCCCTGATTGAGCAAAGAAATCCCTAAGACTCAAAAATTCAGTTCCATTATCACTTCTAACCCGTTTGATAAGACCTTGAAATTGTGTTGAAACCATTTGCTGAAAAGTAATAAAAGTTTGTTTTGTATCACTTTTTTCTTTCAAGAGATAAACCCAAATAGATTTGGAGAAATCATCTACCAAACAAAGAAAATAATGTGCACCAGTTAAAGAAGGTGTTGGGTATTTCCCCCATAAATCACAATGTATGAGTTCAAAGGGATGTGTGACCTTATTAGTACTAATAGGAAATGGAAAACGTGAGTCTTTTGCACAATGACAAACATCACAAGGTAAGGTGTCACCAACTGAATAATTTAAAGGTACTGGAATTTGAGACAAAACACGAAAAGAAGGGTGTCCAAGTCGACGGTGCCACAGTTTACCGCTTTCTTTAGTAGAGACAACCGCTACCGTTACAACTTTGGGAGCTATGCCTTTTAGATGGTATATTCCCTCTTCTAGTTCACCTTCCCCAATCAGCTTCTTCTTGATTCGGTCCTGCACAAAACAATATTTATCAAGGAAACCCACAAACCACTTTGTTTCTCTAGTTAATTGAGGTACTAAAATTAGATTGCATGCAAAATGTGGCATATAAAGCACTCTAGGGAGTTGAATATTTGTGTTCAAAGTGATTGAACCAAATTGTTGTGCCTAAATATTTTTTCCATCCGATAAAGTCATACTTATGGGACTAGTAAGATCCTCCAATTTTTCAAACTGATCCTTTTCACTAGAGATATGATGGGAAGCTCCACTATCAATTAACCAGGGTAAAGAATAAGAGGGGACGATTTTACCCGTGGTTGTATAAGTGGTAGCTTTACTTTCCTGGAGGATTCCTGCTACTTCCAAGGATATCTCACGTAGCTGATTTTTGTCAAGAGAAGTAGTGGCTACTTGTTGAGGTTGTGGGATTTTTTGACTATCGTCTCCCGGATTATAATTGGAGGCTACTATATGATACGCCGATCCAGCATGTCGACCGCCATGCCCTCTTCCACGGCTATGACGACCTCCTCTACCTTTATTCGAATTAGCTGGCCTCCCATGAAGACTGTAACAATCTTTCTTCTCGTGTCCAACCTTTCCACAATGCTCACAAATAACACGATTAAATTCAGAGGTAACAGAAGAGTTAAAAGCCGAACCTTCAATGGGCGAACCGTTAGATTCCGAGACGAAGTGGAAGTGATTTTCTTCATGTAGTGCTGCATTGAACACTTTGTCTACTGGTGGCAATGGATCATTATTCAATTGTTGACTCAACATTATGCCGAAGCGAGAATTAAGGCCAAGTAAAAATTGATGAACACGCTCATCCTGTCGCTGACGTTCCAGCAATTTGATAGTTTCCTCACAGCCACAAGGTGGAAGAGGAACTGACAAACATGGATTTTATAGGTCTTAGATATTTTACATGTTGTTTACGTAGGGTTTGTATACTAAAAACAATCTACGTATTTGCTTGTATACAATGTTTCCTGTTACCACTATTATTATTCTCCTATCTGATTATTATAATCGCACACTTTAGTCCTTTATCTCACGTGAGTTAGATCATACAGTGTGTTGTAGATCACAGAAGACTGTAGTGATTGGTTGAACTAGTGAGGTATAAACAGTTATCACAGCCGAGACAACTTTAGGACAAGTTGCCGGTTTAGGCTGCAACGTAGTTAAGAAGTGACTTGTCTTGGTCACTTGTCTATGTTGATGCATTTTATGTATTGATGGATCACGGTGAGACGTGTTCTTCTATCTGACCCGTGTGAAGAACCAAGGTCTCGGAGACTCAGCTGATCTTAAGCTTGATGAGATTTCAGCTGAGTGCACGCGACTAGCTATCACTTTGACTTACTATGGGTGAGGGTCATTGCGACCGTATATCTCTGTATCTTGGGTGAGCGTTGTTGCGTGTAGCTCAGGCTGGTTATCTGCATCATGCATCCGTATCCCATTATAGGGTTGATGATATCCCCTGAGGAGCTCGAAAGGTTTATCATGCTAAACCCTGCAGGTTGATTAAGTTCAAGTATGATAATAAGGTCGAGTGGTACTACTCAAGGATAAGATATTAATTGTATTAAGTAGTCAGTAAACTTAATCAATTAATGGATATTCGATATCTTAAATACGGGGATTAACTGAAGTTAAAAATGCAAGCCCTGACTCAACTTTTGGGATAAAGGGGTAAGTCAACATAGATTCTTTAGTGGAATGAATCTATGTTTGTGAATTAATAATACTGGCGTGAGTATGGAAAATTAATTCAGTTGAGGCCCGTCTTTATTTCTTGTATTAGGTCCCTGGTCTGGCCCGAACATATGCTCAGTCATATGCGACATTTTCTCTCAGACTCACTAGGTCACTTAATTACCTAGAATTGTTTAGCCCTTTAATGGACCAAAACAATTGGTAATGAGATAGTGGCCCCTTAGCTATTGGTTGGGCTTGGAGGTCAAAGGCCCATTAGGGTTTTGACCAAGCCCTTATAAATAGTGGGCAAGGGACCATTTCCTCAGAATGAGCTTCTTGTTGTGTGTTCCGGAAAAAGTGAGTCCGAGTGTTTTATCGTAAGCTTTCGTGCGTCTCCGTCCATCCGGAGTTGGAAGGTTGGGCACGGAAACAGTCCAGAAGACCTTTTCTGGACCGAGTTGAAAATATCATATCTAGGACGATCGCTCAAGTATGGGACTCTTTCCCTACAGTGTATTTACCAAGAAAAATCATGATTGTACATGTTGTGTTCGCATAGTTCAACATTTTCGAAGAACATGCTACTTGGGTTGGTTTCTATTGATTTTTCAGGAGAATGAAGACCTATTTTGAAGAAAAGGGAAGTTGGGCCTTAAAGTTCAGCTCGTTGGTGTCACGTGGCCGAAAACGGATTGAGATTTGGATAAAAAACGAGGGAGAACGACCTAAAACAAAATTGCTGCGCAACAGTAGAAACGGGACCGCGGTCGCGGTCCGATGCCTTCTGTCCGAAAAAATGTTGAAGAAAACAGTTCCGGACCGCGGTCCGAGCTTTGTACTGGACCGCGGTCCGCCCCCTTTTTCGCGGATTATCCAATTTTTGACCCGGTTTCGACCCGAGTTAATATATAAAGCCAAAACTTGAAGCTATAGCCACCATAACTCACCTATAACACGAAATTTCACAATTTTTACTCTCCAAATCCATCCCTTCAGCCCCAAACACCCAAAATCTTCCATTCTCCACCATTGAAGTTGATAATTGTGTGAAGATTGAAGAAGAAGGAGTCAAGCAATCAAGATTGAAGACAAAACTTTAGGATTTGTTTACATTTTCTTTTCCCCTTACTTTCTCATGTCTTTGACTTGCTATGATTTGAGTATTTTGCTAATCAAGAACATGAGTAGCTAAATTCCCTATTCTAGGGGCTAGACTTGATGAGTTTGTTTGAGAATTGATGTTTACTAGATCTGCTTATGGTTAATTTACTCTATTTCTCTATGCTCTTGCTTTTGATGATTGTTTGAATGATTGATCACCATTTAAACTTATCCATGGAACTAATTCGATAAACGAGAGTTGAGAATTAATTCTAAATTAGGAGCATAGAGCACCTCTTTCCAATAGACCGAGAGGTTGCGGGATACGGGTGAGGGCAAAAGACTCGAGGGCTTTTGGGAGTTCTAGGTTTCGATAAATTGGAGACGATAGTCTTAATCTAGAATCTACGGTCTAAGTTCACCGAGAGGTAGTTAGGCTATATCCGATGTCGCTCATAAATATATGTAATTAACCGTAGCAAACTCAAGTAAGCTAAATCCTTTAGCATATCATTAGCGTCTACCCCTAGAATATCTTCATTTGGATTTTCATCCATTTAGCTTCTTTATTGCCCTTAACTTAGATTTATTCCAATTATTGCGTAGGACTAATCACCCCGCAAAGTTTTCATCGTCTAGATAGAGTTTAAGCATCCGAATAGGAGTAGTTACACGATTAACCGCATAGTCCTTTGGGAGACGATCAAGCTCACCACCTATATTCCAACATCCCATACACTTGTGGGTAGAGGTCTAAGTAGGACACGATCAGGAACATAACGCTCCAACTCATTCCAAAGCATCTCGAGTTTGCCATAATACTCCGTTACACTCATGTCGCCTTGACGGAGTAGTTGAACCTTTTGGTGCAGTTGATAAATGCGAGGTCCATTATCTTGTGCGTATCTTGTCTTGAGAATTGCTAGCATATCCTTTGGGGTCTTGGTCTGTATAAGCATTCCCCTAAATTTTGATTAGACAGAAGCCATAATCCATCCTTTTATGAATGAAATACATCGATCCCAATGTTCCGCCAAAGCTTGGTCCGTTGGTCGAGCCAGAGAACCATTAACAAACCCTATCTTGAGTTTAGCTTGTAGAGAATTCTCTAACCCGGAAATCCAATCTCCATAGTTGTTTCCATCAAATAGAATTGGAGTTACGGCAGTGCTAGGATTGTCCGACGTTGAGATATAGTATGGTGAGTTAGGATCACTCACCGGAAGGGCGGCTTTCTTCTCGTTTGAAACAGATGATTGATCTTTGGTCATGGTGGCTGGGTATGAAGATTATGATTTGCTGTTTTTTTTGTGTGTGTGTGATAGAGCCCGTATGACTCTGATATCATAAAAGTTTTGAGAGGAACCAAAGAATATCCGATTGATGGTTTATAATGTTACAAGATACAAGATATATATACATAAAAAGGCTAAAGTTATTTATGGGAGAAATCCTAAAGATCCCGTAATTACTTGCATAATGATCAATCTACTCCTAAATAATAGGCTCATGATTTGTATGTTCCAATATTCTTTGAAAGATGCATTGGAGGGATCAAAAGAGTGCTGTCTCTTGGAGCTCCCTTTATACATAATTCCACTATCAACTGATCATCCATATCAACTGCAACGTGTCCCTTCCATCCTTTGCTTCTTCTATCTACTATTTGGTATTTCAACTGCACAGAAACATAAATACTAGTATCAAATAATTACGACGACGGAGTTTACCTAACGCGTATTTCAAGAATGGCGGTCGTCATTCAAAACCATTACAAACTAAAAGCTGTGTGCGAGCAAGGATGAATACTATGTCTTGTTCTTCCAAATCCATATAATTTCTTTTTAAATGTGACGAGTGTAAGATCTACATTACATAAAACCGAATTGATTCCAAATAAAAAATTTGATGTTGCAATTTTGGCCGATGAAAATTGGTCACAGCATTCTTTCCAATCATCAATCAAAACGTTGTGACGTGACTTCTTATACCTAATAACTTAATGGTTTTCAAATCAATCCGTTCCAAAATCTTAATTTTAATTTCAAAGAAAATCAGTTATTTTTTAGAGAAAACCATAATTAATAAAAATTAAAATATTATTAACTACAGAAAACACATGATAAAACAAAAAAATGGCATACATTCCGAATGAAAATTTCTCCAGTATGAATCCTGTGCCTTTTTATAATTTGTTTCAATTTAATTTTGTTAAGTATACACGAATTAGTTTAAAAAAACTAAAAAAGGTTCGACGAACAGTTGGCGTAGAACGAATTCCTCTCAAACCAAGCTGTCAGTAGCCTCGAGATTCAAATTCCTTAAAACACCCTTATCTCCACAGCATTAGTCATATACTCCCTCCGTCCCATAATTGCTGTCGCCCTTTTCTTTTGAGTACGGGAATTTAGGAGAGTGGTTGGTTGTGAGTAAAGTGGTGAGATCCTTAAATAAAATGTGTATAATAATTTACTATTTTAGGTAAATGAACAAAAATTGTGGGACGTCTTAAAAAAGAATAAGGGACAAGAATTGTGGAACGGAGGGAGTACAAAATTGTAATTTGGTCCCGTAACCATTTTATATCCGTTCGCAAGAACTTTTCCTCTATTTTTTCTCTTTAGTTTCTTTCCCTCTCCTCTATTTAAAAAGTGAGACGCCATTTTCCACCGTTCATCCCCAAAATCAAGAATTCACAAGGAAGAATCCGATAAATATGATGCGACTATTCGGCCGAAGCCCGGCCGCAGAATCTCCACAGTCGGTGTCTCCACCGACTCCACTTCCCGCCTCTTCGTCCAATATGTCCGCCGGGCCAGCGAGACCGATCCGCCTTGTCTACACCGACGAGAAGGGGAGGTTTCACATGGATCCAGAGGCGGTGGCGCTGCTGCAGTTGTTGAAGCAGCCCGTCGGCGTTGTTTCCGTCTGTGGCCGCGCTCGTCAGGGCAAGAGCTTTATATTGAATCAGGTAAAATTTCTGGGAAGTGTTTGTATCAGCGTTTTCTTGAAGTGAGACGGTGCGTATGGTTTCTTTGGTACTGGTTAACTGACAGTAGTGCGTGATTGACTTCATCGTTGTGTACTTGATTGGCCATTATCTCGCATTAAGGTTTTTGGTTTTATCAGTCTCTTTGATTGCAAAATTAGGGTTTTGGGGCTAATGCTTGACGACTCGTACGTTTTGTACTAGTCTGAGCTCTGTTTAACATAATGAGCAAAATGGTGGGCCTTTTTAGTCGAATGGAGTTATCGGAGAAGATCAACTAGATTCCACCTTCAAAGATAAATACAGACCTAAAATTCCATCTATGTTGAGTTTCTTTTATATCTCAGAAAAAAAGAATCATCTACACAATTAATTTAGCATATCAATTATCATAATAGCGTATTTATTTGGATAAGCAAGTAGTGGGTTATATTCCTGACTATATACATTGTCTCATTGCTGGTACCACTTGTCACTTATTGTTGTCATTTAAAGTAATTGGTTGCACTTTTTGCTTTATCTACAAATTTGGATTGATCTGGTTTGTGGTACACTACAATGTAAGCTTACAGCACCAATTTAATTGTTGGACAAGCTCTTATCTTTTGCACTCTCTGGAGAAAGATTCTGGGATTTTTTGTGAAAGAATAACTGAAAGTGTGCTATTCTCTGTCTCTTAAATTCAAAATTTTAACTTATTTCTTTAGCAGGTCTTGAGTTTAACTTTATTGAAGAACAGCAGAAGCTAATAAAGATTATTTATATTTAGTTAATTTGACTTTTGAGCATTCTTTACAAGGATCGATGCTTCTGTATTTAAAATCGTCTGTTCTGTATTTTTATTGTTTGTCACCTCATTTCTTGCTTATTTAAGAAAGCTACCAGAACACATTTTTGATAAATTGATCTTATTCTTCTAATTTTTAAAATAATCGAAAATGAAAATTAAGTTGCTGAAATGTCTTCTTTCTTTTTATTTTTTGGACACTTGTAGTTAGAAAAATTGCTTGAGAATAGTATTTTATTTTTCACAAAAAGAAGCCTACTATTGCTGTATTGCAATTTGCGAGAGTAGCTACTTTAAGCATACACATTATTGAGTAGCTTCTGCGATACTTTTTTTCAGCTTCTTGGCAGGAGTAGTGGATTTCAAGTGGCATCTACACATCGCCCCTGTACAAAAGGCCTTTGGTTGTGGAGTACCCCCATAAGAAGAACTGCCCTAGATGGAACAGAGTACAGCCTTTTACTGTTGGACTCAGAAGGAATCGACGCGTATGACCAAACAGTCAGTTTTTCTAGTGCTACTCAGTTTCACAACCATCCAATTGTTGTTTTCATGATTATGCAGTCTTCCTTTATTGCTTTTGGATCGGTTATTATAACGCACAGTATCATGAATGCTTGTTGCATCGGTTATTATAACATACGGTATCATGAATGCTTGTTGCATTGCATGTTCCAGTACATATATCCATGCGTAAAGTGGACATGTTTCCCATGCTTACTGATCTTAAATCAAGTAATCACCATTTTCGGTTATATGCATAGTGATTTATTTATAAATTATTTGGTAATGACCTCTCATGTATTCTCTTTCACTCACTCTTTGCACTTTATCTTTTGACAGGGAACATACAGTACACAAATATTCTCATTGGCCGTGCTTCTATCAAGCATGTTCATATATAACCAGGTAATAAATTATTTTAAGCATTCTTTCAATGTTTAGCAGCAGATAATACTAACTCTTACTCTCATAGTCTGTGATATATCATATATCTTCTTATTGGTAGTCCGATTGTAGTGAACATGGTATATGTTTTGAGGGTTTTAATGGAATTGCTTCAAGGAATATAACATTTGGTGGAAAAAATATATCATAACAATTTGATGGTTCTTTGATTAGATGGGTGGTATCGATGAGGCTGCTCTTGATCGGCTCTCTCTTGTGACTGAGATGACCAAACATATTCGCGTAAGAGCTTCTGGAAGTAAGAGTACAGCTTCAGAGCTTGGGCAATTCTCTCCAATATTTGTTTGGCTTTTGAGGGTAAGTATTAGAATAGATAGGGTTGAAGTTTCAACTTCTGGGTATGTTTTTCTTCTTTGTGGGAATGGCATTCACAATTGCTGATTTGTATCTGTTCTCAATGGAACATATAATTGTTTAAAAATGCATACATGCAGGATTTCTATCTAGATTTAGTGGAGGACAATCGAAAAATTACACCGCGTGACTACCTAGAGCTTGCATTGAGACCAGTCCAGGGAGGCAGAAGGGATGTAGCAGCAAAGAATGAGGTTCTATTTCTTTTTTAATATTTTCCATTAACTGTATCGTTATGCATATCTTTAACACTCTGAGACTTTATGCTAATTCAGATTTAATCTAATATATTATCGTTTATCATTTTGTGAAAATTTAAGAGGTTTTATTTTACCAACATTAATTTAAATGCATGCTTAAGTTTTAATATATGATGATGAATAAATTTTAAATCTATTGAATTGTCTTTTTTATGATCATATTGCATATAATTTATACAATAATCATATTATAATCTAATTAAAAATACACATGAATATAAATTGTTGTGTGCTAAAGTATTATATAAACTTCTTTGAAATGCTATATTGAGTTGTTAAATATAACTTGGATTTTCTAATAAAATATATTATTGGGTGTCTGTAGTTAGTGATATATATCATTTACGATTATTTTATTATTATCAAATATAATATTAGTAAAGCTCTATGTCGATAATGTTTCATTAATAGCATTTGTAAAGTCAGACATAATGTGTGAACGTGAGATAATGTATCTTCATTACTATATTCTTAGATGTACTGAAAGATGCTTGTTGGTTGAAATTGTGATCTAGATTCGAGAGTCTATCCGAGCTCTTTTTCCGGATAGGGAATGCTACACCCTTGTACGGCCTCTAAGCAACGAGAATGATCTTCAACGACTTGATCAGATTTCGGTGAGTAATTGCTGTGATTTCAGTTCGTGTGCATTGCTATTGGTCGGCCTTAATTGTTCTTCCTTCGTTCTTTGGATGTGCTGAGTTTTCCTTATCTTGCAGCTTGACAAACTAAGGCCAGAATTTAGATCTGGTTTAGATTCTTTTACAAGAATTGTTTTTGAGAGGACAAGACCCAAGCAAATGGGTGCAACCGTGATGACTGGACCCCTTTTTGCTCGTATTACTCAGTCATTCCTTGATGCTCTCAACAATGGTGCAGTTCCTACAATAACATCTTCATGGCAGGTTAGCATGCTTTATCTTTATGCAAGTTGCTTCCGGTTAAGTGCCCCTAGGAATTTCCATTTTATGTGTCGCGTTTTGTTTGTTAGACTATATACGAAAAAAACTGTCTAAATTGTGTAACATTTATCTAGAAGTGGCAGACTATATTAAGATTTCCCCATGTGGTTTTAGAAGCTGGGATGAATCTGAAGGACTTCCACTTGTTATGTTCACTACCTAGATTCCATTGCCTTTTAGCACCTTATCATGAGGCCTTGCTTTACTGTGATTTGATATTCAATTTGCCTGAACGCACTTTCTTCTACCATCAAATGCAAATTTTCCATCAGTTGTATTTTTACCCAGAGTGTTGAGGAAGCAGAATGCCAGAGAGCATATGAGCTCAGCACTGAAGTGTATATTTCTTCTTTTGACCGTTCCAGACCTCCTGAGGAAGTAAGTATTACCTTTTTTGTGGATTTTTGTGTATTTTTTTTTTTTTTGTATTGTGTGCTTTATATTGGGATCTGTGTAGGCTGCCCTAAGAGAGGCACATGAAGATGCATTTCAGAGGTCAATGGCCACATTTAACGATACTGCCGTAGGTGCTGGTCAAGTCAGGCAAAAATATGAAAAGCGTCTTCAGACTTTCTTAAAGAAGGCATTTGAGGTACATTTTCCCAGCTTACTTTGAAATACCTTAATATATTTTTTGTTAATATTTTGTTACATCTAGATTAGAACTAAATTGTTGGGATTTATGGATATGACTACCTATTAGGATGTTTCTAATCATATCTTCTAATTGGCAAATGTGATTTCGGGTCTAATTACCCATATTATCTATTGATTAAGGTTGCTTGTTGATTGCAGGATATTAAAAAAGATTCTTTCCAGGAAGCTTATCTGCATTGTACAAGAACCATAGAAAATATGGAAAGGGAGTTGAGAACAGCTTGTCATGCTCCTGATGCAAAAGTAGACAAAGTTCTAAAGGCAAGTTTCATTCTTGATAGACGTTTCCCTTTAAATGTACAAGTCTTCAGATTATATGCACGGTTCGAAAGGCAAGGGCCATTGATAATTATTCATTGCCTGGTTCAGTAATTAATGTACAAGTTTTCATTGTTGATAGACGTTTCCCTTATAAGTACAAGTTTTCTTCTGATTATATGCATAGTTCGATAGGCAAGTGCCATTTATAATTCGTCATTGTCTGGTTCAGTAATTAATGCACAGGTATATTTAGATTTAAGCTCTTACTGGAAAGTAAGATCTGGTATGATTCCCTTCCACAACCCATTTTCTTATTTTACGGTAAGAAATGCAAGTTGTGTTTGTCCTGTTTAATTTTGCCTTTTTAAACAAGAAAATGACATCTGAAACCTATACTTCCTACTCAATGTGCAACTCTTTTGTCAATAACTCCACATCACTTTATTTCAAACTGATGTAGTGGCATAAACGACCAGCAGCTATATTTAATCGACATATTTACTGCCACCATCGAGTATATTTAATCGACATATTTACTCCACATTTCAAATACTTTATTTTGTTATCATGTTTTTTTTTTAGTTGTATCTAGAATTTCCTATCCTAGCTACATTTTCTTGCTTTCATCCAAATTTAGTTTTTCTCATGCAGAAACCAACTACAAAACTAAATTCCCAATTAAAACATCCATCCAAGGTCTGAAATACTCTTTTTCTGACAGGTTCTTGATGGCCTAGTAAGCAAGTATGAAGCCTCTTGTCATGGTCCAGAGAAATGGCGGAAAGTAGTTGTTTTTCTTCAACAAAGGTCTGTCAATTGACTACGTTGCTAGTTGGCTCTTAAGATTTTTTTCCCTAATATTATTTGATTTCCCAGCTTGGAGGGCCCCTTACTTGACTTCATAAAGAGGCAAATCGATCAGATTGGAGCAGAAAAGAGTTCTCTTGCTCTAAAATGCCGTTCGATTGAAGACAAGATAGAACTGCTTCACAAACAACTAGAAGCAAGTGAGAACTATAAATCTGAATATGTGAAGCGTTATCAAGATTCCATGAAGGACAAGGAAAAACTCTCAGATGATTATATGAGCCGTATGAACAATCTGCAAAAGAAATACAGTACCTTGGAAGAGAAGTCCTCTAACTTGTCAAAAACGCTTGAAACAGCAAGGCAGGAATGTACAGATTGGAGAAGGAAATATGAGTTGGTTTTATTGAAGCAGAAGGCTGAGGAAGATCAGTTCGGTGCAGAAGTTGCGATGCTCAGATCCAAAAGTTCTGCTGCTGATGCAAGATTAGCAGCAGCTCAGGAGAAAGCTCAATCTGCTCAAGAAGAGGCAGAGGAGTGGAAGCGTAAATATGAAATTGCTGTCAGAGAAACAAAAAATGCTCTGGAGAAAGCTGCTAAAATCCAAGAGCGCACAAATGTTCAAACACAATCAAGAGAAGCTGATCTAAGAGCAGAGTTCTCGAGTACACTGGCAGAAAAGGTGCAAATTGCTCTCTCTGCTATGTCCTCCTAATTTTGCTGGAGGCGATTATAGATTTGTCTATGTTCATAGGCTCAGACTGCTTTGACTGTTTGAAGATTATATGAGTTAGTTTCATGTGCATTATTAACAGGAGAAAGAGATAAAGGAGAAGGCCACAAGGATTGAGGAAGCTGAGCAGCGTTTGACAACTTTGAGTTTGGAATTGAAGGTCAGGTTTTGACAATAGTAACCACAACTGTATGACCATATTCATGTCCTACTGCTTTGTGCAAAATCCCTCAATAATATGCTTTTATCTACATCCTCCATGCTCCGTTTTCATCTCTGTGGTCCCAATCTTGTTCAACATTTCTATTTTTCTGCAATTATTGGTTGCTGATAACTCTTAAGCAATCAGGGTTTTGTTAGTGTTCATGAAAGTAATAGTAAATTGGTTGATTCTTCTCGTCTGGCGAACCATCAGCTTTTCGGCTTTTGTGAGTTATTCTTAAAAGCGAAGCTTACAATATCTTTATGATAGCTGATCTTTCTTTTTCTGGGGTTGAGGTGGTGCTCTAGTTGGGTTGTATCTTCCACTACGTTTTGCTAAGCAGGACCATTTTTCCCGGACAAATTAATTCTTGTTTGTATCTGTAATTTTGGTTCTCTGGAATAAAACTCCTCACGGCATAGTTTTTTTGTGTGTGTTTCTGTTTCATGTTTAATTATGGATCTGTTGCTCTTTTCTCTATCAGAAGGTCATATCTGTAATGTTATTGGAAACTTAATGTAATTTACTATTTCCGTAACTTGTGTATGATTTTGCTTGCTACAGGCTGCTGATTCAAAGGTTAAGAGCTATGATCAGGAAACATCAAGACTAAAACTTGAGATCAAGGAGCTAGGTGAAAAGGTGGAAAGTGCTAATGCTACTGCTCTTTCAGCCCAGAGCAAAGCCCGGAGTCTGGAACAGGAAAACATACATATGGAGCAGAAATATAGAGCCGAGTTTGATAGATTTGAGGAAATCCAGGAAAGGTGTAAAGCAGCTGAAAAGGAAGCTAAGAGGACAATGGAATTGGCTGATGCAGCCAGAGCAGAAGCAGCTGCAGCACAGAAGGATAAAAACGAATTTCAGAGTCTAGCAATGGAAAGATTAGCAAAGATTGAGAGAGTACAAAGGCAGGCTGAGACTTTGGAGAGGCAAAGAGATGACTTGGTTGATGAAGTAGATAGGTTCAAAGCAGCTGAAAGGGATGCTTTGTATAAAGTGGAGATGCTGGAGGACCGAATTAGAGAAAAGGAAAAGGAAATTGATTCACTGCTACAGTCCAACAACAGCCAGAGGAAGAATACTGTTCAGGTACTTGAGACACTGTTGGAGAGTGAACGTGTTGCTCACACAGAAGCAAATAACAGGGCGGAGGCCCTCTCTTTGCAACTACAAGTCACCCAGGGAAAGCTTGATGAAGTTTCTCAAGAACTGAATGCCCTTCGATTTGGTGAAAAATCGACATTTGATGGCAAAGTAAGAACGGCTTCCCATGGTAAACGTGTTAGGACAGATGATGATTATGAGATGGGTGTTGACTCGGCACATCATACGGGCACAAATGACAAAGCGATCAGAGGAAACAAAAGGTCCAAGAGTACCACTAGCCCTATGAAGTTCGGGACTCCAGAAGATGGTGGTTCTGTGTTTGTGGGTGATGAGCAAACCACTAGCCAACAAACAAGCCAGGAGGACTACACCAAGTTTACGGTGCAGAAGTTGAGGCAGGAGCTTACTCATCATAATTTTGGTGCTGAGCTGCTGCAGTTGAGGAATCCCAACAAAAAAGACATTGTAGCCTTGTATGAGAAATGTGTTCTGAAGAAGCCATAGTCTAATTTACGCCTCTTCATGTACATTGTTCCGGATCAGGTGAAACTTTCTAAAACATTTTGTCTTCACTATTAGTTTTTATTCTGAGGCTTGCATTTGGTTAGTGTGAGAGGCTAGAAACTACATACCTGGATATGATGACTTTTTTAGGTCTTAGTTGGTGTGATGCTCACCCTGCAACCCTTGGTTTCAGGTCAAATATTTTCCCCATGCTGTTTCTGGAGTTGTTTTGGTGTTTTAGGACATTATTGAGGTGTGTTGTAATATTCAAGGTGATTGTTCTTTGGTCTAGTAGGGTTTGGTTTGTATTAAGTCTTGTAGACTTATTAGTTCGTGTCTGGAAAATTTAGATTTGAATCTGCTTAAACAGGCCCGCTTTATATTGTTATCTTCGGAATTTTTATGATTTCCTTTTTCTTTTCCTTTTTTAAGAATAAATCTGAATTGTTTATTTGTTATATCAAGAATATCGATGCATTAAGTTATGCCAAGAACTTAAAAAAATATAAAATATAAAATGTTTTAGCAAATGTGGAGAAATATATGCCCTTCTGGCATAGAAATTAAAACAAGAATTTAGAGAAAAATGTATACGATGATGCATGTAAGTAGAGGACGAAGGGTCAAATGAGAATCATTTATTTCAAAATTTGAGTACAAGCATTTAAAAGCTGAATATAATGCATTTTCAGGAGGTTAATACCGTACAAATGTAATGCTTTTTAAAATAATAAAGTATAGTATAAATATAATATATGCACTTTGAAAAGATGATAGCTCAGGATTTTAACTCATAATTCGGTGAGAATTCATTTCCACACTATAATAAGTGAGTTGGATGATTTCGATTGGTTCCTAATCTTTCACCAATAGTGTTAGATTCTCATATGATCCATTTCCGTATATACATATAATTGATTATACAGAAAACAAATGATAATATCTGCAAATGCATAGCTCCACACATGCAAGAAATGCATATCTAGATAGGAAAAATTATACTCCTTCCGTCCTATTATTTATGTCCCATAGAGACTTGGCACGAAGATTAAGGAAAGTTGTGCAAAGGTATAAAGTAGTGGTGGAAAGGTATCAAGTGGTGGGATCTAAAGGATAAGCTACATAACAGATATATTGATCTTTTTCTCCAGGAACGGGCTCGATGTTGTAGCATCGCCCTTTGTAACGATCAAGGCTGGTAAGTCCATCGGTCCACACAGTTGTCCATGTACAAGTAGAAGATTCGGCAGCTACCGCGGCCCCTGCTTCTTCAGGCGGAACTCCAGGTTGAGGAGTTACTCGGAATGCTGCCAAGATATCAGTATCTTTGGTTTCGTATTCAGGAGTATAATAAGTCAATTTGTACTCTTTAACACCCCTATTTAGATGATTGTGGACCACTCATTTATGTTGACTTTTGGAATAATAGGACAAATAAATATAGCAAATGAGACATAAATAATGGGACGGATAAGTAATTTACAAATAAAAGTTTACAAGTAGATTATTCGTGTCTTCCTATAGTATATATATATACTATATATGTATATATACGGCCGTATCCAAAACAGTGACACCAAATGTATATGCTTGTAATGATCATTAACATTAACACGAAACCAATCATAATCTCCAACTTACGTACTAATACTATATCCCTCGCCACTTATTGCATCACTTTCTTAGTAAATCTCCCAAATGCCATTCCTTCTCACTTGTCAGTTTCCTTTTCTTGCAGTTGAAGAATACTGACTAAAGGATGACGATCCACCGCCATGAACAACCAAATTCTGGATCACCGGTGGATTATAATACTCCACGAAACTCTGGTTCTTCAACATCAACGACGCTTCATCAGCCTTGGACGAGGTAGATGTCGATTTACCCGCCTCTCTGACGGCGGACGAGCCGCATTGCCTAGGCTGTGTTTGGTAGAACACTTTCGACACCACCAATTCCCCTTCTCTCTCCTCCTCGTTGTGACCTAAGTGGTATTGATGCATAACCCAATTTGTCTTCTCCGGCTTACGCTGTCGGCCATAGTTTGTGTAGAGGACAAGAATCTTTTTGTAGCCCTTGACATTGCCGGGGGCGGAGACCGGCCGTGTTTTGCCGGTCTTGTGCCATCTGGTTTCGCCGCCGTCGTCGTCCGTGTGCACCTTCCGCCGCTTTCGAGTTCCGGTTGTGTATGCTTTGGAGGGCCGGTGGAAGAAATGCCGTACTTGCCCTTGTTTTCTTACTCCTGCCGTGCAAAATTAATGGTTGAAGTTTTTGAACATGATTATATTAATATATATATATATATATGTATATAATTAGTAAATTTGTTAAAATTATCATACTTATAGACACACGCAATAGTCCGAAGAACAAGATAGATCATAAGTCACTAAAAAAACCTATTACCGATGGAAATTATATAACAGTGTCCTCTTGGTTCCTGAATAAGATGTTTAAAGCATTGGATGTTAAGTCGTCACTACAGAGTAATTAGAGATGAGGGAAAGCTTAGAAGTTAAAAAAGCCTAAGAAATTGATGAAAGAAGTGGGAAATTAATTAATTATTAGTAAGTAAATATTATTGTTACCAGGTAGCTTCTCCGGATGAGTATAGCAAATGCCGTTCGCACCGTCGATGGTGGGGATGAAGTCATCGATCAAAGGGTGGAGCTTCTTAGAATCAGAATAGACTTTTGCCTCTAGATGTTGAAGAATTTCATGATCGGAAGGATCGAACTTCACCCCAGCAAGTAGTCCGGGCAAATCTTGTAGTCCCCTCTGATTCATATCCAAATCAACTAATCATGCTCAAATTATATTGATTTAATTAGAACTTAGAAGAAGATGAGCAATACCTGTTGTTGGAGTTTTACTTGATGGCCGCATGAAGGGCAGATTAAGGTCCTAAGTTGCTCAGTTTTGGAAATTGCAACAGTAGTAGAATGTTGTTTGGTAGGTGTAATAATTTGTTCATCATTACTGGACCATGTCATTTCTCTTATGCTTCTTCTCTTATGCCCATCCCAGATTGGGGCTTCTTCTTCTTCTTCTTCTTCTTTGCTTCTTCCTCCACCTCTTCAATCTGATCAACCACCACCCTTAACAAAAGAAGAGAGAGAGAGGAATTGAAAAAAGGGTTTTATCTTTTGAATTACATTATTACCAAACCAAATCTTTGCTGCTTCTTGTTCTTTGTTGTGTGGAGAAGCAACTGAATTCCTCACCTTTTTTTAGCTCCTCTTACCTTTCTTTCAGTTCCAAACTCACACACACAGAAAGAGAGAGGGATCATAGTTTTTTTTCTTGCTTATATTCTTGAGAGAGAATAAAATATTAGTGTGTGTATAAATTAAGAAATAAACTTAATTAGGTTACTTGGACGTGAAGCTTGGTTTTGTTTCTGTATTACCAGAATAAATATTTAATCTAATTACCATATAAGCTAAATGATGATTGCCTTTTATGATATGGGAATTAACTAAACGAAGTTATATAATTAAGAGGCAATTAATTTATGGTGAAGTAATTAATTTGTGATTAATGAGGGGTAGAGTGGATGTGGGGCAACAGCTGATTCTTCATACACGACGTTTCACCTCTTTGTTTTTGCCTTAGAGTGTGCTTAAAGTTTCTCATGCTCGTATCGGAGTACATACATTATATTTATACATACCAACTAAAATGAAAGTAACAATCGCTGAATTACACTAAATTTGTAGTATTATCTTTCTCCTTTTTCCCCACAGTTTTTTCTACTTCCAAGCAAGCTACACTATCTGGATGTTATTTGGTTTGCAAATCCTATCGATCGGACCAACAAATATGTGTATATTCAGGATAATTATTTAAATTGGGACTAGAAAGGGCTGGTTCAAGTAAAGACCTCGTATATATCTTTCATTCTTTAAAAGGAAGAAATAGAGAAATTCCTTAAATTTTACCATTATCTTTTTGTTAGAAAATGTACATCATGCATTGGAAGACCAGTTACTTATTGAAGAATGTAATAAAGTTACTTACTCAAAAGGATATGACTGGTTAGGGTAAATGGCGTACGGTTTTTTGTTTTTTTATGGCTGTATTTTAATTTTCATTAATGCAGCAAATCTTCCCAAGTAAGCTGCGGCATAAAGCTTAGCGAATAAGCTTCAAAATTAGGGTTTTCTTTAACGTATGGAGAAGGGTTTTGCACGTGATGTAAAACTCAACCCCATTTTGGAAGTCGCGTTTCTCCACAACCTTAGTTACATACATTAATTCTCTTTTTCAAACTTTGAATTTAGTGGACTGTCTGTTTTGATTGACGCATCACCGCCGACATATTTGCATGGAAAATTACTCCAAGACTGCATTACTAATTTTATGTATTTATTATAAGTTTTTGTATAATTTTATAAAGTTTATTAGAACTGAATTATAGTCTCACTTAAAAACAATTTTTTTAATAGCATCACTTAACATTAACTTTTTTCCTCTTATTGTATTGGAACCGCCGAAGTACGGTTTTATTATTTCTCAAAGTGGACGGGAAGCTGTTGCTTTAAACTTTATACTATTAATTTGTGTTGTTTTGTTAACTAAAGAAATTGCGTAACCGACGCAACTAAATTTTCCCTCGGAAAAACTTTTTTTTATTTTCCCTTTTCTTTTAAAAGAAACCCCTAAAGTAATATTTTATTTGGGCTTTTAAGGTTGTGACTTCAACACTATATTATTTGGGCTAGTTCGAAGCTTACATTTGGGCCGATGACAATGTCGACTTTAGTTGGAATTTGTTTGGAACAATTTTTAGTTAGCGTGTGTTTGGAGCACACAATTTTCAATTAAAATTGACAACCAGATAGTGTTAAAATAGCAAAGTTATTTAAGCTGCTATAATACATCTTCTCTACTTCAACTTAGAGTTTATCCATTTTATTAATGAAACAAACTTCTCCTCCAAATATTTCTTTAATTCAAGTAAAACCATTAGCTCTAAAATTAATATTTCTTATTGATTACTAATTCAATTATGATTATTTTTTAATAAATTAGTTACCAATTTAATTATGATTATTTATTATTTGTAAATTCTTCAAATATAATGAAGTAATTCTTATCGAAATTAAAAATAATAAAATTTGAAATTAATTGAAGGGATGGGTTTTGAAAATCTAGATTTTTAAATTAATGTTTTCCTTTTATAATTTACGACAATTATTTTTTTTAGCTATGTGATCAATAAAATTATAAAATCATGCTAATACTCTCTCCGTGCCATTAGAAACAACATATTTCTTTTGGGCACGAGAATAAAAAAGTGGTGTTATGTGGGATAAACTGTTTAGTGGTTAAATGTGATAATCTTTGTCACTTTTGAAAACGTGTCATTTGTAATGAAACATTCCGATAAGAAAAACGTGTTATTTATAGTGGGACGGAGGGAGTATAATATACTAAAAAATTATCAATTGTTTTTTTTGGTAAATAAGTAGTATTTAACATATACTAAGCATGATATATTTATGTAATATGATATACTAGAAATTTATATAAATTCATATAGTATATAGATTAATTTAATATTTTATTGAAATTGAAATTATAATGTAAAAAAAATCTCAATTTATTTGTTTATTATAAAGTACAATTGTTTAATGACACTAGGGGTAAGACATATATTTCATTTTGTTGGAAAAAATGATCTCAAACCCATAATCGATTGTTGAACTAGTCTGATATTTTTATAGGTTTGTTTCAGCCCGCGTCTGTATCAGGTTAAATGTTTTTGTTTATTAGATTAGGTTACTCAGGAGATGATTGTTTTGATAGAAGAACTGATCGAGTTCAGCTACAACAAGCTGACTCTCACCAGGCTGAATTAATATTCAGATCGGGATCTTCACCAGACCGCATTCTTTCATAAGAAGTTTGTTCAAGGTACATGGCACAAATTTCAAAGTAGATGGTCAACGGAGGAAAACGACATTATAAGAATCAACCTCGACCAATCTCAGGCCGCCATGTCAGTCCTAGTCAAAGGGAGATAGCACAATACCTCGTATAGATCCGCAGAGCAAAGCGAAGCTCGACACATGTCTATACATTTAATGCATCCGGATGTTGAGGACACAGAACCAATAGGAGAGTAATTCACTTCAACGGTAATATCCCTAAGCTCACCTATAAATAGCAGAAGACCTCTCGCAACGAGGTTAAGAATTTCTCAATGCTCAAGCATACTTAAGCAAAAGAACAAAAGCTCCCACTCTTTCCATACTAGTTCTATATCTTAGAAATTCTCACTGATGTTCATACTCCAAGATGTTTTAGATTGAATATCACAAGCTTGGAGTAGAGAGTGTTTCATACACCTATCCTAAGTTAGATTGAAGTTGATTATTAGTTTGTTTGATAGATTGTTGTTTTGATAGATTGATTGATTGTATTGATTTGTACTCGTCAGTCTACGAGTATATCCTTAGTGGATTCCTGCTGAGGAAGCAGAAGAGTGGACATAGGATCTTATGAATCCAAACCACTATAAAATTGGTGTTCTTTACTGTTATATTGCATCAACTTACTATTTATTCATATCTCATTAGATTAACTGTCGCATTTAGAAAAACATATTTGCTCAGTGCCTCTTCATTTTTCCGCATTGTTTCTCTAACTGACTCACTATCAGTCAGCCTCTGATCTGATAAAGGGAAGTTTTGGTATAAGGTATAAGGTGTATTCCCCCCCCCCCTCCCATACACCTGAAATCTCACCAGGAGAAACACATTTCAAAAATGAAAATAAGTTATTGGTATAGATGCATTTCCAAACCACTATTTCCACACTTTCAACAGCTCTCATCACTTCTTTCCAAACACTTAAAAATTCTCAAATTCTCAAGTTAGCATTTATCAATAAGTTTCGGATAGAAATGTCAAAGTCTTCAGATCGGACCAATCTGGCCAACGCATCTGGCCATCACATAAAATTGGGTCGGGGCGGCCCAACCCAACCTTTCATGAGTCATCAGGCCACCGGACCGACCCATAAATCAACTTAAATTTTTTTTAAAAAAACATTAATTAGAAATTAAGTTTACTACTATTTAATTAAATAAATAAAAACAAATAAATTATTTTATTATTGACTGTATTCTCACCATTTAATTTTAATATTCCCTCTGCCCCAATTATAATGTCCAGTTTTTCATTTCTGATTGTCCCAAATATAATATACAATTTTCCTTTTTAGCAATTTATTACACACAATTTTTTGGTAGGACATACACCTTTGCACATCTCTACTCACAACTAACAACTCTCCTTAAAAATCGTGCAAAAAGCAAAGTGGACATTATAATTGGGATGGAGGAGTGTATAATTATCTATCGTAGTCACTGACGGAACTAGAACTTTTTAATCGGAGGGTCGAAATAGACATAAGAAAGAAATCATGTCGATTGGAGGGTCGAATGAAGTGAAAAAATAAAGGCGTAACAAATAATTTGAACCCATACAAAGGCAAAATTCCGGCAGCCAGGGGGTCGGCCGACCCTTTCGACCCCCCACCCTAGTTCCGTCCCTGATCGTAGTACTCCCTCCGCCCCAATTAACATGACATGTTTATTTTCGGCGTGAGAATTAAGAAAGTGGGTGATAAAGTAAGAGAGAAGATGAATGAGCTTGGGAGAGATGAATTGATAAAATATGAGAGATAAATGAAAAAGTATGGTATTTTTTAAAGTTATTTACTTTTAAGGAAACGTGTCATTTTCAGTGAGACATCCCGAAAAGGAAAATCTGTCATTTTAAATGGGACGGAGCCACTTTAAAAATATATTATAAAATTATACATTTATAGTACTTCATCCATCCCATTCATATTGTCTTACTTTCCTTTTCGGGTTGTCCAATTCATCTTGTCATCTTTCAAAAATTACAATTTCTCTACTCACAACTAACAACTCTATTTTTGTGGAACCACCCCACTTACTCTCAACTACCAACTCTCCTTAATAATCGCGTCGAAAAGAAGGAGGACAAAATCAATGGGACGGAGGGAGTAATAAGTTAGTGGGTGGATTTAGCTACAACTCATATATTTTTTTGGCCCAAAGCCCAATCAAGTTATTGGGCTGGATAATTTATACCTGATTTTGTTGGACCTCTAAATTTTGAATCCAACCCCACCCAAAATACAAGGGGATCGGGTAGGTTTACCAGATCGAGCCTCTAGTTACAACTACATCATATACCTCCTAAATTAAAAAAGGAGCGTGGACGGAGTAATTTATTTCAATAAGCTACTCCCAAATTCATATACGTTTATAACCAAATTATATGAACGGACGAGTTGACGTACAGTGACAGAATTTCATGATTTAAGGGAGCAGATCTTCAAATTGTGATACAATATTTCATTTTAATAATAATAATAAAATATAGTAGTATTGGTTAAATACGAAATTGGTAAAGAAAAAAAAAGATTATTCAAATATGTAGGTAACAATGATTAGGTAGTGATTGAGACCTAAATTTCATGAAATTGGAAAAGCCAAACCTAAAAGCCCCCCCACATCCCATCGCCTTAATATATAAATAAATCGCCGCCCCTATAGTTTACACAAGCCACCGTCTCAAATTTTCTCCATTATAAACATCCTCCTCAAAATACCTTAAAAGACAAATGATCTCAACTACAAAATGCAAATCGAGAAAATTTATGTGTCTCAATTTATGCATGTTTCCATGTCATAAACTGAATAATATGCACAATTACTTGAAGATTATGAGTTTCGAATCTCACCTTCATGTTTATATTTGAGTACGTTATTTATGGTTAATTGAAGATTATGCGTTCAATTATCACTTCAATTATTGTTTATGAATCTATCACTAATAATTAGAGCTAGCAAAATGGGTCCGACCCGATGGGCCAGCCTGGGTACCTGAAAAAGGGGTTGAGTTGGGCTCTGAAATTAGAAATCCGAAGGTATATTGGGCCTAAAAAACCCTTCCAAAAAACCACGGGCTCTATGTGTTTTGGGCTAAAAAAGTCTTGGATTTTATTGCTAAAAAGCCTGCTCGAAAAAATACATAATTGTTGGATAATATTAATATTAATATGTAAATATAAATAAACAAAAAAAGATGAGAGAGAAAAACTTATCAAAGAAAGATTCAAAATGCAATTAATATATGTTGAAACTTGATTTTAAATTGTTTATTGTCTTAGTTTGAATTTTTGTGATGTTTATTTGTATATCACTTTTAATTTTGATATTTATTTGTACATAAATCTACAATATGATCTATTTAATTTGTTTAATTGCTTCATAATTTATACTTTATTCAACATTAGCATATTTAATATAAATTATACATATTAATTTTATTTTTATACAATAAATATATAATTAAAAATAATAATTAGTGGACTAGGCCGCTCGCCCCCGAATGCCCGAAGTGGATTGGACTTCATAAATCACGGCCCGCTAAAATATCGGGCAGCTCGAGCGAGCCCAAAAATTGAGTTGGCCCGATAGGTCCGGACTAGTCCGGGCCGCCCGCCCATTTTACCACCTCTACTTATAATTATAATACTATAAGATAATTCTCAAGATATTATCTGAAAGCAGAATTTACTTATCCTCGACATATAAATCATAAAATTAAAAAATACGTGACACATAAAAATAAAATTGTGAAATATATTTTTCTCCAATATAAATAATCAATTAACAAAACCTTGACTAATTAAACAATAATTTATACACACCAATTCCATGCTAATTCACAAACTCATCTCTATACTACTTAAAATGGCTGCCACGTGTCCAATCGAGGGCCGGTTCCTCCGGCAATTCCCGACGCAAGCCAAGGCAACCTTCGACAAGCGAACAAGCGGCGCAACGTCGCACGGAATGGCAAGCCTAGGATCCAAAACTTCACTCAATCTCATCTCCTTAATCAACGGCAGCCCCCACTCCACGATCGATCTCCGTTCACTTCTCCGGCCGCTCAACAACTCCATCAACACCACCCCAAATCCGAACACGTCGCACTCCTTCGAAGCACCCTTCTTCTCCGTCCAATACTCTTCGTCCACGTACCCCACCAACCCTTCCTTCTCATTGGCTGCTAAAAAATGCAGCCCGTAGTCGCATAACCTCGCGCAGAATTTCACGTCTACTAGTATGTTCGATGGCTTCACGCAGCCGTGGATTATCGGCGGCGCCACCACTTCGTGGAGGTATTCAAGTCCCCTCGCGGCGCCCGCCGCAATCCTCAGCCGCCGTCGCCAGTCGAGAAGCGCCGCGCCGTCCGGATTCTGGTGTAAGTAGAAGTCCAAACTCAGCATTCCTCCGAATTCCATGACTATAATCCTCTCCCCCGGCGCCTCCGAGAACCCTAATTTTACGAATTTCAATTATTTCTTCACCATTAAATTAAAATATGGTTTTTAAAATGAGGTGATAATCGATGATTAATTGATCCTCTACCTGTGATGGGCACCACGTGGGGATGATCGGCTAGAGAGAGCCATTTGAGTATGGAGGAAAATCCAAAGCCAGCATTATTCAACACGAGGCGGGGGTGAATTCTCTTCATCGCCATTAGCTCTCCCTTAGGCGTCACCGCCGCGTACACGGTGCCGAGCCGCCCCTTCCCGATGATCCGGCGGTGGTTGAAGCCGTCCGTGGCGGCGTCGATTTCCATCAATGGACAAGGGGACGCGGAGATTTTCGCTAGTGGCAAAACTGATTCGTCGTCTTCTACCGCCTTTGATGGCTTCCTTCTGCAGAGGAAGAAGAGTACCGCTGCAAAAATCAAAAAACTGATCAACAGAATGAGTAGAACAAGAGTGTACATGTTTCTCCAAACTCCATAACTCATTGCTGCAAAATTTTGTTTAGGAGATTTTATTTGGCTCGTTATAAATGGAATTGGAATGGAAAAGATTAACGTGAATCCGCACGATATGAAAATCTGTTTGATTTGGTACGGAAAGGTAGAAATAATCTAGCGCGTTAGGTTGTTTTCAGCCATTCAAGTTTGGTTGCTTTTCAAGATCAATTTTCTAAACATATTTATTTTTGAAAATCTACTACCCTATTAATAGAGATGAGAGAGTTATCAAACTCTAAATCTATGAAATATCAACTAAACTACAAATTATTTGTAATTCTTGGAGTTTTTTTCTAATTTAAAGGATCGGGAATCTTAAATTTTATAAGCAGCATGAATGATTTAAATATCAAGAATGGAATGGAGGCATAAATTTAATGAAGAAGAATTGATTTAAATAAGGTAATTGATTGTAGAATATTTTGTGATTGTATTAATTAGATGGGTCATCAAATCAATGATGCGGATATACTGGGAAAATTATTGCATTCAGACTTGTCTGAAGATTGTATTTTTAACTAAAATTTCATGTCCCAACTATTCCTGTATTATATTTCATGTGGTTTTGTCTCTTCACAAACATACAACTCAGGGATCAAAGGCTCGTAGTCAGTAGCCCCACAATCTGAAAAAAAAAAGAAAGAAAGAAAAGTAAAGTTGTGTTAATAATGTTAAAAAATCTAGGAAAAAAAAAATATAACTCAAACCACTTTGGTACATCTACTGCCACCTAACTAAACTCGCAATTAAGAATCTTTTTCAAACTGAAACAGTTGTTTTAATTGTTATATATATTTATTACCAAGATAAGTATTGGCTTTGTTAGACATTCCCAACATTTAATTATGTAGTGGGTACTGGGGGGGGCTTTGCTACATCTTAATTATACATTGAAAAAGTTTGTAATGACGGTGCAAAGCTTTGAAAATTTGCGCATGACCACCTCAAGAATGGCGATATTTCATTTCGTGGTCGTTGTTGATATATTAAGAGAATATTTGTACAAGGTAAATTTGATCATTCATACTATTTTTACAAACTCATATCATATTTAATTTATAATACAAAACACGAAAAAAGGTGTGCCATCTTACAAAGGAAGTAACGGTGAAAAAGCCCCACTCAAATTTCTTCAGACTCGAGAAATTAAGGAAGTTGGTGATGGGAGGACAATAATGTCCATTGGAGTGTAAATTGACACATGAGGGCATAAACCAAAAGATATGGATAAATGTGTTTCCCCTCTAATCCTCTATCTATTTTTATATTACTTATTATTATTATGACTCTATGAACTTCTTTAGCAATTTCAAGTATTTTGATTGCAAATAAAAACTCCTGAGGACCCAATTTTGTCAGGCCCATGAACTTTCTAAAGGTAAATTGTACAATGGCTTCTCTTATAGTTTATGATTAATACATTGGGCATAAAGCAGGTTGAGCCTTGGATACTCTTCGGATTTCAATTAAGGCAATTCTATGCACATTGTATTTACTTCTTTTAAAAATATTGTTTACATATAAATATTACTCTCTCCATTTCATTATAGGTGACTCATTTTTTTTTCGACACTAGAATTAAGAAAGTTGTGTTTTGTGGTATTTATTATTTGACTTTTTTATAATTAAATTCTAGCCACGCAATATTTGATTTATTAGAATGAGCCACTTATTATGGCGGGACATCCCAATTAAGAAATTGAGCTAGTTATAATGGGACGGAATGAGTAGTTACTTGACGTTTTTGTCCTCGTAATTCCCAACTACTTCAAAAATCATATGACCAAAATAATGTTTTATTAAGTGTGTGTATATACGTGTGTGTGCATAGAGAGTGGATCATATAGGAACTTAATTTTGCATAAGAATTATGAATCAATCTGCACCCTTCATTTATTCATTTGATGATTCAAATTGAATATGTTTCGTAATATTCATTATGTGTAATCCGTATACTATGAGTATATTTCATGCAGAACGAAAAAATGTAAAATTAAAAGATAATTTGCTTGAAAAATATAAGGCAAATTGGCAAAAATAGTCCTCAAACTTCGCGTTTTGCGAATTTTGTCCTCAAATTTTTTTTTTTTTTTTACCCTCAACTCCTTGTTTTTGCGAATTTTGTCCTCAAACTTCTTTTTTTTTCACCCTAAACTCCTTGTTTTTGCGATTTTAGTCCTATCGTTAGATTTTCCGTCAATTTAACCGTTAATTCAAAAAAAAATTAAAAAAATGAAAAATTGAAAGGGCAAAATCGGAATTTTTATTTACATGGACCAAAATAGCAAATAAAGAATGATTTGGGACCTATTTAGCAAAATAAAATAGTTTAAGGACTGATTTCAAAAAAATTAGATAAATAAGCTAATTGATTTGTATCGACGAGATTTTGCGTTAAATTTTTTATTTTTCATATAACTTTATTGCTTCGTATCAAATATAAGCTAACTAAGATTTCGTACTAATATAAGCAACATTTAATTCGAAATGCAAAATATATATTGTGAATTAATCATTAAAAAACAAAGTTATTATCACCCAATATTTTTACTTCAAAATAACATGAATACGAGGGAAATATATGTCAGCTCGTAATTTACGATGAATAATATGTTATAAAAAATATTTAATTCATAATTTTCATGAATAATAGAATACGAGGAAAATATGTATCAGTTCGTAAATTACAGAAAATATTAGTTTTATTTGCAAATACTATAATAAGCCAAAAATATTGGGTGATAATAACTTTTTTCGTAAATTAGTTTTAGTTCGTATTCTAGTTATTTTGAAGTAAATATTATGCGCTAAATGGTTATTTTGAAGTAAAAATATTGGGTGATAATAACTTTGTTTTTTAATGATTAATTCACAGTATATATTTTGCATTTCGAATTACATGTTGTTTATATTAGTACGAAATCTTGGTTAGCTTATATTTGATACGAAACAATAAATTTATATGAAAAATCGAAAATTTAACGCAAAATCTCGTCGATACGAATCAATTAGCTTATTTGTCTAATTTTTTTTGAAATCAGTCCTTAAACTGTTTTATTTTGCTAAATAGGTCCCAAATCATTCTTTATTTGCTATTTTGGTCCATGTAAATATAAATTCCGATTTTGCCCTTTCAATTTTTCATTTTTGTAATTTTTTTTTTGAATTATTGGTTAAATTGACGGAAAATCTAACGATAGGACTAAAATCGCAAAAAACAAGGAGTTTAAGGACTAAAATCGCAAAAACAAGGAGTTTATGGTGAAAAAAACAAAAAAAAGAAGTTTGAGCACAAAATTCGCAAAAACAAGGAGTTGAGGGTCAAAAAAACAAAAAAAAAATTGTTTGAGGACAAAATTCGCAAAAACACGAAGTTTGAGGACTATTTTTGCCAATTTGCCAAAATATAAAGATTTTACATAGTTCACGGTTAAATACGTAAATGTGGATTCCTATCGGATATACACCTTATATGCATATACGGATATAGCTCAAAACTATTATTGTAAATTTATATTCCCATTATGTGTTTCTTCACCGCTTACTATATTTTTTTGGACCGCCAAGATCTCTATCTCAATTAGTCCCACTGTAATTTTAGTTATATGATCGTCCAAAATTTTAATTTATTAACATCTAAATGATAAGGTTGTTCAATGTATAATTAAAATTATTGTGAGACAACATTATGATAGAGATTTTGGGACATGACATCGAGTCTTTTTGTAAGCCATTTGAAGCTTGATCTACAGATGGGAAAACAGTTTTAATGGGATTTAGTAATAATCAGTAATAATCACACCAACTTTCATTCCTCTATACGTAGTTGAAAATTGAATTTGAAATTAAGGCAATTCTATACAATCAATAATAATCACACCAACTTTCACTCCTCTATAGTTGAGAATTGAATTGGAAATAGGGGTGTTTGGTTCACGGGTATCCTTACCCTACTTATGAGTATCACTCGGGTTTGATACCCATATATCGTGTTTGGTACGTGGGTATCGATACCCTACTATGGGTATCAAACCCATATGAGAATGATTTTTTTGAAACCCAAGTGATAGTTGGGTATGAGTTTTGATACCCATATGGGTATCAAAATTATATTTTATGTATTATTTTTTTAAATTGAAATTTATTTTTATAATATTATTTAAAAATAATAATGATATAAATATATTTTTTCAATTTTATAAATAACAAGTATCATTAGTTAGAAATATTTTAGCATTAATATAAAAATATTTTTATAAAAATATATACACTTATGTTTGAAATAAATAACTTTATAAAAATATATACACTTATGTTTATCAAATAATAAACATTATTATTTAAAAATATTTAAACATAATTTATCAAAATGTTTTTAATTTAATAAAAAGTAAATACACCGTTTACAAATATTTTTTAAAATATTAGATTATTTTTTTGTAAATAATCAAATAAAAGATAATGTACTTTTTATTAAAATATTCCTATATTAAATTTCACAAAATAAAAAAAACATAACTCATGTTATTATTATTTATCACGTTAGAATATTCACAAAATTATCATAATTTTTTTATACCTAAGTACAACCAAACATCATATTTGGTTATCATACCCATTCACTAGCAAATGTCAAACACCATTAAAGGAATTACTCATATTCATGTCCAATCACCCTATTATCATACTCATTACCATTGTCATTCCCAAATTCTTACCGAACGGCCCCTAAGGTTGCGTACATTTATAGAGAGAAACTTAAAATAAGGTGAGTAAATGATTACCTAAATGTCTGAGTTGGCATGAATACTCAATTTAAAATTACATTCTTGAGAATTTATGAGCATTAAAACAACTGACATGACCAACTGAATTATAAATGGTGACGTAAATATGAGGAAACCCAGAAAGATAGAGGCGCCCCCACACCATTAGATGCAAGAAAAAGCCAAGCAAGCTCCACACTGTATTCACCGCTACTCACACACCCACAGGCACCGTCGCTTTCCCACCGTTGGGATACCGATATTATTTCAAATTTTCCTATATTTGCAACTCTTCTAAGTTTTTACTATTATTGTCAACAAATGTCTATCCCATTTTTCTTTTCGGATTATATCTTGCTTCATTCTAAAAAGGTCAATTAATTATGAGATGAAATCGTATAAAGTAATCGTATTATTATGGGATCAATTCATTTACACATATAACTAATAACAAATCTTTAATAACCACACTCGAAAAGAAATGAGACAAGATAAATGGAACGAAGAGAGTACTTTCGAGATATTTACTTGCTAATATAACTTGTAAATCTAGAAGAAGCAGTGAATACATTAGGTAAAAATGCAAAAAATTAATGCTAAAATAAACCTAAGGTGGTTGAATGATTTACATATTTGTGTAAGTAGAACATTGGCAAGTAGGCAAGTTGGGAGTTGGTTAGGCTTGATCTGAGAATTTGGCTTCTTTCGCGGCGGTCTTGCGGCGGGTGCCGTCGTCGACCTCTTGCAACATCTTGACCACCCGCCTCATGGAGGGGCGGTTGATGGGGAGAGGGGTGGTGCAGAGGAGGCCAATATTCAACACTCTGCAAATCTCATCCTTGAAACAAGAATCAAGATTGGGGTCAATCACATGATCCACACCCTTCTGATCCAATGTAGTGCACACCCATTTCACCAAGTCCTTCTCCCCAAACTCCGGTTCCACCGGATGCTTCCTAGTAATCAATTCAAGAATCACAACCCCGAAACTGTATATATCGCTCTTTTCAGTCACCCGAAGCGTGTAAGCATATTCTGAAATAAGCATACGAATCACTCATCAAAATAGTCAAGGGAGAAAATTAAGCACAAGAAGAAGTAATCAAGAAACTAACCTGGGGCAATGTAGCCACAAGAGCCTGCAATGACAGACATAGACTTGAGCCCTTTTGCATCAACCATCTTGGCCACACCGAAATCAGCAATACGAGCACCAAACTCCGAATCGAGTAATATGTTGTTAGACTTCACATCTCTATGAACAATAGCAGGTGCACAATCATGATGCAAGTATGAAAGCCCCTCAGCTGCATCCAAGGCAATCTTAAACCTACTCGGCCAATCTAACAGACCGCCTTTCGTGCTGTGAAGCAAATCGCCAAGACTACCATTAGGCATGTACTCGTAAACCAAAAGCTTGCAACCCCTTGTGCTTCCACAGCACCATAACTTCACTAAATTCTTATGCCTAACCTTCCCCAAAGTCTCAACCTCTGCAGCAAAACCACCGTCTTGCTCATCACCCTTCTCCACATCGAAGCTATCGTCTGCTGATTTCGGACGCCCCCAAAGCTTTTTAACTGCAACTGTTTCACCATTGCTTAACACCACCTTGTATACCTTACCAGATGCCCCACTTCCAATCACATTGTCCTCATCCAAAGCATCCAGTATCTCATTCTCACTGAATCCCAGTTTATGAAAAGACATCAAGATCCATCTTGATCTGTCTATAAAACTCTTTGCCTTGAAATTTCTATACCTCAAGTAGAACCACAGAATACCAACAATAAGCATAAATCCAGCAACTATAAACATTATTCTCAACAACCACATATACCTCACATCCCTAAGTCCACTTTTTCCATCACACAGACCATCAATTTTACCACATAATTCTGGATTCCCCAGAAAACTCTCTTTATACATTGCCTTGGCATACATGGGAGGAATGTCACCGGAGAGGCGATTATTTGACAAATCCAGACGATTTAGCTTCAGGTTCTGCAATCCAACAGGGATTTTGCCGGAGAACTGATTTCCTGATAAATCAAGATAATTTAGAACAGATAAATCCCCAATCTCCTCCGGAATATTCCCAGAAAATTCATTAGTTGCCAAATTAAGCTCATTGAGCTTCTGCAAAGAATGAACTCCACTTGGGATTTTACCAGATAACTCATTGTTATGAAGATCAAGCTTAACTAATTGCCCAAGACTCACTATACTACTCGGCAGAGAACCTGATAACTTATTATCGTTGATAGAGATTTCCATCAAACCATCCAAAAAGCCAATCTCGACGGGCAAGCTACCGGAAAAGTTGTTCCGAGACAAAACCAACTGAGATAAGTTGGAAGCTCCGGCAATAGATTTGGAAATACTGCCGGAAAATGAGTTGCCAGAGAGCTCGAGTAGAGAAACGTGTGGAAGCCCCCCACAAGCCCTCTGGTACCTCACCGGAAAATCTGTTGTGCCCTAATCTCAGACGCAACAAGCTACGGCATTCCGCCACGCTCGCCGGTATTTCGCCGGAAAATGAGTTGTCGATTAATAATAACTCCTCGAGAGCCAAGTTGAAACACAAATTTTCCGGCACCGGACCCGATAACTTGTTGGTTGAAACATCAATCCACCTTAACGGCGATCTTTTTCCGAGATTCGGCGGTAGCCGTCCAGATAACTGATTCTGGAAGAGCCTTAATTCATACAAATTCGGAGAGTCGGCAATGACGTCCGACAATTCACCGTGCAGGTTGTTCTCGTAGAGATTGAGCGACTCGAGCGGCAACTGGCACAACTCTGCGGGAATCGCCCCGGTCAAGTCGTTCATGGACATGTCAATCCGCCTCAGTGACGTCATGTTTGACCAACCCCTAGTGGGTAGCTCGCCACTGAACGAGTTGTTATACAGCTCTATTTGAACCGCGCTTGACAACTCAGTGAGCGCAGTCGGGATCGCACCGCTTAACGAGTTGTAAGCCAGGTCCAAATCCGTGAGCCTGCCGAGTCGACCCAACGAGTCAGGTACTTCACCAACTAAATTCGTCTCAGTCAGCCACAGCACCTCGAGATTAGTGAGATTCCCGAGCTCCGGCGGGATCCGACCCGGAGTAAACGGATTGTACGACAGATTCAACTGCTTCAGCGTCGAAACGTTCCCTAGAAATGCCGGTATTGTCCCTTCGAGCAAGTTCTCCACCAACGAGAGCACCTCAATCTTCTGGAAATTTCCAAAACTTTCCGGAATCATTCCGGAAAAATTATTTCCAGTTAAATCGAGATACTTCAACTTGGGGAGATCAGCTAACGTGCGCGGGAGCTCGCCGGTTAAATAGTTCTGCGCCAGATCGAGGTGCTCCAATGACTGGCACAAAAGGATGTCGTCATCCCGTAGAGTGGAGTTGATGAAGTTGTCGTAGAATGAGACGCTGAATAAGTTTTTGAGGAGGCAGAGAACCGAAGGAAAGGGGCCGGAGAGGTTGCAACTGGAGAGGTCAAGCGAAACAACGGAGTTAACGGCGGGATCGCAAACGACGCCGTTCCATTTGCAGGGCGTGGCGTCGCTAGGGTTCCAGTTTTCGAGGGCGGAGTTGGGATCGTCGAAGGCGAGCTTGGCTTGTTGGAGGTATTGACCTTCTTGGTTTAGGGAGAGAATGAGAGGCGGCAATGTGAGGATGGACAGCATGAGGAATATGAGGGGATAGTGGTTGCGGTGGTGCACCATTTTTACGGCGGTGGAACTTGGAATGCGGTGGCTGGTTTGCCGTAAGAGTGTGAAGTGAAGAAGGGAAAGTTGGAAGTGGGAATGCGGCTTAAGTAGAAGACATGTTTGTGTTCACGGTCGAGACAAATGGATAAATTTTCTTATTATATAGAAAGATAAAAGTTGTTAAATACTCCTAACTATATTTTATCTAGTAAAAACTGTGCAGATTTACCCAACAAGTCAAAGCAAACAGTGAAATCTGCGCGTCTCATACTTTGAGAATTTTTTTTCTTCAATTTTTTTCTCGATCATAACTAATCTCTGGATTCAAAAATTACTGTTTCTAATTTGTACTAATAAAGAATACTGTTAATATTCATTTATAAAATAATGAAAAAAAGCAGAAATTAAAATATTAGACTAACAAGATGATATGATATTGCATTCCCAGTCTCAATTAATTACGATAGCCAAACAATATGGCAGTAATTAATGTGAATCCCTGCTCATAATTAAAAGGATGCGGTCAAGACTTGGCTACTTTTTAACTTCACCATAGGAATTAATCTACTAAAATACACAAAAAATGAAAACTCAGCATTTCTATATATATTGGTAGGAAGAATTTGAAAGCTTTTACTAAGATTAAAGAAATAGTAATATAGTATAATATTGGTTCATGAGAAACACCTGAGCAGCAGTAAATTTGGCATTGAATACGAGTTTCATTCATCTGTAAGTCAATACAGTTATAATTATTATTGGTGGAGTAGATGTTGATTATACAGAATAGTTAATGTGGTTATTTATATTTTGGGTAACCAATAAAATTTGATGGTTGAGGTCATTAAGATGCAATTAAATAGTGTAGCTGCTATAGGAAAAGATTTTGAAACCTAGTTGCTCGAGCTGGTGGTCCATTCAAAATGATGACAAGCAATATAAATTAAAGCTCTTACTTTACAATCATGAAATTCTTATATATTTGAATCACACTAAGTGTTGATCATCAAAATCTTTCAAGATAATCACGAGTTCTTTCACAAACTTTGAGGCAAAGAGCACACCTCCTTTGCCTTTGCAATATTTTCCCATTTTCTGCCACACTTTCATTATTATCAGCTCATTCCTTATAAGACATACCCCATCTCTCTCTCTCTCTCTCTCATGAAGCAGTAGTTTGCTTAAGGAATATGGACTTTACAGGTCAAGCTTTAACAGCGCAACATATTCTTTAGTTAGTTAACCATCTTGTTTTAAATTTGCCAGTTTTAATTGGATATAATCCAAATGTTATTATTGAGGTGAAGTAAGATTTCATTAGTACAGCATGATAATCAATGATGACATGCAGCCAAATTAATTGTCAAAATTATAAATCATGTCTAAATCATATACCAAATTTTAGTCTGAGTTTTTTTTTTTTTTTTGAGGAAGAACCCGCACCGCTACGCTTTGCGCAATAAACCGCAAACCACACAAAAGAGTTAAACCACCCTTAATGTGACAGGGTGACAGACTCACACATAGCGTGTCCAGTGAGAATTTAACTACTGACCTTCACCGCTATGTCATCCCATGGGACAAAGCCATATAAAAATTGTGATGGAAAGAATATATCAAACAGCTGGCAAATACAAGTCTAGAGAGGCACTGATTGATGGCTTACAAGTCTAGAGAGCCACACTTTGCATGGATTTCTTTCTTTTTGTAAATTGTGGTTGATTTTTTATGTGATAATATATGAATATACCCATTTTGGGTTAAAACAACACAAATATACCCAAAAATTAAATTTATAGTTAAGGAATATCCAATTTGACCAAAAAGCCCTTGCTTTTTGTCAAATCTGCACTCCACACGATTTTCGAGGTGAGATTTTGATAATAAATTGTGGTGGGACCGGAGGAGTTTAGGTGTGTTGGGGGAGTGTTTTGAGTGTTTAAGTGATTTATTTAATAAAAAGAAAGAGTTGTGAGGGCTTTTTTGGGTATATTGTGTATATAATTTTAAGTAATGGGTAAATTTGTGTTTTTTATAGTAGCTTTGGCTACTATCGTCGGTGCTCTCATTTTTTATTCTTTAAGGGAATGATGATAGTAATTTGATTCTAAGGGGAAAAAAAATCACACATTCTTATAAATCTTGAAATTTGAAATATTACAAAATAGACAAATTCTGAGGCATGTTGGTTTACCCTTAAGGTAGGTTTGAAATGAATGTATTACTGTTCACGTCTGTTTAAATTTCTGTCTTTGAATTTTCAGAATTTTTGTATCTAAAGTTATTAAGTTTTGAATGAGGTATTAAAATCTATAATGATTTGAAGTTAGGTAGTTTACCATGTATACTACAGTACAACCTCTATAATTTACTATTCACTAAATTAATAGTCTCTCTAAGATAATATTTTTTCCGGTCTTGATTCGTGCCAATGTAAAAAATTACCAAATTTGATAAGATAATAAGATAATAATTTTTAGAAAACTCCAATGTAAATATGGTCCCGTCAATATCATAAATTAATAATTATTTAAAAATTACAAATAACACTAAGACAATTTTGTGAAATACTATGATTCTAGGGTTGCTCCGTCCCGCTATTTGTGGCTCTTTCCCGAAAGGGGTGTCCCGTTATTTGTGGCCACTTTCCTTATTTGGTAAAAAAATATTATCATATCTTCTCTTCTATCATCTTCTCTCTCCTACTTTATTACATTTTCTCTTCTACTTTATCATCATTTCTCTCATACTCTCTCATTATCTTACTTATCTTCTCTCTCATACTTTATCATCTACTCTCTCTCTCATACTTTATCATCTACTCTCTTAATTCTTGTGCCGAAAAGAACGTGGCCACAAATAGCGGGACGGAGAAAGTATTTTTTTCTTAAAACTTAAATCTAATTGAATCTCATCTCTAACCTTTTCCAATTGCCTAAAAAGATTCAAGTGTTGTTTTCTCGAATTGCACCATAAAGTTGTGAATAATCTTAGACGCAATAAGTGCTTCCTTGTGCGTAGCTAGTTTTTAAGGAATTGTATTATCCTTAATATTTTTTAGTGTTGGTTGTCAATTAATGTTAACTATACTGTTGTACTTGTTTTTTAAATGAATAAATTCATTATTTCTTAACAAATTAATACTCCCCCATCCAGCTATTCTTGTCTTAGTGATGTTCGTTGCAGAGTTTTAAAAAGTGGACGGAGGTATTTTAAAATAGTGGAGTCCACTGTTTAGTTGATTGTGATCCACAAGTTGTTTTCCTTTTTGGGAGGAAGGCAAGAATAGCGGGACAATCAAAAAAGAAAACTAAAATAAGAATAGCGGGGAGGAAGGAGTATATTTCATTATTTCTAAATAGTAAATAGTAAAATGACATTAAATATGATATATAGATAAATTTATAACTTCTTATATTCATCTAATTAAAATTCAATTCCGTTGAAGTTTGAAAACACTCTCTAAATTAATAAATATTAATTTATAGATAATTTAATATCTCTCTAAAATAATAAAATCTCACGGTCTTGACAATATTAATTTTGAGAGGTTTAACTGTATATTTTTAATTTTTAGTGCTCCCTCCGTATGTATGGTTTCTTTTAGACACGAAGATTAAGAAGACACTAATATAAATGAGCATGTTTGTTGAGAATGTATATATAAATTAATTGTGGGAAGTCATTAATTTGTGCCTTTAAAAGCAAAATCATTGTGAATTAATGATTCAAAATTTGGGTTTTAGTTTTTGGAGGCAATATGATTGTGGATTTATGATTCAAGAAACAAATTTTGTGCCTTTAAAAGAAAAATCATTGTGAATTAATGATTCAAAATTTGGGTTTTAGTTTTGGAGGCAATATGATTGTGGATTTATGATTCAAGAAACAGCACTCAATTAAAAGAGGGAATGGGAGGTCAGACAATCTATCGATTTTCATTTTTCTCTAGAGAAACATCGTACTCCATAGGTCATCCTCTCAATAATTAGGCATGGGAAAGAAATGTTACACCTTTTATACTTTATACCATACATTTTTGTGCAAATTCACTTTCTCTCACATCACCTACACATTATATCTCTATGTATAGTCATTATTTCTAGATTGAACAGAGAGAAATTATAATTAAAACTTTGGGATCATTTATATAGACATTTACACTTTATAGAAGCATAGATATAATTATACTATCACTTAATACCATTAAAAATAGGATGGAGAAATTCTTTTTGTACGAAGGAGCATATGTAACTGTAAAGACATTTAATTCTTCAATTTGTTACCAGCTTATAGCATGAGGGTGGTAGGGGTCTCCCTCCCTTGTTGGAGGGTTCTCATACTGGTGGACGCTCATTCAATGATGTTGATCAATGCTCATATCTCCACTTTCTCTGTTTTTTTTTTTAATTTTTTTTTCTTCTAGTGTCTTATTTCTAATATTCTATTCTTCCCGTCTCATTTCATTAATTCAATTTCTTTTTAATATAAAAATTAAAAGAATTATTTATTTTGTGTAAAATAATACTCCCTCCGTCCCATTCGACTTTGTCCAGGCTTTCCTTTTTTGGGTTGTCTGCTTTCGACTTGTCTAGTTTCCAAAAAAGGAAGTCTAATCATTACACAACTTACCACTTTTTCTTTATGGAACCTACCTCTTTACACACAATCACACACTCATCTACACACAACCACCCACTCTTCTTAATCTCCGTGCCCAAAAGAAACAAGACAAGTGGAATGGGACGGAAGAAGTATAAAGTAGTGAGTCCACTAAAATATATTAAAGTATTGTTTTAAATTAAAAAGGAAAGTAAATGATGAAGTGAAACAATTAAAAAAAATTTGGACTAATTAATAGAGTTGGACATATAGAGTATTCATTATCAAGAAAAGTTTAAAGTGTATACTTGAATTAGCATCTTTGGTTTTGAACAATCAGATAACTGACGTGGGAATATATAAATATATAAAACTAGTCAATTAAATAAACGTGTGAAGTTTTATTGTCACCAAGTATAAATTTTATAGCCATTTATATAGTGATTAGTCGAAAATATCCAAAAAAATAGTTAGAAAACTCTAATTTTATTTAATTGGCTATAAAATTTGTCCATTTATCGATAGTTTTGTATTTCTCCCTTCGTTGATTGTCTAATCTATTATATATTATATATATAAAAGGCGATTGACTTTTTTTCAATCAATTTCAATTTTTATACTATTTACGAAGTTGCCAATCAATTCAATTTCAATTTTTCCATTACTTACAATTTTGTCATTCAAATTTAATTGAAATTTATTTCTTATTTACGAGTTTACCATTTCAATTTATTTACAAATTACTCGCGCCTTCCGTCAATTTCAATTTAGCTTCCTAATATTATATAATTCCTCTCAAATTGAAGGATAATTTTGGGATCACACACTGCAATTTTTTCAACCCAACCTTCTCTCCACTTCAACACAGAGTTTCCAATTACCAATTAATTAAACATATCTTCATTATTTACGAACTTGTTCGTTTAGTACAAATTGTGATAAAACAACAAAGAAATAAATTTGATGAATTAAGAAGACTAGGGTAGTACCCGTGCTACGCACGGTAAAAAAATGCGACCAAAAAAAAATTACTACTTGTCAAATTGAAAATTCATCCAACTACAAAAAAATTCTCGAACTTTCAAATATTCTTTTTAACCTTTAAAAAATAAACAATAATAAAAAGCCATAGAAAAGGGAATAGAAAATGATTAGAGTACAGTAGATTATGAAAGCGCGAGAAAATAGTAAAGTGTACGAAATAGCAAATGGACATGTCATGGAGTTGGGTAGATCCTCTTGGTCGTTCTAGTAGTTTCGATTAGGGTACAGTAGACTCTGAAAGCGCGAGAAAATAGTAAAGTGTACGAAATAGTAAAAAAATAAATTGCACAAATTTCGTAAGTATACAAACTAAACTTTTGGGAGGCTAAGACTGAAAGACCTGAAAAGGGAATAGAAAATGAATAGGGAATACAGTAGACTCTGAAAGCGTGAGAAAATAGTAAAGGGTGCGAAATAATGGAAAATAGTCGTAGTATTGAAATGATTAGAGTAATACATCACATTTGCAAGCTAATATACATTGAAATCTAATCCTTTTTTTATATATTTTGATAGACTTCTTTGAATACTACGTTCGTGATGGATGTACAGTTGACGACTTTAATGTTGTATATTAAGATCTTCAATCCGCTGCGATTTGTTACGCGTGATATTGCAACATACAACTAGCCATGACTGAATGCATGTTTCTTCAATAGTAAACCAACACAGTTTAGTGATTGACTTTGGCTTTTATTAATTGTCATAGCATAGGAGACATTAAGTGGAAATTGACGTCTTTAAAATTTGAACGACAGTCTTTCATCGGATGGTATCAATATTATTATTGGAATCAAAACTTTATCTCTAGCATTTCGGTGGGTGAGTACTTTTTCTTCAAGTACATGACTGCTAAGTCCGGTACCTACCAACCTAGTAAAACTGTATTGTTTGTGTCTGAGAGAGAGTCGCTTTTTCTCAAAATCACAAAACTACAATAGAAAGCCTACTGGCCCAAATAATGAAGGATGAAGTAAGTTAGACTGATCTCGGCCCATCAATATTCAAATTTAGACAATCTTTTGGATATGCGTGCGGCTGCTATTGTAAAAAAAATAAATTTATCCCATACGCATCTCGGCCAATATTTACGCGGGTCGCTTTAAAAAATGCAAACTTGAGTTTAATGTTGTTCTATGATAAAAAGGGTCCAAGTTTTAGTATAAGGCCTTTTGTTTCACATTTTCATATTACCATTGTCTATTACATTTTTATATACTCTTATATGTCATACTCCAAAAAAATATTGACATGTAAAATATATAGAATACTTGATAAAATACCACATGTTAATATATAAAATTGTGATTCTTTATGAAATTTAAGTCCTCTAAAGAAACAAGAAAAGTCAATTATATAATACAACCGTAATATGAAAATATGATGTAATAGCAGTTCCCAAATAAAGCAAGCGCCCAAGAAACGGCAATGTATTGTATAAAGCAAGATCATTTTATTCAATTTAAAACTTCAGACATTAATTAAATAACACAATAAAAAGTCCACTATATAATACAAGCTGTAACCGGCACTTTCCAAATAACGCAAGAGCCGAGAAAAGTAGGATTAAAGCTTCCATAATTATGCTTTGTAAACTTTGCGTCTCAGCAATATAACAAATTCCAGTGACTTTCGGACAAACTCCTACGCAACTCAAAATCAAAAAACATGCGTTCCCGGCATATTTTTGCTGTTTACAAGCAAAAAGAAGAAACCAAAACCCTACTCTAGAGTTAAGTTTCATGCACCTGCATGCAATCCAATCCAGTTAAACAAACTGCATTCAAAGAAACCCAACATTAACCAATTAACAAACCCCAACAGGAAATTCTCGCTGTATAGTTTCTGTTCCTTCCAAGTCAAATTAAGCAATCTCTCTCTCTCTCTCTCCCTCCCTATAAATGTAATGCATGCCAATACTCTAATCCAAAAAAACACAACCCTAAGAAAGATCCAGAAAAATGGAGAGCGGATTGAATCAAGAAATAGAGGAAAACGAGCCGTTAATAGCGGATAAAGGCCTACCCGAAGTGGAACGGAACCTCATCCAACAAGCCATTAGCCAGACGTTCGAAAGCACGGCCCACCTAGCCAACCTTCTCCCGACCGGCTCCGTCCTCGCTTACCAAGTTCTCTCCCCAATCTTCTCAAACCAAGGAGAGTGCGACGAGGTGAGCCGAGTCATGACAGCTGGCCTCCTAGCTCTCTGCGGTTTATCATGCATCTTGCTCAACTTCACCGACAGCTTCAAGGAGAAGAACGGAAACATATGCTACGGTTTCGCGACTTTTAACGGCCTGTGGGTGATCGACGGGTCGGTGACTCTGCCGGCGGAGATGGCGGAGAAGTACAAGCTCAAGTTTCTTGATTTTCTACATGCGTTGATGTCGATTTTGGTTTTTGCGGCGGTGGCAATGTTTGATCAGAACGCGGTGGACTGCTTCTTTCCGGAGCCGTCGAGCGGGACGAAGCAGGTGCTGACGGCGCTGCCGGTTGGGATCGGGGTGATGTGCAGTATGATGTTTGTTGTTTTTCCGACCGAGCGGCACGGTATCGGTTTTCCGGTCTCATCGGATGATACTTAATTAAACCGTGATGTGTCTTGTTAAGGTGATTATGTTGATGGTGTCTCGTGTAATGTGTTAATGATCTTGTTTACGATTATCCAAGCTACAGCGCTGTTCAACTACTGTATTATGAATTTGATCGTCAATTGACTACCCGTTTGGGTTTCTTCCTCTTTCTACTAGACTGCTGTTGCTACAACGTTGAGAAACCATGCATTCGCTGTTAGAAATTAATTGGCCCAAGCCCAATTAAGTGGCCCAATCTAATATTAATATAGATGGATTAATCTCATACATTGATTTAAAGTGTATGTGATGGACGGAGGTGGTCCTCTCTCACCTAAATACACGGCACTACTTTTCCATTAAGTAAGCCATTAAGACTTAAGGGAATGAGAGAGAAATCTTCAATGGCTTCAAGTTCAAAGTCACTTGCAATCATGAAAGTATCTAATATCAAGATCTTCAAGTTAAAGAAATTTATGTCATGTTGGATGCTTGAAAACCAACATTCGCAAGATCCAATAATAATTCTTCGTTGTGACAAGCCCAACTCCTTATTGGACTTTTGAATGATGGATTATATGAATTTATTCTCTAATTGTTATAAACTAAATTGAAGTATAAAATAATAGAGAGAGGGGAATGAGAGGTGTATTATTATGAAGTACAAAAAAATATTTATAGAGTTACGAGAAGCCTCATGACTTTTGTGATTTACATATTAATCACAATATATATGGTAAATATAATATTATAATATATTTACAACACTCTCCTTGATTGACCATCCCTAAAAGAAACCGGCGACTCGTTAAAACTTTGCCAGAAAAATCCATTGGGATAAATATTGGTCGAAGGAAAAAGAGTACAGCCGCTCCCACTCAATATAGTCATTGTAGATCATTGAGTCGACGCATATCGATCTTGTATACCATCTTCTTGAATGTTGATGTTAGTAATGCCTTCATAAAAGAATTCGCTAGATTGTGACTTGAGCGAATTTGCTGAACGTTGATGCCGCCACTCTTTTGGAGATCATGTATTGCATTAACTCTTTTGTGAATCAATCTCAATGATCTATTTACTCGTGTGTTGTATAGGATGCTTCGTTAAAACCTTAACTAAGAAAATCCTTTGAAAAAAATACTTAAAAAGGAAAAAAGAGTACAACCATTTGACCATTAGGAGTCAGTCTTGTAACGCCCCAATTTTCATATATTTAACTAGGGACGCTACTTCATACTTAACATGCATATTTCAATTCTTTCAAAACATTTTCATTGAAAGGAATCATTGCAAAGCTCAATTTATTTTCTTACTCAGCGGAAGTCTTAAAAATAAATGCACATGCGACTACTAGTTTTCGAAAATAAAATGCAAAGTTCATGATAAAAATAGTTTAATGCAATAATAAGTTCATAAATCCTTCATCGTGTGACCATCACCACCAACACATCTACGCATTGGTCGTGCCATTTCCTGAAATATGTTAAAATAATAGGGATGAGTACGACTACTCAGTGGGAGATGTACACTTTTACCAAAATTATATATCACACCGATAAGACATGGTAAATTAGATCATGGAAAGAGATATTCGGTCACACGTATCATAACATTTTCATAGGCCCAATTCCGACCTATTCTCATAGAGGATCCAATTTCGATCCTACGGCCCAATTCCCACCGATTTTCATTGAGGACTCAATTCCGATCCTACGGCCCAATTCCGACCGATTTTCATTTAGGATCCTATTTCGATCCAAGGGTCCAATTTCGACCCACCCTTTCATGTCCGTCATAAACACATGAAATATCGGACTCGTACATATCGATCACGCGTCAATCCTAATATGAAAATTAAATCTTAAAGACTCGTACATGGAATATCATGCATGCACCAACAATTTCAAAAATTCATAAATACAAATAGATCATAATAATCAAACAATGTATATTAAACACAATCTTATTTCTATTGACAATTCATTAAATAAATTAATAAAATTATAAAAAGTTTTGTCCTAAAAATTATAGACCTCTAACATGAACAACATATTACATATTCATCACAATAAAACGTACCATAATCAAGAATTCATTTAATAGTAACATTAAATTTTTTATTTTTCAATCTACGTGCATGTTGGCAAAGAATTTGGAAAAAATTAATTAATAAATAGTAAACGTATCCTAAAAATTATATATTTTTAACATGAATGACCTAACATGTATTATATCCTATTAAAATTCAGCATGGTTGAGAACAATGTAAAGAAAATATGAGAAACAATTTTCCTATCAAGCTCATGAACATTTGCCGTAAAAAAACTAGCAAAGTTACGAATAACAATTTTTTTAACAAATATTTATCATGCTTGGAAAATTCTAAAAAAATACTAAAGTATACTAGACATACCGATGAAGATTATCCTAAATTTTCAGAATGATATGACGACGGAAAGATGTGTAAATAATTCTTGAAACAGTTCGCAGATATGCTGGCAGATTTTCGAAAATTTTATGGGATGCTATATTATGAGCGACTAAGGGATATTTATAAGCCTAAAAATCATTATCCAAACATACCTAATCAAATATATTTTATCCATAATTATTTTCGTCCATATATTTTATATAGAATTTATTCTATCACTTACCATAGAAGAGATTCAATCTTAGATAAATTAGGATATGGATAACCACAACTAGATTTTATCCTAAAATATTTATATCACACATAAAATATCTATTTTAATCACAAAATATAATATAAAATTATCTCCTAATAACTTAATACAATAATAAATATTATATCATTTTATGAATTCTAGTTGGTTTAGGAAATCCAAAATATTACTCTTGCCTAATAATTCTAATATTATTTATATCTCAACAAAATAATATAATCATAATATGATATAAATAAATATATTCAAAGTTCAAAATAAATTTACATAATAAAAATGATTTAATAAGATAAATGCTTTAATTTTCATTTAAATTTCTAAGGCGCGACTTACAGAACTAAAACACTTGATAACATGCATGTTTAGATATGCAGTGCATTTTATATTGAAAATTTTGGGGCGTTACAAGTCTAATCTTTAGGATTACTTACAATTCGCTACTCCCGCTCAAGATAACAATCTTCAAGATTATCTTCAAGGTCTACACTAATATATGCAACACAAGTTTAATTATTCTCATAGAGAATAGCATGAAATATGTCAATATATCATTACTCTCATAAATAGACCGATATCATTTTTCTTTCGAAGATAACAAAGGATGATCAGTACTATTTCAAATTCTCCAATTGCACATAAGTAAGGACTTCTGGTCCTAGAACATCTTTGTTATCTTCTAAAAGTCTAAATGAGTCTCCATCCACTTCAAGTGATTGAAACAACCATTATCTACCTATGTTGATGTGATACAGTAAAATCTCTTTAAAGACCTTTTAGGTAGGTCGACTAGCATAACTCCATCAGGAAGATGCTCGATCTGCAGGTTGAGACAATTATTAGTTCAACCTAAGTCTTATGATTCTTACTCCGTCTTTAGGCTTGAGTTGATTTCCTCAAGTACTTTTGTACATAATGATTCACATATCCTCTTCAGAAGGAATTTGGAGTGATGTGTTCTAATTTTGTATTCTGCGGACTTCTTATCTTTACAGGGTCAAACAAAATATGTTTGAATGTATCTCCAACGATGAAGGAGTTCTTAACATTAAGAACAGTTCAATAAATGAACTCCTTCGGTCTAAGCTATAGATATTACAGATGAGCTTTGGTTAGAGGAAGGGAACAAGAAGGGCTTCTAGAGCAAAGAACAGTGAGGAATAATCTCTCTAGGTTCGTGTTCTTCACTTGGATGCTAGAGGCTTGAGTTCTATGTATGCTTGTGTTCCCTTAGAGCAAGTTGAATGCTTTTCACGTTTAGGTTGAGCTCTGAAGTTCGTCGCGTATAACTTTTGTTCTTGTTTGCTCGTTGCTCTCTTGTATATATCGTGTATATATCTCTTGTATCTTCAATTTTGATCTTCCCTCTATTTATATGCGTGAGCTATGGATAGATCCGTTGGAGATGAACTGTCCACATGTCACTCTATGGGTAGCTAACGACTCTTTTGAATTTTCGCAAAGTCCACTAACTTTACAGGAAAGTGGTTGGCTTGCAGCTTTTGTGAGATACTTTTCCAGCTGGCTGCTTGTCATTGGTCGAGGTACAGAAAGTAGTTGAGACATATTCAGACTTCAAGGTTTATTGAAGCTGACTTCTCTGATGTACTACCTCGAACAACTCTAGTGATTTATTCTCTGAAGTCCACTGTCAGTTAAAGTAACTGACCGACCGTTGCTGAGTCTGACCCAAGGTTCAGTAGTATACTCCTGCTGAGTTCAACTCTACTGAAGGTCAAGACTCTAAGTTCATTAAACTGCTCTGCTCAGTCCAATTCTATTGACTTCTGAGCACCTTTCAGTATGCTGCTCCTACTGAGTCCAGCACTACTGAATCTTCACTCCATGGCACTGCCGCGGATAGTCTACTGAAGGACAGCGGACAGAACTACTGAGCCGGAACCATGCTGAAGGCGAGTCTATTGAGTTCTGAAGAACTCAAAGACAAAGGCATTATAAATACAAAGAAATGGTTCACCAATCAACATAGGGTTTTTGGATCAGCCAAATCACTAATCACTAAGCAACCGATGTACTGCTGAATCATCTCCCAACAAGGAGCAATAATTTTAATCTTATATTACACCACTTCAGGCGAAATGCTAATAATTTTGAGAAACCCAATTGCACTTTAGGAACATATAATGTTTTTTGGGAATATCAGTTGTGTTACTCTGGAAGCAACAACAATAACAATTCAAGAACCAATGTTCGTCAATCAATAAGACATAATATATAAATTGCTCAACAAAAGTATGTAATATTCTTCACGAATATTAATTATGTGCTACTTCAGGATCAACAAATTAAGATGTATATATATATATTCTTCAGCTGTACTCTTTTTCCTTCGACCAGTTTTTATCCTAATGAGTTTTTCTAGCAAGGTTTTAAAGAGACAACATTTTATTTTAGGGATGGTCAATTAAGGGGGAGTGTTGTAAATATATGATAATATTGTATTTATTATATATTGTGATTTAACATTAAGTAATAAAAAAACAAATAATTAAATAAAAGTGTAGATAGAGTAACTGTTCTTCAAGAGCATGTAATATTTTTCAAGAATATTGATTGTGCTACTTCTAGAGCAACAATTCAAGTTAAAAGTATATTGTTGAATTGCTCTTCAATAGCATATAATATTCTTCAAGAATATTATTGCGTTGCTCCGGGAGCAACAATTTAAGTAGTATAAAAATATAACATTACTTTCTTTTATAGATTATGTGATTTACGAGATCTCGTATTATTTTCTTGACAATAAATTAAGTCATTGGATATGTTCTTCAAGATCATCTAATATCTTTCAAAAAATATTAAATGTACTACTTCGAGAGTACTAATAATAATTCAATAACCAAGATTTTTAATCCATCTAAAATCTCATGACAGATTGGACAATATATTAATATATGCAACTTAAGCATAATACAAATCCCCAAGAAGACTATCAATCAACGTATCCATAAATTCATTAAAAAAATAATTAATGTTAACCATACTTACATATAAGTCAGAATTTTGAAAAACAAAATAATTGACGTAAGCCCACTTACGAGTATTTTCTAGTACTCACAATTATATGTATTACTACAACGAAATAATAATTCATAATTCTGATTCGGTTATCGATGAATACCTTATATGAGTTCTTCATAAAATCTGGAACAAGGGAGCGAAACACAACGGGAACCATACGAGTGATATGTGAGGCGTGGAGTAATGCGTGTGTGTATATATAGATTATTCGTGCTGATAACATGTTATAAACTAAACTGAAGTAGAAAATAATAGAGAGAGCGGGAATGAGAGGTGTATTATTATGAGTACTAAAAACCTATATTTATATAGTTACATATAGACTCATGAGCTTTTAGAGTTTATATGGTTATTAAAATATATGATAAATATAATATTATAATATATTTACAACACTAATTATAATTAAATTTGCTTCATATTTTAGAAATTATTCAACATTAGATTTTTGTAAACAAATCAAATATTTATATTCAAATTTTGGTGAGCAGACCGTCAATGCTATCATATAATTATATAATTCCATACGGACTTATATTCTACTTCACAACCATAAGGGTTTGTAACTTATAAGCCATTTTTATTATGGGATAACATAGGGGCAAAGGATCTCGAATAGGAAAATCTCCTCCCTGGATTTTGAAATACATATTCAGAACTTTTATAATTTTTTCATTTTGATCAGTATTCAAATATAAATTAAAATTACGATATTCAATTTAATATAAATACATTATGTATATTTTTTTAATTAATTACTCCCTCCGTCTCACCAATCTTGATACATTTCATTTTCAGATTATCCCACAAATCTTGGAACATTACCTAAAATAAAAAAAAATTGAGTGGACCAAAATCACTTAAACAAGTGAACCCTACTATCTTTTTATTTTATACTACTACTTTATACCTTTACCTCATTACTTTATCATTTTCACCCACTATCTTAAAATTCGTGCCGAGACCCAATATTGCAAGATTGGTGGGACGGAGGGAATATAATTTTAGTCCTTAAATGAATAATTCCAAATTGAATGGTTCTAAATCGAACCAAATCAAAATATGAATCGATTTGAACTGAATACTCGAATGATATTGTTTATTAAATACTACAAAAAAAATGAATAGAATATTTGAATCAAATCGAGAACTCAAATATTATTATCTAAAAATATTAAAAATAAATTAAATATACAAATCGATCAGACTCAATTATAAATAATGAGACGAGTATGAATCAATTTTAGTATTTGTTGGGATATGAGTCAGTGATCTAGTAGATCATTGCTAGGGGGTACATAGAACTTGACTTAGTAGATATGTATGAATATGAGTCAGTAATTTATGTAAACCATAGGGACGTCATTGCAATATATGTTATGGGATAAATTGTAGTGATATTGAACTGTATTGCTATAGAATTGAAGACCCCAAAACCCCGCCCTGACCCCTGTGTGTGTTGGAACCGTTTTGATGTAATAGGCTAGACTTGTCTTGATCTTCATAAGATTTATTTTTGTCTAAGTTCTGTAAGTGGTATATTGTTGGACTGAACTTCAGTAGAGAAGTTAAAGTTCCAGAACCCCAAGTCATCAGTTCAGTAGAGCTCGGTAGTCTTCGTAGTCGGATGGCGACAACACTCAGCAGAAGATTCTCTTTAGCAGACTTTGGAAGAAGACTCAGTATGATCCTTGATCTACTGATTGAGTGAAGAGCTCCGTTGATTGTCTTCGAGTCAGAAGTTGACTACATTCAGTAGAAGATCCTTTTCAGCCGACTCAGAAAGAAGACTCAGTACGATCAGCATTGATCTACTGATAAACTGCACCCAGTTGCAAACCGCATGAGGAAAATCGTTTATCCAACCTTTATCAGTCGAATGTCAGCAGAGAACATTCAGTATACGAGGTTCAGAGAGTCAACTCAGGAAGAAGACTGATGTCTGACAAGTCTCACCTACCGCAAACCTGACCAATGAGAAGCACGCTAAGCTTACCTGCTCTGACACAAAAGCTGCTCTCATGTACAGAACGCCAACCACTCTGCGGCGACATTTCGAAAATATATGGCTGTTTTCCTTGGAGTTTTGTGACACGTGGCATCGTTCCTCCAACGGATACATGTCAGGTCACAACTATAAATAGAGAAGAGCTTCCAAGCAAACGCACGGAACAACAAGGGAACACACGCTTTCAAGCAAACACTCTCTAGCGAATTCAAAGTCATATCCAAATGAAGAACTTGCTCCTTGAAGATCATTCTGTTTAGTTCTTCTCTCTAGAAAATCCTTACTTCCCCTTCTTTGTCTAAGCACTCATTGTAAAATCTTTAGCTTAGAACCTTCGAAGCACTCATTGTAAAATCTTTAGCTTAGAACATTCGAAGGAGTTCACTCTTAGTGAATTGTTCTTACTGTAAGAACTCCTTCATTGTTGGAGACCGTCCTTCAAACTCAGGTTTGAATTTGTAAAGTCGCTAAGGACTATAACTTAGAAAGGTCTGTCCAGTGCACAGATTTCTTGCAAAAGCTTGCTCAGATTAATTAACAAGACCTCCTATTCAGTAGGACCGTGGACGTAGGATCTTGCGTATCCGAACCATATTAAAAATTATTTGTGTCTTCTACTATTTTATTGCATATGTGTTCAACTGTTTACAAAATCTTCCTTTGCATAAAACTGACTTGAAAAGTGCACCAGCCAAAACGGTTTTGGTTTGCATAAAAATGTTTTTAAAGAGACGAAGTTAAATCGGGTCCCACACTTATCCGCACAATATTTTGCGACTGAACTTCTCATACTGACTTCAGTCAATAGAAGGAACTCAACAGCTGAATCACTCTGCCCCGCGATCAAAAGACTTATCTGGCACTGAACTCGTTCAGTAGCAAATCTCAGTACTTAGCTAACCTTCGCGTTTGAGGAAAAACTTGCAATCAAGTGTATTCATCCCCCTCTACACCTGATACTCGTCTCCGGACCAACAATATTAACATTTAAATAACAATCGAATACGATGTAATTAGATTTGATTCGATTAATTCTCCGCAATTCCTTTTAATTTGCTTGTCGACAATTTAAGTGGATCGCCACTAACATGATTATTGAAGAAAATGATAAGATATTTGGAATTGGATGGCAGAAGCAGGATAGGAGGATATGGCAACCTCTTCTACTTCACGGACCTCTCGCTTCGACTCGGATAAGATAACACTGTCCCACTTACAAAACCATCACCACATTTCATGCTCTTACGTTGTAAACTGGTAATATATAATTACCAATTTCTATTTCTCAATAATATCCCATTTAGATTTTTAAGAAAAATCTGAAATCCCCCACCCATTTTGTCGTGCTCAACTTAATTGGCTGCTGAGGCAGCATTGCGGTTGCTTATTAAAATCACTCTTCTACCTAATATTCAAATTCTGAAACAAGTCTTATGAAATTAAAAATTATTAGCATATCAACATAAAATTTATTTGTTAGAATAACTATTTACTTACTTAACAATTTAGGACTACATTTTGGTAGCTCGACAATTGTAAAATTTAAAGAATTTCAGTTTACTATGCTGACTTGTAGTATATACTTTATTTGTTCCTCTCACTATTCTTATTTTAATAATGTTAAGCGTGAAATTTAAGAAAATGGATGAGGTGAATGTGTTTTTAAAATAGTTGTATCTACTGTTTAAATTATTTGTAAACTTATGGTATACAAATTAATTTTCTTTTATCAAATAAAGATAATAATAGCGGGATAATAAAATAAATAAATTAAGACACATTAATAGCACGGAGGAATTATAATTATAGTTTTCCTTTCTATGATATTCTTTTCATTACAAATTCATATTGTCATGTATTTTCTTTCTCACTAAAAGTCTCCCAAAATACGGAAATGCCATACAGTATCCATTAATCGAGAAATTTGTGATTACAAGTGTATTTTAAATCCATGACCCGGAAAGAAGCATCCCATCCGTTGGATTAAAACTCAGAACAATACCGACCGTTCATTTCGCCTCCCGATATCAACCACTCATCACTCCCCGCCATAGCACTGTGCACATTAACCTTCCCGGCGCACGTTAATTCCTTCCTCGCTCTAACTAAAGGACAACTCAATTTAGCTAGGCCAAAACTATCTGATACTCTTCTGCCCCTCTCTCTACATTCAGAATGGAGTCTAGAGTTCTGAGCGGCGCCACCATTCGCGGCCTAGCTCTTCCGTTGAAGCCGTCGGCTAGGCTCACCGGAAACTTGACTGTCCCCGCCGTGAAGCTCACCGGAAGAGTGAGCGATGGCGGGAACTTGCTATGGGGAAGGCAGCTCCGACCGGCCATATTGCTGGAAGCTTCGCCGGCTAGTGTGGCTTCTCCGGTGATGAAGAGGGAGAGCCTCCGACCGTGCTCCGCCGCAGCGGAGGAGAGCGGTTCCGCCGGGTGATGTCACGTTTCAATTTCTTCCGATCTCCGCTGTTGCTTGACTTTGTTATCCTCAATGCAATTTTTCTTCGCAGGGATGCTAAGGTCGGGTTCCTAGAGAAATATCCGGCGCTCGTCACCGGCTTCTTCTTCTTCATGTGGTGCGTCTCGTGACTTCGCTAGCTTGCGCCTTGGCGTACAATATCAATCATCTTGTCTGTTAATGAAAATTTGGGCATAAATTTATTTGATTGTGTTTAGGTACTTCCTGAATGTGATATTCAACATTCTCAACAAGAAGATCTACAATTACTTCCCTTATCCATAGTAAGCATCTTGTTAAGTTAAATGTGCATATTTATATTTCTAATCAGAGTGACGTTTACTGAAATTTCGGCTAAATACTTAGTCAATTCTTCTTGCAGTTTTGTATCAGTTATACATTTGTTTGTTGGCGTTGTCTACTGTCTGGGGAGCTGGACAGTTGGCCTCCCCAAGCGTGCTGTAAGTGCCTCTCGAATCTTAGCCCCAATAAGAATCATACTGTTTTTTTAGCTTTAGTTCTTTGAGTGATTGCCATCACTCAGTGATTATGTAACTTATGAGATGTCTTGTGTAATAAAGAAGTTAGTTTTACTTGTTTATTCTTAGTCGTAAAATAGGCTCATAATAATCTAACAATGCGAACCTTTTTCTTAATGTACTTGCTAAGTGTGTGGTTGTTTTCTGTGTCTAGCCAATGGACTCAAACCTCCTGAAGCTGCTCATCCCTGTTGCCGCCTGCCATGCTCTAGGCCATGTGACTAGTAACGTCTCTTTTGCTGCCGTTGCTGTTTCCTTCACTCACACTGTTAAAGGTGATACTATATTATTTGGATGAAAGCTTTTTTCCTTGTTAAGATGTTTATTTTGCTCATCTTTTTGTTGAACTTTGAATCAGCCCTTGAGCCTTTCTTCAATGCTGCGGCTTCACAGTTCATACTTGGACAACAGATTCCTCCGATGTTATGGCTGTCTTTGGCTCCAGTTGTTCTTGGTGAGTTCCCTTGTCACGTTATGCAGTGCTAAGTGAAGTCTTTTCTTATTCGTACTTGATTATTGTTGGAGACTGTGGTGTCATTGATTTTGATGGATCTAGGAAATGTGTTTTATTTTATCCTGGTTCTAGATATGGTTGTTACTTCTAAAAAGGCATGATGACGGTGTCTAAATTTCTTGGTTACTAAATGAAAGTAGGCTAGTAGTCTGCTATCCATAAATAACATTGCAGACTAAATGCAGGTGTATCAATGGCCTCATTGACTGAATTGTCTTTCAACTGGTTGGGCTTCATTAGCGCAATGATTTCCAACATCTCCTTCACTTACAGGAGCATCTACTCAAAGAAAGCTATGGTTGGTTTTTTTGTTTTTTTACTTAATTTCATTTTGTATAGATCCTATTAAGATTGATAATAGTTGTATATTAATACTATCTTCTCTACGATGTCTGATCTCTATCTGATTAATGCCTATCTGCAGACTGGTATGGATAGCACAAACTTGTATGCCTACATCTCAATCATTGCCCTCATCGTCTGCATTCCACCTGCACTAATTGTACGTTTTAGCATATAAATTGACACTATTCTCTCTCCTTATCCTTATATTTTTGCAATATGTTTATGTTTTTCTTGCTTTGACTTCCTTACTGATGTATACCCAACAGATTGAGGGACCTCAACTGTTGAAGCACGGGTTCAGCGATGCAATTGCTACAGTGGGTCTCACAAAGTTTATCAGCGATCTTTTCTGGGTCGGAATGTTTTACCATCTGTACAATCAGGTACATGGCTTGAGCATTCAAGTTAACATACTTGAATTTCTACAGAAGCCTCCAACTGCACAATTGTTTAATAAGAATTATTCATTTCCATCTTGTCTGTCCTTTTCAAGCCCGGGATTGTTTAACTTGTTATTGTTATACTCTCAGCTGGCAACTAACACCCTCGAGAGAGTGGCACCACTAACGCATGCTGTTGGAAATGTGTTGAAACGTGTCTTTGTGATTGGCTTCTCAATCTTGGTCTTTGGTAAGACTATTGATACTGAAGTTGTCGCCAATTTTTTAACAACGTCGTGATTGATGTAATAATGTGATAGGAGAGTTATCATAAAAGAAATCTTTGATTTCAGGTAACAAGATCTCATTGCAAACTGGTATTGGTACTTCCATTGCCATTGCTGGAGTTGCTATGTACTCTTTGATAAAGGCCAAGATAGAAGAAGAGAAACGAGTAAGACAAAGTACATCACTCTTAGTTGATGTTGAATACGAAATTGTTAATGTTGGCTGACGAATTTGTTGCTTCTTTTGTGCAGCAAGCGAAAGCAGCATAAAAGGAAGGAAGTAGAGGACATATCAGCTGAAGTTGTAATACTATCTGTTTCCCGAAAACAAACTGGCTGGCTGGCTGGCTAAGAAGTTGTTTGGCGTTGTGTAATTAGTTGATCAGTTTTCTTTATTACTACAAGTTAAATTGTCGTCTGTTTTTCAATCGTTACTGGAGATGGCTGGAATAATGACTCCCGGCACGGTCAACATTGTGATCACGAGCCCTGAGCTTTAATAACATTACAAATTTGAGGATCAAATTTGTGTATAGTGTATTTTCGTGGGAGCAATGAAGAATGAATTTGGATTTAAAATCATTTGAGAGGTCTATCATTTGATTTTTCACGAATGGACAATAATGTTTTTTGTTATATATACACATACACGCTGATGTGTGCATCTTTAATCTTCAGAACCCAGAAGATCACAATTTTGGTAATTTTATCTTATCATAAAAATGTTTACTATATAGTTGATTAAAATATCCTTATATTTTACTGTGTTTTTTAATGTAAAAAATCATTATTTATCAAAATAAATAAATAGATAAGTAGTTCTCATAATTAAGTCATGATTATAGATCAGAAATTTGGATCATTAAGTCATAGAGTTTGATACGAACTACGTAGGCTCCACCACAAAAGTTTAGCAATCTCAATCATATGACATCCAAGATCAACCAACCTCAAAAACCGACGCCAGACGCATCACTTCCCGAGTCCCGACCCCTTTGAAGTGCACGTCTAGTGCAAGTGCATGGCCCACCCAGCCCCTGAGCGATGACTCTAATACCAAATAATATGAAGCCACATAAACTCCACTACAAAAGCTAGCTCACAAGTGAAGTGTGAAGGCAAGACCAGTCTCTGAAACCAATATGACACGTATTAAATTCCCAAATAAAAACAATAGAAACAGAAACTCATCATATGTGCAGTGCAGTTTATTAATTCCAATTTTTCGAAGCACACACAAATCGGAGCTAACAAAAAACCAAGAGATCTAGTGAAAATAATCCAAATCCTAAAGAATCATCAACCCATCCAGAACTTAACCCGGCCCGTATTTAGATAAACAAAGCCCAGAGCTGGAAACTCGGATTCGTTGCGGATTAGACATGAGAAACAAAAGATTACAAGTGAAGCAATCCCCACAAATTCCAAAAACACCCAGAACCATAGAAACAAAGTCTCCAGCTTTTATTGCTCTTATTTTACCCCCCAAAGAAAATGAAAAAAAAAAGCCAAAAATTCATATACAGAGAGTCTGGGTCAAGTAGCTTTAATTCTTCCACGAAACTAAATCGAATAATAATGTTAAAGAAAAAGAAAAAGAAAAAGAAAAAAAGAAGAATGATGGAATTTGATAGAACCGAGAGCGAGATAGACTATTATTGCCGCTACTGTTGTTTACGTGTTGTTGATTGTTTTAATCTCATCTCTTTATTACTAGTTTCTATTAGTAATCAATCCATCGCTGGATCTCCTAATTTCCTCGTGGTTCCTCGTTTCTCTCTCTCTCTCTCTCTTCGATTCTCGTATTATCAAGTTGTTCGCGATATATTTTTATATATCGTGCTACTATTGTTTGTGTTATTACATTACATTTACATCACATGCGCGTCAAATTCTTCGCTTTTTATTTTGTTTTGTTTTTCTTTCCTGCCGAGATAGGGAGAGGAGGATTTTATTGGTTTCCTTGTTGGAACCCTAGCTTTAGAGGGGCGGAATCTTGATATTCGGGTTTGTGGCTGCCCTGTTGATCTCTGATGGAGGCTGGTTCCGAGGGGGAGATCAATAGGAACATGAATCAGAGCCCGCCGGAGGGGTCTAAGAGGCCCAAACGTCAGATGAAGACGCCGTTTCAGTTGGAAATGCTCGAGAAGACCTATGCCAGTATGTTCTCTTTTCCTATCTTCCTCCACAATCCCCACTTTTTTGGGTTATGTTTATGTTGTTCTCCTCTTTGGTGATGCATCGTTTTCCTTTTTCTTAAAAATAGTTTTTTTTTTTGGGTAAGTTTTTGTGCTTGAATGGTTACTTAGGATTTTTATGGTTGTAGGATTCTGGTTTTCTTTATTTATTTTTTGGACGAATTTCTCGTTTAGGTTATGTGTCATTTTGCATTTGTGAGTTTTTTTACTTTATTTCATTCAATGATTGACTATTTACTATTAGGCTAATTACCATGACTTAAGGTTGTTAAATTGCCAGAGTTTCTGGTAACTCATGAATCCAAGATGCTGCGGGGCAGAATATTTGCATTCTGATTGAAACTTATTGTTATGTGATGCTATTGGCTGTTGTGGTTCTTTTATGCAGTGGAAACTTATCCATCGGAGGCAACCCGTGCTGAACTGTCGGAGAAACTGAGTTTGACTGACCGACAATTGCAGATGTGGTTCTGCCATAGGAGGTTAAAGGATAAGAAGGAGGCTGTGGGTGTGGCAGCCATGAAACCACACACTCCTGGACCTGTTGGAAGAAAGGGCTTCACTGAGTCCCCCAGACAAGAACTAATGACAGCTGAGCCCGTAAGTGGACACACCTCTGGCTCTGGCTCTGCATCTGGCTCTGGATCAGGTTCAAGTCAGTATGATATTGGAGATGGTATGCCTATGAGACCCACTAGGTATTACGAATCACCTCGGACAATCATGGAACGTAGAGTGGTAGCATGTGTAGAGGCACAGTTGGGAGAACCTCTGAGGGAAGATGGGCCAATTCTTGGAGTGGAATTTGATGAATTGCCCCCTGGTGCTTTTGGTGCACCTATAGGTATATAGTTTACTTATTGATTTACCATATCTCGAACATTACATGGATTTAAGCTATTGACGCTTAGTAAATTACTTCTTTCTTCCTAAAGATAACATGTTCTCGTATAAAAACGTTTAGGATCTTGATGATTTTAGGCATCTAGAATAGGTGTTGGTTGCATTACGAACTTGTGCAAATTATATATTTATTTACAAATGTCTGTTATGCTCATATTTCAGTTCCGGTGGAGCAGGAAGACAGATACAGACATCCTTATGATAGCAAGTTATATGGGCAATATGATGTGAAGCTCCACAAAGTTGGTTCTCTATTCTTCATGTATAATTTACAATCTGTCTCTACTTGTTCACATATGAACACCAGTGTTGAAGGCTGGGTTGGTTGCTTAACTTGGACCAATAAACAATTCAATAGTCTCATGCTCTATCATTTCACTCTACCCTGAAGATTGTTTGACCATCAATCCAAAAATTATCTTTGTCTATTTGGAATCCTAGTTGATGAATACACCCTAGTCTGGGTGCGTTTGGGGCTTTGGAAGTGGGGTTCGAAGAATGTCCCATGAATGGATACTTGAATGTCATAAGTTGCTCAGTATCTGTTCTTCCTTACCAGTTACTCTACTATTTTTTTAAAAAAATCTTGGTTAAATAAACAAATGGTTGAAATTGATATCTTTTTTATTCTTAGACTACATCAAGTGGTCCTCATGAAGCATTGGAAACCAAGATTAGGACTGATGCCTATGGACATGTTGCTCTTCCATACATGTATGACTCACCTGTAGATGGTACTCCCCCAAAAGGTTTGTCACTTATGCATGAAAATGGGCTTCTCTCCAGGGAGCATGTTGCTGAGGGTCAGACCTCAAGAACGGATTTGTATTCTCATCCAGGCGGACATTTGCAAACTTCCTCGTCCCCTAGGAATCCAGATTTTGCTACATCAAATGATTCTAATGTTTACATAGAGAGGAAACGCAAGGTAGTTCTTTTATATTTGGATTGTGTAACCCAATAATTAAAAACTTCTGTTGATTCATTCTGCTATTTTGACCTCGTATAGAGTGATGACTCTCGAACCGGAAGAGAAGGTCATACCCATGAGAAGAAGACTCGAAAAGAACTTGAGAAACAAGATGTATTAAAGCGAAAGGTATTTGCTTTTGTGCATTACTGCATTTGAATAACAGAACCTCTAACCTTTGCCAACATCCAACTTTATTGTTCTCTTCTGTTATAGAGAGAGGAGCAAATAAGGAAAGAAATGGAGAGGCAAGACCGTGAAAGAAGGAAGGAAGAACAACGGCTGTTGCGAGAACAGCAGAGACAGGAGGAGAAATTTCAGCGCGAGGAAAGGCGTGAAATGGAAAGGAGGGAAAAGTTCTTGCAGAGGGAACTTATAAGGGTATATATAAATCTTATATTTCTTGGTTGTAGCAACTATTAAAATTCATGATTCCTGACTTTTGGTTCCAGGCAGAGAAAAGGAAACAGAAAGAAGAGCGTCGCAGAGAGAAGGAAGCAGCAAGACAGAGAGCTGCAGTGGAGAGAGCAACAGCACGAAAAATTGCTAAAGAATCCTTGGAGCTAATAGAGGATGAACGTCTTGAGCTAATGGAATTGGCTGCATCGAGCAAGGGATTACCTTCAATTTTGTCACTTGATTATGACACTTTACAGAATCTCGACTCATTCCGAGGTTGGTATTTCTTGCTAATACAAATTTGGAATGATACATTACAAATTTTGTCTCTTCACTATGACATTGCTCAGCATCTAAGATTTGTATATACAATTTCATTTACGATAGTACAGAGGCTTAGAACCTTTTATTTTCCTATACATTTTTAGGGAAATGATACGGAACTGATTATTTTGTCCAGTGCATTATTTTTCACATCTTCACATCACTTGCCTTTTTGTTAATAAAAAATTAAATTTTTGTCTTTTAATCAAATTTGTTAGGCTTTCTAATTTTCCTCTTGTAGATCTAACAGTAGATCAAGGTTTATAACGGCCTCAGAGAATCCGAACCTGAATACCTCATAATTTCTACCTGATCTGTGTACCTGATGTTAAAATCCAGCGTAAATCTTGTTTTTTAAGAATGACCTAGCTGGACTACTCTGTTCTGCTCTGTTGATTGAGCTTTTCCTTTTTTCAGAGGCTCTGTGTGAATTCCCTCCAAAGTCTGTAAAATTGAGAAAGCCTTTTGCGATTCGACCTTGGATGGATTCAGAGGAAAATGTAGGAAGTTTTCTGATGGTATGTTTTTGTGTTGACTTGTTTTTTCCATTACCTCCTCTTATATGAGTAAGAGGAGATCTTTGTTTTTCCTGTAGATTCATCTATTTGACAAACTTCTGAAATAATTTCTTTTTCAGGTTTGGAAATTCTGCTTGACGTTTGCAGATGTTCTTGGCCTTTGGCCTTTTACCATTGATGAATTTATACAAGCTTTCCATGACTGTGTAAGCTTTAGGATTTTTTCTCATTTTGTCGTGCTCATTGACATGCTAAATTTCCATTTTTTATCTGTTCTCGATTCTTGTTTTCTTCATTAAAGATGAGTTTTGTTCTCATTTGACTTGTCTCTATTTGTGAAGAAAATTACAAATAGCCCATACTTCCATTTTCTTCCACTTGTTCTGAGTTTCTTTTTTATTTATTCATCTCCGTAATTCTTTTCATTTTCATTTTGTGTCGTGGTTGTTTCTGTTGAAGGTATTCATGGGTTGAGGTTTCTTCTGTTGCAAGTCTTCATGATTTGCCCATAACCGTACTTTATTATGGAATTGTTTCTAGTGCAAGTATTCATGGTTTGTTATTTTCGTTTCACAGGATTCAAGACTATTTGGTGAGATACATACTGCACTTCTAAAGCTAATTATAAAAGATATTGAGGATGTTGTGCGAACTCCTTCAGGGGGGCCAGGCACAAACCAATATAGTGCTGTTAACCCTGAAGGTGGACACCCTCATATTGTTGAAGGGGTAATTATTCCAGGGGAAATCCTTAGAACTTTTTTGTGTAGGATTTTGTTTTTAGTGACTGTTACATTAATTCTGGTAGTTGTTGCAGGCATACTTATGGGGTTTCGACATAAGAAACTGGCAGAAGAACTTAAATCTGTTGACATGGCCTGAAATATTAAGGCAATTTGCACTATCTGCTGGTTTTGGCCCACAGTTAAAGAAGACGGGCATCAATCGAGCTCCGTCCAATGATAATAATAATGAGGTATTCTTTTGGTTATGCCTCTATTTGTATTCTGTGTATGCAGCTACATTCTTATCTCGAACTGCATTATATACATCCTTTACTTAAATCCCCGATGGGCTTTTTAATGGATTGTGGAATGTCAAAAAATTTGAATGTTTTTGGATAACACTACATAAATAAACTCAGTATTAGATTATTTAACTGCATCCACTAATATATGCTTGCTAATTTCAGAATAGAGGTTGTGAAGCGATAGTCTCCACTTTGAGAAATGGTTCTGCAGCTGAGAATGCTGTTGCAATCATGCAAGAAAAAGGATTCAGCCTCCAGCGCAAATCAAGGCACCGGTTGACTCCAGGAACTGTTAAATTTGCTGCATATCATGTCCTTGCTCTTGAAGGAAGCAAAGGGCTAAATGTTATTGAGCTTGCAGAGAAGATTCAAGTGAGTAATAGCTGTAACTTGTTAGAGTTTCTTTGGTTTCGTTTTCAGGAGTTCTAGCCTAGTTTATGATGTTATATGGCTTTAGATTAATACATTTGGTTCGAAGTTGTAAGATGTTTTATTTGATTCTAATTTTATAATGCCCCGACTTTGAAATTTGAATCCATGGTTAGACTTGAAGAATAATGTGTGAGTGGGTCCTCCCAAACACTAACTCCGAGCATTTTTTTTGGGTGAAAATGGTTGAACATACATGATTTTAGTGTTTAGCCTAGTAGAAATCTAAAAGGTTGGAACTCGTTCCAAGTTCTAACTATCTGATTTTGTTTATTTTCTAGAAATCTGGGCTTCGTGACTTGACAACGAGCAAGACTCCCGAGGCTTCAATATCTGTTGCCTTGTCGAGAGATCCGATACTCTTTGAAAGGATTGCTCCTTCAACATATTGTGTGCGGCCAGGTTACACAAAGGATCCTGCTGATGCTGAATCATTAATTGCTGCGGCTAAGGAAAAGATACTTAGATATGCAAATGGTTTTCTAGCTGGTCAAAATGTTGATGAGGAAGAAAGGGAGGATGATTCAGAAAGTGATCTTGTTGAGTGTACGGAAGTTGATGCGTTAACCGTCACTTTGGATGCCGGCAAAGATGGCGAGTGCAATCAAGTTATCTCTGGCTCCGGTAGTGATAAAAGCAAGCTTCGTGATGATGGTGTACTGCACAAGGAGATCGATGATGCTGGTAACAATTTAAATGTTATTGCTGTTTGGAGTATCAAAGCTCCAGCATGAGCACCTATTAATCACTTTTAGTTTTTATAGATATTGGAGAGGCGTACCCTGACCAAGATGTCGAGATTGATGAAAGCAAAACAGGGGAACTCTGGGTCCAAGGGCTCACTGAAGGAGAATATTCTGATCTATCTGTCCAGGAGCGTCTCAGTGCCCTTGTTGCCTTGATCGGTGTAGCAAATGAAGGGAACTCAATTCGTGTAATTCTCGAGGTATGACTTTATAATGTACGTGGAAGTTAAAAAATTGAAGTTGAAGGATTGTTTTAAATCAGTGGTGACTTAAAACAAATAAAATGTTTGCAGGATCGAATGGATGCTGCAACTACTCTTAAGAAGCAAATGTGGGCTGTAGCACAGCTTGACAAGAGGCGAATGAGAGAGGAAACTATCAACAAGTTCTATGATTCTTCTTTCAATCATATTGAAGAAGGTGGTTTAAGTCCACTGGCTGCAGAAAATAAACTTTATGATCCATCCATATCCACATTAGGGAAGGATGACTCTTCTGTTGTGGGAGAGGATGCTCATTATACCATTGATAATCCAAGCACTTCGATGGGCCCCCCAGCTCAGCAGAACGGACATTTAACAGAAAGGTCAAGGTTGCAGCTAAAATCTTATATAGGTCATAGAGCAGAAGAACTATACGTCTATAGGTCATTGCCTCTGGGTCAAGATCGAAGAAGAAATCGTTATTGGCAATTTATAGCTTCATCTTCCTGCCTTGATCCTGGTTCGGGTAGAATTTTTGTTGAAACTCCCAGTGGCTGTTGGAGACTTATTGATTCTGAGAAGGTAGTAACAAACTTGTTTAGCCTTCTTCCTTAAGGTCTTTTGAGGTTCTCTGGTTTCGTATCTTTATTTATAATCCTCCTGTTTTGAAAGAAGCCAGGGAGGTTGTTGCTGGTGGAAATGTTGGTTCAGTGCATCCATTGTAAATTATAATGTGTGGATCAGAGAATAAATGTGGCAATGTCCTTCTATGATGAAATTTATTGTTTTTGCCTAGGACTAATGATAACTTTTACTATGAGATATCTGTATTGGGATAATCTATTTTTTCCTGAAAATATCTCTGCAATAGAGTTTTGGTTGAGATTTATTTGGCTGTTATCTTGGGGAAGTACTGTTAGCATTTGCAGTGAGGAGTAAGGATTAAATACTGTTGGACATTTCCTGCAATGTATCCTTACTAAATTTCCATCATATGTATTTTTATTTTCATTTTTATTTACTCTATCTCAGTGCCATTGACTAATTTATTTACGGCCCTATTTTTACAGTACTCTGTTTAATAATTTATGCAGGCATTTGATGCTCTTCTGAAAGCTTTGGACACTCGGGGGACAAGAGAATCACATCTGCATATAATGTTACAAAGAATTGAAGCCTGTTTCAAGGAAAGTGTTCAAAGGAATCGTTTATCTCATTTGGACCACAAAAAGGACACAAACAGGCAAGAAGATTTTGAACTAAATTCTAGCTACGACTTTGAAAGCAGTGAGACGCCCAGCAGTGCAGTTTGCACTACCGGTTTTGATGCATTAGAACCATCACTTTCCTTCAGAGTTGAAGTGGGAAAGAATGAAAAGGAGAACATTAACTTATTGAAGAGGTATGAGGATTTACAGAATTGGATGTGGAAAGAATGCTTCAACTCATCAGTTGTACGTGCCCTGGCGTATGGGGAAAAAAGGTGCTTGCCACTATTGGGAATTTGTGACATGTGCATTACTACTTATGTTGGGGATAGTTGCCCTTGTTGCCGCCGCCAGATTCAGGGCAAATTTTCTGCGGAAGAAATCTTTTCTGAGCAATTTAATGGTGAAAATAATTTAATGGATGGGACCAACTCTCCGCTGAGAATCAGATTGATCAAGGCCATCCTAACTTCACTTGAGGTGAGTTACTTTGCTGTTCTTTGCATTTTAGACAATCCTGCTTCAAATGTAAAGCCATTTCTGCTACTACTTATCCTAATTATTGTCTTGATAGCTTTGTGTTCCAACTGAGGCCCTTGATTCTTCTTGGACCGAAGACCTTAGGAAATCCTGGGGCTTTGAGCTTCAGAGCTCTTCATCCATTGAGGATATCCTACAGGTGATTAAACTGGAAAGTGCTGCTCCTTCAAACATGATTGTACATGGAAATATCTGCTGTTGTAGTTCTTGCCCTGATCTTGTCTAATTAACAATTTTTATGTCTGTCCCTTATTCTTGTTTGATGACTAACAGGTATTCACTGGCAATTTCAGATTCTTAATCAGTTTGAGGCTGTCATAAAACGTGATAACCTATCAGCAGATTTTGAGACAACTCAGGAGTTGTTGTGTTTCTGTGACTCGAGATCTGCTGTTAACAAATCTAATTACCACGAATCTGTTCCCGTACTTCCTTGGATACCAAAAACTACTGCTGCTGCAGCTCTGAGAATTTTTGAGCTGGATGCTTCCATCTTCTACAATCCAAGCCAGAAGGCCGAGTATTTGGAAAAGAAAGTGGAACCTCTTCCTGTTGAGTCCCTCCCTCTCTCTCTCACACACATACACACACACACACGGACACTCCTGGTTTCATGCTTATTTTGAGAACATTGAACTCTTTGCTTGGTGGTTATGCACATGGATACATCTTGTCCAAGGAAAGACTGGAGTTGGATAGGAAGAAATGACATAGTGATAATTATGGCAATGGCAACAGTAATGCAATTAGTTAAAATAACAATAAACATTCTGAAGAATTACGCCCTATTCACGCGTGAACTTAGTGATATTTTGATAAATTGACTAATAATATTTTGCTGAAATCTCTTTCTATTCAATATTCATATGCATCTGGACTTATTTTTGTGTTGCATACAGAATTTGGCGTTAAGGTGTAGTCAGCCCAAAGACATACAGAAGGCTGAAGTTAAAGTATTCGATAAGCACGGCCTTATTGAGGAAAACTGGGATAATCTTCGTGATGCTCCTTGTAGTAGCTCAGGGTACAAGCAGGTGGCTCGTGGGCGAGGAGGCCGGCCGCGTGGAAAGTCACAGAAAAAGGCCCCAAATTCATCATCTGGCAAGCGGACATCGAAGCTAGGTGAGGCGTTAACTCAATTCCTTCTGCAGCATGGAGGCGGTGCCCCCGGGCAAAAACACGGACGTGGTCTCAGAACTCCAAGGAGAAGATCAGACAAGAAGAAAGTCATACCAAACAGTAAACTGGACGAGCTGTATGACCAAAAAGCCTTCACGAATGCCGCGGTGTCTGGTAGAAAGGAGGAGGAGGAGGAGGAGGCGGCACATGATTTTATTGCTAGAAAGATTGAAGGTGAAATTGATGATAGCAGCAACAACATGGATATGGATGGAGACTCCGACGATAATGTCGATGAGAATGAGAACACGTATAGTTATAGAAAATGGGGAGCAGATACATTCGGTGCCATCTCTAACAGAAGCAATGAGATGGTGGAAATGAGTGAAGAGGAAGATGACGCTGATGAAATTGGAGATGAACATGGTTATGATGAAGAGGAGGGTGTCAATTTGGGAGAAGACGTGGAATTTAATGATGAAGAATCCGACGGAGAACGGAACCTGGACGACCGTTCTCCGTCGTTGCTTCCCGGTGACTACAGCGACTGATGTGATTAAAATCTTGGGCGGCCAAATCAGAGAGTTCTCTCTCTTTTTCTCTTGTATTCTTTGGCGATGCAGCGTAGAAATAGCTGATCTGTTGTGGAAGTGGATAAACTATTGTTTCTGGCGCCCGTCATTTCTTTGGCCATGATTATGTCAAGTAGAATACAACATAGTATTTATTGTATGACATGCGTCTATTTTTGCAATGAAAAGATTTCGAGTGTTTATTAAACTACCACCTAGTAAACATATGCATACCCAACACCCAACCAAAATCGTAAAGAGAGAACCAAACTCTACAAGCAACGATTAGACACCTCTCTCACTAAATACAATCATGGAGAAAGTAGTTTCTTGATCCCAGATTTCTGCTCAGCCGTCAGCCTAGATGGAAACTTAATATTGAACTTGATCCTCAGATTCCCTCTCCTTGTTGGTTCCTTAGGTATCGGCATACCTTCTCTCGGAACGACCTCTTCGTAGTTGGGATTGATCACGGAGTTAACCGGTACGGTCAAGTTTCTTCCATCCAGAGTTGTAACATGAACTGTGTAGCCAGTTAATGCTTCCGCAAGAGATACTTTCTGCGTAATAACCAAATCATTCCCATCTCTTGTAAACACACCATGCGGCTTCTCATCGATTATGAACACCAGATCCGAAGGAATCACGTTAGGCTGCTCGTTTCCTTTCTCCGGGAATGTAATCTTTGTTCCCTTCTTCCACCCGGGCTTCATGTCGATCGTTAAAATCTCTTCCACCGGCAATGTCCTCCTGCACAAAGTGAACCACCATTAGAGGTCCAAACTTGTAAAATATTAAAGCAATGGCAAGAATTGGATTACTGTAACACTATAACATACCCACTGGCATCATATATCTCTCTAGAAATCTTCATCCTCTTTGTAGCTCCTTTGTAAAGCTCTTCTAATGTGCAGGGCAGCTTCTGTTCGATAGGCGGTGCCTTTCGAGGGCCGGAGCTCATTGGCCTGCTGTCGGCAAATGAGCTGCCGAATATGTCGTCACCGCCGCCAAAGCTGAAACCCCTAGCACCACCACCTCTCATTCCGCCGCCGCTGAATGGGCTTGAGAAGCCGAAGAACTCAGCGAAGATATCGTCGGCATTTCTCGGATTAAATCTGAACACATTAGGTCCCTCTCCCGATTGGAAGAATGTTGCACCGCCGCCGCCGCTAGGATCAGGCGGCGGAACTTGACCTTTTAGACCTTCTTCGCCATACTGGTCGTAGACAGCCCTCTTCTGAGGATCGCTTAGAACCTGCGTTCAACAATCAGAGAGAGAACAATCAATCCATAGCAGAATTCGATCCTCAACCAATTGCACCATAATCTTCAAATCAATCGTGTATTCTTGTTCTGAATTTATACGCAATTCCTATCTAATAACATCAAATGGATGAATTCAATAGCAAACTATCTGAGTCCATGATAATCAATCAGTAGAGCAATTCGAAATCATATACTTTCCCCCGTCTATACTCCTAATTGAACAATGAAACCAAGAAAAGCCACCACTCAACTGCAAAGCCTATAAGAACCCTAATCTTTAAACAAAAAGATTGCGCAACTGAAAATATGAACGATTCGAGAAAGGGAAAAAATGACATACATCATAGGCTTCTGAAATCTGCTTGAATTTGGCCTCAGCTTCTTTCTTGTTGTTCGGATTCTTGTCTGGATGCCACTTCATAGCAAGCTTCCTATAAGATTTCTTCAAGTCGTCGTCTTTGGCATTCTTGTCGACTTGCAGTACCTTGTAGTAATCCACCCCCATCTCTCTCTTTCTTCTTCAATCACTAATACTACTTCCTTCTTCGAGTGGAATATGTTTGTTGAATTGCAGAATAAAATTGATAATAGAATTCCAAATAATTGGCGTTGTGAATGTTTGTCAAGGGATGGAGAAACTGCTGCAAGAGCGAATGTGATTTAATGGGAGGAGTTGGAGATAGGAAAGAAACAGATGGGTCTGGAAATCAATACACTAGAACGCCGTGGAACATTCCAGATTCTAGCCCGCTCGCTCCGGTCTAATTCAGTTTCCCGGTCGGTCCAACTTTTCTCCTTTTCTTTTATTGCTAATTTTTAATAGAATATATATCTACATAATAAAACTGAGTTACTGAGCAAATTATCAAAATAGACTACGCAAAATTTTTTTGTTTCAAACTAATCTTTTCTATTTATTTTCTAAAGAATTCTTTTATAAAATTATATCCCGAACTAATTTTACCTATGTGAATATTAAGGCTCCTTTGGGAAACAAGTTTAAATAAGTGCCTATACCATAAGTACTTATGACATAAGTGCTTATGTTATAAAGCGCTTAAATTGAATAAGCTTGTTGTATTTGGATATATTTATATATAAGCAATTAATTAGAAAAAATAAAATAAAGTTTAAAAAATTATTGTCGTGGAATTTGATATGATGACATATTTTTCATAACATGTTTTTAGCTTATTTTCCTAAGCTATTAAAATAGACTACGCAAAAAATTTATTTTTCCAAACTAATCTTTTCTATTTATTTTCCATAGTAATCTTTATAAAATTATATCCCGAACTAATTTTACCTATGCTACATTGTAATCTAAAATTATCTATGTGAATATTAAGGCTCCGTTTGGGAAACAAGTTTAAATAAGTGCTTATACCATAAGTGCTTATGATATAAGCGCTTAAATTGAATAAGTTGTTGCATTTGGATATATTTATATATAAACACTTAATTAGAAAAAAAATAAAATAAAGTTTAAAAAATTATTGTCAGGGGGATTTGATATGATGACATATTTTTCATAAGCTGTTTTTATAAGCTCTCCCAAATGCGTGCAAAAGCGCTTAATTTTTAGAATAAGCTGAAATAAATTGCAGATAAACTCTTCTAAATGGGGCCTAAGTGTTATATTTTTTAATTTATATTATTTTTGACTTTATAAAAGATTTGTGTTAAGAAAATTAATTAATACCAACATAAAATTGATGTATTTTGCCTTATTTTATTCATTTCCATATAGAAACATATTTTTAAATATGCGTGTTTGATTTTTAAATAACATATAGATAACAATTGAAGATTTGATTTGACCCGTTTGGAAAAGCTTATCTGCAGCTTATTTCAACTTATTTTAAAAAATAAGCGTTTTTGCACGCGTTTGGTAAATCTTATGAAAACAACTTATTCTAAAAAATAAGTTTTTTTGGCTTATTTTCATAAGCTTTTTTGACTTATTTTCAAAAAAAACTTATGAAAAATAGGTCATCATATCAAATCCCTTGACAATAATTTTTTAATATATTTTATTTTATTTCTAATTAAGTGCTTATATATAAATGTATCCAAACACATAACCTTATTCAATTTATAAGCGCTTATAACATAAACACTTATGCCATAAGCACTTATGGTATAAGCACTTATTTAAACTATGTTGGTCCTGAGACGTGGTTCAGGTGTGGGGGGGGGGTGTGAATACACCTGAATACAAATTTCCTCCTTAAACGCGAAAGTCAGCTCTAGCTGAGTTTGCTACTGAACTGAGTCAGAGCTAGTTATGCTTTCAGATCGCGTGGGCAAAGATTTCTTCTACTGAGTTCAGCTATATTGATTTATGTCAGTTGAACAGTCGTTCAGTATTTAGAGTTGTGTGCAGAAGTGTAGGCCCTAATTAAACATCTCGGTTGGAAAACCGGTTTTATCTTGAGTTTGATGAAATACGGTTTTAATGCATATGACCGATTAAGGAAAGCGATAAATCAACACAACGCATTTTTAAAGTGGTTCGAGATACACCTGGGTCCTACATCCATTGTCCCCGACCGTGAGCGAGGATACTTGTTATATTTATTCTGAGCAAGTCTCAGTGATCAGTTCACATGACATATACAAACTTGATGCTTATACTGAGTAAGTCTCAATGATCTGTTCACAGGACATATTACAAGGGTTTCAAACTTAAAGAGTTTGAGACTTCTCCAACTATGAGGAAGTTCTTACAATAAGAACGATTCACAAGAATGTGAACTCCCTCGAGGTTTCTAAGCTATGAATATTACAATTTAGCTTGCTTAGATAAGAGAAGGTGAACAAGAATAACTCTAAAGCAATGAACTAATAGGTTCTTCTATGAATGCTAGTTCTTCACTGGATTCTTCGTTTGAGTGTTAAAAGCTTTTGTGCGTTGATAGCATTGGTTCCCGGTGTCTTTCTGCTTGAAGACTCTCCTCTATTTATAGTCTTCGATTGTGAATAGATCCGTTGGAGAGGGTCTAGCCACGTGTCGAAACGATAATTTGAACGTTGGAGTAGGTGCACTGTAGAGATACCTCTTTTTTAGTCTCGGAGCAACTGTGTCAGAAGAGGTACAACGCTGTCGGCTCCTTATTGGTCGAGGTAGATGGGTAGGTGAGGTTTGTCAAACATCAAAGTTGTCTCCCTCTGAATTCTCCGACCTTCAACTGAAGTGACTTCCTACTGTCGTTCTTCTGAGCATTCAGTGCATGAGCACGAATTCCTTTGCAGATTCAGTTGGTGGTCGGCTGACCAACTGACTTCTTCGATCCTGAGTTCATCAGCTGAGTGCAAGGTCTTCTACTGAACTCCGCAGCTACTGAACTCTAGCCTACTGAGTTCCTAACATGCTGAACTCAAACTAAGCTATTTACATAATCGAAGGTTCATCATTCAACTAGGGGTTTTGGGACTTCAAATCTATATAAAATATAGTTCTACTGAATCTTCATCCCAACAAACTGTTTCCCAAACGGGGCCTTAATGTTCAACAATAACGTGTGAAGTCTTTCCTAATTAACGAAACACTTTTTTTTTCAATAAACTTAAAATAAATTTTATTCATTTTGACTCTTATTGAAAAAAAATATTCATATTTTTCAATAAAACAATTGGAATGATGTAATAAAGATATTTTTCTTAAATAAAAAATAATATCAAGACACTTTTAATTGAATAAAGCATAATTATATTTTTCAAATTACAAATTATGTCTTCACTATATAACTATCCTACCCCTCACCGGCTCTGATACCACTACGAACAGGTTCGTTGCATGAGAAGAGATGAGTACCTAATATTTAGGAATAGAACGAAATAAGTTCTAATTACATAATTGGAATAACCGTCATTAGCTTAGAACTTTCAAATCAACACATCAAAACAACAATCCCTCAAACGACCTTCACTGAACAGCCAAAAACGGGACGAAACAATGTGGACAACAAATCTTACAATGCCCTAAACATGACAGTTATCTCAATTAAAACCTCAATTCGGTATCATTTCTTATCATAACATCGGTTTTATCTTTCAAGATACTGAACCAGTATCGTAAGATAATTATAAAGCTCAGATATAATTTATCACATCTGAATTTAGCCTATAAGGCTAGTCATATGTATAATACAAAATCAAATTAACAAACTACAATGAGGAAAAGAAAAGGAACTTACAATAAACAAGGTTCGTATTCTCCAATGAAGTTGATACATAAACAATAATTTTAAAAGTGAGGATTTTTTTATTGAAGCCCCCTTCATACTTACACGTCCCTCCTTATATATAAAAAAGTGAGAGAAGAAAAGTCTAATGAGAAGAAAACCTACCACTTATTAGTATAGTAACCTACTAAAATAGTATGTTGGTCCAGAGATGAGCATCAGGTTGGGGTGGGGGGGGGGGGGGGGGGGGGAATACACTTGAGTCCAAATTTTTCCTCAAACGTGAAGGTCAGTCTATTACTGAGTTTGCTACTGAACGAATTCAGTTGTAAGTTAAGACTTCTGATCGCGGTGCAAAGTGATTCAACAACTGAATCTTTCCTACTGACATCAGTCAATACTGAGTTTCAATAGATGAATATGTGCGGAAATGTGTAGGCCCGATTTAAGTTCGTCTCTTTAAAAAACGTTTTATGCAAGCCAAATTAGTTGGCCAGTGCACTTTTAAAACTGTTTTACTGAAATTATGATTTTGCAAGCAGTTGACAACAGATGCAATAAACAGTAAATGAAACGAATTTTTTTTAACGTGGTTCGGATACGCAAGATCCTACATCTACGGTCCTACTGAACATGAGGTCTTGTTAATTTATCTGAGCAAGCCTCAGCAAACTTTTGTGCACTAGACAGAAACTTCTAAGTTATAGTCATTAGTGACTTTATAAGGATCAAACCGAAGTTTGAAAGGTTTTGTCTCCAACTAGGAAGGAATTCTTTACAATAAGAACGTTTCACTAAAAGTGAACTCCTTCAAATGTCTAAGCGTAAGATATTACAAGGTTGGCTTAGAAAAGAGATTGGGAACAACTCTAGACTGAAGAACTACTAGAATATTTCTAAGATTTCTAGTTCTTCGCTGGATGTAGCAGTGGGTTTGCTAGAGTGCTTTGAGAGTATGTTCGTGAATTTCTTGCGTCCGTTCCCGTTGGTTCGTGTTGAACATGAACGTTCTTCAATTCTTGAAGTTGATCTCTTAATATAGTCGTGACCCATGCATAGATCCGTTAGAGGGGACCATGCCACGTGTCACAAGACTCCAAGGAAAACGACCAATATATGAATGTCGTTGTAGGGAGTGGTTGGCTTTCTGTGCAAGAGAGCAACTTTTGTGTCAGAGCAGGTAAGCTTCGCTTTCTTCTCATTGGTCGAGGTATGGCGTTAGGTGAGACTTGTCAGACATCAGTCTTCTAGCTGAGTTGACTTCCTGTGAAGCTCGGATACTAAGTGTTCATTTGATGACATCCGACTGATAAGGTCAGGCTATCGATTTTCCTTGTACGGTCTGCAACTAAGTTGCAAGTCATTCAGTAGATCAAGGATGATCATACTGAGTCTACTTTCTGAGTCGGCTGAAGCTGATCTTCTACTTAGTGCTTCCAGCTGCTGACTCGAAGACAATCGACTAAGCTCTTCTACTTAGCCGGCTGAAGCTGATCTTCTAATGAGTGCTTCTAGCTGCTGACTCGAAGACAACACTGAGCTCTACTAAACTGATGACATGGGGTTCTAGAACTTTAACTTCTCTAGTGAAGTTCAGTCCAACAACTTACCCATTACAGGACTTAGACAAAATAATATAGAAAGATCAAAGCAGGTCTAGCCTATCATGTCGGTTCATTACACATTCAGGGGTTTTGGGATCTTCAACTCCTCTTTACGACAATCATTACTCAGTATCAAAGGTACTGAATCATCTCCCTACAATTTCCCCCATAACACTGATTCAGGTCCATACAGGTCCCTACAATTCCCTCTAATAAGGACTATGCAGAGTCATCTCCTGACTCATAACCCAACAGTTTCACCCTAATTGATGATGCTAAAAACTAAACCTCTAAACCCAGTTACTAACAACTGAATAATTAAAGCACAAGTTCAGTTAAAGGCACATCAGAAGAAATGTTCAGTGTGTGTGTGTTGATCACTTCAGTGATCAGTCGTGATAATCAACGACGTAGCCATAATAAAATGAGTGGTTGTCTGGCTAAGTGAAATACTGATTTTCATTGATATAGAATTGATTACATTTACATCAGCACTGCCCTCTAAAAATAAAGAAAAGATAGAAAGGCAAAGACTGAAAGAAGGCTGAGTCTGCTGCTATTGCGATCTGAACTTCTGAATCCTCGATTTGAAGTTAGTAGACTTGGCCTCAGGAAGATCTAGCCCATAGGATTTGTAGATGGCTTCCCTGAGACGCTTAACATGTGGAAGATCTACTTGCATTTGAGAGGACAACTCGTTGCGCTCCATGACTATCTTCACCTCTTTCTCTATCTCCTTCGTGCAGATGTTACCTTCAAGAGTCATTGGGGGAGTCAGACGTATGAATGTATGCGCTCTCAGTGACATTCCTTCCTTGTGTAGAAGTATGAGGATCTGAGCTCAAAAGTTGGCATCATAATTATATAAGAATTGATCGAACAGTTTATCCACTAGAATGTCGCCTGGATAGCATTGCCATACATAATAGCACTTGATGAAGTCCTATTTCAGACTCTCCTATTGCTCGTTGAGGTTCCAAGGGGTCCACTTATCTGTGCGGCGGAATGGATTTTTCTTGAGATGTGGCTTCTACCCACCACGTCTGTAGAATTTGGAAGTAGTTGGGATCTCTCTGCTCTTGACTAGAACGGCTTCTCTGGCTGCTTTTTCAATTTTTGCAATATGCTCTACTAGTTCAGCTTTTCTCAGTCTTTCTCTGGCTTCAGCTGCTAGCCTTTCTGTGGCTCTGAAGTCGAGGCCTATTCCACTGCGTCCTACAAGACTTTCTCCTCAGTGATGTGTTCAGCTGTGAGCTTAGGAGCTTTCTTCTTCAGCCTTTCAGATAGTGGCAGCTTGTCAGTATCAAACTCTTCAGTAGACTCAGAAGACGATTTTTTAGTTGGCTTCTGCTAAGTCTTTTTAGGAGGGGTTGGCTTCTACTGAACTTTCTTCTGCTGAGCTTTCTGAGCCTGAGTTCTTGACTGCCATGCTGTAGGAACTTTTGGCTTTCTCTCCAATTTGGCCTCTTCTTCTTGTCTCATTTCATGATCCAGCTGAGCCTGCAGCTGATGAGCCATCATTTCATCATGAGCCTCTTATTCTTTCTTCGACTTGAACTTAGGCGATGGAGGGGGAGAGCTCTCAGTAGCTATCTCTTTGCCAGACCTCTTTGGCACAATTAGCTCCGACCCCTCAATAAATTCAGCTATCTCATCGATATGTGCCTGAGCTGAGGATCATTCTCCTGATCCTCCAGCATGCACTGTCAGCTACTCAATATGCTCCTGAGGCTCTGATAGCCTTCAGTAGCTTTTTCCTTAGCCTTTTCTTCTTGTAGGACTTTGGGGAGGGGGAGATCAGTCTTGAACACAATGAACTCCTCAATCTCTTCGATCTCTTTGCCATTTTTCTCTGCCCCGCCCTTTACTTCCCCACTATCCTTTCCTTTCCTTACTCTCTTACCTTCCCCCTTTTTGGCATCATCAGTCGAGGCCAGTAGGGTTTTGACAACAACTACATCTTCTCGGAGGCTGTATAGAGAATTTTTTATCTGGGTGAAGGAGGAGTTGAGGTACTCGACGACATTACATTATTTTTACCAATCCCTTTTGTGATCAGTGCGGATTTCCTTGATCAGGGAATCAGTATGGGCTCTGTGCTCTTGTAGGGATGCGTCTAGTGACCTCTCTGAGTCTGACTAGATGAGGTCCACATCTGTGGATTGTTGAGTAAGAGCTTGAGCCACACTGGATGATGCAGCTCTGTTCCTTTCATCCATCGTCTTCTGGACTTTAGCCATAGCTGCCTACCGCTTCCGAGAAATATTTAGCTTGAGTTTCAAACAACTGCTGGCACTGAGTGGTTAAGTCCTGCTTCTGAGCAGCTAGAGCTGTCTCAATGATCTCCTGAATATTAGGCGTTGAAGCTTCAGAGGCCTTCTTTACTTCTCCAGCGATGGCATCAATTCGCTCAATCCGAGCTTTGGTGTACTATGCCCACTTCAGGTACACATCCTTAGCCAAGAGACGATTTTTATCTCATTGCTTCTGAATTGATCTATTGATGCTCCTCGAGAATACGATAGCTATTGGTTTGATATGATATGACGAGCTACTGATCCTTTGCTCGGAGGGCATGTGGAATGGGTCGATCTTGAACAAGACTCAACTATGGCGGCACAAGATTCGGGAAGTGGTGGTGGTGAGTCGCCCTTCTCGCTGGGAGTTTTGCCCTCATTAGAGTCTTCCCGCTCTGCATCCTTAGGTGCTCACTCATCATCAGCTGGGTCGTCAGTTGGCAAAGGGTCCTTAGTAGGAGAGGAGGCAGTTTTCTGCTTAAGCAAGTAAAGCATAGCATACTTCAGGTCCTCGAAGCAGGTAATGTATGAGGGTTCTCCAAATCCTATCTCGAGAGTTGCGATTCTTTGCTCCTCTGCCAAGTGCATAGGGACAGAATACTGCTGGATCGTCTCTTCAAGAATATCCCAATTAAGGAACCTCAGCAGCATCTGAGTCCTTGCCCTGATAGCTACATCCACCAAATCCTGATGATTAGCTATCTCATGAATGTGTTCAACGACTTCTGATTCAGCTCTAAGCTTGGTCAGCTGAATGATGGTTGGTAGCTCTGAAGAAACCTTAGTAGTTGGTTTAGTATCATGCTCCAACTGAGTCTCTTTAGTGACTCTCTGGACTTTGTCTTTTAATCTGGCACCTTCAATGCATGTGTCCGAGTCCATTATAATTTCCATCTATGGAGGGGTTGGAGAATCAGCCTTAGAAACTTCTTTCTTCGATAGTTTCTTCTTCTTAAGCTGTTCGGTTCGTAAAGGCAAGTCAGTAGATGACATCTTCAGTGCAGTTCCACGACCGATGGACTTCTCAGCAGCGGTCCTCATTGTGAATTTAATTAGCTTCTTGTAGAAGTATTTCATGTCTTCGAGCGAAGCTTTAGAGGATACTGAGGCTTCGATCAGTGCTGAAACCTTAGTCCCGTATAGCAATTTGCCTATTGGCGATAGTCTTATCTCTCCTGCATCGCCAAGGACAATTTCTGCGACTGAGCCTTCAGTTCTATAAGGAAGAACTGAGCCCAATTCACCTTGACTCCATCCACAATCGCCATCATTATCTGGAGTCTAGGTTTGGACAGCTGATCGAACAATCCAGTTGTGCTCGTGAGGATGTGGATAACAACGTAAGCCAGGCCTCTGTATTCTAGCAGGAGCTGACTTTTGGGGAAAGAAACTTTAAAGGATATGTCATCCCTCTTGCAGAAACGCCTTATGTAGTCATTAATCTCGGCTTCCTTGTATCCTATAGGAGATACACCAGAATCGGGAAGGCTGAAAACTGTCTTCAGCGCTTCGAGGATGCTGATGTTGGGCGAAGCTCTCCTCCCACTTCTACTAAGATGTTTCCTTTATGAATCTCACATCAGTGACCTCTGCGTCAGTATCCCCCACTTGGCGCATGTTGAAATAAAATTCAACAACTTGTCGTGGAAGACAAGCTTGAGGTTGCTTCGTCAGAAGCATCTTCAAACCAGACGTATGAAGGGTGATGAGTGGTTTTTATACCATCTCATCATGTTCTTTTTAAGCTTGTTTACATCGTTTTCTATTCATTTTTAGCTTTTGTTTTGCTTGGAATCGTATACTTTCGATGGTTTTTGGTTTTGTAGGTTTCTCACGCGTTTTGAGCATATTTGGTGGTATTTGACACCAAAATGAAAGAAACCATGACCATTGATGCATTGTTGGCAAAGATGGAGTTGTTTGGATGAAGAATGAAGAGGATTTGAAGCCGGATGTTGAAGAAATCGCGTTTCGGAGCTCATGTAACAAGGCAGTTGGAAAATCGCGTGTCAGGCGGATCTAATGATCTTAGAATCCGATCTCCACCGTCCACATCGTAGTTCTATGTGTTAGGAACAATGTGGCAAAGTTTCGTGGCGATCCAACGGCTAACGAAGGAGATATCGCGTTTTTCCCAAAACACGACAGTGTAGAAAAAAACTGTTCGGCAGAAGATGTCGGACCGTGGTCCGCATTTGTGCTGGACCGCGGTCCGGTATGTTCTGACTCAAAAAAATTGAAAAGTCCGTGGGCTCGGACCGCGGTCCGCATTTGTGTTGGACCGCGGTCCGCGTCGTATACAGCCCAAAAACCAGATTTTTTCGGCCCGAAACCTATATAAACCCTTCCGGACTTCTTTCCTTCGACCACACACCATATTTTCGACTTCTTCCACCCTCCAAGGCAGAGAAACACCCAAGGCATCCCTCCGTTGAAGATTCAAGATGAAGATTGAAGACCACAACCCGAGAACCAAGCGCGAGGATCAATCCGCTAGATTCTAGGTTGTATTATTCCTTCTCAGTTTTGTTTAGGGTTTTTGATACTTGAATTCTATGGATTATTTTTGCATCTTTTGTGATTATTTTCCTACGAATATGAGTGGCTAAATCCCCTTGTGTGGGGGTTTAGCAGGATCTATGTTTTTGATGAATTGATTCAAACTCAAGTTTTTCAATGAATGAATTGTTTTGTTTCTTAATTGTTGAGCCTTCTTTTGATTTCTCTATGATTCTTTAATGTGACCGCCATCATCTTAGATAATTATAGAGAATATAGGTAATAGATAATACGGCGCATCATACCCGGTTATTTATTTAGACCTGCAATTAAGTGTCTAGATTGTCACCATTGGTTTGGGATAGTTTAGATGGTTCCTTAAATCCTTGAGCATGATACGATCCTTAGGTTCATGATATGATCACTAGATTGACCCTTAGGATTATAAGTTAGAGATCTCCCGCCATCATACGGAATCCCTAGAGCCTTAGTGGATGAACCAACAAAATAAATTCATAAATGCTAGCTAGAGAATGGGAATGAATCGATCATCTTAGGCATAGTGATTGCTAAACCTCCGCACTCTTCATCAAACTTGAAACATACCCATTATCCACTTTGCTTCATTTTTATTTGTTTTTTTTACTTTCCTGTTATTTTAATTTAGTAGTTTTTAAATAAATCAAACCCAGTTTAGGACCAAGTAGATAGCGAAATAATTAGGATAATTAGAACCCAACTGAGTCCTTGTGAGATCGACCTCGGGAGTTGCTAGATTAGGTACTATACCGATTCGTGCACTTGCGAGAATTATAATTTGTTCATCAAGTTTTTGGCGCCGTTGCTGGGACTCGATCGTTTTGATTATTCTTTTTACTAGCTGTTTATTTGTTTAGATTTTATTTTTTACGTTGGTTACTATTTCTTCTTTTCTTTACTGTGTCGAGTCTTACTCTTGAGTTTTCTGTAGGTTTATACACGGTAGAAGGTCGCAAAATCCAGAACTTGCGCCTTTTATCGATAACATACACAGAGTAGGGACTCGAGTTACGAGGAAAGAACAGGAAGACAAAATTGAAATGGAGCGAATTGAGAATAATCCTGAACCAGAGAGGTTGCAGGGAGACTACACAAGGCCGATACTTGGAGCCAATACCACCTGCATCGTCCTAGAAGAGACCGCAAGGAATTATGATTTGAAGCCCATCTACTACCATATGCTACCATCTTTCTACGGGCTAGCAACTGAAGATCCTCTTGCTCATATGAGGGAGTTCTATGCTACACTGGGGACTATTCCTCTCAGCGGCTCACTACTGATCAATTGGGAAGACGATTGTTTCCCTACACTCTGAAAGATAAAGCCAAGAATTGGTTGCATACACTGCCTCCTAATTCTTTGAGGACAATGGAGGACGTGTTCAAAGCATTCACGGAGCGATACTACTCCCGAAGCAAGAGTCACGAGTTGAGGCAGTAGATTGCTACTTTCTCCCAATTTGACAATGAGACATACCATGAAGCTTGGGATAGATTCAAGGGACTCCTCATCCAATGTCCACATCATAATTACCAGATTGCGATGTTGAATGAGTTCTTCTACAATGGACTGCTCTTACCGTGTCAGATTATGGTTGACAACATGGCTCCCGGAGGCATTCTTGCACTGACCCCAAGTGCATTGCATGAGCTTTTTGAGACGTTGAAGGCTCGTTCAGTATTAAGAAGTCAGAGTGTGAGACAACGTGGAACGCAGGATGTGCGGGCTGCCTATGTGGATGATACTCTTAAGGAGCTTCAACTGCTTAGACAAGAAATCAAGAAGCTCAAGCAGAGACAAGTGCAAGCCCCAAAGATTGGCGAGGTATGTGCCATTTGTGATGATCCACAACACCCAACTGCCCAATGCCAGTTTAATATCATCCACAATCAATTTCAAGAGGAAGAAGCTAACTGGGGACAAGGCCTAAGACACCAGGAATGGGAAGAGAGAAGGCAATATCAGAGGCCACAGCAAAATTTTGTCCATAAGCAGCAAGGGTACAATCCTAACTACAAGAGTTACCAGGATTATGGAGGGAGGAATGCCATTTCGCAGCAAAACTTTGGAGGCACATCATCTTCTCGCCCTCTGCCAAAGATTGAGGACGCTGACAAGAATTCCATGGCCATCTTGCAAGACACCTTAAACTCCTTTATGAAGAGTTCTAAGGAGCAAATGGAGACACTTACCACTTCTGTCAGGAACGTGGAAGCAAATTCCAACAATTTGGGGACTCAACTTGGCCAGCTAGCACGAGAAGTCGCTTTGCTTAAAATGCAACAAGGGGAACTACCTGGACAAACACAGCAAGCAAAGGCTATCCACGTATTAAGGAATGACACGGAGATTGAGAAGCCAGATTATATTCCTGAAGACTCACCCCTTGAGAAAAAAATCAAGAAGGATGGCGTAGTCGAAGAGGATGAAGAAGCCTTGACTGAACAAGCCAAAGGAAAAGAGAAGGATCATGTAGAAAAACCCACTTTACACAAGGCGAGTAACCCATACAAGCCTCCTCCCCCATTTCCTGGGCGTCTGAAAGGAAGCAAGCCAGATAAGCAATTCTCTACCCTTTTCAATATGCTTTCTAAAGTGAATATCAATTTGCCACTCTTAGACCTTATTAAGAGTATTCCAAGACAATCCAAGTTCTTCAAGGAGCTCATCACCAATAAAAAGGATTATGAGCAGAGTATAAATCTTCCTATACTTGAATCAGGGGGTGTTGTAGTTGATGTATCGGCTCTACCGCCCAAGTTAGCAGATCCTGGAAGATTCGACATCACTATCTCTATAGGCAAGGATAGAGTTACACGAGCTATGCTAGATCTTGGAGCTGGTATCAACCTCATGCCCTACTCTGCCTACAAAACGTTGGGAGTTAACAATTTGAAGCCTACACCTATGAGGCTTCAATTTGCTGATAACTCGGTGAAGACCCCAATGGGGATTGTTGAAGATTTGTTGGTAAAGGTAGATAAGTTTATTGTTCCTGTTGACTTTATTGTTCTTGATGCAGATGATACTTCTCGAGGGCTAAGTGACCAGCTTATCCTCCTAGGGAGGCCGTTTATGGCAACCACTAGGACTTGTGTTGATGTACCATCACGAACTGTGAGGATGGAAGTCTTGGGGGAGGCTACACAATTCAAAGCACTAGCTCCAACCACATTGGGAACTAATGCCTCAACTGCTGAAGTTAACTTTGTGCAGCCTGAAGTTGATGTCGTGAAGGATTCTGATGGTACAGATGGATTAGGAATACACTCATTATTCGATGAGGAGTCAATAGATGTCGGTGTTCCGAACTTGGATGAATGTGTTGAAGATCTAAAAGACATGTTCCCGAAGAAAACCATCTATGTCAGATGCACTAAAGCTGCTTGTGGGAAGAGCACGTTGGGTAAAACACTCTATCCTGGTCTTAAAGTTCTTTTATATGACGATGGTTCTAGAGTTTTTCTAGGATACCCAATTTCTACATTCTCCGGACCATTTCATGTGGTGGACATTTTGTCGCATGGTGTGGTGAAGTTGATGAATCCACGAACCAAAAAACATTTCAAGGTGAAGGATGTTTGTGGAGCATCATCAAAGGAGGCGTTCGACAAGGCTGTAGTCGGGCGTCCAAAGTCGCCAAGTTTCTAATGTGATTCAGCAAAGTCGAGCCAACGACTCTAACCAACAGCGTTTCGTGGGAGGCAACCCACGTTTGTGAGTTTTTCTAGTTTTCTTAGTTAGATTTATTGCTTTCCATAAACTTGAAAAAAAAATTCCGAGGAGGAAAATTGACATATATGCATCACCTATTGATTTTTAATGCATAATAAGCTATATCAGAGCAGCAGGGGAGCTGATACGGTCGGGATTAACTTTGGATCCGAGCTCCGCGGATCAAACTTCGCATATGTAGATCGATCGGACATCACCTAAACATCAGAGAAGATTCGTTTACCCATTTTTCTTTATTTCACTCTATTTTCGTGCAAGAGACTAGCTCGTAGATAGGTTTGGGGGGGGTATGTCGAATCTTGAACCCTACTGATTTGGTCTGTATAATTATGATTCTGATGATTCTCCATGTACTTGATATTTGAACTAGTATGACTTATGTTATTTGATGTTTATGCATTTCTTGCCTTAAAATTTTTCTTTACTGAAGCATTGTTGAATTAAATTTGGGCATGATAAAATTTTCGAACATGTAGGATGTAAAAGTATGGTAGTCCAAAGCCTTTGGTGAGAATTTGAGCCTATTGTGAACTGACAAAATCCTATGTCGGTCTCAATTTCTTTCATGTGTGATACTCGCTTTAGGGAGAACATTTAGAACTTGCTTTGAGTTTGTTTGAAGTTTATTGAACACTTTTCGTATATGGCATTGATATGATCTTAGGCACTATCTCTTTCTTTAGCCAGAGCCAAATATGATTCCTACCTTGAACATCAACCTAGTAAGCCCCTTTGAGCTTAATGTATCCTTTTTATTCATGTTCCTCCACTTAAATTGCCTTACCTAACTAGCCTTAACCGAGGATCTAGTAGAGTCATTAGTGTTGTGGAAGGAAATGGAGGCTTGTGAGGGTTTAGTGATCAAGGGATAAATTTTTGAAGCCAAAAAAAAGGGGGCTCGAGATAGGTGTGAATTGATTTTGATTCTATCTAGCCTGGTACCGAACTTGATGACACCGTGTTATACTGAAATCTTTATCTAATTATTGGTAGAGAGTTGGCAGGTAAACAATTGGATAGAATATGGGAGACTTGTGCATGTACTCCTAACTTCGATTGAAAGGGGTTTATTGATGACATATGTTAGAGTTGGGAGGTGTTGAAAAAAAAAGAGAAAAAAAAAGAGAAGAAAAAAAAAGATGAGGTGAAAAGAAAAAGGGAGGAAATTGAAAAGGGGAGTATATTTTGGAAAAAAAAAGGTGAGAACTCGGGGTGACTTGATTTGTTTGATTATGAGTGGTTCAAATGTGATTGGTTTTAGAGGTTTATTTTGATATATCATAATTTGGTTGCTCTACTAGATCCCTTGATTGTTCGTACATTATGAGTCACTTTTCTTATATCTTCCCTACCTTTTTATTACATGCCTTAGCCCCATTACAACCAAAGTAAGACCTTCGAGATCTTTGCCATGAATTGTGTTCATTATGAGTAGAATTAGACAATCTGCAAGCTTATGAAGACGCTCTCCTAGGGTTGAGTTTGAGTGATGATTTTACCCTTATACACTTGAGTGTTTGAGTGATACAGATTTCTGGAGAGGGACTACTCTACTTCTATGTTCTATTTTGTTTTGAAGGTGGCATCAAACTTGAATGATTTTCACATGCTAATGATGTGTTCTTCTAAAAACTAAATAAGGCTTGAATTGTTATTCTCATCTTTTTTATATTTAGTCATAGTCTTTCTTTTATCTTGTTTCTTTGCTTGAGGACAAGCAAAAGCTTAGGTTTGGGGGGATTGGTGCGTTTGCCGGGAACACCATGTATCGAAGTTCTGATTGGTGGAACACCATAGTGGGCTCGAAACAGACTCTGCCCTGGATGATCTCTTTGATATCAGCCGGAGTCTGAACGATGTTTGATGCCATTTTATCTAAAATCTGCAAAACACGTGTTAGCACTTGAAAATAGAGTAGTTAGAGTTTGCAGAACAGATATAAGAAATTTACCGCATATTAAGAGCTTAAGATGGTAGAGAATTCTTAGATGCAGTTTAGATGTAGAGCTCTTAAAATCGGAAATGGAGGAAATAGGTGAGAAGAAGAAGTGAGAAGATTTAAGTAGATTTGAATACCAAGCGGTTATCAGATCTGATGGTTTTGATTAAATTTCGCTTTATTATAGAATATTTATATATAATGTTATAAAAGGAATGATTACTAAGCCGCCTATAATCTCGACCTACGTAAGATTTGAAAATTGGAGTAAGGTGAGAGGACATGCATTTAATGCGCCACAATCAGTTCTTAGGATGTCGTGCTTTTAATGAGAACGGTTTTACTGAATGCATCATTTAGGAATTTATGGCGGGAAATAAATGCGATGTATGCCACTGAATGTAAGTATGCCACTGAATGTAAGTACTGAGTTTAACACTCAAACCCGTCAGCTGAACAACTGATACCAATTGCAAATCAGGGGGAGGAATTATCGTGATACCGATTGTTGATACCAATTGTTATCAAACATGTTGGTGATACTGAAAGTTCAGTATTTATCTCATGTTCCCTCTTGCTGAGTACTGCATGGTTCACCCTATTGAACCATATTACTGAGTTGACCAACTGACTTGTCGTACTGATCCTTTTACTGACTCAGGTCAGTAGGATCCAGTAGACCCAGCTCAACTGAGAGTTCTCTGAACCTGTCCAGTATCCAAAGTGTTTTCTCTAATAGTGAAGGAGTTCTTACAATAAGAACGTATCACTAAAAGTGAACTCCTTCAAGTGTCTAAGCTTAAGATCTAACAAGGTTAGCTTAGAAAAGAGATCGGGAACAACTCTATAGTGAAGAACTACTAGGTATCTCTAAGATTTCTAGTTCTTCACTGGATGTAACAGTTAAGCTTGCTAGGGTGCCTTAGTATGTGTTCGTGAATTTCTTGCATCTCTGTTCCCTTTTCACCGTGTGTTTTTTTCAATTCTTGAAGATGATCTCTTTATATAGTTGTTACCCATGCATAGATCCGTTGAAGGGGACCATGCCGCGTGTCATAAAACTCCAAGAAAAACGGCCATACAATTTGAATGTCGCTGCAGAGGCTAGTTGGTTTTCTGTGCATGAGACCAACTTTGTGTTAGAGTAGGTAAGCTTTGCTTGCTTCTCATTGGTTGAGGTATGGCGGTAGGTGAGACTTGTCAGACATCAGTCTTCTAGCTGAGTTGACTTCCTCTGAACCTCGGTTACACTGTGTTCCTCTGCTGACATCCAACTGATAAAGTCAGGCAGTCGATTTCCCTTGTATGGTCTGCAACTGAGTTGCAGCTCATTCAGTAGATCAAGGATGATCATACTGAGTGGTTCTAGCTACTGACTTGAAGACAACTACTGAGCTCTTCTTCTGAGTCGGCTGAAGAGTGATCTTCTATTGAGTGCTTCCAACTACTGACTCGAAGACAAACACTGAGCTCTACTGACCCGACAACATATATGGGGTTCTAGAACCTTAAACTTCTCTACTGAAGTTCAGTCCAACAATTTACCCCTTAGATGATTTAGACAAATTAATCTAGAAAGATCAAAGCAGGTCTAGCCTATTACATCATGTCGGTTCATCACACACTCAGGGGTTTTGGGATCTTCAATTCCTCAAACATTTATACAATAATTACTCAGTATCAGAGGTACTGAATCATCTCTCAACATTATACCTGGTGTCCACTGACTCATGTCCCTACATATTCCTAAAATTTCCCCCTATAATATGAACTATGTAGAATAATCTCCTTTGTCATATCCCTACAATTTCCCCCTAATTGATGATGCCAAAATCATTAACCACTAACAACTGAAAGAATTACAACACAAGTTAATAGTTAATCAAGGGCACATCAGAAGAAATTCCCTTACAATTCCCCTAACCATTAACTACTAACAACTGAAAGAATTACAACACAGGTTAACAGTTACGCAAGGACATATCAGAAGAAGTTAAGCACAGTGAGTGTGTGTTGATCACTTCAGTGATCAGTCGACATAATGAACGACATAGCCATAAGACAATGAGTAGTTGTTTGGCCGAGTGAAAAACTGATTTCATTGATAGAGACAGTTACATATACATCAGTACTACACTATCAAAAAGAAGAAAAGAGAGAAAGGCAAAGACTGAAAGACTGCTAAGTCTGCTGCTATTGCGATCTGAACTTCTGAATACTCGATTTGAAGTCAGCAGACTTGGCTTCTAGAAGTTCTAGCCCATAGGATTTGTAGATGGCTTCCCTAAGACGTTTGATCTGTGGAAGATCTCCTTTCATCTGGGAGGACAGCTCGTTGCGTTCCATGCCTATCTTCACCTCTTTCTCTATCTCTTTTGTGCAGAGGTTACCTTCAAGAGTTATGGGGGGGGGAGTCAGACGTCTGAATGTGGGCGCTTTCAGTGACATTCCTTCCTTATGTAGAATCATGATAATCTGAGCACGGAAGGTGGGATCATACTGATATAAGAATTGATTGAATAGTTTATCCACTGGAACGTCGCATGGATAGCATTGCCATAAATAGTAGCTCTTTATAAAATCTCCCTTCAGACTCTGCCACTGCTCATTCAGGTTCCATGGGATCCACTTACCAGTGCGGCGGAATGAAGTTTTCTTGAGATGTGGCTTCTGTCCACCGCGTCTGTATAATTTGAAAGTAGTTGGGATATCTCTTCTCTTGACTGGAACGACTTCCATGGCTACTTTTTCAGTTTTGGCAATATGCTTTCCCAATTTAGCCTTTCTCAGTCATTCTCTGGCTTCAATTGTGAGCCTTTCCCTGGCTGTGAAGTCGAGGCCTATCTCAACTGCATCCCATAAGACTTTCTCTTCAGCAATCTGTTTAGCTGTAAGCTTATGAGCTTTCTTCTTTAGCCTTTCGGATAGTGGCAACTTGTCAGTATCAAACTCTTCAGTAGACTCAAAAGCAGATTTTTCAGTTGGCTTATGCTGAGTCTTTTTTGGAGTGGTTTGCTTCTGCAGAACTTTCTTCAGCTGAGCCTGAGTCCTTGACTGCCTTGCCGTAGGGACTTTCGGCTTCCTTTTCAATTTGGCCTCTTCTTCTTGTCTGACTTCATGATCCATCCTAACCTGCAGCTGCTGAGCCATCAATTCATCATAGCCTCCTGTTCTTCCTTATTCTTGAACTTAGGCGATGGACGGGGAGAGCTCTCAGTAGCTATCTCTTTGCCATGTCTCTTCGGCGCAATTGGCTCCGTCCCCTTGATGAATTCAGTTATTTTATCGATGTGTGCCTAAGCTGAGGATCCTTCACCTGATCCTCCAGCTTGCAGTGTCAGCTGGATAATCTGCTCCTAAGGCTCTACCTGGCCTTCAGTAGCTTCTTCCTTGGGAAGAGGAAGATTTGTTTTGGATATAATGTGTTCTCTCCTGATCTCCTCAATGTCTTCCAGATCTTCCCCCTTATTCTCTTCCCCATCCCCCTTTACTTTCTCATCCCCCTTTAGGCATCATCGGCCCGTGGTCGGTAGGGTCTTGACAAAGACTACATCATCTCGTAGGCTATAGAGAGAGTTCTTGATTTCGGTGAAGGAGGAGTTGAGGTCCTCGACGACATCACAATATTTTTCCCAATCCCTTTCGTGATCACGGCAGATCTCCTTGAGCAGGGTATCATTATGGGCTTTGTGTTGCAGTAGAGATACGTCTAGTAACCTCACAAAGTCCGATTGGATGAGATCGAGAGCTGTGGCTTGTTGAGTAAGAGCTTGAGCCACATTGGATGATGTAAATGATGATTTTATAAACAGTTTTGAGCGCAATACAACGAAACAGTAAACAAAATGCAATTTTTAACGTAGTTCGGATACCCAAGATCCTACGTCCACGGTCCTGCTGAACAGAAGTTCTTGTTGATTAATCTGAGCAAGCCTCAACAAGGATGATTAATCCGAGCAAGCCTCAACAAGGAATCGTGCAACCGGACGCACCCTTCTAAGTTATAGTCCTTAGCGACTTTTACAAATAAAACCTAAGTTTGAAGGGGAGGGGATGATCTCCAACAATGAAAGAGTTCTTACAATAAGAACAATTCACAGAATGTGAACTCCTTCGAAGGTTCTAAGCTAAAATATAACAGTGGAGCTTAGATAGAGAAGGGGGAACTAAAGAATTTCTAAAGAGAAGAACTTATGATATTCAACTAAGCAATTTCGTCATTTGGATTGACTTTTTAAGTGCGCTAGAGAGTTGTATGCTTATAAGCTTTATGTTCCCTTGTTGTCCCTGCGTTGAGCTTGTAGACTCTTCTCTATTTATAGTTGTAACCCACGCATGTATCCATTGGAGAGGACGATGCCACGTGTCACAAAATTCCAAGGAAAATGGCCATATATTTTTGAAATGTCGCCGTAGAGTGGTTGGCTCTGATGAACAAATTATAATTCTCGCAAGTGCACGAATCGGTATAGTACCTAATCTAGCAACTCCCGAGGTCAATCTCATAAGGACTCAGCTGGGTTCTAATTATCCTAAATATTTCACTATCTACTTGGTCCTAAACTGGGTTTGATTTATTCTAAAGCTACGGAATTAAAATAACAGGAAAGTAAAAAATAAATAAATAAAAACGAAGCAAAGTGGATAATGGGTATGTTTCAAGTTTGATGAAGAGTGCGGAGGTTTAGCAATCACTATGCCTAAGATGATCAATTCATTCCCATTCTCTAGCTAGCATTTATGAATTTATTTTGTTGGTTCATCCACTAAGGCTCTAGGGATTCCGTATGATGGCGGGAGATCTCTAACTTATAATCCTAAGGGTCAATCTAGTGATCATATCATGAACCTAAGGATCGTATCATGCTCAAGGATTTAAGGAACCATCTAAACTATCCCAAACCAATGGTGACAATCTAGACACTTAATTGCGTGTGTCTAAATAAATAACCGGGTATGATGCGCCGTATTATCTATTACCTATATTCTCTATAATTATCTAAGATGATGGCCAGTCACATTAAAGAATCATAGAGAAATCAAAAGAAGGCTCAACAATTAAGAAACAAAATAATTCATTCATTGAAAAACTTGAGTTTGAATCAATTCATCAAAAACATAGATCCTGCTAAACCCCCACACAAGGGGATTTAGCCACTCATATTCGTAGGAAAATAATCACAAAAGATGCAAAAATAATCCATAGAATTCAAGTATCAAAAACCCTAAACAAAACTGAGAATGAATAATACAACCTAGAATCTAGCGGATTGATCCTCGCGCTTGGTTCTCGGGTTGTGGTCTTCAATCTTCGTCTTGAATCTTCAACGGAGGGATGCCTTGGGTGTTTCTCTGCCTTGGAGGGTGGAAGAAGTCGAAAATATGGTGTGTGGTCGAAGGAAAGAAGTCCGGAAGGGTTTATATAGGTTTCGGGCCGAAAAAATCTGGTTTTTGGGCTGTATACGACGCGGACCGCGGTCCAACACAAATGCGGACCGCGGTCCGACATCTTCTGCCGAACAGTTTTTTTCTGCACTGTTGCGTTTTTGGAAAAACGCGATATCTCCTTCGTTAGCCGTTGGATCGCCACGAAACTTTGCCACATTTTTCCTAACACATAGAACTACGATGTGGACGGTGGAGATCGGATTCTAAGATCATTAGATCCGCCTGACACGCGATTTTCCAACTGCCTTGTTACATGAGCTCCGAAACGCGATTTCTTCAACATCCGGCTTCAAATCCTCTTCATTCTTCATCCAAACAACTCCATCTTTGCCAACAATGCATCAATGGTCATGATTTCTTTCATTTTGGTGTCAAATACCACCAAATATGCTCAAAACGCGTGAGAAACCTACAAAACCAAAAACCATCGAAAGTATACGATTCCAAGCAAAACAAAAGCTAAAAATGAATAGAAAACGATGTAAACAAGCTTAAAAAGAACATGATGAGATGGTATAAAAACCACTCATCACCCTTCATACGTCTGGTTTGAAGATGCTTCTGACGAAGCAACCTCAAGCTTGTCTTCCACGACAAGTTGTTGAATTTTATTTCAACATGCGTCAAGTAGGGGATACTGACGCAGGGGTCACTGATGTGAGATTCATAAAGGAAACATCTTAGTAGAAGTGTGAGGAGAGCTTCGCCCAACATCAGCATCCTCGAAGCGCCGAAGACGGTTTCGGCCTTCCCGATTCTCGGTGTATCTCCTATAGGATACAAGGAAGCTGAGATTAATGACTACATAAGGCGTTTCTGCAAGAGGGATGGCATATCCTTTAAAGTTTCTTTCCCCAAGAGTCAGCTCCTGCTAGAATACAGAGGCCTGGCTTACGTTGTTATCCACATCCTCACGAGCACAACTGGATTGTTCGATCAGCTGTCCAAGCCTAGACTCCAGATAATGATGGCGATTGTGGATGGAGTCAAGGTGAATTGGGCTCAGTTCTTCCTTATAGAACTGAAGGCTCAGTCGCAGAAATTGTCCTTGGCGATGCAGGAGAGATAAGACTATCGCCAATAGGCAAATTGCTATACGGGACTAAGGTTTCAGCACTGATCGAAGCCTCAGTGTCCTCTAAAGCTTCGTTCGAAGACATGAAATACTTCTACAAGAAGCTAATTAAATTCACAATGAGGACCGCTGCTGAGAAGTCCATCGGTCGTGGAACTGCACTGAAGATGTCATCTACTGACTTGCCTTTACGAACCGAACAGCTTAAGAAGAAGAAACTATCGAAGAAAGAAGTTTCTAAGGCTGATTCTCCAACCCCTCCACAGATGGAAATTATAATGGACTCGGACACATGCATTGAAGGTGCCAGATTAAAAGACAAAGTCCAGAGAGTCACTAAAGAGACTCAGTTGGAGCATGATACTAAACCAACTACTAAGGTTTCTTCAGAGCTACCAACCATCATTCAGCTGACCAAGCTTAGAGCTGAATCAGAAGTCGTTGAACACATTCATGAGATAGCTAATCATCAGGATTTGGTGGATGTAGCTATCAGGGCAAGGACTCAGATGCTGCTGAGGTTCCTTAATTGGGATATTCTTGAAGAGATGATCCAGCAGTATTCTGTCCCTATGCACTTGGCAGAGGAGCAGCAACTGCAACCTGAGATAGGATTTGGAGAACCCTCATACATTACCTGCTTCGAGGACCTGAAGTATGCTATGCTTTACTTGCTTAAGCAGAAAACTGCCTCCTCTCCTGCTAAGGACCCTTTGCCAACTGACGACCCAGCTGATGATGAGTGAGCACCTAAGGATGCAGAGCGGGAAGACTCTAATGAGGGCAAAACTCCCAGCGAGAAGGGCGACTCACCACCACCACTTCCTGAATCTTGTGCCGCCATAGTTGAGTCTTGTTCAAGACAGCCCAGCTCACAGCCTCTGAGCAAAGGATCAGTAGCTCGTCATATCATATCAAACCAATAGCTATCGTATTCTCGAGGAGCATCAATAGATCAATTCAGAAGCAATGAGATAAAAATCGTCTCTTGGCTAAGGATGTGTACCTGAAGTGGGCATAGTACACCAAAGCTCGGATTGAGCGAATTGATGCCATCGCTGGAGAAGTAAAGAAGGCCTCTGAAGCTTCAACGCCTAATATTCAGGAGATCATTGAGACAGCTCTAGCTGCTCAGAAGCAGGACTTAACCAAGCAGGACTTAGCTGATGGCGGGAGATCTCTAACTTATAATCCTAAGGGTCAATCAAGTGATCATATCATGAACCTAAGGATCGTATCATGCTCAAGGATTTAAGGAACCATCTAAACTATCCCAAACCAATGGTGACAATCTAGACACTTAATTGCAGGTCTAAATAAATAACCGGGTATGATGCGCCGTATTATCTATTACCTATATTCTCTATAATTATCTAAGATGATGGCCAGTCACATTAAAGAATCATAGAGAAATCAAAAGAAGGCTCAACAATTAAGAAACAAAACAATTCATTCATTGAAAAACTTGGGTTTGAATCAATTCATCAAAAACATAGATCCTGCTAAACCCCCACATAAGGGGATTTAGCCACTCATATTCGTAGGAAAATAATCACAAAAGATGCAATAATAATCCATAGAAAATAAGTATCAAAAGCCCTAAACAAAACTGAGAATGAATAATACAACCTAGAATCTAGCGGATTGATCCTCGCGCTTGGTTCTCGGGTTGTGGTCTTCAATCTTCGTCTTGAATCTTCAACGGAGGGATGCCTTGGGTGTTTCTCTACTTTGGGGGCTGGAAAAAGTCGAAAATATGGTGTGTGTCCCGAAGGAAAGAAGTCCGGAAGGGTTTATATAGGTTTCGGGCCGAAAAAATCAGGTTTTTGGGCTGCAGACAACGCGGACCCCACGGATTTTTTCAATTTTTTGAGTCAGAACGTACCGGACCGCGGTCCAGCACAAATGCGGACCGCGGTCCGACGTCTTTTGCCGAACAGTTTTTTTCTGCACTGTCGCGTTTTGGGAAAAACGCGATATCTCCGTCGTTAGCCGTTGGATCGCCACGAAAGTTTGCCACAATGTTCCTAACACATATAAATACGATGTGGACGGTGGAGATCGGATTCTAAGATCGTTAGATCCGCCTGCCACGCGATTTTCCAACTGCCTCGTTACATGAGCTCTGAAACGCGATTTCTTCAACATCCGGCTTCAAATCCTCTTCATTCTTCATCCAAACAACTCCATGTTTGCCAACAATGCATCAATGGTCATGGTTTCTTTCATTTTGGTGTCAAATACCACCAAATATGCTCAAAACACATGAGAAACCTACAAAACCAAAAACTATCGAAAGTATACGATTCCAAGCAAAACAAAAGCTAAAAATGAATAGAAAACGATGTAAACAAGCTTAAAAAGAACATGATGAGATGGTATAAAAACCACTCATCAAATCCCCCCAAACCTAAGCTTTTGCTTGTCCTCAAGCAAAGAAACAAGATAAAAGAAAGACTATGACTAAATATTAAAAAAAAAATGAGAATAACAATTCAAGTCTTATTCAGTTTTTAGAAGAACACATCATTAGCATGTGAAAATCATTCAAGTTCGAATAACATAAGTCATACTAGTTCAAATATCAAGTACATGGAGAATCATCAGAATCATAATTATACAGACCAAATCAGTAGGGTTCAAGATTTGACATACCCCCCCAAACCTATCTACGAGCTAGTCTCTAGCACGAAAATAGAGTGAAATAAAGAAAAATGGGTAAACGAATCTTCCCTGATGTTTAGGTGATGATGTCCGATCGATCTACATATGCGAAGTTTGATCTGGCAGGCTCAGATCCAAAGTTAATCCCGACCGTATCAGCTCCCCTGCTGCTCTGATATAGCTTATTATGCATTAAAAATCAATAGGTGATGCATATATGTCAATTTTCCTCCTCGGATTTTTTTTTTCAAGTTTATGGAAAGCAATAAATCTAACTAAGAAAACTAGAAAAACTCACAAACGTGGGTTGCCTCCCACGAAGCGCTGTTGGTTAGAGTCGTTGGCTCGACTTTGCTGAATCACATTAGAAACTTGGCGACTTTGGACGCCCGACTACAGCCTTTTCGAACGCCTCCTTTGATGATGCTCCACAAACATCCTTCACCTTGAAATGTTTTTTGGTTCGTGGATTCATCAACTTCACCACACCATGCGACAAAATGTCCACCACATGAAATGGTCCGGAGAATGTAGAAATTGGGTATCCTGGAAAAACTCTAGAACCATCGCCATATAAAAGAACTTTAAGACCAGGATAGAGTGTTTTACCCAACGTGCTCTTCCCACAAGCAGCTTTAGTGCATCTGACATAGATGGTTTCTTCGGGATCTTCCAGGATCTGCTAACTTGGGCGGTAGAGCCGATATATCAACTACAACACCCCCTGATTCAAGTGTAGGAAGATTTGTACTCTGCTCGTAATCCTTTTTGTTGGTAATGAGCTCCTTGAAGAACTTGGATTGCCTTGGAATACTCTTGATAAGGTCTAAAAGGGGAAGATTGATGTTAACCTTAGAAAGCATATTGAAAAGGGTAGAGAATTGCTTATCTTGCTTGTTTCCTTTCAGACGCCCGGGAAATGGTGGGGGAGGCTTGTATGGGTTACTCGCCTTGTGTAAAGCGGGTTTCTCTACAAGATCCTCATCTTTCCCTTTGTCTTCTTCAGTCAAGGCTTTCTCATCCTCTTCGACTACGCCATCTCGCTTGGATGTTTCCTCAAGGAAGGAGTCTTCAGGAATGTAATCTGGTTTTTCAATCTCCTTGCCGTTTCTCAACACATGGAGAGCCTTTGCTTGATGTGTTTGTCCGTGTAGTTCCCCTTGTTGCATTTTAAGCAAAGCGACTTCCCGTGCTAGTTGGCCAAGTTGAGTCCCCAAATTGTTGGAATTGGCTTCCACGTTCCTGTCAGTAGTGGTAAGTGTCTCCATTTGCTCCTTAGAACTCTTCATAAAGGAGTTTAAGGTGTCTTGCAAGATGGCCATGGAATTCTTGTCAGTGTCCTCAATCTTTGGCTGAGGGCGAGAAGATGATGTGCCTCCAAAGTTTTCTTTGCGGAATGGTATTCCTCCCTCCATAATCCTCGGTAACTCTTGTAGTTAGGATTGTACCCTTGCTGCTTATGGACAAAATTTTGCTGGCGGCCTCGATATTGTCTTCTCTCTTCCCATTCCTGGTGTCTGAGGCCTTGTCCCCAGTTAGCTTCTTCCTCTTGAAATTGATTGTGGATGATATTAAACTGGCACTGGGCGGTTGAGTGTTGTGGATCATCACAAATGGTACATACCTCGCCAATCTTTGGGGCTTGCACTTGTCTCTGCTTGAGCTCCTTGATTTCTTGTCTAAGCAGTTGAAGCTCCTTAAGAGTATCATCTGCATAGGCAGCCCGCACATCCTGCGTTCCACGTTGTCTCACACTCTGACTTCTTAATACTGAACGAGCCTTCAACGTCTCAAAAAGCTCATGCAATGCACTTGGGGTCAGTGCAAGAATGCCTCCGGGAGCCATGTTGTCAACCATAATCTGACACGGTAAGAGCAGTCCATTGTAGAAGAACTCATTCAGCATCACAATCTGGTAATTATGATGTGGACATTGGATGAGGAGTCCCTTGAATCTATCCCAAGCTTCATGGTGTGTCTCATTGTCAAATTGGGAGAAAGTAGTAATCTGCTGCCTCAACTCGTGACTCTTGCTTCGGGAGTAGTATCGCTCCGTGAATGCTTTGAACACGTCCTCCATTGTTCGCAAAGAATTTGCAGGTAGTGTGTGCAACCAATTCTTGGCTTTATCCTTCAGAGTGTATGGAAACAATCTTCTTCCCAATTGATCAGTAGTGAGCCCGCTGAGAGGAATAGTCCCTAATGTAGCATAGAACTCCCTCATATGAGCAAGAGGATCTTCAGTTGCTAGCCCGTAGAAAGATGGTAGCATATGGTAGTAGATAGGCTTCAGATCATAATTCCTTGCGGTCTCTTCTAGGACAATGCATGTAGTTTTGGCTCCAAGTATCGGCCTTGTGTAGTCTCCCTGCAACCTCTCTGGTTCAGGATTGTTCCCAATTTACTCCATTGCAATTTTATCTTCCCCGTTCCTCCTTCGTAACGCGAGTCCCTACTCGTGTATGTTGTCGATAAAAGGCGCAAGTTCTCGGATTTTGCGACCTTCTACCGTGCATAAACCTACAGAAAACTCAAAGAGTAAGACTCGACACAGTAAAGAAAAGAAGAAAAATAGTACCAACGTAAAAATAAAATCTAAACAAATAAATAGCTAGTAAAAAAAATAATCAAAACGATTGAGTCCCCAGCAACGGCGCCAAAAACTTGATGAACAAATTATAATTCTCGCAAGTGCACGAATCGGTATAGTACCTAATCTAGCAACTCCCGAGGTCGATCTCACAAGGACTCAGCTGGGTTCTAATTATCCTAAATATTTCACTATCTACTTGGTCCTAAACTGGGTTTGATTTATTCTAAAGCTACGGAATTAAAATAACAAGAAAGTAAAAAAATAAAAATAAAAACGAAGCAAAGTGGATAATGGGTATGTTTCAAGTTTGATGAAGAGTGCGGAGGTTTAGCAATCACTATGCCTAAGATGATCGATTCATTCCCATTCTCTAGCTAGCATTTATGAATTTATTTTGTTGGTTCATCCACTAAGGCTCTAGGGATTCCGTACGATGGCGGGAGATCTCTAACTTATAATCCTAAGGGTCAATCAAGTGATCATATCATGAACCTAAGGATCGTATCATGCTCAAGGATTTAAGGAACCATCTAAACTATCCCAAACCAATGGTGACAATCTAGACACTTAATTGCAGGTCTAAATAAATAACCAGGTATGATGCGCCGTATTATCTATTACCTATATTCTCTATAATTATCTAAGATGATGGCCAGTCACATTAAAGAATCATAGAGAAATCAAAAGAAGGCTCAACAATTAAGAAACAAAACAATTCATTCATTGAAAAACTTGGGTTTGAATCAATTCATCAAAAATATAGATCCTGCTAAACCCCCACACAAGGGGATTTAGCCACTCATATTCGTAGGAAAATAATCACAAAAGATACAAAATAATCCATAGAAAATAAGTATCAAAAGCCCTAAACAAAACTGAGAATGAATAATACAACCTAGAATCTAGCGGATTGATCCTCGCGCTTGGTTCTCGGGTTGTGGTCTTCAATCTTCATCTTGAATCTTCAACGGAGGGATGCCTTGGGTGTTTCTCTGCTTTGGGGGCTGGAAAAAGTCGAAAATATGGTGTGTGTCCCGAAGGAAAGAAGTCCGGAAGGGTTTATATAGGTTTCGGGCCGAAAAAATCAGGTTTTTGGGCTGCAGACAACGCGGACCGCGGTCCAGCACAAATGCGGACCGCGGTCCGACCCCACGGATTTTTTCAATTTTTTGAGTCAGAACATACCGGACCGCGGTCCAGCACAAATGCGGATCGCGGTCCGACGTCTTCTGCCGAACAGTTTTTTTCTGCACTGTCGCGTTTCGGGAAAAACGCGATATCTCCGTCGTTAGCCGTTGGATCGCCACGAAACTTTGTCACAATGTTTCTAACACATAGAAATACGACGTGGACGGTGGAGATCGGATTCTAAGATCGTTAGATCCGCCTGCCACGCGATTTTCCAACTGCCTCGTTACATGAGCTCCGAAACGCGATTTCTTCAACATCCGGCTTCAAATCCTCTTCATTCTTCATCCAAACAACTCCATCTTTGCCAACAATGCATCAATGGTCATGGTTTCTTTCATTTTGGTGTTAAATACCACCAAATATGCTCAAAACACGTGAGAAACCTACAAAACCAAAAACTATCGAAAGTATACGATTCCGAGCAAAACAAAAGCTAAAAATGAATAGAAAACGATGTAAACAAGCTTAAAAAGAACATGATGAGATGGTATAAAAACCACTCATCAGGCTCTCTGCACATGAGAGCAACTTTTCTGTCAGAGCAGGTAAGCTATGCTTCTCATTGGTCGAGGTTATTACGGCAATGGTGAGACTTGTCAAACACCAGGCTTCTTCTTGTGTTGACTCGCTGAACCTCGTATACTGAACGTTCTCTGTTGGTATTCGACATTAAGATTGTGCAATCGATTTTCCTCGTACGGTCTGCAATTGAGTTGCAGCTTTTCAGTAGATCAAGAGCTGATCGCACTGAGTCTTCATCTGAGTCAGCTGATAACTGATCTTCTACTGAAGGTTGTCAGCTGATGACTCTGAAGACAGGAGCTCTACACTCATTCAGTAGATCAAGTATCAAACTGAGTCTTCTTCCATAGTCTCTTGAAGGGAATCTTCCACTGAAAGCTATCAGCTGATGACTCTGAAGACTACTGAGCTCTACTGAACCGATGACTTGGGGTTTTGGAACTTTAACTTCTCTACTGAAGTTCAGTCCAACAATACCCCATACATGACTTAGGTAAAATAATCTATGACGATCAAACCAAGTCTAGCCTATTACATCATAACGGTTCAAACACACACAGGGGTCATGACGGGTTTTGAGATCTTCAATTCTATAGTAATACAATTCAGTATCACTATAATTTCCCCCATAACAAATATTACAATATCATCCTAAGTACACAAACTACTGACTTCAGTTCTACGCAACTACTGAGTCAAGCTCTAAGTACCCCCTAGCAATGATCTACTAGACCACTGACTCATATCCCTACATGCTTGATAGACAAAATTGTTAATTCTGACCAAAATGTTTTCGAGTAAACCGATCGGAGCAATGAATGACCTATCCGCTAATTGAATTATCACCTTAGTGGACACTAATTCTACTCCAACTACTTTATTTTATACGGATAATGGCATAACATTAATGGACACTCCTAAATCGTACATAGCTTGCTTAATCATAACATTACCCATTAGACAAGGTAGTGTAAACTTACCTGGGTCAACACACTTTGCGGGTATCATCCTTTGAATGATTGCCAATACGGAGTGGTCCATCACAACTTTCCTGGATTTCGGGACTTTTCCAATGACAAAGTCCTTCACGAACTTCATGAACTTAGGAATTTTAACGGCCTCAAGGAAAGGAATGTTAATCTCTAATTTCTCGAACAATTTGAGGTAGTCCATGTACTCCTTGTTCGGCTTCCTCTTCCTTTCCAAAGCTTCTGGGAATGGTGGAGGAAGTAGATTTTTAGACTCCGACTGGCCAGTCTGAACGACCTCCTCATCCTATTCTTGTTTAGGATCTTCAACATACTGCTTCTTTAAGCCTTCGGGTGGTATGGGATGTTCTGCAACCTTCCCCGTCTCTGCTGACTTCTCTAGGTGTCTTGCATGTATAGTTGGGCCAGACAATTCTTTTCCTCCACGCAGTGTAATTTAGTTGTAGTTTTGGGCACTCAGATTGGGCTATGTTTGAGCTTGTGAAGGTAAACGCTATTGACCTCCCTTCAGATCTTGAGTTAACTGGCCAGTTTAGACACTTGCTCGGACAAATTTTCCAAAGTAACTTGTTGATCTATCTTCAATTGTTGCATCTCTTCCTTCATGGCTTGGATCTCATTTTGATTTGAAATTATCTCCTTCACCATCTGCCTTTGATATGCAATTGCATCCTTTTGAGAAGCAATCATCTCATGTATCAATTCTTCAATCAAAGAAGACCCCTGGTATGCCTGGGCAGGCGATGGACCTTGCTGCTGATATATTCGATGGTGCGGAGGCTTGTATGTTTGACACAGTTGTTTAGCACTCTTTGTACCATTAGTAGGTGTCTTGTCCAAATTATCATAGCGGTCGATGAGTAGTAGTACTTGACTTTCTGGAAATTCCACTCGCTTGTGCAGTCGGGCACCCTTTTCTCCATCAGTTTCCTTTTTACCACACATACTTATTTGACTTACATTAGCCATAGCATTCGGATTAGGCTGAGTCTGAGCTGGAAACCGTCCTTGAAAATTCTAGTTATCTGCTTGGTCAGGTTGTCCATCGTAGCTTGCTTATCTTTCTTTGTCTGATTCATCTCCCGTTGAGTTTGGATCATATCCTTATGCATTTCTTGTTGAAATGCAGTGGTGTCTTTCTGCAAAGAAATAATTTCGGCCAAAAGCTTCTCTAATGGGCCTCTGCTGCTCTGGTCGGGCAGGCGGAACACTTTGCTGCTGAAACTGCCTTTGGTGCGGGAGCTTATACGACTGTTGATAATTCTGATGTTGCAGAGGCTGGTAGGGCTATTGGAATTCCTGTTGTGGAGGTTGTCTAGGTTGAAATTGATCTTCTGGCTGCCTCCATCGAAGGTTCGGATGAACCCCTTGTTGTCCACTCCAATTTCTAGCCACATTCATTTCTTCTCCCGGATATTATAAGGATGTGTGTCCTTTCTGGCCGCGTGCTCCACATGTGTGATCAGAAATCGATTGGCTTAAAGCATAAGTGTTCTGCTTAAGCAGTAAGTCTAGCTTGTCTTATAACTAGCTGAATTTGGCATCCACTTTTATGTCAATCTCGTTCAAATAGTCGGAATGAGATCAATTTACAGCGTTCCTTGTCGTTCTCGGCCCCTTGTACTGCGAGGTAGATTATGCAAGTCCTTCAATTATGTTTCTTGCATCTTCGTAAAGACTTGTATGGAAATTCTCTTGACATATTCAGCTTGACATCTATTTGTTCATAAGTTGTGATTTGGATTGGACCGGGTAGGTCTGCTCCCATGTCAAGCGATCCGACATTCATTCTCAAAGGTAGCGGTGGATCGACTCCTTCCATCTCTTCCTCTTCAGAATCTGAACTATTTGCTGGAGTGTTATGCCTTGTTTTGTCGAAGAAGACAGTCTCTGTCTCTGAATCGCTGGTCAGATCACCGACATCTATTATGTCTCTTGACTGGGCAATTAAGACGTTTCCTGCCCCAGACAGAATTTGTTGCTTTTGCAGCTTCGCCTTCTTACTATTCCTTTTTGCTATTTTCTCGACCTTAGGATCAAATATCAGATTAGGGTTGGAAGACCTGCTCATTCAACACTTAGAAGCACAAAAAGATTAGTAGAAAATAAATACAACTAGATAACACTGTTCCCCTACAACGGCGCCAATTTGGTGATCGCTGTATTGCACCAAATAATCCTGCAAAATCTGAGAATTAATTCAGTATAGTCTACAGAGTATCGAACACAGGGAACAAAGGACTAGATTAATTGTTTTCCTACTTATCTTGGGTTTTGGTTAGCAACCAAGCAAGTTGTGGATTTTACTAAGCTAAGAAATATTAAAAACTGAACTAAAATAAGAACATATTAACTGGGTAGTTGAAAGAAGGGTCCAGCAAAATATTCAGCACACATAAATTCCAATCATCGGCACATAAGGTTAATTAATCTCATGAATCAAATAGTTATAGGCCATCGTAACTTAAACTGCACGATTCTCACTCCCACTTACTTAGTCAGTAGCCACCATGTTGGGCATCGAAATGACTACTTTCCTAATCTGGTTACAACCTACGTTGTTGGACAATCAATAGATTTAATAACTAGACAACTTTATCGATCTAAGGGAGCCTAGTATATGAGCTTACTCGTATGTTGGACATCTAATAGTCTCATATCAGTTTAATCCAATTACTCTTACGAATAATTTCACTACGTTCCTATCCTTATTCCACGAGAAACGATGGAAGCACTAAGTTAGCTACAGACTGTGCAACCTAGGGTTGCCAATCCTAAATTACTAGTCAGATTAAATAAACTAGAATTAACCCGAAACCCTTTCAATTAATTATGAGCACCTAAGCCTCATGTACTGTTCACATGTGTGTTTCACATCCCGCTGCACCACTAAAAGTTTTAGCTACTCATGAAAAAGTCCCGACTGCACAGGCAAGACACTTCGCAAGACAGAACAATAAACATTCGTAACCTTAATTCTAGCATGCACGGATATTAAGAAATAAATTGTAAATGAAACCTTAAAACAAAATGTTGGTCCCGATTCAAACGTTCAGGTGTGGGGGGTGGGGGGGGTGGGGGGGGGGGGGGGAGGGGATGAATACACCTGAAAACCTTTTTCTCAAACTTGAACGCGAACAGTCTGATTACGGAGATTGTCTACTGAATGAATTCAGTAGACAAGGCAAGCTGTTCTGGATCGCGTGGACAGAGTGACTGACTATACTGAGGCCTGCTAGCTGACTGATGTTAGGATTCAATACCGTTCAATAAGAGTTCAGTAGCGTGCGTAATAGTGTGGGCCCGATTCAGTTTGGTTTGAAAACGTTATTAATGAAAACTGTTTCATTAGATTAGTGCACTCAATTAAGCTTTTTACTGAAACTCTGTTGAATGATTTTGTAAATAGTTTTTTCAGAATGAACAGTAAATCAATGCAACAGTAAAAGACACAGCGAATTTTAAAGTGGTTCGGATATCCAAAATCCTTTGAAGCTGAAGTTAACTTCTCTGATGTGTACGACCTCGGACAACTCTACAAATTTATACTTTGAAGACCACTGACTGTCAAGGAAACTGTCAGGCCATTGCTGAGTCTGACCAGGGGTTCAGTAGTATACTCCTGCTGAGTCCAACTCTACTCAAGGTCGACTCTGAGTTTAGTAAACTACTCCTGCTGAGTCCAGTTCTACTGACTCCTTTCGATGTCTTTGCTCCGGTGAGTCCAAAGACTACTGCGAGTCTTTCGATGCCTTGCTCCCGCCGAGTCCATCACTACCGAATCGAACAACTCTCGCATGTCGCTCTGCTTGAGTCCAAGCACTACTGAGTCTTCACTCCATGGTACTGAGGCGGATAGTCTACTGAGGTTCAGCAGACATAACTTCAGAGCCTAGGACGATGCTGAAAGCAAGTCTACTGAGTCTGAAACTCTCAGAGACCAAGGCGTTACAAATACAAAGGAATGGTTCACCAATCAAATTAGGGTTTTGGGATCAGCCAAATATTCTAAACATTCTTTTGCTGAATCATATCCCAACAATTTCCCCCTATTTGATGATGCCAAAACCTAGCACTATCAGCTAACACTGTAAACTATCAGGTACAAAACTCCTTACAAATATTACAAGAAGAATCAGTGGAGTTGTACTTCTAGTTTCTAATCTACTGAGGACCGTTGAGAGTTTACATAATTATTTCATTAAAACAAATTCTCCTAACACAAATTCCTTAGAGACATCAATCAAACCTAGCAACAACAGACAAACACAGATAAGCAGTGAGTGTGTGAGTTAGTAATCACTTAGGTGATTCTGAGTGTTAAATTAAACAAAGTAGGCCATGTAGACAATGAGAGGTTGTCAGGCCAAGCAACAATGATGTATATATATATATATCTATATATATATATATATATATATATATATATATGTGAGAAATATTCAGTACAGATACATCGCTTGCTATACTGTGAAAATCAAAACAGAGAGGACCTAACAAGACTATCTCCTGAAGTGCTGAATCCTTGCCTTAAAGTCTTTCGATTTCTCTTTGGGCAGAGGGAGTCCATACATCTTGAAGATGTCTCTTCTCAACTTCTGAATCTTCTATTTATCTTCAGAATCGTTAGGATCAAGATCCAGAGCTAAGATTGCTCTTCTGACTTCGCCTTCAATCACACTAGTATATAGAGATCCGTCTAGCTTCTGAGGTGGGGGTAGAGTCCTGAAAGCCGAGGTCTAAACATTGACATTATCTTCAATGGCTTTCTTGACTGTCTGGTAGATCTCCATATCACACTTGAAAAGCCAATTAGCAAATGCGTCGTTCTTCAAAGAGTAAGGCCAAAATTGCCAGACATAATAGTGCTTAATGAATTCAGCTTTAAGGGTCTCCTATTGCTGAGTGTTCTCCTAGGGCATCCATTTATCAACTTGAGGCCACCTGTGCATCTTCTGATCATTTGGTCTGCGACCTCTTCTGAACTTAGAAGAATGTGGAATGTCCCTGTCCTTTGGCGGAGGAGGTATTGGCTTCAGCCTTTCAGCTTCTCTGGCTTCTTCAGCAGCTTTCTCTTTCGCTAGAGCTTCTTGCCGTCTGTATTCTTGCAGTTTATAATATTCTGCTCTTTTGTCCAAGGCAATTATACTGAAATTTATCATCTCATCAATCGTCGGCTCAACTCTTTTCTTATGTCCTTGCTGCTGCTGGGATTTAGTAGTTGTCTTCTCAGCTTCCTTCTCTTTCTCCTTCTCCTTGTCAGCTTCATCGCTGAGGGTGAGCTTTCTGACAGTAGGCCTCTTGGTTGGTTTCCTGGCAGGAACCTTTGTTCTGGCCTTTGTCGGAGCCTTCTTCGGCTTTTTTGCTGCCTCAGTCTCAGCTAGCACTCTTGCCAATTTCTCGTCAGCTTCTATCTGAGCTTGTGCGGCTGGGCGGATGTATCATTTCAGGGACTTCTTCTGAGGTGTAGGAACCTTCAGTGGTTTCTTTCCCTTTTTCGATACTGGTGGAGGCAGATGAGGCTCTTCCTCATCTTCTAAGTCCCCCTCCAGGAATTCGGCCACTTCTTTGATGTGCTTATGAGAATCAGAAGTGCGGTTCCCGCCTCTTTGAATCCTGAGCCACTTGGGCCAGTCTCAGCACCTACATCACATGTGCTTGAGATACCCTGGGCCATACCCTTTGTCTCAGTCTCTTCCCCCTCAGTAGGAATCAGGGCAGTGGGAGCAGATTTAGCTTGAGTCCCCTGTACTGACCTTTTTCCTTTGGCTATCCTTTCCCCCTTTTTGGCATCATCGAATGCGACAGGGGTGGGAAGTGAGACAACCTTGGAGTTCCGCGATTGATAAGCAGTAGAGAGCTTATCTAAGGTTTTCTGCAAACCTTCGAACTTCTCGTGTAGATCGTTCCTCTCAGTAATGAGATCTTCACCATATTTGCGGTGAGAGGAATCTACAAGGTCTTGTATTGCTTTCAGCTTCGCATCCATTTTGTCCTCACACTCCTTCTGGATAGACGAGATCCTGAGCTCATGAGCCTGAATGAGTGCGGAGAGTCTGATCATCTGGTCCGACTGTGCTGCTTTAAAGATTCAAGAAGTGAAGTCTGGGCAGCAGTCATTGATGCTTGCTGAACTTCAAACTCAACTCTTTGTGCGGTAAGAGCGTCCTTGAGGATAGCAGAGAAATCAGGAACATGAGCATTCTGAACTGTAGTCTTCAGTGCCCTGATTTCCTCGCATTGAGTTGTAGTAGCCTTCTTCCAGACTTTGTGGACATTCCTCGCAAGGAGGCGGTTCTGAGTCCCTTGCGTCCGAAGAGCCTTAGCTACTGACTTGGACTTACGACGTTTGGCAATAGGGGCAACCTCGTATGTAGACCGCAACAAAAGTTGTCCCGAGTTTGAGTCGTGGGAGGTTTCTGCAGCCGCTGAACCATGAGGGAGGGAGCTAATAGGTTGATCAGCTGAGGGTTGAGCTCCCTCCTCCTGTTGAGTACCCTCATCAAGCTTCTCAAGGCCTGCATCACTGGGTGGGTCCTGATCATCAGGATCAGAATCCTCGGTAGGGACGGTTGTTGAAGGGTTCATGTCCTCAAGCAGCGCCAGCATTGCCGCCTTAAGATCTTCGAGTGAGCATATGTCAGTAGGCTCTGAGTAGCCTATCTGCTATCGTATCTGAAGCTCCTCGGAGTTCATGAGTTTATAGGACTTGAATCGGATCAGACGCTCGAGAGTGATCTAGTCCTGGAACCTGAATAGCATCTGAAGTCTCGCCCTGAAGGCTATATCCACCAAGTCAGAGTGACTTGTGATTTTCGGAATTGATTCAGAGATCTCTCGGGTTGCTCTATCCTGAAGCATATCAACCTCATACCCAAGAGTCTCAACTTCAGTGCTCGTCTCCATCTCATCTACGTCGATGGGAGACTTTGGCTTCTCAGCAGAGGGGAGACTGCTGATCGGGGGTACATCCAGTGGAGACCTGGATGTAGGAGTTGTGATTTCAGGAGCAGTCCCCTGTTCTGCTGAAGCCTCTTTTTCAGTTGAGGAGCCTGCCTTCTCTACTGAAGCAGCCTTTTCTGCTGAGACGGTTTTCTCAGCAGAGTCCGAATCATCTCTCAGTCTGAAAGGGGCTACTACCACTGCTGTCTCAGAAGCCTTCTTCTGCTTCTTCTGAGGGGTAGCACCCTTCTTCATGGGAGTAGGGGCCTTCCTCTTCCCCTTCCCTTCTTCAACAGCACCAGCGCCTATCTGCTGCAGCGTACTGGCGCGACTGTGAAACCTTATCTTCTTGGGATTGAAGTATCCCTTGTCAGCATAGGTTATATTATCTTCTCCACAGAAGTCTTCAATCATTGCTGACAATTTCATTCCGTAAAGAAGCTTCCCTTTGGCACTCAAACGCCAAGTAGATCTATCGAACTTGCCTGACTGCGTCTGGAATTCTTTCAAAAAGAATTCTGTCTAATTGATTTTGGCCCGGTCATAGATGGCCATCATCATTTATAGCTTTGTCCTGGACACTTGATCAAACGACCCGGCCTGGCTAGTCAATATCTGCGTAACAACGTACACCAAGGCCCTATACTGCGGGAGCATGCAGTTCTTCGGAAATGCTGCTCTGAAGGTGGTCGGCTCCCCACAGAATATAGACAAGTACTCATCAAGGAGATCAACCTTGTATCCTGCAAGACTTATGCCGCTGTTGGGCAGTTGGAAACTCCTTTCCAAAACTTGCCTTACTGACATCCGTCTGACTTATGTATTTGCTTTCAAAGGGTCAGAAACGAGATAAACAATGAACGCTCCAAACAAATCCCCATCCACTTCCTCCATGTTGAGATAGAACTCTGAAATCTAACGCGGAAGGAAATATGATGGCTTCTTCAACAAGAGACGCTCCAGCGCAGATGCTCTAAGAGCATCAAATACATCATCTAGCATCTGAAGTTCGCTCGAATTGAATTCCATGATGGGCTCGCACCATACACGATCCTTCTCGAGGATCTCCATCATGTTTACTGGCATGATAACACTGATATTTGCCATGACTTAATCTGTAAAATCACGTATTAGTACTTGAAAGTAAAATAAGTCACTACGAGTACTAATGAATGTAAAATTTACCGTAGAAATATCTGAAAATATGCAACAAATAGCAGATAACAAGGTTGAAGGCTTAGGGTTTTCAGAGAATTCAAGGTTTATGCAGAGCGAAAATGGCGGTATAAGGTTAGATACGTCGATATATATGGTTTGAAGAAGGAACGTTTGAAGATCGACGGTTCAGGTTTAATCCCGCTTTTATCAGTGGACGGTCAAGATTTAATATTATAACAAGTAATGAGTAAACATGCCGCCTAAGTCAAATCCAGTTGTAAATATCCTATAGGAGTAAGTTGATACGACATGCATTTAATGCAAAGCAGAGTTCAACATATGTAGCATAGAATGTCGTGTATTTAATGAAATCGTTTATAATAAATGAAATTCTCTAAGGCATTGAATATGATGCTGAATAAATATCATAACAACATTAATTACTAGGTTGACTACTGAAAGAGATACGCAAACATGTCATCTCGAACATTGTAGTCGGGCTGATACCACGTGTAAATGGTTTTGAATCTCTATGTACTGAACGAGTCCAGTACTGAGAGTAGGTATTCCCCCTTGTTGAATGCTTATCTCTCCTGAATCCACTTACTGACTTGAGTCGGTACAGTCCAGTAGACCTAGCTCTACTGAAAGTTCTCGGAATCTGGCTTCAGCTAGAGGTTTGGTCAGTATGTCGGCCCTTTGACGATCAGTATGGATCTTTTCCATTCTAATGTCCTTCTTTTTGACATGTTCGCGAATGAATTGGTGTCTGATGTCCACGTGCTTGCATCTAGTATGAAGAACAGGGTTCTGAGTGATTGCAATGGTACTGGAGCTATCGCAAAAGATCGACACTTCATTCTAAATGACATCATAGTCGCGTAGCTACTGTCTCAGCCAAAGGATTTGGGCGCAGCAACTTCCGGCAACCATGTATTCAGCTTCAGTAGTTGACGTTGTTACTGAATGCTGTTTCTTGGAGAACCATGAAATGGGCTTACTACCGAGGAACTGACTAGTTCCTGAAGTTGATTTTCGGTCAATCCTGCAACCTGCGTAGTCAACATCAGAATAACTAGTTAGTTCAATATTATCATCTGCTGGATACCATAAACCCATGTCAGGTGTTCCTCTGAGATAGCGGAGAATCTTCTTTGCTGAGTCTATATGGCTCTGTTTAGTATTCGCCTGAAATTGAGCGCAGACACCTACAACATAAGTTATGTCAGGTCTAGTAGCATTAAGATATAATAGAGAACCAATAATTGCACGAAATTTAGTATGGTCTACTGATACTCCCTCTTTGTCAAGATCTATTTTCATGTTCGTGTTCATCAAAATCTTGACTGGTTTGCCGGATGTACAACCGAACTTTTTGATGAGGTCTCGAGTGTATTTGCCTTGATTGATGAACGTTCCCTTTTTTGATTGTTTGACTTGAAATCCAAGAAAGTAGTTCATCTCTCCCATCATTGACATCTCGAATTTGTCCATCATTTTCTCGAACTACTGACACATGATGACATTCTTTGAACCGAAGATAATGTCATCTACATAGATCTGCACAAGTAAGATATCGTCGCTTAGACGAATGCTAAATAGAGTACGATCCACGGTGCCCTTCTGAAAACCTTTATGAAGAAGAAATTCAGACAGGGTATCGTACCAAGCCCTGGGTGCTTGTTTTAACCCATACAGAGCCTTTCTGAGTCTATACACTTGATGTCCCTGCTGAAAGCTGGGAGGCTGTTCTACATAGACCTTTTCTTTCAGTACGCTGATCAGGAATGCTGACTTCACATCCATTTGATATACTCTGAAGCGTTGATGTGTTGCGTAGGCAAGGAATAGTCTGATTGCCTCCAATCTTGCAACTGGAGCGAACGTTTCGTCGAAATCTATCCCTTCGGCTTGACAGTAGCCTTTTGCCATGAGTCTAGCTTTGTTCCTTACTATAACATTGTTTTCATCATGCTTGTTCTTGAAGACCCATTTGGTTCCGATACGTGTTGATGTCGGGGTCTGTCAACAAGCTCCCCAGACGTCGTTTCGAGTGAACTGATTCAGCTCCTCTTGCATAGCAGTGATCCAGTCAGCATCTTTCAGCACATCCTCAATTGATTAAGGTTCTTCAGTAGACAAGAAGCAGGAATATAAGGCGCTTTCTCCCCTGACAAAATCTGGATCATGTCTTAACACTTGCTGACGGATCTCCAAAGTTCAGATCTGAAGAGTGAGCATCCAGCCACGATCGACGGCATCTTGTCTCTTCATCTGAAATTGGTTCAACACAGATAGTAGGAGAATCAAGCATTTCAGTTATACTATTCTGAGATTGAAGCAATTCAGTGATAAGAGTTGGGTCTACTGAGTCACCAGGTTCAGGGGCATTAAGCTCAGGAACATTATTAGTCCCCCCTGAGTTGTTATTCTCAGTAGAGGTCTCAGTTACCATATTGGTTTCTTCATTGACCTGAGTTACCTGGGATTGATTCTGTTCAGAAGATTCAATCTGTTCAACTACGTTTGCTGTTGGTTGTGATTCAGTAGTCTTGACTTCGTTATCCTCTTCTGAATCATCATCCCAACAAAGCTGGATCTTTTCAATATTACCTTTAAGCTCAGATCCCGTAGCTGTTTTCTGATGTTCTCAGATTCTGAATTTGAGTTCCTACTCCTATTCTCAATAGCAAACTCATTAAAAACAACATGAGGGCTTTCTTCCACGCAAATGGTCTGGTAGTTAAAAACTCTGAAGGCTTTGTTGACCCGGGAGTATCCTAAGAAAATTCCCTGGTCTGACTTGCTATCAAAAGTCTTTAACTGATCCTTTCCATTAATATGGATAAAGCACGAACACCCAAAAATATGGAAATGAGACATGAGAGGCTTCCTGCCAATCCGTAGTTCATATGGTGTCTTCTGATGTTGCTTTGTCAGTAGAGATCTGTTCTGAGTATAACATGCAATATCAATAGCTTCTGCTTAGAATTTTGATAGGAGTCCTGAATCTGCGAGCAGGGTTCTTGCTGCTTCTTTGAGTGTTCTGTTTTTCCTCTCAGCAATCCCATTTTGTTGAGGCATGCGTGCGACGGACGTCTCATGCTCTATTCCTTCGATATCGCGAGAACTCTCTAACCATCGCATTCGAAACTTCGGTTCCTTTGTCTGAACGAATCTTTCTGATTTTGGTGTTATTCTCGACACTGAGCCTTTTTAGAAGCGTAGGCAACTCTGTTTTGACGTCAGACTTATTGGCAATAAATATGACCCATATGTAGCGCGAGTAGTCATCAATGACCAGTAATGCATACTTTTTACCTCTAATCGTCATAGGAGAGACTGGTCCGAACAAGTCCATGTGGAGGAGCTGAAGGATTCCATCCGTGGAAGGTGATGGAACTGGTGGATTTTGTTTCTTTGTTTGCTTTCCCTTCAGGCATGCCTCGCACTGAGTGTCTTTGTTGAACACTTCATTCGACAGTCCTCTCACTAGAGTGTTTCTAGCAAGCTTGTTTAGCGTCTTGAAGTTGAGATGACTGAGTCTTCTGTGCCAGAGCCACCCCGCCCTGTTGTCATTCTTTGCTAGCAAGCATGCTTCAGGTTCTGCTGAATTCCAGTCAGCAATGCATATGTTCTTTTTGCGCGAACCTAATAACACTGTTTTCCCTGTAGATTTATCAATAACATCACAGAAACTAGTGTAAAAAATTACTCTATTCGAGTTATCACAAAATTGACTAACAGAGATAAGATTATGTTGAAGTCCTTCAACATATAATACTCTTGGAACTGTGGTGGTTCCAATGCTGAGTGTTCCGTAGCCTCTGGTATAGCCTTTTGAGTTATCTCCAAACTCAATTCAGGATCCTTCTTCTATAATGTAATCCTTCGATGAGCTCCTCGCGTACGTCATGTGTCTTGAGCATCCGTTGTCCATGTACCATGGGTCCCTTTGCACCTGCAAAACATAATTATATTTAGGTACCCTTTATTTTTGATTTTGGGTCCTTAAGTGTTAGTTTTGAAAACCCAAATCTGTCTAATGACCCTGGTGGTCTCAGACAATTTCTTTCCACTTTTGTCAACATATTTCACCGCTGGGCTAGGTGAAGTTGACTTCTGAGGCTTTATCGGTTCAGGAGTCCTGATCTTTTGAGTTGGTGGACTACTGACTTTAGCCTTCTGAACGACATTTTTCTTCTTCTTCTGACCTTTGGGACCTCCTCTGACAATAGGATCATAATAATATGACCCAAAGTGAGCTGGATGTGTCAGTTGTGGCGGTCCATACCGATCAACCCACTTTACTTTGCTGATTCCCCCTTGCTTGAGCTGGGGTGATTTTGAGCTGAACTTCTGGTCAGTTCTCTGATAGATAGGATGAGGTGCTTTTATCTTTTGCTTGTTCTTTGTTAGGGGGTTCACTGATTCAGCATTGATCGTTTCCCCTTGAACAAATCTATCAGTTAGCCGATTCTCTGAGCGTGTGGAAGCAGATGTGGAGTCTTCGTGGCTGAACCCGACTCCTTCCTTGCAGTGCTTAAGCTTGTTGTTGGCTAGTATTGCCTCAAGATTTTTCTCACCTCCCATGTAATGTTCTGTCATCAGGTTTCTCCAGACATCATCACTCTTTTTCAGAGTTTCGTGCTCTGGCCTAAAAGTCCCGAGAACTCCCTGCTTCACCGACTCGATCCGATATCTTTCTGAGTTAAGTCTTTGGTCAGTACTGAAATTAGACCATCTTGATGCTGAGACTTGATCATCAGAGAGTTAATCTCCTCCCTTAGTCTCACAACAAGTCCTTCCGACTCAGAAGCAACCTGACTCTCCTGAGAAAGTCTCCGATTTTCCACTTTCAGGGCATCCAACTCCTGAAGTGTCTTGCTGAGTTGCAGACTCATCTGAATCTGCTCGTCGAGTAATTCTTCGTAGGTGATCGCGACGTCCAGATTCTCGTCTGCACCTGAAATAGTGTCTTGTGTGCAGTGTGAAGAAGAGTTAAATGGTTCTGGAGAGTTTACCTCATCCTCTTCTCCTCGCCATCGACACTTTTCGCATCTTCTTCAAGCTCTTGGGCCATGAAGGCAGCTTCATCATCAGATGAATCCATGAAGGAGTCGGCTTCTTCTGAGTCGTCTGAGAGTTCACCGGCAATATAGGCTTGTCGCTTCTTAATGAACTTCTCCCTTCGAGCTTTTCTTGCAGCTCTTTCAGTTGTACTGAGCTCAGGACAGTCGCATAGGTAGTGTTACAGTTGTAGCAGGAGGTGACTCTGCTTTCTCTATTCTCACTGTCTTTCGACTGTGCAGAATCCTCCTGTTTCCTGCATTCAGAAGTTTGTGAGTCAGGAGTGCGTTTAGGTGAGAAGTCAGACTTACTCTTCAAGTCTCTGACGACTCTAGACAGTTTTTTTGTGCCGCTCCTTCTCCTTCTAATACTTGATCGCAAGCAATGCGTATCGTTTAGCTAGGCCCCCTTCTTGTAATTCGCTTGTTGAAGGTTCAACTTTGGTAGACGTTGGAACTGTTGTACTGACTGATGCTTTAAAGGCATGATCTATTTGAGTGTCAGCTTTAGCTCTCTTCTTCCTCTACGGCAGACCAAACTCAAACTCTTCAGCTTTTAATTATGAAAATATATGATCAGGAGAAACAATATCAAGATCAGAATGTCTAAGAAGTGTAGCGAATGGAGTCCAATGTCCGTCTGGCAGTGCTCTCAATATTTTGAGATTCATCTCTCGGTTGGAGAACATCTTTCCCATCCCATTGATTGTGTTCATCAGATTCGTAAATCTAACATTGAGATCTTCAATCGTGTCGCCGGGCATGAGTGACAATCTCTCCAGCTTCTGGAGTTCCAGGCGCCCGACTTGTTGGCTTTTATTTTCTAAGTCCACCGACTCAGCAGCGCTAGAGCATCCCAGGGTTCTTTTGCTGACTTGCAGTCCTGAACTCTGCCGAGATAAGAGTCGCTCAACGTGGTTAAAATGGCGTTTCTGGCAACCCGGTCAAGGTTATGAAGCTTCTTCTCTTCTGGAGTGAAGAGGCTTCTGTCTTTTGGCACCTTCTTCCGATCGTTGCTCCTCCTTGTCTTTGGTTCACGAAAGTCAACACTATCAACCATAGGTACGATAGGTCCGTCTTCTAAGACCTTTGTCATGCTATCGTAGAGAGAGGTCAGATGTGCTTCCATTCTGACCCGCCATACCCCGTAGTTCTCTACTGAGAACATGAGTACCATCCTGATTCCTAACATATCAGACATGTTAGAAGAAACGATATGAATGAAGAATGATATGTAGTGAAAACGTTTTCAGGATCCGTTCGAGTAGACCAATCTCAGATAACAAGAGTCTTAAAGAACTCCTGCTCTGATACCAATTGTTGGTCCCGAGTCAAACGTTCAGGTGTAGAGGGTAGGGGGTTAATACACCTGAAAACCTTTTTCTCAAACTTGAACGCGAACAATCCGATTATGGAGATTGTCTCTTCGAATGAATTCGATGAGACCGGGCAAGCCGTTACGGATCGCATGGACGAGTGGTCGACTATGCCGAGGCACGCTAGGCCGACTTATGTCTATATTCAGTACCGTTCAGTAAGAGTTTAGTAGCGTGCAGAATAGTGTGGGCCCGATTCAGTTTGGTTTGAAAACACTATTAATAAAAACTGTTTCAGTAGATTAGTGCACTCAGTTAAGCTTTTTACTGAAACTCTGTTGAATGATTTTGTAAATAATTTTTCAGAATGAACAATAAATCAATGTAACAGTAAAAGACACAGCGACTTTTAAAGTGGTTCGGATATCCAAAATCCTACGTCCACTCTCCTGAACAGATCAGGAGGCTATTTTATTATACTGAGTTAGTCTCAGTTGGTTTGTACACAGGATAAACACAACCTTGTGATTATACTGAGCAAGTCTTAGTTTACAAAGATCAAACAAAAATGTTAGAACGATTCTCCAACGATGAAGGAGTTCTTTATAATAAGAACAGTTCAATTGGATTGTTACGAGCGAAACAATTGGGGCGCGCGTTGGAAGAAGCGGTTTGTTACCGAGCCCTCCTCTACAGTATTGGGCTTTGGCGGTATTTATCAGGCACTTCTGGGATGAACTCCTTCGGTTCTAAGCTATAGATAAGTTCAGTTGAGCGTAGGTTAGACGGAAAGGGAACAAGAAAGGGCCTTTAGAGTGAAGAACAATGAGGAATAATCTCTATGGGTTCGTGTTCTTTCACTTGGATGCTAGAGGCTTTGATTCTATGAAGCTTTGTTCCCTAGAGCAGTATGAGTGCTTTTCGCGGTTGGTTGTTTTCTCTGCAGTTCTTTGCAGAAAGTTGTGTTCTTGTTTGTTCAATGCTCGTATATTCCGTGTTCTTGATATCTCTTCAACTATTTGATTTTCCCTCTATTTATAGAGGTGAGCTATGGATAGATCAGTTGGAGACGAACTGTCCACGTGTCACTCTCTTTGGGTAGCTAACGGCTCTTTTGAAATCGTGCAGAGTCCACTATCTTTTTCAGGAAAGTGGTTGACTTGCAGCTTTTTACCAGTACTTTGACAACTAGCTGCTCGTCATTGGTCGAGGTGTAGAAAGTTGTTGAGACATTCAAACTTCAAGGTAGATACTGAAGCTGACTACTCTGATGTGTACGACCTCGAACAACTCTACTGATTTATACTTTGAAGACCACTGACAGTCAAGGAAACTGTCAAGCCGTTGTTGAGTCTGACCAGGGGTTCAGTAGTATACTCTTACTGAGTCCAACTCTACTGAAGGTCAACTCTGAGTTTAGTAAACTGCTCCTGTTGAGTCCAGATCTACTGATTCCTTTTAGTATGCTGCTCCTGTTGAGTCCAGCACTACTGAGTCTTTCAATATGCTGCTCCTGCTGAGTCCAGGACTATTGAATCTGAACACTTCTCAGTATGTTGCTCCTGCTGAATCCTGCACCACTGAGTCTTCACTCCATGGTACTGAGGTGGATAGTCTACTGAGGTTCAACAAACAGAACTTCAGAGCCTGGGACCATGCTGAAAGTAAGTCTACTGAGTCTAAAACTTTCAGAGACCAAGGCGTTACAAATACAAAGGAATGGTTCACCAATCAAATTAGGGTTTTGAGATAAGCCAAATCTTTTAAACATTCTTCTGTTGAATCATCTCTCAACACGAAATACTAATTGAACTATAGCATAAAATGAAACCAAGGAACGAGAGTACCGATTGTGTCTTCGATCTCTCTAGCAACAACGGAATTCAAAAGCAACGAACAGAAATTTAAGAGTATCAACTAACGATTATGAAAAACTAAGCTAGATGTTTGTTTCTTTCTCTCTACTTCTCGAATTGCATGAAATGAAAATGAAAATAGATCTTGAACTTCTTCTCCTCGGCAGCGGAACTCGGACGAGGGACGATGGTGGAATGATGAATCGGATGTGAGGATCGGCTGTGAGGAGGTTATGGCGTGTAGAGTGCTATAAATTTCGTGCTCCTCCCCTTTATATAGGGCTGCTCCTTGATCAAGATTGTATCTAGGGTTTCATTCTCGGATAAGGAAAGATTGATAAGATAATGAAAATATCTTATCCTTCCTTATATATCCAACTTCCTTCCTTCCTTCCTATTCCTAGCCAAATTCGTTCATAATCACGCCAATACATCTGGAAAACACGTTGCCACATCATTTCCACGTCACATGTCAAATCAGCCTTAATTCCTGCAAAACTGCCAATAAAAGTATCTCGCCTGCACAGTTAAGAGACATTTCGGATAGAAATCATAAGGTACGAAAATGACTCATCCGAGACTCTTGTTCTTGGGAACCTTCGGGCCGGTTCTGGCACCTATTGTTGCTACTGTTGTGAGCTCGACGCTGTCATCCATCGAAACAATGGGTCCTTTCTCCAGGACGTCTGTCATGCTATCATACAGCGACGTTAAGTGCGCCTCCATCCTTACAGGCCATACCGCGTAGTTTTCTACTAAAAACATGGGTACCATTCTTATACCTGAAATATCAGACATTTTGAAGAATATGGTATAGGATGCTATGAAGAGAAAACAGTTTTTTAGGATCTGTTCGAGTAGAACGATTTTCAGAAAACGATGATTAGAAGAACACCGCTCTGATACCAATTGTTGGTCCAGAGACGAGCCTTCAGGTGTAGAGGTGGGGGGGGGGGGTGAAAACACCTGAGTGCATATTTCAAACTTAAATGCGACAGTCAGCAGAGCTGGATGATGCTATTGAACTAGTCATTTGGCTAAATAAACTTTCTGGATCGTGTGGGCAGAGATAATCCTCTACCGAGTCTATCTACTGACTTTAGTCAGTGAACAAAAGTTCAGTATTTAATCTTGTGTGCGGAAGTGTAGGCCCAAAAAATATGTTCGTCTCATTTTGAAAAACTCGTTTTATGCTGATTGTTTAAAATTCAGTTTTATGCAAAATGATTAGTAAACAATGCAACAGTTAAAAGTCGACACATAATTTTTAAAGTGGTTCGGATACACAGGATCCTACGTCCACTGTCCTAAACTAAGCAGGAGTTCTTGTATTAATTATACTGAGCAAGTCTCAGTTGATCTATTCACTGGACATATGCCTTCTTGTTTGCTTATACTGAGCAAGTCTCAGTTAATATGTACGCTGGACAGATATCTACTTATAGTCGTAATGACTTTACAATTTCAACCGTGAAGGTTGTGGTTTCTCCAACTATAAAGGAGTTCTTACAGTAAGAATAGTTCAGAAAGCTGGACTCCTTCGAGTTTTCTAAGCTAATGATTTTACAATAAGCTTGCTTAGAATAGAGAAAGGGAACGAATTAAACTCTAGAGTGAAGAACTAGAAGGATTCTCTCTGAATGCAAGTTCTTCGTTGGAATAGACTTTGAGTGCGCTAGAGTGTTTGATCGTTTGAATGCTTATGTTCGCGTACGTGTCGTTCTTTCGTGCTTCTCTGCATGAAGACTCTTCTCTATTTATATCTTCGACGTATGAATAGATCCGCTGGAGGGAGAATCTCTGTGGTATTTCTTTAGATTTCTGACTCTTTCCTTCTCCCTTTGATAATTAAGAGCCATAAGCGCAAGACGTTCAGTAGCAGAAGTCTCAGTTGATTTTGCTTCGATACTGCTACTGTCTTGCTTACTGAACCGGGGTTAGCTCCTGATGTGCCGACTGTTTCTTTAAAAGCATGGTCAATTTGAGTGCCAGCTGGAGCGCTAACGCACCGTTAGGGAAGATTATGCTCGAACTCATCTATCTTTAATTCTGAAAATATAACATCAAGGGTTAGAGCATTAAGGTCAGAGCGACGTAAATACGTAGCGAAAGGAAGCCACTTCAGTCGGGTAAACCCTCTTATGATCTTGGTGTTCATCTCTTTGTTGGTGAATGATGAACAAATTATAATTCTCGCAAGTGCACGAATCGGTATAGTACCTAATCTAGCAACACCCGAGGTCGATCTCACAAGGACTCAGCTGGGTTCTAATTACTCTAATTATTTAACTATCTACTTGGTCCTAAACTGAGTTTGGATTATTTAAAACTACGGAATTAAAATAGCAAGAAAGTAAGAAAACAAATAAAAGCAAAGCAAATTAGATAATGGGTGTGGTTTCAAGATTGATGAAGAGTGCGGAGGTTTAACAATCACTATGTCTAAGATGATCGATTCATTCCCATTCTCTAGCTAGCATTTATGAATTTATTTTGTTGGTTCATCCACTAAGGCTCTAGGGATTCCGTATGATGGCGGAAGATCTCTAATTTATAATTCTAAGGGTCAATCAAGTGAGCATATCATGAACCTAAGGATCGTATCATGCTCAAGGATTTAAGGAACCATCTAAACTATCCCAAACCAATGGTGACAATCTAGACCCTTAATTGCAGGTCTAAATAAACAACCGGGTATGATGCGCCGTATTATCTATTACCTATATTCTCTATAATTATCTAAGATGATGTTCAGTCACATTAAAGAATCATAGAGAAATGAAAAGCAGGCTCAACAATTAAGAAACAAAACAATTCATTCATTGAAAAACTAGGGTTTGAATCAATTCATCAAAAACATAGATCCTGCTAAACCCCCACACAAGGGGATTTAGCCACTCATATTCGTAGGAAAATAATCACAAAAGATGCAAATATAATCCATAGAATTCAAGTATCAAAAACCCTAAACAAAACTGAGAAGGAATAATACAACCTAGAATCTAGCGGATTGATCCTCGCGCTTGGTTCTTGGGTTGTGGTCTTCAATCTTCGTCTTGAATCTTCAACGGAGGGATGCCTTGGGTGTTTCTCTGCTTTGGAGGCTGGAAAAAGTCAAAATTATGGTGTGTGGTTCGAAGGAAAGAAGTCCGAAATGATTTATATAGGTTTCGGGCCGAAAAAACCGGTTTTTGGGGCTGTAGACGACGAGGACCGCGGTCCAGCACAAATGCGGACCGCGGTCCGATCCCCACGGATTTTTTGAATTTTGAGACAGAACGGTACGGACCGCGGTCCAGCACAAAACGTGGACCGCGGTCCGCATGCTTCGGCCGAGCCTAATTTTCTGTACTGCCGCGTTTTGGGAAAAACGTGATGTCTCCTTCGTTAACCGTTGGATCGGCACGAAACTTTGTCACAATGTTCCTAACACATAGAACTAAAATGTGGACGGTGGAGATCGGATTATAAGATCGTTAGATCCGTCTGCCACACGATTTTCCAACTGCCTTATTACACGAGCTCCGAAACACGGTTTCTTCAACATCCGGCTTCAAAACCTCTTCATTCTTCATCCAAACAACTCCATCTTTGCCAAAAATGCATCAATGGTCATGGTTTCTTTCATTTTGGTGTCAAATACTACCAAATATGCTCAAAACGCGTGAGAACCCTACAAAACCAAAACCAACGAAAGTATACAATTCCAAGCAAAACAAAAGCTAAAAATGAATAGAAAACAATGTAAATAAGCTTAAAAAGAACACGGTGAGATGGTACAAAAAACCACTCATCGGTGAACGATCTCCCGACCCATTGATCGCATTGATCGGTTGGTGAATCTGACGCTAAGCTCGTCAATGGATTCACTGGGCTCCATGGCAAAGTTGTTGAACTTTTGAAGCTCTAGTTCGAGCTTGTTCTCCTTGATCTGCGGGGTTCCTTGGCTCATTACAGCCAGGGCGTCCCAAAGTTCATTTGCCGTCTTGCAGTCTTGCACTCTCCCGAGGTGAGAATCACTGAGCATTGTCAGGATTGCATTCCGCGCTACTCGGTCAAGATTGTGCAATTTCTTCTCTTCTGGCATGAAGGAAGCTTTATATTTGGAAACCTTTGCCCCAGTTTGTGCTCCTACACCTCCCACAGCGGCATATTCCATGCTGTCGATCATGGGAATGATAGGTCTCGTCTCAAGGGGCGTGCGTCATGCTTTGTCATACGGCCGATGTAAGGTGTGTCTCCATTCTCACATGCCATACCGTATAGTTCTCCACAGAGAACATAGGTACCATCCGAATACCTGACATATCAGACATTATGGGTAAGAGTATAAGGATGTATGAAAAGATTCTTGTGCAGTGAAAACGTTTTAGGATCTGTTTGAGTAGACCAATAGGTTTTTCAAAAATGATAATCAAAAGAACACTGCTCTGATACCAATTGTTGGTCCAGAGATGAGTATCAGGTGTAGAGGGGGATGAGGGGGTGAATACACTTGATTGCACGTTTTTCCTCAAACGTGAAGGTCAGCTGAGCTGAGTTTTGCTACTGAATGAACACTGCCAGATATAAACCTTCGATCGCGGGTCGAGTGATTCGGAAATGAGTCCATTCTCTGCGGATTGAGTCGGTATGAGGATTTCAATTGAAGAATATTGTGCTAATAAGTGTGGGGCCCGGTAGACTTCGTCTCTTTGAAAACGTATTTATGCAAACCAAAATCATTTTAGGTGGAGCACTTTTTAAGTTTGTTTTATGCAAATGATGATTTTTTAAATAGTGGAATGACCTAATCAAGAAAGATGGAATAATAAACTCTTTTAATGGGACGGAGAGAGTATTACTGAAAAGTAGACTATAAAAGTATATAGATTGAATCGGGCGGATCAAACCAGAATTATTATTTCTTCATATTTTAAAAGTTTGTATATATTTCATTATAAAATATACAAAAATGCATTTTGGTATAAAAGAATTAGTTTTATTTTTCTTTGAATAGATATTGGGTTCAAATCTTCATACCTACGTTTAGTAACTATATTTTGTTTTATTCTTTTGGAGAAGAAAACATAGCTGCTCGGCCAATCAAAGCAGCCTGAAGCTCACCCACTTTTCGGCTAAAAATGCAATTGACACGTCCAGCCCGGGCTTATTAGACCTCATTCCCCCCCAACATCTAGGGGTGTAACGGTTTGGTTCGGTTCGGTTTCTTATGCATTTTAGGAACCGAACCAAACACATAGAATAAATGGTTTGGTTCAGTTCGGTTTACCGGTTCATCTTTTTATTTATTTATTTATTTTTAAATCCTAAATAATGCAAGAATAATACTTTATAGGATGTCATTCGTTCCAAACTCATAAGTATAGAGTTGTTACTCATTTCTCTTCCTTTGTATAGATTATAATTGATATTAACTTAAATCTAATATCTAAATCCAATAACATTCTCATATAATAAAGACAAATATTAAATAAAAAAATAAGATATTAGTTCGATTCGGTTCGAACCGTTAAAAAATTCTTGAAACCGCGAACCGAACCGAATGTAAACGCTTCCTAAGAAATTAAACCGAACCAAACCGCGAAGCCGAACCGAACCACATTTTTCGGTTTGGTTCGGTTCGGTTTGATCGGTTTCGTGGTTCGGAGCGGAACCACTTACACCCCTACTAACATCCCGCTCCAGCCATAATTACAAGTTATATGGGCCAATTTTAATAGCTCATCAAAAGTATCCATTTTCTTTATATATTTTTTCAAGGTATCAAAACTTAACTTGATGAAAAAACCTAGTACAGTTAAATTGTAAATAGTTGAAGATTAATATTGTTTTGTTAATTAAAAGATTCAAAATGCATGTGTTCAAATTCGAAATTTTACATTTAATTTTCTTATTTTTGATAAAATCCGTCTACCTAACTACTATAGTGATGCATGAATACGTGGTTGAGGTGCTGGTCTTGTCTATATATTTGAGCCACAAAGAGAGAACTTTTACCACACCTGCTTGAGCTGTTCTTTGCATCCCAAAATACCAAAGGGGGATGTGCAGAAATGTACAAAACAAACATGTGAAAATGCAAAAATATACATGAGATTCCATAATTGCAAAAATGTACATTTTGTCCTCTGAAACCTATAAAGTTAGGTAGGTTAATAGGTTTTTATTTCCTCTTACTTTGTCTTGTCTTTTACTTATTTAATTCTCTGTTGACTTTTAAATTATAAAAAAAAACGTATTCTTTTTTGCATTTAAAAATAAAATATGGTATTTAAAATAAAATATGGTCCGATCGATCGGCCTTGGCCGATCGATCGGACAGCATTTTAAATTTTTTTTATAATTTAAAAATAAAATATGGTCCGATCGATCGGCCTTGGCCGATCGATCGGACATATAGCATTAAAATAAAATATGGTCCGATCGATCGGCCTTGGCCGATCGATCGGACAACATTTTAATTTTTTTTTTTATAATTTAAAAATAAAATATAGGCCGATCGATCGGACCAATTTTTTTAAGTCTGATCGATCGGAGCATTTTTATTTTTTTTTTACATTTTTATTTTCATGCCAGCCTTTTTTGTCTTCATGCATGCAGAATAATTTCGTCCTCATGCAGCTTTTTTTAGTTTTTTAATCAAGAATTTTCTGTAAATAGTATATTTACAGAGAAAAAAAATCTGGAAAAGATATTCACTTACCTTTTTACCTAGTGACATGCAATAAAGTTGCAGAAAAAACTGAACTCTATACACAGTAGGAGGAATCTGATTCTTTTCCTCTTCACACGCAACACAGTATACTCTTCTATGATTATTTTCAGATGCAAAAAAATTTAACTCTATAACAAGGAGAGCAAGACACGGAGGGTGCGAGAGAGCGAAAATTTTATTTCAGAGCAAGGGAGCGAGGGTCCTTTAAACACGAGAGAGAACGAGAGCGAGGGAGCGAGAGTGTGAAACAATTTTAAAGGTAACCTATTCCATAAATTGTTATATTTGTTGCTTGATTTTAGGTAAATATCTATGTATTATTTTGAGGGCGTATGATTTTCTTTGATTTGAGGAGTAAATATGTACGTATGATTTTAGCTTTATTTGAGGGTAAATATCTATGCTTGATTTGAACGAATTTTTTTCTTGATTTTGCTTGATTCGAGGAGTAAATATGTACGTATTATTAGTTATAAAATATCTTATGTGTTGTTCTCCGCATGTTAGCTTATCTTTGCTCTCCGCATGTTAGCTTATCTTATGTGTTGTTTACGGAGTACTAAGTTTGGTTTTGCGGAGTACTAAGATAGTTTTTTCTTTTTTAATTCTTTCCGGATGGCTACCTCGGACACGTGTAAGCTGTAAAGTATGGAGGTTGTTTCTTGGGTTCGGATTACAAAGGTGGGGATGAACAGCTTGCCCCACTTCGGATCGACCAATTAACATTGTTATCCTTAAGGGCAAGCATCGAAGCCCGTACACAAATTAACTCACGGCTTACCCCCTATGCGCTTTATTCGTTGGAGCATGCTTGGATCCGGAAAGTTGATTAAGTCATTAATGATGACGGATGATGACTTGGTTCGACTTATCAACTTAGAGACCGATCCAACTCGTTTGCGTCGTTTGACGGTGATCGTGCCGAACATCACAACAAGGAGATTACGTCCCTTCATTTGATTACCAATTTAGTTTCCCAAATATGTTTGGTGATGCATATGGTCAAAGCGGAGCTGCATATGAGTTTGGAAGGCAAGAACAACAACCGGAGCAAGAAGAAGAAGAGCAACAAGAGGAGCAAGAAGAAGCAGAACAGCAGGATCAAGGTGCGAATGATAATAACGATGATGATGATGATACGTATGACGAGGATTATACGGCGGAGGAAGAGGAAGAGGATGAGGAAGACGAACATGTTCTCGCTAAAAACTTTTATGGAACCATGTATGAGTTTGCATCATGGATTCGTGGGGAAGGCGGTTTAAACCGGCTAATGACACTTCTAGAGCAGCCACAGAACCGAGCGGTTGCCCTACAAGACGAAGATAATGAAGTTGTTGACGAAGTCGAGAATTGGCTAGTGCCAATTATTCCGCCAGGTCAAGCGGTGTCATTGGTTGTACGGATATAGAGAAGATTGAAGAGGGCATTCTCGGAAACGGCAACATCTTTTGGACGAAGGACGCCCTAACAATAGCCGTTGGTCTCTCGGCATTTAGAGTGTCGACGGTCTTATAAAGTGAAGAGGGCAAGTCCTCGGTATCGATGGTTTGAATGTCACGTTGGGCGATCTTTGTCCATTCGTAGTACGTGCACGACATAATGGTATGTATTGGACAATTTACGATTTTGTGCCGGAGCACGGATGTCAAGATCGACTTTGATAATGCCGGACCGATCACATCATTACTGCGAAGACTATCTGGAGCCTATTTTGGGCAAAGAATGCGTATGGAGGGAACGATGTTGCGACCTCGAGACATGATCAATGAGATGCGTCCGAAATTTGGTGTGAAGGTGGAGTATTATAAGGCCCCGCGTGCTAGAAATAATGCGATTCAATTGATTTATGGGAGTCACGAAGACTCGTACAAGATGCTCCCTCGATATTTGCACATGTTGAAGCGGGTAAACCCCGGAACGGTAACTAATCTTCGTGTCGACGGCGACGGGAGGTTCGAGTACGCGTTTGTTGCATGGGGCCAGTGCATCCCCGCCTTTATGTGGCATTTAAGGAAGGTGATTGTAGTTGATGGAACTCACCCTGAAGGGAAAGAATACCGGCATTCTCTTTGCTTGCGGTTACTAAAGACGCAACGAACGGCTTGTACCGCTCGCCATTGGCATTGGACCAATTGAGAACAATGACTCATGGGCGTGGTTTCTCTGAGAATCTTAAGCGAGTGTACGGTTCGAGCGGTGACCTGCGATCGTGTCGACCGGCACGTCGGTATTAAAAATCTTTGTCGAAGCGGTGTTTCTCGGAGTTCCTCACGCCTTTGCAACGTCCATCTTAATAACAAGCTCACTTCTTACAAGAATGAAGTACCCTACATGTTCCGTCGGGCGACCACCGCATACCGTGAGTCGGAGTTTAGGAAGTACATGGCATCAATCCTCGTGGCGAGTGAAGGAGCATACAACAAGTCGATAGAGATTGGTCCCGAACGTTGGGCACGTTCGCAATGTCCGCGGCGTCGCTACGGCTTTCTATCATCAAATTGTGTCGAGTCTTTCAACGGAAGACTTTTGTGGGCCCGTCGATTGCCGATTTGCTCGATGATAGACACGATACGAGCAATTATGGAGTCATGGTGGGATGAAAGGCGTCAACCGGCCGAGTGAGAATAGCCATTTGTTGGTGGACATTGCGAAGAGGAAGTTAAGCGCACGATTGAACTTGCACGCTCATATACTTGTCACCTTAACCGCCGAGAGGAAGATACAAAGTCAACGACGGGAGAAATCACAACTATAAGGTGGATTTGGAGAACCAAACGTGCACGTGTCACGAATTTGATATGGACCTAATACCATGCTCCCACGCCGCCTTTGCGATTCCCGTATGAATTCTTTTACACTTTTTAATCACTTATTATATATCTAACACATTTTTTGTTTGACAACAGGGAGACCGGAGACCAATTTTACAACTATGTCCACAGTATGTACACTACAAGCAACCACAGGGATATTTACGAACATCACTTTAATTCGTTACCTGCATTGGAGCTTTGGACCATTCCCGACCATATTCGAGATGCGATCCATTGTTACCACCCCTAGCGAAGCGTCGGGCCGATCGCCCAAAGCGTAGACGTTACCGATCGGGAGCGGAGGCCTCCACAAGCTCAACTCAAGGTCGTAGCAGAAAGTGTGGTGTTTGTCACGAAAGAGGCCACACAAGGAGGACATGTTCAGCGAGGGAGACACAAGATTAAATTTGTGGTGTCTTAGTTCAAGTTTATTTGTGCCTATATTATTTGAAGTATGAAGTTTGTTTAACGAAACCATAAATTGTTGAAACCCTAATCCGGTATGGTTGTTTAACGAAACCCTAAATTGCTGATCCATGGATCGGACTATTTAATTAGATTTACATTCACTAATTAAAAAATAAAAAAATAAAAATATATATGTTCCGATGGATCGGCCATACCCATTTACATATATATATATTTTTAAAATTTACGACATTTATATATATATATTTATAATTTTTTTTTTAAATATTATATATCGTGCCGATCGATCGGGCTGTGCCGATCGATCGGAACGTATAATTTTTTTTTTTTTAAAATTCACGACATTTATATATATATATATATATATATATATATATATGTATTTATAATTTTTTTTTAATATTGTGTAATTTGTGTGCCGATCGATCGGGCTGTGCCGATCGATCGGCACATATATTTTTTTAATTTTTTTTTTTAAATTTACCACATTTATATATATATTTTTTTATTTATGTAATAATATATATATATATATATATTTTTTTTTATTTATGAATATATATATATATATATTATTGTATTTATATATATTTTATATATATATATTTTATATTATGAAATATTATATAAATATTTATATATAAATATTTTATATTTATATATATTAATATTTTATATATTTGTGTGCCGATCGATCGGGCTGTGCCGATCGATCGGCACATATATATATATTTTTTTAAAATTTACGACATTTATATATAGATATTTATAATTTTTTTTTAAATATTATATATCGTGCCGATCGATCGGGCTGTGCCAATCGATCGGAACGTATAATTTTTTTTTTTAGAATTCACGACATTTATATATATATATATGTATTTATAATTTTTTTTAAATATTGTTGTGTGCCGATCGATCGGGCTGTGCCGATCGATCGGCACATATATTTTTTTAATTTTTTTTTAAATTTACCACATTTATATATAATTTTTTTAAAATTTATATTTTATATGTTCCGATCGATCGGACAAGGCCGATCGATCGGAACGGTTATATTAAATATATAAATTTTAATTTTTTTTAATTAGTTGAGTTTTAAAATTTTTAATATGGCCCGATCGATCGGACAAGGCCGATCGATCGGACCATATATAAATTTTAATTTTTTTAATTTTAAGTAAAAACGTGACAGCTGTGACAGCTGTATTATTTTATTGAAATTTGACTATAAAACTATTCGTGCCGAGAGCTGTATATACAATCAATCCGACCGATAACATGATTAGGGGATACCCAACTACTTAATAACATCTAATTAAAAGTATATATTTTAATTTGCGTCCCATCGGGCACAAATAAACGCAATCTGAAATATATATGTAATAATATATATATATATATATATATTTTTTTTATTTATGAATATATATATATATATATTATTGTATTTATATATATTTTATATATATATATTTTATATTATGAAATATTATATAAATATTTATATATAAATATTTTATATTTATATATATTAATATTTTATATATTTGTGTGCCGATCGATCGGGTGCGTGCCGATCGATCGGCACATATATATATTTTTTTAAAATTTACGACATTTATATATAGATATTTATAATTTTTTTTAAATATTATATATCGTGCCGATCGATCGGGCCGTGCCAATCGATCGGAACGTATAATTTTTTTTTTAGAATTCACGACATTTATATATATATATATGTATTTATAATTTTTTTAAATATTGTTGTGTGCCGATCGATCGGGCTGTGCCGATCGATCGGCACATATATTTATTTAATTTTTTTTTAAATTTACCACATTTATATATAATTTTTTTAAAATTTATATTTTATATGTTCCGATCGATCGGACAAGGCCGATCGATCGGAACGTTATATTAAATATATAAATTTTAATTTTAAGTAAAAACGTGACGGTATGCATTTACACGACTATATTATTTTATTGAAATTTGACTATAAAACTATTCGTGCCGACAACTGTATATACAATTCAATCCGACCGATAGGATGATTAGGGGATACCCCAACTACTATTCATTAAAACCCCAAATACTATTCCTCTAAACCCTCAAAACCCTTGATCAAAACCCCAAATACTATAAAAAAATCGAATTCGAGCAAGGAAAAGTGATATACGAAGAGGATATTGATGATATCATTAATAACCTTGAAATATAATCATAGAGACATAATAAAAAAAAAATTCCACTTCTTCTCATATTTTGAAAAATGAGTTCATTTTTTGTATAAAGTCATAAGTACTTATATCATTCAAGAATGATTCATGTTTAATTTTGCTAATGTATAGATATATATAAAGCTTTATTACACTATTTCATAATATTCCCCTAAAATATTTATCAAATATTTATTTTAAAATTTATAATTTTTTATGAGTTTATTTCAATTATATTGATTTTTTAAATATAATTTTGATTATTAATAACATCCTAATTTAAAAAAAAATATAATATGGTCTGATCACGATCTTTTGATTATTTAGAAGATTTTGATTATTTATAAATTTTGATTATTTTAGAAATTTTGATTTTTAGAAAATTTGATTATTTAGAAAATTTGCTTATTTAGAAATTTAGAAATTTTGATTATTTAGAAATCAACAGTAGCTCATCCGTAATTTTAATATATTTAGAATTTTGCAAATTTAAAATTCAAAAAAATATTGTGCCGATTTGAATATATATATATATATTTTTTTTATTTATGTATATATATATTTTTATATATTATTTTTATATTATATTTATATTACATATTATATTATATTTATATTATATTGTATATTATATTGTATATTGTATATTACATATTATATTGTATATTATATATATATTTAGATATTATAGTGCCGATCGATCGGGGATCGGCACGTAAATATTATATTTGTATATTATATTTGTATATTATATTTATATTATATTTGTATATTATATTTATCTATATATTTATATATTTATATATTTATATATTGCATATTTATATTATATATTTATATATAATATAAATATATTGTATATTATATTTATATTACATATTATATTATATTTATATTATATTGTATATTATATTGTATATTGTATATTACATATTATATTGTATATTATATTTATATTTAGATATTATAGTGCCGATCGATCGGGGATCGGCACGTAAATATATTTTATATTATATTTGTATATTATATTTATATTATATTTGTATATTATATTTATCTATATATTTATATATTTATATATTGTATATTTATATTATATATTTATATATAATATAAATATATTGTATATTATATTTATATTACATATTATATTATATTTATATTATATTGTATATTATATTGTATATTGTATATTACATATTATATTGTATATTATATTTATATTAGATATTATAGTGCCGATCGATCGGGCTGTGCCGATCGATCGGCACGTAAATATATTTTATATTATATTTGTATATTATATTTGTATATTATATTTATATTATATTTGTATATTATATTTATATTACATAGCCGATCGATGGGCGGCACGTATACTTTTTTTTTTAATATTTATGTATATTTATATTTATATATGTGCCGATCAAAATACAATGTTTCAAAACACTTCAAAATTCATACACAGTTCTAAAATTCATACATTAATGTTTCATTCATACACACTTCAAATTCATACATTACCAATATCACACATTTCAAAACATTTTACAGCCATCCAATTACGATATTTCACCATGTTTCGCTCTTCATTACCCCATACCCGAGTGGGAAAACCGGTGAGGAGACGCTCTATAGTCATGCATGTAAATACCCCGCAACTATACGCATCCAATTGCAAGTACTTGCTCTTCATCATCCATAAGCACAACCGAGGGCCTCTTACCTCCGGGGGAATGGATAACCATATGCATTACACGCCCAATAGTTCCCGTGCAATAAGAATCGCGCTATACATTTCCGGAAAGCTATAAGGCATTTGACGCGCCAATTGAATACATTTGGATCTCTAAAATCATTTTTAGAGTCAAACATCTCAAGCTTCCAATCGAAATACATAACCGCAATACGAACCAATGGTGTCTTTGCCAAGATTGGAAATATGATCTACAATAGATATAAATATATAATTTAGAACCTTAAAATTATTATATATAAAATATATAAATAGTACTCACATATTTGGCGGAGTACCAATCCCTTGTCCCAAGTTCTGGATTCCCCATCACGCACTGCAAATCCTCCTCTTTCGGAACCCATTTATAATCATTATCATTCTCGTGTCTTTTACTTTCTCGGATTCTTCACGCCCTTGACCCACGCATTCACAATACTCATCTATAAACAATTATTCAATGATAAAATTAAACTAAACAAATACCGGATCGGCAAAAAATACTCGAATATGAAATATACTTACAAATCTTGTAGAGTCCGCTACGATTGTGTATTGGGCATGCGGAGTCATGGGTAGGTTACCTTGAGCTAGCTCGACCCGTGATGGACCGGATATAGCGGTTTATCATCTCACAATCCATTTCGAATCAATTTTTAGAAAATCCTTGAACCATTCTCGTTGAAGTGGAAAACCATCTGGACGTCGAAAGGCCAAGGTTTCACTGGACAAATACTGCTCAAAACTCTGAGCCAACGAGTTACTCGGCTCAAACATATCCTACAAAAGACAATTATTAAATTAGGAAAAGAAATTAAAATAATTGAAAAATTCTCTTACCAACTCGCCGCCAGGTTCTACATCCATAGCCTGACCATGCTGATTAAAGGTCGGTGGTGCGGGCTCATCCCACCGGGGGCATCTGCGTAGCTCTGAGCGTGCCGGCTATATCCGGACCGAAATGACATATTACTTCTATCCAAAGAGCTCCTCACACCTACTGACTAGCTCCTGACTCAGAGTCCGATGATAATCATCAATTCTATTCATCATATTTTGCTCGCATCTTTCAAAATTTTCTTCAATAGATCGACGTATCATGGCCTCTATTCTTGGGTCAAGAAAACTAGATGTCTCACCAACGGCTAATAATTATCACAGAAGAGGACGGTTATTAAAAGAGGAATTGACCAGAAAATTTTTACTGTTAATTTAAGTTTATTACCTGATGCATCTCTAGCTGCTGATGAAGATGCTTGTGTACGGCGGGCCCGCCTCTGAACTCTCCTACTCTCTACCACAGTGTGCTCCTCCTCTTGCTCCTCCTCCTCACCGACAACTCCTCTACTCGAACTACGTCTGCTCTCCTCGGTGCGCCTGATCAATATACGCTGTCCATCTTGGTCATATTGCGCCGGCTGTAGGGGATTCAAGGGCACAGGAAAGTGTAGACCAAATGGATTACTACCAACTGGCACTCGCCAATATGGACAATTCTCCTCAATCTCGGTCGGTACTAACATTTCATACACTACCGAGTCTCTCATCTGAAATACGTAATATTTGTGCATTAAATATTAATAAGAAAATCCATAACATATTCAATCGCTTAATAAATAATAAAAAAATTATTACACGGCGCTTAAAAAAACGGGCTATATCACGCCGATCGGGCGTCATTAAACGACCACCGTAAATAACGAGGATAACCATCGGGATTTAGAAGGGTCGCACAACGAGCTCCAAAACTTGGAATGGCCTCATATGCCCACACCTATATTACAATATAAATATATCGAATTATTTCAACTAATAAAAAATTATAAATTAGTAATAATTAAGTTGTCAACAAATATTATACATCTTTGCCCAAATCGGCCCGTAGAGATTATACTTAGATCCTACGAGGTCCAAGGAATTTGGCACGTAACTGAGGTAGTGCAACATGGCCTCGTAGGTAAAAGCACCCCATGGGAACGCATTCCATTGGTCCATATCATCAGCCAATACCCATATCCATGTATCAATTTTCTTAGTCTCTGCGGGAGCATAGAACCGAGAAGAAAAGAGCTAAAATATTCGACAACTTAATCAAGTCATCATCTGAAACGCCATCGGGCTCATAGTTACAAAACCAGTTTAACAAGTGCTTTGCTTCAATCGGTCTCCCACCATTGAATCTATCGTAGACCCCGGATTGAGTAGGATGATAAAATGCTGACATGTCAAAACTACACTCGCCGAACATGAGCCCAGTAACCAATGCAAACTCCGGATGAGAGAAACGGATGTTCGACCAACATAATTAAACCAAACCTCCGAAGGTCGTACCGAAATCTCATAGCATAATAGGCGGTGAAGAGCCCGCATAGCATTCTTACCTTCCGGCCAACCCACTATGCCCCCGAACCGCCCGCAAACAAACCGTTTGATTAAATCCACACCACCCCCGCAAACCTAATTTCGTCTAATCAAAGTCCCTAAATTATGCTTATAATATATTGTGATCCTCGGAGAAACGTCTCGTAGTGCTAGTCGTTTAAAATTGACCTATATATAACAATTAATATTTAATTAAATTATAATTAACAGTTATAATAATTAAAAATAAACTCAAAAAAAAAAAAAAAAAATGTTTGGCCGAGTCGGATCGGTTCGACCGGTCGAGACCGGTCGGCGGTGAGTATCGACCCAATGATCCAATTTCGTTAAATTCACAATAAGCAAGGATAGACATGATGCACAATGGCCAGCTTACATAGAAATATGGCATAAAGAAAAACATTAAAAGAACGAGCAAAACTTCAAAAGTAGCAATCATCTTAAATCAACACGTTAAATTTCTTAAGACTAAATTATGAAATCTAAGTATAGCAGTAATCGGCTTTCAAGCAAATCCCTCGAGAAAATATTCAATCTTTCGATCCACATGTCAATTCTCTATGAACATAGCAAAGACAAATTTCAGTAATGGGCATACGCAATTAAATTATAATTAACAGTTATAATAATTAAAAATAAACTCAAAAAAAAAAAAAAAAAAAAATACGTGCTGACCGGTCAGACCGGTTCAGACCGGTCAGACCGGTCGGCAGTGAGTATCAGCCGCCGCCGCTTCAACCATTTTTTCCGGCGATTTCTACTCAATTTCACCAATTTTCACCCAATCTAAACAAATCTATATTATACACACTAAACCCAACATATATATTTCATAAAAAATCACTTTTAAACATGTAATTATACATTAATTTCACATCTAAAATTTTATTTTATTTCAAAATAAATACTAACCTCTTCCATTATTACGAGCGGTTTCGAGCGGTCTGAAAGATCTTAGGCGTGCCGATGTAAGTAGCTTTGGTGCCGTCGATTCAATGTGCCGATTTGAGTGTGCCGAAGTGTGGTGTGTGTGTGTGCCGATCGGTGTGTGCCGATGGTGTGTGTGTGTTTAGTGTCGGTGTGTGTGTGCTAATAATATATATATATATATATATATTTTTTTTATGAATATATATATATATATGTATATTTATATATATATTTTTTATTGTATTTATATATATTTTATATATATATATTTTATATTATGAAATATTATATAAATATATTTGTGTGCCGATCGATCGGGCGTGCCGATCGATCGGCACATATATATATATATATTTTTTTTTAAAATTTAGACATTTATATATATATATTTATAATTTTTTTTTTTAAATATTATATCGTGCCGATCGATCGGGCTGTGCCGATCGATCGGAACGTATAATTTTTTTTTTTTTTTTTTAAATTCACGATATATAAATATATATATATGTATTTATAATTTTTTTTTTAATATTGATAATTTGTGTGCCGATCGATCGGCCGTGCCGATCGATCGGCACATATATTTTTTTAATTTTTTTTTTTAATTTACGACATTTATATATATATATATATATTTATAATTTTTTTTAAATATTATATCGTGCCGATCAATCGGGCCGTGCCGATCGATCGGAACGTATAATTTTTTTTTTTTTTTTTTAAATTCACGATATATAAATATATATATATATGTATTTATAATTTTTTTTTAATATTGATAATTTGTGTGCCGATCGATCGGGCTGTGCCGATCGATCGGCACATATATTTTTTTTAATTTTTTTTTTTTTTAATTTACGACATTTATATATATATATATTTATACTTTTTTTTAAATATTATATATAGTGCCGATCGATCGGCCGTGCCGATCGATCGGAACGTATAATTTTTTTTTTTAAATTTACGACATTTATATATATATATATATATATTTATAATTTTTTTTTTAATATTATGTAATTTCTGTGCCGATCGATCGGGCTGTGCCGATCGATCGGCACATATATTTTTTAAATTTTTTTTTTTTTAATTTACGACATTTATATATATATATAAATATTTTTAATTTTTTTTTAAATATTATGTATCATGTGCCGATCGATCGGGCTGTGCCGATCGATCGGCACGTATAATTTTTTTTTAATTTACGAAATTTATATATTTTTTTAACTAGTGCCGATCGATCGGGCTGTGCCGATCGATCGGCACGTATAATTTTTTATTATATATATTTATATTTATATATATCTATATGTGCCCGATCGATCGGGCTCGATCGGGCTGTATAATTTTTATATATATTTTTATATCGATCGCATAATTTTTTTTAAAATTTATGTATATTTTTATATATAGTGCCGATGCCGATCGATCGGCACATATAATTTTTTTTATTTTATATATAATTTTATTTTCGTCCGATCGGGCACAAATAATTTTTTTTAATTTATGTATATATATATATATATATTTTTAATTATAACCGATCGATCGGAAGGTGCCTAAATTAAATTATGATTCAAAAATTTCCTATATTAAATTTTCAAAATTTCCTAATTAAATTAACAAAATTACCTAATTAACAAAACCGGTTTTTCGATAAATTATCAAAATTGCCTAATTAAATTAATGAAATTGCCTAAATTAAATTAATGAAATTGCAAAAAATAAATTCTCGAAATTGTCTAACGAAAATGCCTAAATTAAATTAATGAAATTGCTTAAATTAAATTATCAAAATTGCATAAATTTTGTAAATTAAATTTACTAAAATATTAAAATTTCCTCAAATTCAATTCATTAATTAAATTAACAAAATATTAAATTTTCGTTAAATTAAATTAAATATACAAAAATATTAAATTTTCGACTGAGGTTTTTAAAATATAAAATTTTCGGCGGCGGTGGTCGACTCAGGTTTTTAAAATATTTAAACGAATATGTTTAGTTTTTTTGTTTTACGAAAATATTCAATTAAAGAATTTTTTTTTAAATAACTTTAGCTTTTTTTAAAAAAAATCACCTACTTTTATTTTGCTAATTTCGAGACTACATATTCAAGAAAAAGATTCCGACACAAACTGCATACACACCTGCACACACACCTGCACACACACTGCACACACATTGGAGGTGAAGTAGGGTCATTTGTATATTATTGCATTTATGGAAAAGTTTGTATATTTTTGCATTTTCAAACATGGAAATGTATACTCTTGACATTCCCCTCAATAACCAAAATAGTGTTCTTCTTACACTATTCTGAAGGCCATTACACGCGGCTATCCCTATGGCCGCGGCAGCAAACCGGCCGACTCTGCGATGGCCGTCTCATCGTAGATTTCTACGGTCTGCTCTCTTTCCCTCTCCCTTTCTGTCCCTCTCTTACAATGAGTATGTATTACGTACACAAGCTAAGTTATCGTGTTTAAATACATTTTTATAGCTGAATATTTGAAGATCGGATATGCAACCCCGTTCGTACAGTCCCTAAAGCCCAACTTCAAACATGGGGCAAACTTTGCATTATCCGGCTCAAGTGTTACACCCAGACCGGAGACCCCTTTCGCGCTCAAAAATCAACTTCTTCAGCTTGCTGGTTTCTACAATCGCTCTTTGCAGCTGCGATTAGAAGGTATAATTAAAATCTGATTAAGCATATAGTTTTTGCATACGTACTTTGACATGATTCTTACGCGAATATTAGGTCATGACGATGTGCTCGCCGAAGATGACTTTAGAAACGCCCTATACATATTTGATATGGGCCAAAATGACTTGAAATATAATTTGGTCGACAAAATGAACTCTACTAAGGGTGAAATCCGTCAAAAATTTCGATCAATGGTCGACACTCGACAGAATAAAAAAAGGAATTCAGGTACATTAATTGTTTATTATTTTACCTTTATGTATGTATGTAGTTTGATTGTTAATCTTCCAAATTATATTGATTAGGACATATACGAAAATGGCGGGAGAAACTTTTGGATCCACAACATTGGTCCACTTGGATGCTTGCCGAACAATCTGAGCATAATGAAACCTAATGCGAGTCATGTTGATGAATACGGTTGTATTGCATCGCTGAACCGAGCAGCTCAAGAATTCAACTCTAAGCTCAAGGCCATGTGCGAAGACCTCCGTCTCGAGCTGCAGGATTCGAACATAGTCCATGTCGACATCTACGCCATCAAATACAACCTCATAGCCAATTCCTCATCATACGGTAACTAACAACTCATTAATTGAAACAAACTAAGTCCGTACTCAATTAATTTGATGTATGTCGTGTTAAAAGAATAGGCTTTGAGAAGCCATTGATGGCGTGCTGTGGGAATGGCGGACCACCCTACAATGGGGATTCCGGATGTGGCTCTGCAAGGTATAACGTATGTGGACTCGGAGAAAGATATATCAGTTGGGACGGCGTTCACTACACCGACGCTGCCAATTCCATTGTGGCGTCCATGATTCTATCCACCAACTATTCTTCACCTCCTCTACAATTGAGTTTCTTTTGGGCCAACTCAACTTAATTAGGTGGTAGTGATAATGAAAAGCAAGACTTAGATGAGTTATCAATTCTAGTTTTCTTTTACTTAGTAAATGTATGCGTTATATTCGACCAAGTAGAACCATGCATGACTTTGTGGATTTGGAAATATTGCTTTGTTCGAGTTTATTAATGAATTTTTTTATGGTATCAAACTTTTAGGAATATAAATAGATATTATGGTCGTAACTCGTAAGCATTTTCATCTACAACTATACCATAATGAATATTTTTAAAAATGACAGAACATTTTATTAAAATAAAATCCACTTGAAATTTCAGTAAAACTTATTCAAATCCTCCTTTACTAGTTTTCTTTTTACCCTGGAAACAAACATAAGTAAGGAGAAGTTACATCGAAGATTATATCAATAAATGCAAATCTTAAACATGATTTTGTGAATTTGGTGCAATTCCTTTAATGGGATGTTTCAGTTCATACACTGCTGGTGGTTCAAGAACTATAGGCATAACAACGGTCCACAATCTCCATAAAGATCTCCGAACGGAACATCAGATAATGGTTTACAATCAAAGTCATCTGCATAACATTCCCTGAAATCAAGTGAAACAATGATGATAGCAGCAACAATCCCAATTAAAAATGTGAAGAATCGAGATACTTTACAATCAATAAACTATCAACAAGTTATTACGTATAATCTAATCTTTGTGGTACAATTAAGCCGTATTCTTAATGCAATTTATAGTTTATAAATTTGAGGTATATTCGAGACGTAACTGCTCTCATGATATTAGTTACATTTTGGTAAACAATAACTTAATTCATAAACGAGATGTTACACGATTACTATGAGGAAGTAATGTCTCGAAACATGAGTATTATGTCACCAAAATGGAATAATAATATATAAATTCTTAATAATCATTACTTAGTGTCTTGGACTTTATGATAAAATCGGTTTCTGTTGGTTCGGAGACGAGCCTTAAGGTGTAGGGGGGGGGAGCGGGTGAATACACCTGAGTGCAGTTTCAAACTCAAACGCGAAAGTCAGTGCAACAGAATATTGCTGCTAAACTCGTCAGTGTCCAAGTAAGCTTTTTAGATCGCATGGGCAGAATATCTGTCTACTGAGTCCTATCTACTGACTTATGTATGTGAACATTAATTCAATATAAGATATGGTGTGCGGAAGTGATATGTTCGTCTTAGTTTGAAAACACGTTTTATGCTGAGTGATTTAAAGTCAGTTTTATGCAGTATGAACAGTTAGTCAATGCAACATTAAATCAACACGAGCAGTTTTTAAAGTGGTTCTGATATGCAAGATCTAACGTCCCAACCGTCCCCGAACAAAGTAGAAATTCTTGATTGCTCATTCTTGGTCTAGAGACGAGCTACAGGTGTGTGTGTGTGTGTGTGGGGGGGGGTTGAATACACATGAATGCAAATCTCAAACTCAGAACGCGTAAGTCAGCTGTGCTGGAGAATGCTATTGTTGGTCCCGAGAGCACGTTCAGGTGTAGAGGGGCGGGGGGTGAATACACCTGAAACCGATTTTCTCAACTTAAACACGAACAGTCCTTTTCAGGATAGTGTCGTACTGAAAGAATTCGGCGGAACCGGAATAGCCGTTACCGAATCGTGTTGGCGAGTGACCGACTCTACCGAGATCCGCTGGGCGGCGGCGTCGAGCCGAATCGAGACGGCGATAGAGTTCAGTGGTGCGGAATAGTGTAGGCTCAATTCAGTTGAGTTGGAAAAACGTTTTTAATAAAACAGTTTCAATAGATTAGTGCGATCAGTTAAGTTTGCTAAAACTCAGTTGAATGATTTTAAAGGATAGTTTTCAGTATGAACAGTTAAAATCAATGCAACAGTAAAGAGAACACAAATAAGAGACACAGAGATTTTTAAAGTGGTTCGGACACAAAAATCCTACGTCCACTGTCCGAAAGATCAGGAGGCTATGTATTATACTGAGTTAGTCTCAGTTAGCTTGTACACTGGACAAAGCTGCGTCTTGGAATTTATACTGAGCAAGTCTCAGTTTACACGGTTATCAAACTGAAGGGTTTGACAAACTCTCCAACTATGAAGGAGTCCTTTTACAATAAGGATTAAGTTCAAATATGAACTCCTTCGTCTAAGCTATGAATATGTTCTATTGAGCTTAGGTTAGAGGGATAGGGAACAAGAAGGTAGCTTCTAGAACGACGAACAGCTGAGTTTAGCTATGGGTTCGTGTAACGTCGTTTGGATACTAGAGGCTTGTATGTAACGATTTAAGCTTGGTTCCCTAAGAGCTAGAATGTAGTCTTTCGCCGGAGATATATTCTTCGAACTTCTTGCGGAAGACTTGGGCTTTTTGGATTAGCTCGTTTGAATGCTCTGTGTGTGTCGTTCGTTTTCTTGTTAGTCTCGTGTGCTTCAAATTTTGATTTATCCCTCTATTTATAGAGAAGAGATTAGGAAAGATCCGTTGGAGACGATGATCCCTTTATCTCTCTCTTTTGGTAGCTAACGACTCTTTTGAAGTAGAGTGATAGTGTCATTTCCCTCCTTTTCCGGAAAGTTGTTGACTTGCAGCTTTAGTAGCTGTAGGACAGGTGTCTGCTTGTCATTTGCCGAGGTTTGGAAAGTGGTTGAGACAGAACAGACTTCGAGGAGATCTGAAGCTGACTTCTCTTATCCTCGTATTTGACTATACTGATTGACTTTCAAAAGATCTAACAGGTTCGAAGATGTCCGTCGGCCGTTCTTTGAGTCTGATCGCTGATTCAGTAGTGAACATGCTGAGTTGGCTCTACTGAAGATCAGCTCTGAGTACAGTGAACTACTCCTGCTGAGTTCAGTTCCACTGACTCCTTTCGATATCTTGCTCTCGCTGAGTCCAGTATTGCTGAGTCTTCTACTTCTGGTGCTGAGGCTGATAAGCTACTGAATGCCTGAACCAGAGCAGAGTGTCTACTGAGTCTGAAACCTCAGAGACAAAAACAAATACAAAGTAATGGTTCACCGATCAAGATAGGGTTTTGGGATCTTCAAATCTTCATAGACTCGTTCAGAGCACAAGGCTACTGAGTATATGTCACAACGGAAGACATAATCATTTCCCACTATATGCAACAGTGCTGAGGATAGAATCATCACCCAATAGCTATTGAACTAGTTAGTTAGCCAAATATGCTTTCTGGATCGCGTGGGCAGAGATTCTTCTACTGAGTACAATTTTACTGAGTTATGTCAGTGAACAGTAGTTCAGTATCAGAAGTTGTGTGCGGAAGTGTAGGCCCTAATATAACCGTCTCAGTGAAAAGTCGTGTTATGTTGTTTGATTAAAACTCATATTTATGCAAAATGAACAGTTATCAGTGCAACGGTTAAAATAAACACAAGCAATTTTTAAAGTGGTTCGGACACGCTGGGTCCTACGTCTACTGTCTTGAACAAAGCAGGAGTTCTTTTATTAATTATACTGAGCAAGTCTCAGTCGATCTGTTTACTGGACAGATTTGTTCTTGTTTGCTTATACTAAGCAAGTCTCAGTTAATCTGTACGCAGGACAGATATCTACTTATAGTCGTAGTGCTTTTACAATTCTCAAGATATCTACTTATAGTCGTAGTGCTTTTACAATTCTCAACCTTGAAGGTTAGAGTTTCTCCAACAATGAAGGAGTTCTTACAATAAGAACAGTTCAAAAGAAGAACTCCTTCGAGGTTCTAAGCTATTGATATTATAATGAGCACGCTTAGATAGAGAAGGGAACTAAATGATCTCTAGAGACAAGAACTAAAAATGATCTTCAAAAGATTAAGTTCTTCGCTGTGTTTGACATTGAGTTCGCTAGAGTATGTTCGCTTGGAAGCTTGTGTTCCCGGTGTCTTTCTGCATGAAGACTCTTCTCTATTTATAGTCTTTGATTTGTAGATAGATTCATTGGAGGGAGTTTAGACATGTGTCGAATAAGACAAGGGAAAAAACCATATTAATTTGAACGTGTTGTAGATATATTGTAGAGATTTCCTCTTTTTCAGTCTAGGAGCAGCTTTATGGCAGAGCAGGTAGGGCGATATCGGCTCCTTATTGGTCGAGGTTATATGAGCAGGTGAGGCTTTTTCAAACTCCAAGGTATGATGAGTTGACTTCCTCTCAATCCTCGGACCTTCAACCGATGTATCCTCTACTAACATTCGTCCGATAGGTTCGACGCATTCTCGAATTCCTTTGCGTATTCGGTTGGTCGATAGTTGTCCAACCGACTTCAATCGATACCGAGTTCTCTAGCTGAATATAGAATCTTCTACTGAATACACAACTAGTGAACTCTAGCCTACTAAGTTCCTAACAAAGCTGAACTCAACTAAGCTATTACATTATCGAGATTAACTTACCAACATCCATATAAATTATATACATTATGCATTATGATAATGGGTTCAGCATAATGTAAATAATTTATGATAAATGTAACTTATAATTTAGCATAATGAAAAATGTGCGTATAAATTATATGCACATTTTTTTAAATCTTAGATGCACATTAACTATAATTTGTATGCACATGTTTCTCGAATTCACAAAACATTTGTTTAACTCCAGATTCAAACTCTAGATGTGTGAGCCCCCAACACCACCAATACGACCATACAATTCCAAATCACTGACATGTTTGTGTACATCTTATAGAAATACCAAAAACAACTCGCACAATAAATTTTCGAATTTTGCACACACTTTCATTCGAATCTTGTATGCAATTTCGTCAAATTTGAAATTATGGGACAGATTTACACAGATCTGAGACGTGGCTACACATATTTGGAATAGATCTACATAAATCTCGGATGGATCTGTGCAGATATGGGGTAGGGAGAGAAGAGATGAGAGAGATAGAAAAGATGGAGGAAGAACCGTCGCGGTGACTCCGAAGCTTCTATTGCGGTGATGATCGAAGCGGCGACAATGAATCGAGGCAGCGATTCTGTGCAAATCCGTAGAAATTTTTTTCAGAAAAAGAGAGGGACAGGTCGTGAAGATTTGAGAGAGCGGGAGAGAGAGAGAGATTGAAGAGGGTATGTAATTCTTATGCACATTCATCCTCATAATACCCTATACTAATGCAAAATCTATATTTTAAAAGAAAATCCAAAATTAAATCAAAATTTATAATGATCTTGTTCATCCAACTATCTTAATCTATGGTGTAGTATTGTTTTTAATTCTCTCTGTAAGGGGGTGATCCACATATAAACAACCTCCTCAACCCCCCCCAATATATATGTATTATTTATAATATTTGAAATACTATTTATAGTGCATCAATATATTATTCTTTGATTGCAATTAAGGGCCTAATACTATATTAAGATTCACATAATAATTACTTACCATCCTCAACCGATGGTGTCCAACATAACAAAAGGAAAACTAGTTAATTTAAAAGTGACAATTACAATGAAGCCCTTTAAAGATTTACTGTAATTAAGAAATTATACTCCCTCCGTCCCATTATTAATGTCCCACTTGCCTTTTTTGCTTGTCTCATTATTTATGTCCCATACCAAATAAGGAAATAAATGAGTGGACCACAATCAATCTAAGCAAGTGGACCCCACCCCTTTATACTTTTAGACCACAACTTTACACCTTTACCTCCACTATCTTAATAACCGTGCCCAGTCCCAATGGGACATTAATAATGGGACGGAGGGAGTACTAAATAACCACCATTGATTAGAAATAAATCCATGATTAAAAATGATTCTTAGTTCTCAGTTGATCGAAATCATATATATATATATATATATATATATATATATATATATATATATATATATATATATGAGAAGGTTCAAATGTGAACATGCTCTTATCATGTGAGCATGTGAAACACTGCACTTTAAAGACAAATGTATTGCACTTAATATATTATTATATTGCACTTTAAGTACTGCACTTTCAAAATGATCATAATGCAATTAAGGGACATTTTTGTATCTAAAAAATAAAGTGCAATATCTTTACCTTGAAAGTACGGTACATTTGTCTTGAAAGTGCAGTGTCCGCATGTTCACACAATAAAGGTTGTCCATATAGGAATCACTCTATACACACACACACACACACACACACACACACACACACATAGGGGTTTCAAATATGAACACCCCATAGGGTAAGAAATAGAAATATTTGTCATCCTTTAGATCTTGAAAATTGATATTCAGATTGGTTTTTGTATTATATTTCCCGAAATGTCAGTTCAATAATAAAAAATTGCACAAAGGTTATATGGGTAAAATTCTTTTACTCAAATAAACAAAACCTATGCTAAACCGTTCAAATTATTTTTTTCATTTTATTTAAATGAGTTAGTCCTCCTCAAGACCTTAAAAAAAACTGCATGCATTCCCGAATCGTCATCGTCAACCGATTTTCTTCGAAGGTGATGTAATTTCTTGCTGGTAATTGACGAATTGGTGAGTGATTTTTTCTTTCAATATGTTTTTTTAGGGGATTTAATTGAATTGATTGATTTTTTTCGAATCTGATTTAATTCGATTGGCTTGGTTTATTGAAAACTTTGATTTTTTTTATGGGTATTGTTTTATGAATTTGTTCTTGTCTAAAATTTCTCTAAATTAATTTAGGGATTGTCTTAATTTGGTTGTCCAATTACTGTAAACGCAAAGATCTTCTTATATGTTATGGGCGTTTTCTAAGATTAATTTTTAATTTTATTGATTTAATCTTCTATGTTTAAATCTACACGTTTTGGTTGGTAAAAATGCACCGTTTTCTGTTTCTTTTTTTTTTTTTGCACTTTAGTACTCCCTTTGTCCCCTAAAAGTTTCCATTTCTTTTCAGTACGGAGATTAAGAAATTTTATTTAGATATATATTTTATGAGTTTTTAATTGTATTAAGAAATTAACAAAGTTTTCGATAAATGGTTGGTAGAATGAATGAGAATTTATCCAAATTTTATTAAGACATAGTTGAAGCAATTGATTTTTTTTTTCAATTTTTATTATATTATAATTAAATAAATAATCTAAAACTTCCAGAAAATTAAAAATTATAATTGTCATTCCTGCTCAAAAATGGTGAAGGAAAGAAATAGATGAAGAGTAAGAGACGTGCAAGGAAATGGATGTGATGTTAGTAGGAGAATATGCTAACCATGGTTAGTTTTGAAATAAAAGATAAAAATTAAATAAAAGAAAAAAAGAAAAGAAAATCAATTTATTTAATATTATAAATCACATGTCATTTTTCCGAGAGCGCAGGCCACTAGTCTGCCAGAGTGGCTTATGTGTACCACAATTGTGCATCCTTGTGTGTACCACACCTACATGTCGACACCCTTGTACTGTGGTACACACAAGGGTATACAATTGTTGTATATCTAAACTTTTGTGCTAGTCTGCCTCTCAACATCAAATAAACCTGTAGATATGGAACCCACGGTCAGAATTACAAAGTTAAGGACAAATTAGGATATTTAACTATTGGTTTCAAAAATTTCATGTACGTAAAATCTGTCTATTTTTACAATTAAGAATTTTCCGGCTATAATTGCATTCCCCCGTCCCAAAAAAATATCCTATGTTTTCATTTAAAAATAATTATTTTCAAATTTAGTCAAAAAAAAAAAAAAAAAACTTAAACTAAGCCCCTATAATTAAAAAGAAGTCTTTAAAGCTCTTATAGTCATGAGTGTGTTTATTATATAAATAATTAGCAGACCCGTCCAATTATTATTGTATATTAGTACCTTCATTGTTTGCTACTATGTGAACACACTAAAATATATAGATGTGAGAAGATATGAAAATCCTAACAACCCGAATAATATAACTCAAATTATAACAAAATTCAAAAGCTAACAAATAGTCGACGTTGAATTAGCTGTGTTGCTCTGGCATGATTTATTGTGTTTGTGTAATTATTAAATTATCAATTAAAATGTTTAGTCTGTCGTCGAACCGAAAATCCCTCATAAAATCGATCCCATATAAATTGTACAGTGAGGTGGTATATTTCTAGTCCAAAGAAGATAAGCCTAACATATTATATTCGAAGATATATTCATAAGTGCTTCATCTCATGAGTCGTGAACAATCATATACTACTCACAAATATAAAACGATATCATTAATCAAATGCATATATAAAAGCAGATCTATTAGTTTTGCATATGGAGATTGCACCCGTTATACTATCATATTCCAGAAAAGAAACTCCCAAGCAAACAAAGTTACTCGGTAATTTGATCAACTACATACATGAATTTATTGTGTGATCTCGTAATATTCTAGGGCGGACCCAAAGCGAGCGCCTTTAGTTTTGTAATAGTCAATATACTCTCTGAACATGAACTCTCTGTATAGGGCTGGACTTTCTTCAGACACCAGCTCTTTGATGGGACCAAATGGCTTGCCGGCTGCTTGAATGCTCGGAGTAGAGAAAGTTGCCACCGAGATTCTCGGCCCCACAGACTGGGATAGCACTCTGTGCTTCACGCTAATGAACTTGTCATTGCTAATCATCTGCATCATTTTATATATGTATCATAACTAGAAACATATACTCCCTCCGTCCCATTCATATTGTCATATACGGTTTCGGCACGGAGTTTAAAAAACTTGACTTTTGTGTGTAAATATTGTGGGCCCACATAACTTTTTATGATTTGTAGTATTTTTTCATTTCTTTTTATGGAAATGAACGGTATCAGTGTGACAATTTGATATAATATACAAGACGATATGAATGGGATGGAAGGAGTATATAATTAATGAAAGGGTAGGCGTACCTGCATGAGATCTCCAAAATTGACAATAAGAGCTCCACGAACTGGTGGGACATCCACCCATTGGTTGTCATAAAGCATTTGGAGGCCTCCGAGATTGTCTTGCATCAGTAGGGTTAGGATAGTAGTGTCTGAATGTTTGGGAGATCCTAGGGTTTTGTTAGGCTCGGGACAAGCTGGGTAGTAGAGCAATGACATGGACTGGCTTGTCATGTACTCATTTTTCAACATGTAATCAGTGGGGATCCCTAGAGCTTCCGAGAATAACTCTGCCATAATTACCCTTAGCCCAACCATGTACTTCCCGTACTCAAGCACTTCCTTTCTGCAGGCCGAAGGGATCTCCTGGGGGTCAATTTGGTCATTTGTGTAAACAATTGACAGAATATCCCTCCAGCAAGCTGGAATATCTTCCGAGGCTGGAAGGTTGCTGTTGAGCTTGGCCTTTTTGTTCCATTCAGTTGTGTAGAATACCTTCTTCTCCTCCAAGGCTTGCTCGTGGAATCTTTTGTCTGCTTCCATCATGGCGTCCATAACTTCCAAGGGGACGCCATGGTTCACGATGCTGAAGAAGCCCCACTCTTTGGCCGCCTTGCGGATAGCATCCACCACCTCCTTCCTCCTCGAACCGCCGCTCTCCGTGCCGTCTAAGTCTATCACGGGCAGCTCCAGTGGCGAGCCTTGGTATCGCCGATGGAGGTCCAGATTCTCCTGCGGGTGCACGAAGAAACGAGGTATCTCCGTGGCTCCTGTATCCACCATACCCTTAGTGCCTGCTTTTGTTTCGTCGAACATCTTAACTTCCTCCGCCCAATTGTAGTCTCCGTTGCAAGAAGCCACCATTTTCGAGAGATTGAAGTGTCGAAAAAGCTTAGCAGAAATACTTGTAAGGGACGTTTAGAGGACTGAATGATAAAATGACTAAATTTGGCAACTATATATGCAATTCGGATCCTCTGTCCCACTTTCTTGTGTCCCACTCACATTTTAATTGTAAGCACCTAGGTGCTTACGAATACGCCAAAAATTCAAATTGTAAGCAGCTAATTGCTTACTGAGAGTGAGCCACGGTGTGGGACACAAAAAATGGCACAGAAGATCATGTGGGCTATATATGTGCGAGTCAAATATGGCAGGCTTATAAACTGCCACATGTAACTTACTGTGTGTGAGTCAAATTTGGCGTACTTCTTTATTACGGAAATTATAAAAATAATAGTGGTAGCCAAAATAATTAAAACGAAAAACAAATCTAACCTTATACTATCTTAAAATACATATTTAGTCATTTTGTCCTCTTTTGTTGACTTTAGCTGCTGTGACAAGATGGGGTGAAAAATTATAAAGGCCATACCATCGGCCCGCCTTAGGCCCTCCATCGGCCGATGGAATTACTCGGCCTCGGCCCATGAAGGGCCGAGGGACGGCCGATGGAGTTGATGGACACTCCCCTTCGGCTATCCATCGGCCCTACGCGTTTCAAACGAAAAAAAATGTTGATGGCACAAATTCCTACAACTCACATCATTCAATCATTGATTCAGGACAAAATGACTAGTTTTGTATTTTTATTTAGTGATAGGCTAAAGTTGTTTTTCATTTACTCTATTTGGCTACTACTACAAAATAATATTTTGTAATGTATATTGATTGACTTTGGCTAATTAATTTTGTTTATATATTTTTAATTATTTTTGGAAAAACAAATTCTTAATAAAATACATCAATCAGGAAATGTACGCTTTTAATGAGACGAATGAATTATAAGTGATATCAACTATGCAAAAGAATAAAAGAAACTTAATATATAGCGACTGCGTTTCTACTTTATCATAAAAATGAGGGTTCTAAAATCAAATTTAACAAACTTGCCAGCCAAACTTGGGATAGTGTGCGGCCTACTATCAAAATATTATTTAAATAATTAACTATTATATAAACGAAAAAAGTGATTCATTATCATACAGGTCATTAATGTTTGGAATTTATACAGGATCATTACAGATTTGATATGAAAGATTTAAAAAAAACTAATATTATAAATAGCACTTGAATAATCAATCTATCTATACTCTGAAGTACAATAAACTAACTTGAAGAAAACGGAAAAAAAGATAATAATAGTAGAATACTACATGGAGTCTTATTAGAAATAAATAAATAATAAAAAAAATTTAAATTCAAAATTCATGTATAGAAAGAAAATTCATAAAGAATTTGTGTATTTATTGATAAATTGGATACGGTCGATGTTGACTCATCCAACATGTCAAGCCGGAAAATGATATGTCAGCTCATTTTTAACTCTTGTGCAATTTGAATCAAATCAAGAGTTGTTGTATTTATGAGCCTAAATTGAAAATTCGCGTATAAAAAAAGAATTTGAAAGAAAAAGTATATTTAGAGGAGAATATCCGTATAATTAATAAGTGTTGTCGAATCAATTAATAGATAATTATGTTGTATGGTATGGGATCTAGTTTACTGAATAAATAAAACACTATTTTCTAGATGAATAAATCTTTCTTAAATTGCAACTCACTCATAATTTGGATTGTCATACGCTTTTTCCTTTTTAAAAAAATTTGGATGATAAAGGAACCTATAACTGCTATCGAGGTACGTTAAAAAGACAATAAACAAAGCAAGTGAAAATGAAATCAATATAAATTTTAAACACGGCAAAATCTTTCCTAAACCAACCAAAAAAGACAAACTAAGCAAGACTACCTACGAATCTGAATTGGTACGTAAGACTAGGGTTGTAAACGAATCTAATAATAGCGAATATCTCTGTATTCGATTCGTATTCGGTTCGATATTCGAATATTCGTATTCGTATTCGATTTATATTCGAATATTAAACCTTATTCGTATTCGATTCGATAATGCTATTCGAATTATTCGATTCGATTCGAATATTTGATTTGTTTGTTTGTTAAATAGTAACTATTCGATTATTCGACTATTCAATTCGGCTATTCGATTCATATTTGGTAATATTCGATTCGAAACTATTCGATTCGAATTTTGTTAGACAGAGCTCCTTCTTGCCAAAGTATCTCCAAAATGCTAAATTCACACCTTCAATTTCACAACATCCAATTTCACATTCAATTCCTCAAGAACAGAGCCTTCTCGTACAAATTGAAGCCAACCACATGATAATTCAACTTATTACAGCAGGGTCAAACTCAACAGTTCTGTTGAAAGAATAATGAATAAAGTAAAAGCAAAATCAGACAAAACCCTAGTTAACATAAATTACTTCCTATAATCAGAGGATGAAATTGAAGAAGAAGGTGGATTCTCAGCCTCAAGCGATAAACTCCGCTTCAACGAGCTCAAACTCGGGATCAAATTAACGAACTGCAACACCGCCGCCGCCGATTTCTTCCTGTTGGTCCGGAGACGAAAAGTCAGGTGTAGAGGGGGGGGGTGAATACACCTGAGCTCTGTTTCTTTTTCTCAGTGAAGGTCAGCTGAAGCTGATGTTTGCAACTAATGAACAGTGCCAAATAAGCCTTCGATCACTGGGGTCAAAGTGAGTCAGCTTCTGAGCTCTTCTACTGACTGATGTCAGTATTACGAAACTCAGTCGGAGACTGTAGTGCGGATAAGTGTTAGGCCCGGAGTCGTCTCTTTTGAAAACGTGTTTTCGCAATGTAAAGTCTTTTGGCTGTGCGCTTTTTAAGATACGTTTTATGTAAGCTGATGATTTAAAACTGTGTTAAATGCAATGCGATAAAACAGTAAATAACACAAGCGATTTTTAACGTGGTTCGGATAACAGATCCTACGTCCACGGTCCTGAACTCAGCAGGAGAAACTTGTTGATTAATCTGAGCAAGTCTCAGCAAGGAAACTGTACGCAGGACAGATCCTTCTAAGTTATAGTCCTTAGCGACTTTTACAATCCAAACCTAAGTTTAGAAGGGAGGGAATATTCTCCAACTGAGAAGGAGTTCTTACAACAAGAACGATTCACTAAATGTGAACTCCTTCGAATCTAAGCTATGAATCTAGCAATGAGCTTAGTTTAGAGAAGAAAGGGATCAAAGAGCTCTAGAGAGATGAACTACAAGAAGTGTTCTATGAAAACTAGTTCGTCTCTGGATAAGCTTGAAGGTTCTAGAGCGTTGTGAGCTTGAATGATTTCCCTTGATTTCGCGTATATTCCTCTGTGTTTCGAAATCTTCAAATCCTTCTCTATTTATAGGCTGTGAGTTGTGGCATATGTCCGTTGGAGACGACGATGCCACGTGTCACAAGCCTCCAAAGAAAACGGCCATAAATTTGAGCTAGTTGCAGCGAGGCGGTTAATGCACCGTTCATGAGAGCAACTTTTACCGTAGAGTAGGTAAGCGTTGTCGGCTTCTCATTGGTCGAGGTTTGTAGTTGGTGAGAGTGTCGAGTTGACCGTTCAAACAACCTCGTATGTCTTCTCGCCGAACTATTCGAAAAGACTTCGGGTGCGGGGTCGCTTTTACGTCGGGTACAGGGCCGAATACGTCTCTGTCTTCTTCGGTCGAGTCGTCCCGACCGATGAAGTGAGCTTCGATAGTCGGTTGGTCGATCGCGAAGGTATTGTGCTTGCATAGGTTCTTCCGCCGATGACCATCGGCCGATAATGTCTTCTACCGAGATCGGGTAAGCCGATGCGCCGTCTCCAGCTGAGTTTAGCATTCAGCTTCTGACGAAGAACGCAAGCGATTACACTGATGACATGGGGTTCTGAAAAGTATCTTCAGCAGAAGATCAGTTCAACAACTACCCCGTACAGGACTTAGACAAAAACAATAAACATAACATCAAGTCTAACCTATACATCAGCTAATCCTATCGACACACTAATCTACTGATATCAGCTCGGTTTTGGGATCTTCAATTCCATAGTACTACTATGATTTCCCCCAACTTCTTTTAACCCTAGAACAGCTGAGTATCAATCTACTGACTCATATCCAACAATTTCCCCCTAATTGATGTTGCCAAAACCTCTATACTCTAACATCTATCAAAGATATCGTCCCTCACGACAACAATTTCCCCCTTAAAGCATCTGAGGAAAAACTGATAAGAGTAAATGAACTTCAAGATGTGAGAGAAAGGCAAGATCAGAGAAACTGATGTGAGTGTGTGTCAGATCACTTGGTGATCAGTCGTGAAAACATGACACTAAAAAGCTTAAAGACAATGAGCGATTGTCTAGCAAGCGATAGGAACTCTTATAGATAGATCGACAAAGTACATGTTCCTATGCTATTACAAAGAATTATCAAAAACAAAGAGGAGAAATCACTGCCGTCGTCCTCAAGCTCGAGTCTTCTTCTTGAAATCCGCCGAGCGATCACCTGGAGGGTCCAGGCGAAGAAAATTTATAAATCCTTTTGCGCAAAACCCGGATTTCCTCTTGATCTTCCCGGGCTCATGCGGATGTAACTCATGCCGATAAGCTGCAGATTCGATTTCTTCTTCGATAGACTTTGTGATGATAATGCCTTTAGCAAGCATGGGAGGAGGATATCTTCGAATGCGAGGTGCTTTCACAGAATGTTCAGCTTCTTTCATGATAGGCAAGAACCGTTCTCCGAGTTCGGAAAAACTTCATTAAAACACTCTTCGAACAGCTTGATCGCCGGAATGTCTTTCGGATAGAAGCCCCATACATACAGATTTTTAACAAACATTTCTTTGAGAGTCTCCCATTGATCATTCGGATCAGAGGTACCCATTTGTCCACATGAGGTGCGGAATCAGCCTTCATACGAGGAGTTCCGATAGTAGTCCTCCCTGTTCCTCGATCCTTCGGGGTATCCGTTTTCTCGGATCGGCCGCCGGCTTATCGGATAGGCTTTTCATTCTTGCCGGGTCGGCCATCCTTTTCTTCTCACGGAGAGCGGCCGCTCTAGTGTCTCCTCGTCCGAGACTCGGTCCCTTGCAGCGTCGCCTCCCGTGTCGCTTGTTCTTCCGCTATCCGCTCGGTGTAAGAGTAGATATGGGAATACTCGAGCAAGAGCTTTGATTTCAGTCGAAAGAGCCTTAGCAAAATCTTCTTGGGCTTTCTTCTTTTGCTCTTCGATCGTATTAATGACCTTTCTCTTTCCTTTGCCCCCGACGCCTTTGCCCTTAGGCTTTTTTCTCGCTTCACCGCCTCCTCTAGCCGACGCTCCCGGTCCAGCCTTGTCTTGCAGCTCTCTGGGCTATTCCCGAGGTCGAATGCCTCTTGCTCCGCTTTTGATTTAAACTTCTTGACCGGGGAGGAAGGAGTAGTGGATTCGGTAGCGATTTCCTTCCCCGACCTCTGCGGGCACTGTTGAGACTCTTCTTCTTCAATGGCTCTTCAAGGAATTGAGCGATTTCGTCTATGTGTGCAGGCGAAGAGGAGATGGGGGTGGCTTGTAGTGGGAAATCAAGGAGAAGGACCTCGGTAGATGTACCTTTACGAGTAGATGGTCCCGCCTCCGAGCCTCGTTCCCCCGAATCTCTGCGGCCGAGGGCTCTGGGCCGAGGAGGGTCCCGCCTCCCGAGCCTCGTCCCTCAAGAATCGGACGTCACCGTATCCGTATCAGGTTCATCTTTCACAATATCTTCCCCCTTTTTGGCATCGCAATATTTGCCGGGGAGGTGCGGATAGCTTTTACGTCCCCGCTCCGATTGTGCATGTAATCTTTGATCCGGGTAACTTGTGTCATCAAAATCATCGACCAAGTTGCGTAGTTTTCCCGGTCTTTCTCTCGATCGCCTCTAGATTTCTTCAATCGAGCGGCCGACTCCCGACGGAGTTTGAGCAGAGCTTGATCATTTGATTCTGTTATTTCGTTCTGAATGGCTTTTAAGGCCTCAGCCTGTTGCTTAATGGTTGTTTGAAGAGAAATGGTTGCTATCTTGTTTCTCTCATCTATGAAGCCTTAAACTGTTTTCATGGCCTGAGTCAGCTGCTCCGAGAAAGTTTTATGCTGAGCGGCAAGCACCGCCGACTCGTGCCGTTAAATCGGCCTTTTGAGCACTTAGGGCCTGCTCAACTATCTCCTTGAAATCTGGCTGAGAAGCCTCTTTAGGAATTGAGATGTCGGCGGCCAACTTACTTAGAGCTTCGTTCTGAGCCTTGGTGTACTTCTCCCATTTGATATGAACATCTTTGGCTAGGAGTCGATTTTTCTCAACTTGGCGTTTGATAGCCCTGTTGATAGAACGTGAGGACACGGAACCGATGGGTTGTATCTGATAAGAGCTGGTTCCGAGCCTCTCGCTCGTAGAACAAGATCAACCGCTCCCTACTGTACTTCCGGAGCGGTTGTAGCCTCACCGATGTGACTATGGGTGGTGTTGGGCTCTTCTCTTGGGGAGTTTGTCCCTCTGCGCATTCTCCCCGGTCCCGCTTCCTTTGGTTTGCCATCCATCTCCTCATCTTGATCATCATTATCACCTTTATCAGAAGGTGGAGATGGGGGCGGAGCTGTTTCAGTCGGAGCTCTCAAGCTCGCAAATAGAGCATAGCAGCTCTCAAATCTTCGAAGGAAGCCACATCACCGGCTCTCCGAATCCAATCTTGGCTTGGAGCTCTTGCTCCTCCGTCGCAGCTCATCCGGTGACTCGCCGGGATTTGGCAAAGTCAATAAGAATGTCCCGAGTGTAGAAACCTTAAGAGCATTTGAGCTCTTGTCCTTCATCGCTATTTCAACCAGATCTGCGTGCTCGGCAATTTCTCGGTATCTCTTGTCGAATCTCAAGCGCAAGACGCAATCGAGTGGTGTCGCTTTTTTGTCCACTCAAGCAGTAGGTTCGGGTGACGGTTCCCTCTTGTCGACTCTGTTTCCTCGTAGCCGATCACTTGGACCTTGTCCTTGATCGTCGCTCCCTCGATTCCAAGATTCGAATCGAGTAGTTGCTCCTCTTGAGTAGAAGGAGGAGCTGGCTCTATGATGGAAAGTGGCTGAGCCAATGTGACCTCAGCAGGTCGAGTCTTAGCCAACCTCCTCTTCTTTGGCACTTGGACAGATGGGGGCAGAGCAGACGCAGCTCTCTTCGGTTCAGGTGGCCCCTTGCCAATTGACTTCTCTGTTCCCCTTTGTCATAAATTTAATACTCTTGAGATCGAAAGACTTTGAGTCCGCAAAAAGCCGAACGTTTCGTACCACACTCTCTATCGCACCGACATCTTGGTGCCGAATAGGAGCTTGCCTGTCTTGGTTAGCTTCCTCTCTCCAAGAGGCGAAGTAGTGAACTTCGGGCTTGGGCCTTCAATGAGTAGTATAGTAGTCGGCCCAGCTTCACTTCTACTCCATCGTCTATAATCATCATCGGTTGTATCCTCGGCTTAGAAAGCTGATCATAGGATCCACCGAGCTCGTCGAAATATGAGATACAACGTAAACTAAACCCCCGTACCGAGGTAGCAAAAGATTCCTCCCGTAGCGCCGTCTTGAACACTATGTCGCTGCGTCCGCAGAACTTTTGGACGTAATCATTTATCTCCCTTTCCTTATAACCAATGGGAGAAATACCAGCTGAGGGGAGTTGAAGGCTTGAACGAGAGCCTCTGAAATGTTGAAGGAGTGGGTAGCCTCCCTCCACTTATTTGGGGGCAACTTCCCGATCAGTAAACAAACGAAGCCTCTTCTCCTCCCCGAGGCAAGCGACTTCCGGTTGTAGTAGGCCTCCACAACTTGTCTCGGCAGATGAGAACGGGGATGCCTCGACACAAGAGTTGCCAGCCCTGACTTCTCAAGGGCGCCAAACACCGGCTCCAAATATGAAAGGTCCACCTGCCGGAGAGCCATCGTCGGCTCAAACTGAACCCGGATGGTCATGATCTCAACCATCTTCTCGTGAGTCTCGTACTATCGCCATTGAAATCTGCAAAACAAATTGTTAGGACTTGAAAATAGAGTAAGTCAGTGACTATCAGCAGATATTAATACATTACCGTGAAATAGGGCTTGAATGAATATACAACAATGCAGTTTGGATGAGGATTTAGGAAGATAACTGAATCGCTAAGAAAAAGCTCTAAGATATGAAAATGGCGAAAAGTGAGGAGTAATCGAAGTTGAAAAGATTTTGTATAAGTTGATTTAATCTTCAGTTTGAATCCTATGGTTCAAATTTAATCTTTCAAAATCGATGGACGTCTAAGATTGAATGATATAGAGGGTATGATTACTTAGCCGCCAATACTATAGATATACGTAATAAAGGTAAGTGAGAAGACATGCATTAAATGCGCGACGCAGAGCATTAATTACACGAAGCGAAGGGTCCTGCCGACCTTTCCTTAAACCTTAAACATAATAAATGGTAAGAAATAAATGCTCCTTAACAACCGAATGTAAGCGATCGATGCATTAAATGCGGCATGCTTCGAACAATTTAAGTGACGATACTACGCAAACCTCTTCACCGAACTTATCACCGGTTACCATCATTTATCGGGAGGATGGTTGTGCCGACGACCATGTTCCCCCTTGCCGTGTACAGGTGCATCTCCCAACCGAGTCATCGTACTAAGTTTTCCGACTTGTCGTGCCGATTCCATACCGATACCAATTGTTGCTAAGTATATCATTATCGGTAGTTGGCTTCTACCGACTTGTCTCGTAGGGATCCAGCAGACCTAGCTCAACCGATAGTTCTCCCGAACCTCGTTCTCGCCTAGTGGCTTGGTCGGTATGTCCGCCCTTTGCTTATCGGGATGGGATTTTCTCCATTCTCGATGTCCTTCTTCTCGACATGGTCTCCGATGAAGTGATGTCGAATATCCACGTGCTTGCATCTCGTATGCGTAACCGGGTTCCGAAGTTATAGCTATTGACCGGTGGAGTCACGTAGATGGGCACTTCATCCCGAGTTTTACCATAATCTCTCAATTGTTGTCGAAGCCAAAGGATCCGGGCACAACAACTTCCCCGCAGCCATGTACTCGGCTTCGGTAGTGGACGTAGCTACCGAGTGCTGTTTCTTTGAAAACCACGATATCGCCTTGCCGCCTAGGAACCGACATGTTCCGAAGTTGATTTTCGATCTATCCCGCATCCCGCATAATCGCATCGAATAACCTCGTTAGTGTTAGATTATCATCGGCCAGGATACCATAACCCAAAGATCGTGTTCCTCTTAGATATCGCAGAATCTTCTTCGCCGAGTCTAGATGACTTCGCTTGGGATTTGCCTCGAAATCTTGCGCATACACCTACAAAGATAAGTTATGTCGTCGGCTAGTCATTAAATAAAGTAAAGAACCAATAATAGCTCTATAATCAGTAGAGTTAACAGAAGCTCCCTTATTGTCTAGATCGATTTTAAAGTTTGTGTTCATGGGGATCTTGACTGGCTTGCTGGAATCACAGTCGAATCTTTTGAGAAGATCTCGAGTGTATTTGGCCTCGATTGATGAAAATTCCTTCAAACTGATTGCTTTACTTGAAATCCAAGGATATAATTCATCTCTCCCATCATAGACATCTCGAATTTCTCCTTCATCATTTTCTCAAACTGCTGACATATGACTTCGTTTCTGCAGCTGAAAATGATGTCGTCCACATAGATTTGCACCAGTAGTATGTCATCTTCTGACTTTATGCTGAATAGAGTGCGATCTACCGTCCCCTTCGAAAACCTTTTCAAGTAGAAAGTCCGATAGGGTATCATACCAAGCCCCGGGTGCTTGTTTTAACCCATACTGAGCTTTCCTAAGTCTGTACACCTGATGTCCCTGCTGAAAGCCATGTGGTTGTTCAACGTAGACTTCTTCCTTCAGAACGCCGTTCGAAAAAGCCGACTTCACATCCATCTCGATATACTTTAAAACCTTGATGTGTTGCATATGCTAGGAAAAGACGAATGGCTTCCAATCGCGGCGACCGGAGCGAATGTTTCATCAAAGTCAATTCCTTCACTTGACCGTAACCTTTTGCAACTAGTCGAGCTTTATTTCCGACAATGACGTTGTTTTCATCTCGCTTGTTCTTGAAGACCCACTTTGTTCCGATCACGTGCCGATGTCTGTGTCCGTCAACAAGCTCCCATACTTTATTTAGCACGAATTGGTTCAGCTCTTCTTGCATGGCTATGACCCGGCCAAGCATCTTTAAGTGCATCCTCTATCGATTCAGGTTCATCTCAGAGACGAAAAACAAGAGTAAAGTGAGCTTTCGCCTTGACTTAATCTTGATCTTGTCCTTATAGTAGCCGACGGATCTCCAATGATTAGATCCGAAGAATGAGCATCGAGCCACGAGCGTCCGAGTCGGGCTTCTTCTTCGATACTACTTTTGCACAATCGGTAGGAGTATTAGGCATTTCGAGAGTCTTGTTTTGTGACCGAAGCAATTCAAGAAGAAGATTAGGATCTACCGAGTTTCCGGATCTCGGGGCATTTAGCTCGGAACATTTAACGTTCCCCCCGAGTTTATATTCTCGTAGAGGTCTCGGTTACCATGGGGGCTTCCTCATCGACCGTTGTTACCTCGTTGTTGATTCCGTTCGGAGAATCAACCAGGTCGCCTACGTTGCTTGTTGACCGAGTCTCGAATTTCATCATCGTCCGACTCATCATCCCAACAATGCCGGATCTTCTCGGCTTTATCATTCATCCGAGATCCCGTAGCTTGCTTGCCGACATCTTCGGTGTTTGGCTCAAGATCTTTCCCCGTCCTCGCAACAAACTCATCAAAAACAACATGAGGGCTTTCCTCCATGCAAAGAGTCCGATAGTTAAAGACTCTAATGCTTTGTCGACCCGAGAGTATCCTAAGAATACTCCTTGATCGATTTGTCGTCAAAGACTTTCAACCGATCTTTCCCATTATTGTGGATAAAGCAAGGACAGCCAAAAATATGGAAATGAGAAATAGAAGGAATTCTCCCTTTCCACGCTTCGTAAGGCGTCTTCATGTGTTGCATTGTAAGCGGTGAGCGATTCCCGAGTGTAGCAGGTCGTGGTCGGTAAGCATCCGCCCAAAACTTTGAGGGTAGTCCAGAGTCCGCTAGGAGCGTTCTTGCCGCTTCTTTGAGTGTTCTATTCTTTCGTTCAAGCAAGTCCGTTCTGGCCGAGGGGTGCGTGCACTGATGTCTCGTGCTGAATTCCCTCTTTATCGCAGCAGCTCTTTAACTACCGAGTTTAGAAACTCTGTTCCTCCGTCTCGAGCGTATCCTCCGTATCTTGATGTCCTTCTCCACACCGAGCTTTTTCGGTAGATTAGGCGCTCGGTCCCGAACATCGACTTATTGGCGATGAAGATGACCCAAGTATATCTCGAGTAGTCGTCTATGACGACTAGGGCATACTTCTTGCCTCTTATAGTCACTGGAGAGACCGGCCCGAAAAGATCCATGTGGAGCAAACCAAGGATTCCATCGGTGGAAGGTGAAGGAATAGGTGGATTGCTCTTCTTTGTCTGCTTTCCCTTCGTGCATGCTTCACAATTTCTATCTTTGATAAAAGATTCCTTGGGCAGTCCTCTGAATTTAGAGTTCTTTGCGAGCTTGTTCATAGTCTTGACGTTCAGGTGGCTGAGTCTCTTGTGCCATAGCCAGCCTGACTTGTCACTTGATTTAGTCTGTGCGCAAGCAAGCAAGCCTCGAGTTCTCGCGGTTTTCCGGTTGCAACATAGATGTTCTTCTTCCGCGAGCCCGACAACACCGTTTTCCCCGTAGATTTGTCAACAACATCACGTAAAACCGGGCGTCAAAGATAACTCGTTAAGATTATCACGGAATTGATCGACAGAAAGGAGATTATGTTGAAGTCCTTCAACATATGTTACTCTTGGAACTGAGGCAGTCCCAATGTTCAGTGTTCCATATCCCCTTGTGTAGCCTTTGGAGTTGTCACCAAACTCAACTCCGGGACCATCTTCTTGTACGTAGTTGGTCGCCGAGCTCTTCCCGATGTGTCATGTGTCTCGAGCAGCCGCCGTCCACTATCCAAGGGTCCTTATGCACCCGCAAAACGTAAACATTTTTAGGTACCCTTTGGTTCGGTTGGGTCCTTACAGGTTAGTGGGTGATTTCGAACCCGGATCCCGCCTAGGAACCTTAGAAGTCCGAGACTTCTTCTTCGAACCTTGTCGCCTTCTCTATCTTTAGGACTTGGAGATACTGACTTCTTGTTGACTTCTGGGGTTCAGGAGCTTTCTTCTTCCGAGTCTTAGCGCTTCTCCCGACCCCCGGCTCATAGTAGTATGAACCGTCTTGAGCCGGATGCTCATATAGTGGTTCTCTATATTGGTTCGCCCATCCGACCTTCTTGGTTCCCCCCCGAGTTTGATCGTGGTGTCCCGGGGCTGGAACTATTGGTCACCGCTTCTTCCGGTTGCTCGACTGAGGTGCAATAATTTTCTATTTGTTCTTCGCCTGAGGTGGAGTGACAGCAGTTTGTACTTTCCCTCCGACGAACCTATCGGTCGCAAGTCTGAGCTCTTGGAAGTGGAAGCTTCATGTTTGTAGCCAAGGCCTTCCTTCACAGCAGTTGGCCGTTGTGCTCTGAGCATATTTTCCAACTTCTCCTTAGCTCCAAGGTAATGTTCAGTCATCAGTCCTCTCCAGACTTCGTCACTTCTTCTGAGTGAATCATAATCCTTATGTACGTCTGAGAGCTTCTGACTGAGTTGAGCTATTTCAGTCTCTTTCTCAAAATTGTCCTTGGTCAGAACTGAGATCTGAGTCTCTTGAAGCTAAGACTTAGTCATAAGAGATTTAATCTCTTCCTTGAGTCTCGCCACTAGATCCACTGACTCAGTTGAGACCTGACAATCAGAAGAAAGTCTCTGATTTTCAGCCTTTACCTGTTCAAGTTCCTGAATCGTTCTGATGAACTCTCTGCTCAGCTGAATCTGCTCCTCTAGTAGTTCATCATACGCTTGCACAATGTCTAGAGGATCATCTGTGACAGAACATGTGTCGTGTGTGCTATGTGAAGAAGAGGTTGTTTTAGGTTTAGAGTTTACCTCAGTCTCTTCTCCTGCCATCAAGCAGTATTCGGCTGACTCTTCAGGACTTGTATTTGTTTCCTCAACTGCGACGAATGCGGCTTCGTCTTCAGAGGAATACATGAAAGTATCCTCTTCAATTGAAGTTGTCGGATATCTCTCCCGGCTATGTAGGCTCGCCTTCGTTTGGCGAATTTTTCTCTTCGGCTCGCCGTTCGCTCTTTGAGCAGTCGAGAGTTCGGGACAGTCGTGCGATAATGTCCCTCCTTTTTGCGCTTATAGCATGTAGAGACTTTGTTGGCGGCGTTTTTTCCCGACCGAGTCCTTTGAAGGACTAGCGGCTTCATGCTCTGTTTTCCCGCATTCGGGTGTAGAATTAGATTCTTCCCCTTTTTGATAATCTTTCTTACCGTGGGTGAATCTCTCGTGATACTTCTTCAGCCTTCCCGACTCTCTCCTTTTCTCTTTGGTATTTGAGAGCCATCGCGCAGCGGATCGCCAGCAGATATTTCGAGATGACTTTGTTTCACCAAGCTACGCCTTGCTCGATGAAGTATTTTTGTTTCCGCTTTGTTGACGGTTGCCTTGAAGGCATGATCAATGTGGGTGTCACCTGAAGCACCGGAGCATCTCCCGGGGTAGGCTATGCTCAAATTCCTCCGTTTTTAGTTCCGTAAAAGATAACATCGGGAGTTAGAGAATTTAGATCGAACGTCTTAGATAAGTAGCAAATGGAAGCCACTTACGTCGAGGTAACGCTCTTAAGATCTTGGTGTTCATCTCTTTATTGGTGAACATCCTCCCCAACCCCATTGATGACGTTGACTTGGTTTGTGAATCTAACACCGAGCTCGTCAATCGTCTCATTTGGCTCCATAGTAAGGGCGTCGAACTTCCGAAGCTCTAGTTCGAGCTTGTTCTCCTTAATCCGAGGGGTTCCTCGGCTCAGCATGCCAGAGCATCCCATAGCTCTTTGTCTGTTTTACAATCTTGCACTCTGCCGAGGTGTGAGTCACCGAGCGTAGTCGGTATAGTGTTTCGTGCCACTCGGTCTAGATTGTGCAGCTTTTTTCTCTTCGGTGTGAAGGCGGATTTGTCTTTGGGAATCTTTGCACTCGTCTGTGCTCCTACGCCTTCTCCAAGCAGCAAATACGACGCCGTCGATCATGGGGATTATGGGTCCTGCTTTCAAGAACATTCGCCATGCCGTGCGTGGAGTGACGTAAGATGTGCCTCCATACGCACGCGCCAAACCGTATAATTTTCAACGAAGAACATCGGCACCATCCGAATACCCGACATATCGACATGTTGCAACGAGTATAGGGATGAGATGAAGAGATGCTTGTGCAGAAAACGTTTTCGGGATCGGTTCGAGAGGACCGGTATTACAGTAACCGGCGATCGGTTGAACAACTTGCGCTCTGATACCAATTGTTGGTCCGGAGACGAAAAGTCAGGTGTAGAGGGGGGGGGGGTGAATACACCCGAGCTCTGTTTCTTTTTCTTAGTGAAGGTCACCGAAGCCGATGTTTGCAAGCGATGAACAATGGCCAAATAAGCCTTCGATCACTGGGGTCAAAGTGAGTCAGCTTCTGAGCTCTTCTACTGACTGATGTTAGTATTACGAAACTCAGTCGGAGACTGTAGTGCGGATAAGTGTTAGGCCCGGAGTCGTCTCTTTTCAAAACGTGTTTTCGCAATGTAAAGTCTTTTGGTCATGGCGCTTTTTAAGATACGTTTTATGCAAGCCGATGATTTAAAATCGGGTTAAATGCAATGCGATAAAACAGTAAATAACACAAGCGATTTTTAACGTGGTTCGGATAACAGATCCTACGTCCACGGTCCTGAACTCAGCAGGAGAAACTTGTTGATTAATCTGAGCAAGTCTCGGCAAGGAAACTGTACGCAGGACAGATCCTTCTAAGTTATAGTCCTTAGCGACTTTTACAATCCAAACATAAGTTTAGAAGGGAGGGAATATTCTCCAACTGAGAAGGAGTTCTTACAACAAGAATGATTCACTAAATGTGAACTCCTTCGAATCTAAGCTATGAATCTAGCAATGAGCTTAGTTTAGAGAAGAAAGGGATCAAAGAGCTCTAGAGAGATGAACTACAAGAAGTGTTCTATGAAAACTAGTTCGTCTCTGGATAAGCTTGAAGGTTCTAGAGCGTTGTGAGCTTGAATGATTTCCCTTGATTTCGCGTATATTCCTCTGTGTTTCGAAATCTTCAAATCCTTCTCTATTTATAGCTGTGAGTTGTGGCATATGTCCGTTGGAGACGACGATGCCACGTGTCACAAGCCTCCAAAGAAAACGGCCATAAATTCGAGCTAGTTGCAGCAGGGCAGTTAATGCACTGTTCATGAGAGCAAACTTTACTGTCAGAGTAGGTAAGCGTTGTCGGCTTCTCATTGGGTCGAGGTTTGTAGTTGGTGAGAGTGTCGAGTAGACCGTTCAAACAACCTCGTATGTCTTCTCGCCGAACTATTCGAAAAGACTTCAGTGCGGGGTCGCTTTTACGTCGGGTAGAGATGGCGAATACGTCTCTGTCTTCTTCGGCCGAGTCGTCCGACCGATGAAGTGAGCTTCGATAGTCGGCTTGGTCGATCGCGAAGGTATTGTGCTTGCATAGGTTCTTCCGCCGATGACCATCAGCCGATAATGTCTTCTACCGAGATCGGGTAAGCCGATGCGCCGTCTCCACTGAAGTTTAGCATTCGGCTTCCGACGAAGAACGCAAGCGATTACACTGATGACATGGGGTTCTGAAAAGTATCTTCAGCAGAAGATCAGTTCAACAACTACCCCGTACAGGACTTAGACAAAAACAATAAACATAACATCAAGTCTAACCTATACATCAGCTAATCCTATCGACACACTAATCTACTGATATCAGCTCGATTTTGGGATCTTCAATTCCATAGTACTACTATGATTTCCCCCAATTTCTTTTAACCCTAGAACAACTGAGCATCAATCTACTAACTCATATCCAACACTTCCCCCCGCCGTCCTTCGCGGCGGCGGAATCGAGAAACCCCACATTTAGATTCGCCCAATCGGGCTTCCACGCCCAACCCACCAAAACACCGACGACGATCGCCGCCCATATCGGCGTCGCGAACGCCATTATCTCGAGGAACACATCCCCGACTGAGGGCTTCTGCAGAATCTCAAGAAGAACAGAAACCAACACAATTAACTCAGATAATCTCACACGAAATTGAAAAGGGAAGAAGGGAAGACGTGGGTGGGGAGGTGGGGAAAAGGGAAAGGAACGAAATTGAATTGGGGAAAAGAAAAAGTGAAAGGAAGTGGGGGGAGGGAAGACGTGGGTGGGGTATTGGGAAAAAGGAAAAGGGGAAAAAGTAAAAGGAAAAGTTTATAAAATTATTATTATTATATATAAAATAATTATTGTATTTATAATTTATATTTAATCGAATATTTACGAATATCGAATCGAATATTACAATTTTGTATTTGTATTTGATAAGTAAACGAATCGAATCGAATATTTATAATCGAATTCGAATCTCAAAATTTCGAATACGAATATCAAAAATACGAATCGAATACCAAATCGAATCAAAATTATTCGATTCGTTTACAACCCTACGTAAGACGACCTCAATATACTTTTTGTTGGGACAAATTTTTGTGCACGACGTCTTGTTAGCTAGAATCAACAAAATATTAGACCTTTGAGAACAACAATCCACCTACCATGTACCTATGTTCCAACAATTCTAAAACATTAGTACTCCCTCTATTCTATTTATTTTTTGATACGGTTATTAAGAAAATATTATTTTATGGTATACACTATTTGATTTTTTGAATAGTTAATTTTTGTTCACATATATTTTACTATTTTTAGAAATGAGACACTTCTAATGAGACAAAGAGAAAAATGGAAAACTACTATGAAACAGACGGACTACTACTACTTCTTCTTCTTCTTTCTTTTTTTTTTCTTTTTTTTATAGGGTATAGTGTATTTTCTTTTAATTTAGTCAGCGTATGAACCGGCAATACTAATAGAGGTTTAGATTAATAAATAAATAAAAAGTCCGCTGTAGATTTTTGGCAACAAATATTGTTCTGGCCAGTCAAGTTCAGTAAACAGTAGTTTAATCATTAGAATCCCCATCATCAACTAGTATTATTGTGCATTCATTAATTAAACCAGTTGCATGTAAAGCTTTCCATATTAAAGACTTTTAAGTACAATTTCCAGGTAATTATTAATCCCTCAATCCCAAAAAAAAGTGTCATGTTTTTTTTAAAAAAAAGTGAGTCACACACCTTTATCAATTTAAATAAATTAAAAAAAATAATTAATTTTATGGGTCTCACACTTCTTCTTCACAAATCTATTCAAAATAAAATTTTATAGAATAAATAGTCCCCTTGGGATGGCGTAGCGGTGAAGGTGAGTGGTCTGGGACCGATAGGTCATGGATTCAAATTCCATTGGAACCGCTATGTGTTGTCTGTCACCTATGATTAGCCTATGGTGGAGTCATGGACAAAGAATCTCATCATCCAAAAAAATTAATAATAGTAGAATACTACATGGAGTCATGGACAAAGAATCTCATGGATACATGTGGGACAATGTATTGCCAACAAGTGCGCACAAGATTTTTTCATAATTATTTTAACCTTTCTAATTAATATGATATGTATTGTAAGTAAAAGTCGCTTGTTCGGTATTATTGTATTACAGAGTTTATTGTATCAAAGTCATTACTTTTATTTATAATTGTGATTTATGAATTTCATATAAATTAAATAGAGAAACATACATGCTAAATATAGCATTGAAGCACTATATAGTACTCTCTTCGGCTTATTATTAATATTTTGTTTATTCTTACGGATTGTCTCATTATTTATATTTCATATACAATAAGAAAATAAATAAGTAGATTACAATCAATTTAAATAAGTGGATTTTACCACTTTAAATCTTTACACACCCCCACTTTATACCCTTATAATTAATGTCTTATCTCTTAGTCTAATTTAAATGGGATATAAATAATATAATATATTTATTTTCCTTAAATAGTTTGGCAAATTTCATAAGTAATCTGGATCTCGAACTACAATGGGGGAGATGTACAAAAATCCATTCTTTGCTTGCTGATACGTAGAGTCGGCAAAATGGGCCCGACTCAGTGGGCTGGCCTCCGGTACCCGAAAAAAGAGTTGGGTTGGGCTCTGAAATTAGAAGTCCGAAGGTATGTTGGGCTTAAAAAGTCCGCCCAAAAAAATCATAGGCTTTATGGGCTTTGGCTAAAAAAGTATGGGGTTATTGGGCTAAAAAGCCCGCCAAAAAAATATAATTGTTAGATAATATTGATATTAATATATAAATATAAACAAATGAAAAATATGGGAGAGAAAAAGTTATCAAAAAAAGATTCAAAATGCAATTAATATATGTTGAAACTTGGCGATTGTAAGTTGTTTATTGTCTCAATTTGAATTTTTGTGATGTTTATTTATATACAGCTTTAAATTTTGATATTTATTTATAATAAATCTATCATATGATCTATTTAATTTAGTTAATTACTTCATAAATTATATTTTATTCAATATTAACATATTCTGTTTAAATTATACTCCCTCCGTCCCGGGCGACTTGGATGAATTCTTTCCGGCACGGAGTTTAAGAATAGTGGGTAATTGTTTTTAAAGATGTAGAACCATTAATTTAACTTATTTTAGTTTTCTTAATGATTCACTTAATCCATTTAATATGTTGACCTCATTTCAAGTGTAAATAATCAAATGAAGGAACATAAACATAAATCCAAATACATGTATTGAACCTCGTTTCAGAATATAACTCTCGCCTCTCTCCCTCAAGAACAAGCCCTCGCCTCTCTCCCTCAAGAACAATCCATGGCCTCCGACTTGATGAATCCCCTACCAAAACTGCTAAATCCCCCTCCTTTCCCCTTGGATAGTACATCCGGGGATAGTGGGTCAGTGCGATATTTGTTTTGTAGTGAAGGAGACCGCCACGTCGACGCCCCATGCCACCCCCTCCGAGCGCCGATCTTCGGCTTCAACTACTCAGATCTGGCGCCGATCGACACGAACTTTGGCCTTGCGGCTTTGATTCGCGCCGAGCGGGAATATTTTGAGTGTGAAACGGGATTCGATCCCGCATATCTAAATGTCTATGGTTGTTCCTCTTATGTTCCCGAAAGCGTGTTCGAATTTTCAATTGACGGGTCGGGTGATATTATTCCTCAAGCCGGAGACGATTATTCAATGACTAATTCGGACATGATTGTTCCCGAATCCGTGTTCGATTCGTCAACCGTGTCGCCGACGAATGGGGACGAGTCGAGACTTGTCAGAAAATCAAAGGAATGCAATTGTGCAATTCCTATTACAAAATTCAACAAATGGCCGAATAAATCGAGGCAAAGTCGCCGAAGCAATCCAGAAATTCAGCTGCTCTCCAAGCACAATCACTCGGTTGTGGAAAGAAGCCAAGAAGCAGCAACAAGCAGGTCAGCCATATATCTCACAAGTGGTAAGAAACATCCCAACCGATGCAAAACAGTTCATATTAACATAGAGTTAATTAAAAGCATAGAGATACAAAAGAGAGCAACAATAAGGAAGCTTGCATATTCAATCAAATGCTATCGTAGCACAGTTGGGAGATGGGCGAAAGCAGGGCTGATCAGAGCTCATTCAAGTGCTATTCAACCATCACTCAGAATGCTAAACAAAATTCACAGGTTAAGGTTTTCAATGGAGTCTCTTGAATTTGATAGAATTATGAGCATCTTAAAATTCAAGAGCATGAACAACATCATTCACATTGATGAAAAATGGTTCTACATGACACGAAGTACCCATCGATTTTACTTGACACAAGCAGAACAAGAGCCATACAGAGCATGTCAAAAATAAGAATTTCATTCAAAAGGTCATGTTCATGTGTGCAGTATGTCGACCTATATTTGCAGAAGATGGAACAGTATTATTTGATGGGAAAATAAGAATTTTCCCTTTCACACAAATGGTTCCAAAGAATCGAAACAAAGAAAAATAGACCAAAAGGAACTCTAGAGATGAAGCCTATTGATTCAATTACAAAAGCTATTATTAAAGATTGTTTGATCAGCAAGGTATGTCAGTTTACTGAAGTTTGCTTGCAGTGTGGTCAGAAAATGTATGCTATTTATTTGAATGAATGATGTAGGCAGTAGAACAGTTGACAAATATTGTTTCAAAGCCTATTTAAATTCAAGCAGATAAAAGAGTTTCAGTCTTTGTTTCAAAATAGTTTAATAACTTTATATTTTTGCATTACAGATTATCCCTACTATTAAGGCTAAATGGCCTCCATTTGCAAACAAGTTAATATTCATACAACAAGACAATGCAAAGCCACACATCAAGGATTCGGATCCAGAATTCAGGGAGGCAGCAAGTGGAGATGGATTTAATATTAGGATTGTCCATCAACCACCCAATTCACTTGACACAAATGTCAATGACTTAGGGTGGTTTAGGGCAATCCAAAGCATACAAATTGAAAGAGCATGTAAAACAGTTGAAGAATTAGTCAATGCAGTTGCTAGTTCATTTGAACAACTATCCCCCATGACCTTAAACAAAGTCTTCTTGTCCCTTCAAGCATGCTTGATGGAAATAATGAAAGTAAGGGGTCACAATTCATATAAACTACCTCACATGCGAAAAGATGCTCTCCTAAGACAAGATGTGCTTCCAATTGACTTGTAAGTGCCATCATGTTTGGTAAGGGAATGCTTTGTTGGGATTTTGTATACTGAAAGCAAATTTTATGCTTGTATACAATGTGTGTTGTCCCTACCACTATTTTATTCTCCTATCTGATAAATATATATATTTGCACATGTTATCCTTTATCTTGTATAAAAGTTAGATTTGTGTGGTGTGTCGGGTATCACAGAAGACAACACAAATTGGTTGAACTGACAAGATATAAACGGTTATCACAGCTGAGACAACTTAAGGATAAGTTGTCGGTTTAAGCTGTAATTTAGATAAGAAGTGGCTTGTCTTAGCTGCTTGTCTTTACTAGTACACTTAAGGTGGTGTATTGACAGATCACAGTGAGATGTGTTTTCCTAACTGACCTTAGTGGAGAACCAAGATCTCGGTGACTAAGCTGGTCTTAAGCTTGGTAAGACTTCAGCTGAGTGCATTTGACTATCTATCACTTTGACCTACTATGGTGAACGTCATCGCGACCGGATCTACGTATCTTGGGTGTTAGTAGTTATTTTTGGCTCAGGATGATTGTCTGTATCTTACAGCCGTATCCTAGTAAAATGGATTGATAATATCCCCTGAGGAACTCGAAAGGATTAGCACACTAAACCCGATCGGTTGATTAAATTCAGGTGTGTTAATAAGGTCGAGTGGTACTACTCAGGAATATAAGATGTTAATTAATTTAAGCTGTCAGTGAGCTTAATTAATTAACGTATATTTCTATCTTAAATACGGAGATCGATTAAGTCTAAAATACAAGCCCTTGCTCAATTTGAGATAAAGGGGTAAGTCAACACGGATTCTCTAGTGAAATGAATCTGTGTTTATTAATTAATTTTGCTCTGGGCTGAGCATGGATAATTAATTAATTTGAGGCTCAACTTTATTTCTTGTATTGGATCCCTGATTTGGCCCAATTAGTTGCCTAGTAATTTATTGTCGCTCAGAAATCATTATTAATGGATTAATGTATTTTTATATATTATTATTTAATAATGTTATTTATCTTGAATTAATTGGCTGGGCCAATTAATTGATAAATATTAGTAGCTCAGTAAATTAATTAATTATATTATGGGCTGGTTATGTGGAAGCCCATTAGAAATATAATTAAATTAATGGGTTACAAATATAGTAATATTATATTGGCTTTTGAAGCCTATATATATTAGTATTCTGTTTAGAAATAGATTACGCACACACACATAACTCACGCACGCAGCGTGTAAGAGAGAGAGAGAGAGAGAGAGAGAGAGAGAGAGAGAGACGATAAATTTTATTTTCTTCAGTTCTCTGACCACCCAGAGGAAGAAAAAAAGGCCGGGACACAGTCAGAAGATCTAACACAGGAGCAACAATCAAAGTCGCGACAACATACGAAGGAGGAAGGTATCATTCATAACCTAAATTATTCCTTCATGCTTAACTTATATGGTGGAGAATGACATCTTACAAGATGTGCAAGCATTGAAGTCAAGTTGGATTCTAGGCAGCAAATGAGTAAGGAAACTAAGCAACTATGCTTGTAAAAATCGTTTGGAACTATCTATCTTTTGTAGGCAGCAAGTAAGCTTGTAACTATCTTTTGTCAGTATATATCTTCATTGGCAGCAACTAAGCTTGTAACTATCTTTTGTAAGTATATATCTTCATAGGCAGCAACTAAGCTTCTAGCTATCTTTTGTAAGTATATATCTTCATAGGCAAAGAACTAAGCTTGTAACAATCTTCCGTAAAGAGTGAATGGTTTTATGTTTTGTATCTAAATTTAAGGATATAAAGGCATCAACTACCGCATGTTCACTATGCAAGAGCTAGGCATCAACAAATTACAAATCCGAAAGATTAAGAGGGAGGCAGCACATAACAAATCCGTCCTACCCAACCAATCGACATACTTAATTTTGGCTAAGAACATATCTCATAATGAAATGATAAAATCATTGATATGAACACGATATCACCTATATGTTTGATTTCGTAAGCGCAAGTAAACACTCATCATCTCAGAATACAATCACCACATCGATCCACACAATGCACTAAACAACAACCAGGAACAAAAGTTAACTAAAGAAGTAAGATTAAGGCTTTTCGTTAGATCTTACCCTACTGGATCGTCGGTCTCCCAATCTTCCTCATCCCGCATTGCGCCTTTCCGGACCTAACCCACCACTCAGATTTGGGGCTTCATCCATGGAGAACGGGCAAGGGTAGTATCTGTTCCTAGAAAGGTTGGATGTTGACAGAGAGGGACAAATCGGAGGCAAATGATTCGTAAATGGCCTCCAACTTGATCATTGTGGTCTTATTCGTCGGAAAAGAAGCAGGACGGAAACGGTTAAGGGAGAGGGAGGCGGCGAGAGCGATAGAGAGAAGAAGATGGCTAGATCGGAGGGAATACACCCGTATCTTGCCTCCGACTTCATCATTATAGTGATAGGCGACGAAGAACAACTGAGATCTACAATGGTGGAGGACGGAGGGAGGCAGAACGAGGGAGTATCGAAGAAGATGGGTCGATTTAGGGATTTAGATTATGAACAAGTTTTTTCATTTATTGTTTAAAGGAAAATAGTAGTCAAAGTAATTGAGTTTTTAGTTGGGAGATTACTTAAGTTAATTAGTGGCTATTTACGGAAATAAGTCAAGTCGGGTGGGACGGCTAAAAAAGTAAATTCAACCAAGTCGGGTGGGACGAAGGGAGTACATATTAATTTTAATTATATACAACAAATATATAATTAAGAAAAAAAAATATTAAATAAATTGGTGGGCTATGGCCGCCCGCCTGTCTGAAAACCCGGGGTCGGGTTGGGCTTCACAAATTACGACCTGATAAAGTATCGGGCGAGCTCGGGTGGGCCCAAAAATTGAGTTGGCCCAATAGACCCGGGGCTGGGTCAGCCCCCCACCCATTTTACCACCTCTACTGATACGTCACTAATGAGAAATGATTTTCGAACAATTATATTTAAGTAAAAAAGAAAAAAAGTAGCAGGTAATTAAAAAACAGTACTTATGACGATATTTAAGTCTAACTCGCCTCTAGTATATCAATTATATAGGTTTTTATGGAGAATAAACTAGAACCACTATTGGACATGTATATTGAATACTCCCTCAGTTCCACTAAAAGTGTCATGTTTATTTTCAACACGGTAATTTTGGTGAATTAATTTTGATTGATAAATATGAGAGACTCATACAATTATTTAATTATTTTTAATTGATTTGTGAGGTAAAAGTGTGAGATCCAAAAAATTAATTTTTTTTAATTTATTTGAACTGATAAAAATGTGTGACTCACTTCTTTTTTTAAAAACATGATACTTTTTTTGGGATTGAGGGATTAATAATTACCTGGAAATTGTACTTAAAAGTCTTTAATATGGAAAGCTTTACATGCAACTGGTTTAATTAATGAATGCACAATAATACTAGTTGATGATGGGGATTCTAATGACTAAACTACTATTTACTGAAGGGGCGTTTTCTTAAATACCCAGATCGAAAATTGAAAAGGTAATTTTACCCAAAGCTTATAATTGATACAAAAAATACCCAATTTTACTTAAATATCCCCACTTTTCAGACTTGTCAGCCTGCAAAACTGTTATTTTGCTTCGTTTCATGCGCAAATAATTAACGCAGAATCCCGCTCACGTACTGACCGAATCCCGCTCAGCCACATGGAATCCCGCTCGGCCACGTGGCAGGACGAGCCGATTCCCGCTCAGCCACGTGGAATCCCCCTCGTGACGTGAAATCCCGCGGGCGGCATCCCGCTCAAGCGTGGCCGGTACCGCTCGCGGGATCCCGCTCGGCCGCCTGTAGCTGCTTGCGGGATCCCACTCGAGCGTGCCCAGTCCCGCTCACGGGATCCCGCCCAGCTACCTCAGTCCCGCTCACGGGGAGTAGAATCCCGCTCGCGGTATCCCGCTCGACTTTTTTGACTTGGCAGGTCGTGCAGAATCCCGCTCACTGAATTCCGCTCGGCCGTTTCTAGTCCCGCTCGTTCCAAAATCGTGATTTTATCTATTAATACCGTGATTGAAGTCCAAAATTGAACACACTCACTCCTCTTTCATTTCATTTTCAACTACAAATTATTTATGTAGAATTTTGCTTCCTCGTTTCATAAAAAAGAAATGGATAGTTGGTATAATATTATTGTTCATTTTAACGGGCAATTTAACAATTTGTCCGAGTATATTGGCGGTGAAGTTAGAGTTGTCTCGCATTCCCCGGGAACAAGTGTTTGTATCCCTATTTTACGACAGTTCATTCAATACAATCTTAATCCCTTTTCACTTTCGTCAAATTATGAAATTTATTACACCTACGTTTCTTGTCATGGTATCATGCTTAGGTCCATTCTCGCGACCGATATGGACATAGTTCGTCTTTGTACTACACAAATCGAGCCGACTTTATTTCTCGAGCACTCTAATGCTCAATCTTATCATACACCCGATGTTGTTGAACAATTTTGTTCAAGGTTCAATTTTGAAGATTAAGCGGGTGGTAGCAATCGGGCTGAGAATTTTCACGAACAGGAAACTTTTTTTGCGAAGAGGATACCCATGTTCTATCCGACAGTGATGAAGAAAATATTTTGGATAGTTCATCCGAAGAAGAATACGATGAGGTGCCTGGTGCATTAAATCAATGTACGTTTGGCAACTTTGCAGCCTGGATCCGACGTGAAGGTGGTGTGAATCAACTGATATCTATGGTCATGCCGGACAACCCTGCCCTTCCAAGCAACGAAATAATATATGGTGGCACCGAAGAAGTAAATAACGATTTACTTCCACTCATTCCTCTCGATACATCGAATTCACCTGTGGTTCGAGATCTGGATCACGTTGTGGACTATCCACTCCGTGAATGTGCGACATTTTGGGAGAAGGCGGATTTGTTTGCTGCTATTGCACTTCGGCACATGGAACAAGGTCTCGATTTTAGGGTAGCTCGTTCTGACAGTGGTCGGGTTGAGTATAAATGCAGACGAAGTCGTGACTGCCCATTTTTTCTACGGGCATCGTTTCGCAGAGATGTGTTGTGGATTGTAAACTGCTTTCATGTTGAACACACATGTAATCGAGATTTTTCATAGACTGGTCCAAGAAGGATTCGTGCAAAGGCCCTAGCTGCTTATGTTGCTCGGTGAATGCACCGTAAAAAATCTATCCTAAAACCGAAAGAAATTATGGCAGCTATCCAGGGTGAATTCGGCTTTCAAGCAAGCTATAGTGTTTCTCTACGAGCCCGTAATTGTGATGTGGCGATGATTTATGGCGGAAACTCAAATTCGTTCAAGATGCTTCCTCGTTACCTCCACGTACTGAAAACAACGAATCCAGGTACAAGGACTGATCTGGAAGTCGATTCAGAAGGTCGTTTCCAACAATTATTCGTTACTTTTAATGTTTCTCGTGCCCCGTGAGTATTTAACCTCCGAGATCTAATTGTGGTCGACGCGACTCACTTGAAAGGAAGGAATAAAGGAGTGTTATTTGTGGCTTCTACGATAGACGGCAACGACCAAATATTTCCACTAGCCTTTGGTGTGGGTCCAATTGAGAATGATTACTCTTGGACGTGGTTCATGTCCCGACTCAGAGAAGCATTTACGATGCCAACCAATTTAATGATCATATCTGATCAACACCGGAGCATAGCTAACGCGGTAGAGGCTATTTATCCGGAAGCAGCCCATGGCACTTGTTACTATCATCTTCAGAATAAGCTTACACGATATGGTCAGACGCTTATCAAGATGTATCATGATGCTGCCTATGCTTATACGATGTATGATTTCGACCGTGCGATGGAAGGGATTCGTCAAGCCTATCCTGAGGCATACGAGAAGTTAATGGATGTCGGACCGGAAAAGTGGGCTAGATTGAAGTCTCCCATTCGCCGGTACAGTCAGCTCACCTCAAACATAGCTGAATCCATCAACTCGAGACTGCTCACAGCACGACGTCTGCCGATATGCTCTATGATCGAGGCAATAGGTCACATGGTGGAACAGTGGTGTGACCAACGTCGAGCAAAAGCCATGGCATGAGATAATCCGCTGACAATTGCAGCAGAGCTAAAGTTAGCTCCGTCGGAGGACCGTTCACATCGCTTCACTGTTGTGTCAGTGAACGGAGACAAATTCAAAGTTCACGACGGAACGTATCAATGGAGAGTTCAAATCAGCAGAAATACTTGTGAATGTCGTGAGTGGCAACTCGATGAGATCCCGTGTTCGCATGCTTGTGCTGCTATCAGGTATAATAGTTTTTCCGTCTGTAGGGTTGTTCCGGACTTGTGTATTAACAGATTTTTTATTTATAGGGTTGCCGGACTAAATCTACTAGATTTCGTGTCGGATGCATACAAGACTGATAATTGGAGGATGATTTATGCCGGAACACTATATCCGGTAGCCCCCATGCGTAATTGGCGGGTGCCGAAAGATGTGGCCTCAATGGTCGTGTTGCCGCCATTAATTACGCGTCAGGCAGGGAGACCGAAGAATAGTAGACGACCCTCAGGAGCCGAAGCAAGTACATCTAGTGGGAGAACACGCGGTCTGAAAAAATGCAGCATATGTGGTGTGGTTGGGCATACTAGGAGGAAGTGTCTGGGAACGGATGTGCCGGACTCACCGGAGTCGGAAGCATTTTAGTATATCGTAATTTGTAATTGTCAAAGTAATCAATGAATTCGTAATTATGTTAATTTGTATTATATGAATTCGTAATTATGTTAATTCGTAATTGGTGGAGTAATAAAAAAAATCCTAAATTGAATAAAAAAAATCATAAGTTCAAATCAAATATGTCAATAAAATACAAATATATAAATCAAAATAGTCATCTATTATCCGGCCTCGTATAGCACATGTAATAGATCCTCTGAGCCATTAACCGACGATACACAACTACATTGCCGAGTTCGTTGCCCCACTTGACTGTCGGGTAAGTGGCAATGAATTTCTCAACTACCATGCATGCCATCGGTCCACAACTCTTATCATCTCATTGCACCAACTGCTGCTCATGAGGCATAATCTGCACAACGGGCGACCGCGGGTGGGGATCCTGATATCCAAAGTCATTACGGGCCCGAGATCGCCGTAAGACAAAAATGGACCAATCAGCTTCGCTAGAGGTCTCAACTGCCGAATCCTACGTGCTCGGCCATGATCATCGGCTTTGTGCGCAAGCGAATCATACACCTCAATCCTCCAATTACCAATGTTAATCCGAACAGTGACCCAGTGATCGAAGTAGAGACATGCCAGTAATAGCTTCAAAAAAATAGAATTAATTAATATGAATAATTTAATATAAATAAACCACTAAGCAAAATTAATATAAATACTTATGTATTTGACACTATACCACTTTTGCGCATGTTCTATCAAGTTTTTACCGACAATGTACTACATGAGACTTTCATTCGGTCTCCAGAAATGCCCATAGTTGAAGTCCTGGTCGTGCATATCAGAATTCGGATCCGGAATGCATTTCTTCCAATTCGCACAGAGAATGTTCTGTTAAATAAATGAAAAAAATGTCAGTAATTATTTAATGAGCATAATACAAATATTGAATTATTACTTACGAAGAAAACCGAATCGACTATCACGGTCTTGTGATAGTGGGGAGTAGCCAACACATCGATACCCCCGAGGCTCTTCATCTTCCTCAGTACTCCCATATATAATTCCATGGTTTGTTTCTCCAACTCCTTAGTTGGATTCTCGAGGTCGTCGAATAATTCGGGGCGGACAACATAATTCGCAGCAATCGTGAAACACCATAGTCGAGATAAACAAGTCGCCGATAATTTTCAACTATTATGGGAGCGGTCATCATTGGGGCACCATACGGGTTAGCTCGGGGAGTCGTCAAAGCCTAAAATTAAATGATATCTATTAAAAAAACATGCTATAATTAATAAAATAAATTAAATAAAAATTAAATATTATACGGTACCTAATTAATTGAATCAACAGAAAAATCATCGAGCCAATTGTGGTCGTCCGAAAGGATTGGCTCAACCCGTACCGGGTTCGCAGACGATGCACCAACCTCGGGGCGGTGTGCTGAAGGCTGCTCCTGAGCAGGAGCATAATACTGACGCCAATTTTCACCGTCGAAAGGAAGTGGGTGCATGGGTTGTGCACCGTAGGACCAGCTCTGACGAGGCGGACAATCTCCGTAAATAGGGTCGAAATATTCAAACATGCTCCTCACCGACCCCGGAGCATAACATCCACGCTCGTAGACGCTGTGTCGATCCCGCATCGGTGGAATGACCGCCGCTGCTCCGCCTCATTATCTCGATTCGTCATCCAGCCTCCATAACCTCGGGCGGTACCCCGAGGCGGTTCTCCCTCAATCACGGGGCGGTACCCCGAGGCGGTTCTCCCCTCAATCACGGGCGGTACCCCGAGGCGGTGTTCCCCTCAATCACGGGGCGGTACCCCGAGGCGGTGTTCCCCTCAATCACGGGGTGGTACACCGATGTGGCTCTCTCCTCCTCAAACCGGGGAGAGTGATCTCCCATATCCTCATCTCGGTCACGACGATGTCCCATCGACACCGATTCACTCCTAACAAGACCGTGTGGTGTCCCACCCGCGTGAGAGGACGTAGTAGCCAAGCCTCGGCTCTTAGATCGACCAAACATCAACTGAAATAGTCCCTTCACATCCTGAACTATTTCCTTCCGCAAGTTCCGGTGTTCGCGAACTATTTCCTTCTGCAAGTTCTGGTGTTCCTCCCTTACGACTTTACGGACGTCGTCGACGGTCAAGATCTGTTGTTGATCGGGCTCCCTCTCGTCCGGGCTCCGTTCGAACTTGCTTACCACCTTCGCTGAACGGCGTTGCCTGCTCGGTTCCTCTAGAACCGGTTGGACGCCGCGATCGCTGTCCGAATCCGTATAGCTCTCGTACCCCATGCTCCCCTATGATCGTGGGATGTAACGGATTCTCAGCCGCAATATAGGACACATGTAGTCGATCGTCCCTAATGACACTCTGCCAATAATAAGTGTATGTCTCCGAGGCGGATGGTGTGAGACCATCTCGGACAACAAACTGCAATTACATTAAATAAATTATTATTAGACTACATTAAATTAAAAAATATATATAATATAAATAAAATCAACTTTAAATTTAATATTTTTACCTAACGATGCCAGAAACTGTTAAGCTTCTTTGGTTGGCCTCCACCAAAGAACCAATTCTTCCAACGAGGAAATTCAGTTGTAGACAACCTCTCTGCACAAATCGCTCCAAGATCTGGAATAGCCTCGTAGGACCAAATCTACAATGAATTAAAATCAATATTGATTAGTACATGATATATATGAATAATTCTAATAATTAAATTAATAAAATTATTATACACACCTGGAGTGCCCAAACGGGTCCATAGAAATGATATTTCTTGGACGTCTGTTCCGCCGTTCTCGGAACAAAAGTACAATAGTGCTTCAGCGCACCATAAGTGTACGAGCCCACGGGAATAGGTCAAATGCACGTAGATCATCCACTAATACCCAAATCCACGTGTCGACTAATTTTATGTCGCTATAACTGAGAAAAAAGTAAATTAAGGCTAGAACATGAGCCACCTTCAAATAGCCCAACTCGTCCAATCCTAAATCTCCATTCTTGAACTTTGACAACAAATATCTGCCCGTTATTGGTGTAAAATCATTTAATTGTTTGTACACAGTCGAGGAACGAGGATCTTGCTGAGCATGCGGATCAAAATTGTCGGATCCAAACTTTAAACCCGTGACAAGCGCATAGTCGAAACAAGAATAGCGGGTAGTCGTCCCGGACACGAAAAACCAAATAGCAGAATCATCTCCGTCCGCTTCAATCTCATGACACATTAATATATGGAGAGCCCTTGCTGCATTCCTACCCACCCTCCAATCCAAAAAGCTACCAAAAACTCCATTCCTAAATTCGTTTACTACAGCACCGTCCCCGATAACTCGAATTTTTTTTTAATTATATCAAAAATCTTCGGGTAGAACTCTATGTCTATCCTCGGAGTCGCATCGAGAAGATCAATTCTTTTAACTGCACCGATACAATATAATAGTTAAAAAAAATTACGAATCCCGCTCGGCCAAAAATTCAGAAAAATTCATGCTATGAAAATCATAAAATCATGCTCCAAAAATTCAGAAAAATTCATGCTCCTAAAATGATAAAATCATGCTCCAATTCAACATAATTCATGCTCAAATTCGAATAATCTCAGAAAATTTAACGAATTTAACAATATTATTCATGTCCAAATTGGAATAATTCTATAAAATTCAACTAATTAAACAAAATTCATGCTCAAATTCGAATAATTCTCAAAAAAACATGAACATGAAATAATTAAGATTCGCGCCAAATTAATGGATAAAATTCGAGCGGGACTATAAAATTAGAGCGGGACTAACCTGGTAGGCCATTCTTGTGTTTTGGAGTCGAATTCAACTACGAAATCGTATTCTCGAGCGGGATTCGGCGACGGAGAGGAGAGAAAATTTCAGAGGTGAATGGAAGAGAGGAGGAGACGAGCGGGATTAGATCTAGAGAGGAGGAGGAAACGTCCCGATCGTGAAATCCCACTCGGCGAGCGGGATTGGTTGTCGTCCGAGCGGGATTGGCGACGTGGCGGCGCAGGACGGCGGGACGAGCGGGATTCTGCCTGCGGGACGAGCGGGATCCTGCCGAGCGGGATTCGGTGTCCCCCGAGCGGGATTCGGCCGGTGCTTGAGCGGGATTCGTCTCTCGTTCGAGCCGGATTCGGGTGTTCGCATCCTTATTTTCGAGCGGGATTTGAATTTAAGTGAGCGGGACTGAGCGGGACTTGAGCGGGATTTAAGTCTCGAATTAATTTGTTTCGAATTCATGTGTTTTTTTGTTTGTTTCTTCAATTAATACGTCTCGAATTTAGTAAAACACCTGAAAATGATTGGTGTCAGTCAAATGTAAGTAAAGTTGAGTATTTTGTATAGTAAATATAATAATTGGATATTTTTTATTTTCTTTATATGAAAATGGGTAATAGACAATAATACCACTTTACTGAACGTGACTGGCCAGTACAATATTTGTTGCCAAAAACCTACCGCGGACTTTTTATTTATTTATTAATCTAAACCTCTATTAGTATTGCCGGTTCATACGCTGACTAAATTAAAAGAAAATACACTATACCCTATAAAAAAAAGAAAAAAAAAAAGAAAGAAGAAGAAGAAGTAGTAGTAGTCCGTCTGTTTCATAGTAGTTTTCCATTTTTCTCTTTGTCTCATTAGAAGTGTCTCATTTCTAAAAAAAAGTAAAATATATGTGAACAAAAATTAACTACTCAAAAGATCAAAAAATGTATACCACAAAACAATATTTTCTTAATAACCGTATCGAAAAATAAATAGAATAGAGGGAGTATTAAGGTTTTAGAATTGTTGGAACATACGTACATGGTAGGTGGATTGTTGCTCTCAAAGGTCTAATATTTTGTTGATTCTTGCTAACAAGACGTCGTGCACAAAAATTCGTCCCAACAAAAAGGAATATTGAGGTCGTCTTACGTACCAATTCGGATTCGTAGGTAGTCTTGCTTAGTTTGTCTTTTTTGGTTGGTTTAGGAAAGATTTTGCCGTGTTTAAAATTTCTATTGATTTCATTTTCACTTGTTTCGTTTATTGTCTTTTTAACGTATCTCGATAGCAGTTATAGGTTACTTTATCATCCAAATTTTTTTAAAAAGGAAAAAGCGTATGACAATCCAAATTATGAGTGAGTTGCAATTTAAGAAAGATTTATTCATCTAGAAAATAGTGTTTTATTTATTCAGTAAACTAGATCCCTTACCATACAACATAAAAATCTATTAATTGATGCGACAACACTTTATTAATTATACGGATATTCTCCTCTAAATATTCTGTTTTTTTTCAAATTCCCTTTTTTATATACGAATTTTCAATTTAGCTCATAACTACAACTCTTGATTTGTTTCAAATTGCACAAGAGTTAAAAATTAAAGTTGAAATAGCATTTTCCGGCTTGACATGTCGGATGAGTCAACATCGACCGTATCCAATTTACCACTAAATACACAAACTCTTTACGGATTTTCTTTCTACACATGAACTTTGAATTTAATTTTTTTTATTTATTTATTTCTAATAAGATTTTTTTAATGAACTACCGAATTCAGTTGAACCAAATAATGTTTAATTTTATTTTTTGTGTGTAATTTGGAAATAAAATGTAGAATGAAACTTAAGACACTCACATCCATCAATCAAAGTTTAGATAAAAAGATGTTCAAGAAAGTGGTAGCAGCAACGAACAATAATGAGAAATTTCTTGTAGCCTCTACTTAATAATAATAATTTTTAAAAATCATGTGTACTAAAAAGAATCCTGAGAAAATCTTAGTAGAAATAAATAAAAATTAAGAAATAGTAAATTTCGACTTTGTGAAAGAAAAAAAAATCAATTCAAAGTTCATGTGCAAAATGAGAAACTTTGGAGAGTTTATGTATTTACTCAAAATCGGATATGGTTGATGTTGACTCACCCGACATGTCAACAATCGTGTCAAGCAAAGAAAATAACATGTTAGCTTTGATTTTTCAGCTGTGAGCAATTTGAAACAAATCAAGAGTTGATGAACTTATAAGCTAAATTGAATGTTTGTATGCATAAAGGGAATTTAAAAAACATTAGTGTGTTTAGAGGAGAATATCCCTTAATTATATTGATGTGTTAATTAATGTTGTTTAATTTCTCTTTAACTAATTATTTTCTATTTATCTTCCTGTAAGTTTGTCATTTGGATTTCTCTTTCTTAGGATTTGTTAGGGTTCTAAGTGTGGGTATTTAGAGCCTACTTTTATATTGGTGAGGCTGTTTTTGAATGAATTAACTTAGACATATTCTCTTACATCTTCCCTAGCTAGTCTCATGTACGTTCCTTTTACGAACTGAAATTGGTGCCCAAAAAACATGAATTTGTTTAGCAAATTAATAGAATTTTGGAAGAGTTTTTTTAGCAGATATTCTGAATAGAATCAACGGTCGAGACTACATTAGGTGCATCATTAATGAACATTAATACTAAAAATTAGGATCTAGTGTATATTGCTAACAAACTAAGATTACAATATCTACATGCATGATCATTCACGTACTTTTTTCTAGGTAGAAATTATATTATTATGTTACTGCTATACTATAAGTAGAAAGGTTTAAATGCTACGGCTGATGGATTAACATACAATGTAAATTTAAAAAACAAAAATCTAGAGATGTAATTTTATGTGCTAATATTCGAACATAGCCATCCTCTTAAAGTAAAATACAAAAATAACCAACTCTTATATTATCTACACAAAATAGGCAAAAGTTGATTTTTTTCCGTCAGTCTTGACTGAAAAAGTCTGATTTCAATCACTTTCTACACTTAAAACATAATGGCACATATTTTTTGGTGTGGTGCCGAAGGGGTGTCGATTATAACAGTTGTGAAATTATTTCGAGGCAAATACGCGTAATAAATGCAGTGTCGATGGTCATCGGCACTACTTGGCACCGTTTTGGCACACTGTCGGCACCATCAATAATTTATGTGTCAGTTTGTTCTATTTGATAAAGTAACTAAAATCATACCATCTATTGGCACCGCTTCGGCACCATCGGCACATATCAATAATTTATTTGTCTGCCTTTTTAAACTAAAATCAGACATAGGCATTCCATCGGCACTAGAATTTTAATATAACTGAGAAGAGACAGAGAGTCATAACTCATTTCTTACTTCTAAAAAATAGTAAAGAAATCGTGTCTATTGATTTTTTTTAATGATTTGGATTTATGTTCATTTCTAAAGTTTAGTGCATTTCTTAAATTGGAATAAATTATAATGCCGATGGAATTTAGGAAACAACTCATCAAATTACTGATACATGTAAAAACTATAAATACAAATAATGCGAAATGACAAATAACACTAAATGACAAATTTATTCGACTCCTAGGCACCACGACCTTTTATGACCTTGTTCCCCGCAATTACTGCACTTTTTCTATGCTGGATTCGGGTACCGGATGTACCTGCTTCTGCACCGGATGGGTAACAACTATTCATCGGACGTCCTGCTTGACCCGTAATAATCATTGGTATTACAACCATTTCATGAACATTCAGGGGGACACCCCACTCACTATGTGGAGGCAACGGATTAACCACCCGCATATGCTTCCTTCCAGGTCGCAGCAGTCTAGTAATCAAGGATGTGATCATATAAATTCTCATGACGACTGTACAAAACAGCAACAACATGCCTACACGGGAGAATATCCAATTGCCACACCCCCACATTCACACGTCTTGTTTTATAGATGGACCCTCCACTGTCTCCTTTCGTCATCGACTCTAAATGTATCATCAGTCACTTGCGTAACATTGAACTTCCGGGCCTTCTCTACTTCTTTGCACATCTTCAAGTCCGAAGCTTCTGTTAAGTGATTATTTGTCAGGTTTGCTTTTTGTCGATGGGTATAGAACCACTTCTCAAGCATATACCAAATTGCCTCGAGCATAGTGCATATTGGCAATTGTCAAGATGTCAAGAGTCAGTAGTTGATAGATTCTGCAATATTCGATGTTAGTACACTATAACGTCAGGCCGAACATTATAATGTGGACCACTTTTCTGGTATAATTTCCATCAACCTCTCATAAGCTTCGGGTTTCTCTTCGCAAATGGCATTCATAGCGCGATGGAATGTTGAGGACCGATACGCGTATGCAGCCTCATGGAACACTTCGACAACAAATTTATCCTAACCTGTGAGCTTCGTTGCGAGATGGTAATAGCATAGACCGTGGTGCGCGTTTGGAAAAAGTCTCTTACCGCATTAGTTATGCTTTTGTGTAGGTCTGAGACAATTAATAAACTCTCGTCAGGTTGAAATGATGCTTTCAGTCGTCGCATAAACCACGTCCACGACACATCATTCTTAATCAGACCAACACCAAAATAAAGTGGAAATATTTACTCGTTTGCGTCCATGGTAGCAACGACGAATAATACTCCTTACTTTCTCCCCTTCAAATGTATGTCGTCAACCACAATAAACTTTCCAAGATTTAAATACCAGGGGAACGAGAAACACCAAGTGAGAAAAATGAAGCCTCGAAAAGACCATCCTCACCAATATCGAGATCAATGTACGTACCAGGATTTCTCATGTGGAGAAAATGCAGATAAGTAGGAAGCTTGGTGTGCGACTCTGCATGTCCGCCGTAAATCATTGATATGGCAACATTACGTGCTCATAGTATCATACTGTAGCTCGCATGCATTCCAAACTTATCCAATAGATCCGCCTGAATATCATTGGGTTTCATTAGTTGACTTTGACGGTGCATTCTACGAGCAATATAAGCTGCTACAGCCTTCGAGCACGCTTCTTGAACCAAAGCCCAACAAATCTAAATTGCAAGTGTGGTCTGTCGTGAATGAAGTCATAACCCAACAGTGATTGCCTTGACACTTAGCCCACAGAGCAAATGGACATTCTACATTGCGTCTGTAGATGTATTCCAACCGTGTGGCACTGGAACGTTGAACTTTCAAATCAGTTTCGTTTTCCAAATGAAATAGCGCCACAACAGCATATAATTTATCTTTCAAAAAAATATCAATCATTCACGAAGATCTCCCTCCACAACATGATCCAGGTTTCTCACGAATGGTGAATCAGATATATCAAGATGTACAATTGGAAGTAGCCAATTGCTTGCAGCTTCATGGTTATTTTCCACAATTTCGTTGTTCATGGTTGGAGGGTTTAGTGGGACGAGCATAGACATCAATTAGTTAACACCAACCTCACGCCGGATCCACACATCAAAATCGTTGAACGAACAATTAATCAAGGTGTCCGGAATATCTTCCTCTTCATCATCATCAGACTCACTATCAAGATCTGCCTCATTATCATCGCCAATTTCGACCTGAACCTCCCTTTCATGAGTTCGACCACCCGAATTACTTCCCATATCGAGCTCTACAAACCAGTTAGGACCTCCAAAGTGTGAAATATTTTCAGGTAATTGATTCGGATCGGAAGATCCGAATGGAGGGTTTCGCACCTTATGATTTGAAACGTCGACATTATGATTATTGGGATATACAAGAAATATCACCGGCTCTATAACTACACTGTATAAGCACATGAGATCCATATCTGTTCTGAGAACTGCCTTTAGTGTCCTACCGATTTTTTGAGAAACTGCAGTATAATACACAATTTAGTTGGACTGAAAAGAATAAGCAATGATCGTATTGTCAATGCTCTGTCGGAGATATGCAAGACGTATATCCATTGCCAGAATGTAAATGATGAATTGTTGACCGGCAATATAGTTCGATTGATGATCGAATTCCCCGTTGATTTTGACAATAATAGATCGCCAATCTTCCATACTTTCGTTTTCTTTTCAGTGGTGAAGGGGAGTTAAGAGAGTGAGTGTAAGTGTATGTATGAATGTTTTTGGTGTTCGGTATGATTCTTCTCATATTTATGCACAAAATACTCAATTTTTTCCGTGTTGTGATGTCCCATCAATAATAGTGCATAAAATTGATAGTGGATGGGTTAAACACTTTTGTCACGTAAAGGAAAGGTCTTGTTCAGATAAGTCATCTCAACCATAGGCACGATTTCGGCACTACATAGGCACAAAATCAGCACCTCAAAGCCACGACATCGGCATTTAGTGCATAGAAGATGCATTGTGCTTAAAAAACTCCAAATATATCCTATTAGTAAAGTATGTAATTGGCACCGCATAAGCACGTAACAGGCACCGCATCAACATTCATTGAGTGAATCGATGCATGTCCCTTGTACTAAAAAATTCAAATATGTCATTTTGGTTAAAAAGGTAATCGGTACCCTTAGGCACGCATCGGCACCGTGCCCAAAATTCAAGTAATCGGCACCTTCGGTACCTCTTCGGCTTCGCTTCGGCACCGTGTGAAGAAATCAAAAATATAGAGCCTTGTTTTTTCAAATTGAAAAGCAAATCGACACCATCGACACCGTTTTGACAACTAATGATTGAGAAACAATTGTTCTTTCTGCGAAAATCATTCGCAGCAGTTAAAAACAGACTGCAAAAGACTGGAAAAATCTGAATAAGTTAACTTTTGGCTACTTTGTGAAGAAAATATAAAAGTTAGCTAAATTTATTTTTTTACTTTACAAGTATGGCTATAATAAAAATGAAAAAGTTAATTTTTGGCTACTTTATGAAGAAAACATAAGAATTGGCAAACAAAATTTACTTTACCAATATGGCTATAGTAGCAAACACCCCATACATGAGGTAAACTAGCGCATTGTTCAACCGGCTTCGCCCGGTGTTGTGATTATGTCGTGGTTGATGTTGGTTGTTGTTTGTGTGGAATAATTGTGAATGTTGTGATACACTGTGGAATAAACCGTCAATAGTTAATACAAATACGGTACACACACCTCGTTAGGAAATGATACAAATCTATAGGATTTGACTACCTCGTCGAAACGCTGGTGCCATAACCGGGAAGCTTGCCTAAGTCCATAAATGGACTTCTTAAGCTTCCACACTAGATGCTCTTCACCCTCCATCATATAACCAATTGGCTGTTTCATGTAGATTTCTCTACCTTTTTCAAGGTGACCATTTAGGAATACGATTTTGACATCCATTTGCCAGATCTCTAGGTTCAGGTGAGCTGCTATGGCAAGGAGAATCCAAATGGACTTGATCATTGCTACAGGCGAGAAGATCTCTTCGTAATCGATACCTTCTTTCTGGGTAAAACCCTTCGCCACTAGCCTGACCTTAAACGCCATGATCTCTCCATTCATTCCTCTCTTTCTCTTGTATACCCACTTACTACCAATAGCCTTGCAGCCCTCAGGTAGTTCAGTGATCTCATATACATCCATATCATTTATGGACTTAAATTCTGAGTCCATGGCGATTCGTCAGGAATCTGCATCTATATCTCTCACTGCTTCATTGTAGGTCCAAAGATCAACGGTATCGTGTTCATCTGCCGGGAGATTATCATACGTCTCCCCAGTGAACATACACCGATCATGTGTAAATATCACCCTCCTACTACGTCGAACAGTGTCAGGCGTTGTGTTAATAGATTGTGCAATTACTCGTGGACTACTATCTTGCACAACTGGTTGTTCAAGTGCAACTCAACCACCTTGTAATTCCTCAAGGATGATGTCGACTCGAGACTTGTGGTTACTAATGTAATCCTCTTCTAAGAACCGAGCGTTGGAGCTAACAATGATCTTCTGTTCTTTAGGATCATAAAAGTATCCACCCTACGTTAACTTCGGATACCCTATGAACAACATCACTTCTGAACGTGATTCCAATTTGTCGACCTGCCTATTTAGTACATATGTCGGATAACCCCAAATGCTTAAGTGGTGCATACTGGGTTTGTGCCCGCTCCACAACTCGAAAGGGGTCTTTTGTACCGACTTGGAAGGCACACGGTTCAGCAAGTATGCTGCAGTCTCTAGGGCATATCCCCAAAATGAAACTGGCAAAGTTGCATAACTCATCATTGAACGAACCATCTCTAAGAGAGTTCGGTTCCTTCTCTCTGACACACCATTCTGCTGAGGCGTGCCTGATGCTGTCAGCTGGGATGTAATCTCACATTCTGTCAAGTAGTCCTTGAACTCGTTGGATAGGTATTTCCTACCACGATCAGATCGTAGTGTGTTGATTTCCTTACCTAGCTTCTTCTCCACTTCTGTCTTGAATTCCTTAAAGGTTTCAATGCAATCCAACTTGTGGCAAAGAAGGTAAACATATCCATACCTCGAGTAATCGTCAGTAAATGTGACGAAGTATTCATACCTTCCACGAGCTTGTGTAGATATAGACCCACACAAGTTAGAATGTTTCAAACTTAATACTTCTGTGGCTTTATAACCCTTTACCTTGAAAGACCTAGTCATCATCTTTCCTTCCAAACGGGTTTCGTAAGTTGGAAATAGTTCAACTTGGAGAGACTCCAATGATCCATATTCCACCAACCTTTGAGTCATGTTAAGATTGATGTGACCTAGTCTTAAGTGCCATAGATAAGTTTGGTTTACCTTAGAAGACTCTTTTCTCTTCTTAGGATTTGATGATGATGAAGCAATATTAACAGAACTACGTGGTTTACAAGTAATAGTATATAAAGATCCGTTTAATGGTTCACCGTAGATAAATCATCATCTTTCATGATGTAAACTTCACTATCAAAACATGATTTATAACCATCTATGGTGTAGAGTTTTGAAACAAAAATTATGTTTCGCCTAAACTCAGGCACATGTAAAATATCTTTAAGTACTAAAACAAAACTATCAAAAGATAGATTTAAATCTCCAATAGCAATTGCAGGAACTCTCGATCTATTGCTCATTGAGACTACCACCTCGCCATCGCTCAATTCCCTTTTCTGCAAGAAACCTTGCAAGGTGTAACAAACATGATCAGTTGCCCCTGAATCCACTCCCCATTCGTGGGTAGAAGAGGAAACTAGAACAATCTCCGTTACAAGAGCGTCTTGCGTCTCTTTCTGTTTTGCCTTGACATCTGGATAATAACTCTTCCAGTGTCCTTTCTTACCATAATTGAAGAACCTTCCTTTCTTCTTTGATATTCGCATGTCGCCGGTAAGGACCATCTTCTTACTCCCACTGCTCTTCTTGAATTGACCACCCTTTCTGCTCTTTTTCTAGTTTCCGCCTTTTGGAGGATTCCTTGAACTACTAGGGATATTCAAAACTTGAGAACTCTTGCCCTTTCCTATAACCTCTTTGACCGCTACCAAAGATTTGAGTAACATACTCATAGTAAACTCGTTCTTAGATATAGCGGTCCTAAAACAGAAGTTCTTATAGGACCTTTGCAGAGCATTTATTGGGAGAGGTAAAATATCTCTTCCACTCTATGAAATTATTTAAAATTGTTAAACCCGTTAGGGTTTGGTTGGTGAGATTGTTTAGGAACTCGAAAAATATTTGAACAGACATATTTGAAAAATATAATTTAAGCATGTAAGAAAGTTATATTTGCACATAATTCGTAATTAACCATCATTGTAACCTTTTGAAAAACCAATGGTGTTAAATAATTGAATAGCCCTAGAGATCATACTCGTAAGCCACTCAGGTGGACGTTTACTCGTGTACCCCAAGACCAAGCTATGTACCTAGCTCTTTAATTACAATCCACGCCTAGGTTCTTAAGACGAATGTAATTAATAATCCGATATCTCTGGACCATGTCACTATTAATATTAAAACGCGGGAAGGGACTTCTCAGGAAGTTGTACCCGCGGTGACATCTAAGCTTTGACCATTAATTTGACCGAATTAACATCAAATTCTCGAAATTGGCATACTTACGCAAACCATACCACATTCAATTTGATTTAATTGACCATCTTATTAAATTATTATCTACTAGAGTACTCGTGTTTACTAGGCACGTAAGCCACTCAGGTGGACGTTTACAGCTTCGCTCCCACTACTCAATAATAATTAAATATTTCATTAGAAAACTCATCTCACAAAACTCGTGGTTCAAAAAATACAAACAAGCCACTAAGGTCGATGTTTACTTATATAATTGTTCCACTTTTGTTTAGAGTCAAATTAATGGAGGTCCGAATTAATGTTTAATATCCAAATTAATGGAATCTAATTAAACATTTAATTTAAAGTTGCTCAGTCTTTTTATTCAAAAGGTTTGTTGAGAATCATGCATCACCACATAATTCCTAAAGCATGCAATTTCTAAACGCACATAATAAAACGTGTTCGCGGTAATTAAAACATGCTTTAAAACGAAGTAAATCCTATTTACATGCTTTTCTAAGCGCAATTAATCACATAATCGCATGCTAAAGCATAATAAATAAAAAAACACGCAAATAGGAAATAAAAACGTCGCTATCGGGCAAAAACATAGATGAATCTTATCTATTACATAGTCCGAACAAATACAGCTCTTCGAAATCTTCGAATCTGAAAACTGCATAGAAAACTGCATCTACAACATCTCCACGTCAGCGCCGCGTGGGGCCTTATCTGCAAGTGGCGAAGACGTGGCAGTCACATCTTCCGCCACGTCATTGTCTTCCTCACGTTGTTGCCACCGCCGCCGCCACCGTTCCAGGATGGTTCCCGGCGGCTGCCTGCACACTGGGAAGCGCCGGACGACAACGAACCAGGAACCGGCTGCCCCACACCGAGATGCCGCCTGCAACGGCGCAGATCGCGCCTGCGCGCGGTGCGACTGCCGCGCCTTCCTCGACCGTCCCCAGCCCTCCTCCACCGTCTCCACAGCCCCCCGACGTCACCCAGACGTCGGATCCGTGCAGAGCTGCCGCCGCCGCGACTTTATGCTGCGCATTTTCGCACCCAGTCGCCGGCGAGCTCCGCCACCCGAAATTACCTATTTCCGATCTCCAATTCGTTCAATTGATTCATGGGTAATTGTTGGGTGATGATTCTACTTAGGCTATTTTACAACTGGCTTTGACTTAGGTGGCTTTTGTGATCATTGCCTATTTTTAACTTCTAATCTTAACCGTCCATATCATAAAGCAAGTTTAAGTTCAGCCTTCGATCGAAAACCGTTCATCTTCATAGTTGATATATATATTCGATCATATCCTTGAAACCGCCATTAGCATACTTCATAACTTTCAAATTCCGAAAAATCCGAGATCTGCATTCGCAATCCCTACTTGCAACTTCACTCTCATCTTATCTCGAATTTTATCCATTGGTATGCTTATATCTCGTTAATGTATTTATTATATTTGTCAAGATCGCATTGTACAAAGACTTGTTCTATCCAAGAAACGGTACCGATTCACTTCTTGTAACAGTACTATGGCCGGTATATCCGTCGGTTCTCCCGACAAGATAGAGGAAATCATCGCCAAGGGCCGTATCTCGGTGCGAACCGCTTATGGAGTTCGACGCGTGCGAGCTCGAGTACATGGGCGAGATCTTCACATATCTCGAGGAAATCCGGCCTTGAGGAGTTTCTATCGAGGAAGCCGACCTTCTTCCTTCCTCGACATGTGGCGGAACTTTATCTCGAACTCCGACTCGGTTGGAGGAGACATTCTCGGTGAGGTTCGCCGTTAACGCCATTGACGACGCATCGAGGATACCGACGTATGTCCATTAAACAAGCGCCGAAGAAAAGCTTCAACCTCCCGTCCGAAGGTGTCGGCACCTTGGGGTACAAATGACGACGCCGCCGACACATACCTCTCCGTTTTCCGTGGCAAGCCCACAACATTCGGAGCAAGCATTTCCGAAGAATGCCATGCTACCGTAGTTCGTAGTACCGGGCGTACATCGTCACTCACTGTTGACGAGCCAGCCGGGCTCTTTCGATCAGTCTCCCGACCGAAGATCCACATGATGATGGAAATCTATGACTGCGTGAAAGTCAATTGACTGACTTCTTTGTTCACGAATTTATGGCTCAGGCGACCAAGTTCGACAAAGCTACGCGAACACCGACCGCAAAGGGAAAGCTTCTCTACGGACCGAAATTGTCGGTCCATGATCGCGGATTTCTGCGAGTCTGAGCAGATCACTTATGACGGCAAAGAATACTTTAATGTGAAGAAAATCCGTTTTCACAACAAGTCCGCGGCCCTGCAACAGATTGGTTCAGGACCGGCCGCAGAAGCTCAGCCATCTAAGCCTCAGCAGGCGACTCCTAAGAAAAGGACACCTCCGGCTAAATCACCTAAGGCACCAGCCAAGAGGCTGAGGAAGGCCATACCGGATACACCTGCTGAACCAGAGACAACTACTGAAGTGGCTACTGAACCGACTCCTATTCAGCCACTACAGTTGGTAGATGAGTCTTCCTCATCTGAGAAGACCAAGTCGGTGGAGAAAGCCGTCTCCATTGAGGAACAAGTGCAAGAGGAACAGGGAGAGGCTATTGAAGCCCAAAGCGAAGAAGTCCAACGTCTGGATAGCCCTCTCTCTGTGCCTCCGCTCAGCAGTCGACCACCTGCTGACCCTGAGACTGACTTCGTTGATGTCGAGTCGGATTCTCGCGTCTGCGAAGAGACTCTCGGGATGGAAGCAAGCAGCTTATCGTCTCTAGAGCTTCCCGAGAGATCATCCAAGTTCATTCCAGGAGCTTGCCGACCATTCGATTTGCTCGTCCTAGCCAAGTCGGCAAGGCTCCATATGATCCTACGCTTTCGGGAGTGGCCTCGCCTTCAACGCCTTGTTCTACACTACTCCCGTCGCCAGCCTACACTTGGAAGAACTGAGATTACGTGAGGAGATAGGCTATTCAGAGCCTGAGAATCTCAACACGATAGAGAATCTAAGGGCAGCCATGCTTGCAATTATTGCTGATCGATGCCAAGCAGCTGGCTCGCCGCCCTCAGATGGGTCTGACCACGACGGTCAGGACCCACCCAAGGATTCAGGCCCTGGACAACCTGATAAGGGATCACTCCAGGACAAGGATACACATGCTGAAATTCTTGATATTCCTCTCGGTATCCTTGGTCCTGAGAAGTTCATTGCTGGTGCTTCGTCCTCAGCAGAGCCCGCTCGCCTCTTCTGCTCAACTAACTTTCGAAGCAGCGCCCAGCCCGACCGCAAAGAGATCTCGATCAGTGGCAAAAGCCTTAACCGCTCAAGGGATCAAAAATCGAGATCTTGCGAAGGCTATCCATAGGACATGGAAGCAGACTGCTCAAGCCACGACTAAAGAACTTCGTGGGCTGAAGTCTTCGTCTCTTCATCGGCCGCCCCCGATGTTTCCGCGCTTATTTCGTAAGCGTTGGCTCAGCCAGAAGTCCAACCGAAGCTCAGCTCAAGATCTTTCGGGAGAGCCAAGCCAAGCTACTTGATGAATTTTTGGCTTCTAAACGGGCTCATACCGACGCTATCACCGAACAATCCGAGGCCACCGAACAAAGACTTGAGAATATCCAACCGGCCTTGGAAGACAAGATCACTATGAAGCCGAATGAGGTAAAGGCCGCAGCCTGAACTCTCTTACAAGCAATTTGATGAAGTTCTAACTTTTGAGAGGAACGAGCCGCATGAGGCTCGACGGACATCCACAATCAAATTCGATCACTGTCAACCTCCTTCAACGACCTTCGTAACACAATACTTATCCCTACCCCGGCTACGCAATTGATGATGCCAAAAAGGGGGAAAGTAGAAGAGGGAAGAGTATTGAGCCGACCAAAGGCAAGAAACAGAGCACCGAGAAGCCGACCCCCACCAAAAGTCCAAAGTCTAAGGGGGAAGCTACACCGAAGTCATCCCGGACTCGGCTCCGGAAGGGTGAGGCCCGTGGTGTTTCGGCCGCGAGCACAAAGCCAAACCGGCCCAAGTGGCTCAGGACCCCAGCCAGACTACTCAGAAACCCGAGACTCCCAAAGACATTATTAAGGAGGTTGCTTGAGTACGCCGAACAAAGCGGTGGAGGACTCGAAGAAGAAGAGGCTCCTCTTCCACCACCGGTTCAAGAAGGCAAGGGCAAACGAAGCTTAAAATTCCAACCCCTCCAAAGAAAGAGATTAAGATACATATCTCGCCGAGGAGGAAGCCCAAATAGCTGCGGATGAGAGACGGCCGGAGAAATTGCAGAGGCCGAGCGGCCTAACAAGCCAAAGTCTAAGCACGCCAAAGGAAAGACTAAAGCCCCATCCAGAGGAGGAAAGAGAACCGCTAGACCGCTCCGAGAAAGCTCATCATAACGTGATGAAGAGGACGAGAGAAAAAGAAAAGGAGCAAAGCAGAGAAGAGTACTGAAAGGCGGGGTACATCCAAATCTAGATCTAGTACCCTGCGCCGAATCGAAAGAAGCCCCTCGGCAAAGCCACCGATACACAAGGAGAAGAAATCGAAGCCATATTTGATCCGATGAACGGATATCTATACGCAGGCGAGGAGGCGAGACAGATTCAGCCGCCGAGACAGAATTTGGAAGGCGAACCTTGAAGCTATGATGAAAAGGATCGAAGAGGAGGCAAGGCCGAGAGTGCCTTCTAAAGCCGATATTCCATACAGATACGGAAATTCGGGAAGCCACCGACTCGAAATTTCAAAGATGGCCAAGAACAGATGAATGGATACCAGCTCAGCTCAATCAAAGATGGGAAAATGCAAAAATAGAGTTCATCAAGAGGAACTATTTCCCGAGGTTCCCGTCCAACAGACAAGGATTGAAGCTTACATTGAATGGATGTTCGCTATCGAACCCGAACTCTACCCATACCTCAACAAAGCCATATCCGAAGGTATAGAAGTCGGTGTTCGGGACCCGAATCATACCTCCACCGAGAAGACAGGATGACTCAAGTACACTATGGTACGATTGAAGCGGAAGTGAAGCATGCAGCGGCAAGAAAGAACTTGCTGAAGATGAGCCTCGCCGATTTTGCGTGAATTTCGAAGCTAAGGAAGATCACATACGGGATGTATGGAGTGCCGCTCCCCGAAGATCGGACTCAAGAGTTCATGGACGTAATCAAGAAGTTCAGTGGCCCTCCTCCTTAGATCTTTAGCTCATTTTCTTAGCATAGCAAGATTGTATCCGCATCTTGAATTTCTCTTATATTTATAAAATCGCTTTTGGCTCGACAACTACTTGTTGTCTAAATAGCCGTGTTTGCTTTATGCTTTAACACTCGAATCACCGAAGTGATTACCGACACACACTCACTTTGTTTATCTACTTGTCGGTTTTTGCTCGGTTAGATTTCGATAGACTAGACTTTCATAGAGTTACTATTTCTCTTAGGGGGAAGTTGTTGCATGGGAATTTATTGTAAAGGGGGAAAGTGTTCTGCCCTGTCTCCCTCAGTAGTCTAGCACTTACCAGACAACTCCACTAATCCTACTTGTAATATTTGTAAGGAGCCTCGTTTCCGAGTAAGTTAGTGTTTAGCATAGTTGATAGGACATAGATGATAGGTTTTGGCATCATCAAATAGGGGGAAATTGTTGGGTGATGATTCAATCCTCAAGGCATGATCATACTTGTGGGAAATGATTCTATCTTCTATCTTGAATCACGCCGCAGCCTCGTGCTACGAACCGTTGAGAAGATTTGAAGATCCCAAAACCCTATCTGATTGGTGAACCATTCCTTTGTATTCGTATTTGTCTCTGAGGTTTCAGACTCAGTAGACACTCTGCTCTGGTCAAGGCGCTCAGTAGCTTACCTGCCTCAAAGACTAGTGTAGAAGACTCGGTGAATACTTGGACTCGCAGGAGCAAGATATCGAGAGAGTCGGTTGAACCGAACTCGGCAGGAGTAGTTCACCGGACTCGTAGCCGATCTTCGGAGACCTATCTCGGCAGCCTATCTATCTCCGAATACAAGGTCGGGCTCAAGAACGGCGGATAGTCTTCGGGGATCGTCGAATCTTTTGAAAGACAATCGGCATTGTCATGTACGAGGAAGAGAGAAGTCGGCCTTGATGCGTCTCGAAGTTTGTCTTTGTCTCAACCACTCCATCCACCCCGACGAATGACAAGCAAACACGTGTCGTCTCACCGCTAAAGCTGCGAGCCAACCTTTTACCTAAAAAGGTGGGAAAAGCACCGTACCTACTACACAAAAGAGCCGTTTGCTACCACAAAAGAGGGAAAAAGAAGAAGATCGTCTCCAACGGATCTATTCTTCTCTCCACTCTATAAATAGAGGGATCATTCAAGATTTAAAGAACGAACGAATGCACGCACCTAGAACACGAGAGAGCATTCAAACGAGCGAAATTAACGACTAAGTCTTCCGCAAGAATCAACCGAGTTATCTCCGGCAAAAGACTACATCCAGCTCAAAAGGAACCAAGCTAAACCGACATAAGCTTCTAGTATCCAAGCGACTGACACGAACCTATAGCTAAACCCTCAGCTGTTCGTCGCTCTAGATAGCTACATTCTCGTTCCTTATCCCTCTAACCCTAAGCTCACTTGTTATATCCATAGCTTAGACGAAGGAGTTCACATTTGAACCCAATCCTTATTGTATAAGGACTCCTTCATTGTTGGAGAAGTTTGTCAAACACTTAAAGTTTGATAGAAGTGTAAACCGGGACTTGCTCAAGATAATCCCCAAGCCACGCCTTTGTCCGATGTACAAGCCGACCGAGACTAACTCAAGGTATAATAAATAGCCTCCCGATCTATCGGGACAATGGGACGTAGGATTGTTGATATCCGAACCACTTTAAAAATATCTCGTGTCATTTACTTACTTGTTTCATTGATTTTACCGTGCATACTTGAACATCATATTTAAAATCGATTTAACCGTCTCGATATTCCGAACTTCTTATCTACCGAACCGAGACTTGCATAAAACGTTTTCCTCATTAAAACTGATTTGGGCCTACACAATTCCGCACACCGAACTCTCACCGATCGATACCGAATTCGACCTAGTCGGTTAGCGGATCTCGGTGAGTCGGTACTCTTTTAGCCTTTAACACGATTCGAAACGGTTATGCAGTCCGCCGAACTATTTCGATGACGGCACCTTCCCGAATAGGGTGCTTCGTGTTCGAAAGTTGAGAAATTTGGATTCAGGTGTATTCACCCCCCCCCCCCTCTACACCTGAACTCACTCACGGGACCAACAGTAATGATCATTGGATGATTTTCGGCCACCATGAATGGATTCCGGCCGAGATTGTCCAACAATTTCTTTCAATTTTGAAATGATTCGTCGGAAAAAATTTGTTGTGAGCAGCAAACTTTAGACGTCGATTCTCGGGATTAGATGACCTCATACGACATATCGAGGAATCCAGCGGTTAAACCCAATCGTCGATCGGACGCCGGATGCGCCAGGAATCACCGCCGTAAGATGCGGCGGAACCCTAGAAAACTAGGGTTTTCTGGCCAATTTGGGATTTTTCTGGACAGCACGACCACTTCTCCTTTCCGACGCAATTTCGAACAAACCAAAAATCGAAATGCGTCGTGCAACCTATCCAGACAAAGCTAACGAAATAACGAACAAAACTATCCAAACGAATCGAAAAACTATGTGGGCAAGCGCTCCCACACGATTCACGAAGTCGGCGGTCGTGATCTGCCAGAAACTAGGGGTTTCGCCCTTTTTCCGTCCTTCCGCGCCGTCGCGCCTTCACCTCGATTTTTGTTCCCCCGAGACCATAAATACAGTACAAAACAACAAATATATATATACATATTGGTCCTATCAACTACTCGTGGATTTTCTCACGAAGGAAAACGTTACAACGGGGTCAAAATAGTGGTTAAACCTGGCTCCTAAAAGCAACAATCATGCTCCTAAAAGCAACAATCAGAGCCAGGCCGCCCCAAATACGAAAAATAACCCGATAACGACGGAAATAAACCCTAATATGCACCTAAAAGCAACAATCAGAGCCTAAACCAGGCTCTGATACCAATTGAAGGAAATAGGAGGGGAAGAATTGATTACCTTCCTCCTACGTATGTTGTTGTAGCTCTAATTGTTGCTCGTGTATCAGATCTTATCATCTGTGTCCCGACCTTTTTCTCCCTCTGGGTGGTTAGAGAACTGGAGAAAATCAAGATTATGTCTCACTACAGAAACGACGGTGTGCGTGTGATTGTGTAATTTTCTGTATTCTGATTATGAATAGAATACTAATATATATAGGCTTCAAAAGCCAATGTAATATTAATATTTGTAGCCTATTAATTTAATTATAACCCTAATGGGCTTCTACATAATTAGCCCATAATATAATTAATTAATCTATTAGGCTACTAATATTTATCAATTAATTGGCCCGGCTAATTAATTTCAAATAAATAACATTATTAAATAATGTAAAAATACATTAATCTATTAATAATGATTTTTGAGAGACAATAAATAACTAGGCAACTAATTGGGCCAGATCAGGGATCTAATACAAGAAATAAAGCAGGGCCTCAAATTAATTAATTATCTATGCTCAACCCAGAGCAAAATTAATTAATAAACACAGATTCATTCAACTAGAGAATCCGTGCTGACTTACCCCTTTATCCCAAATTGAGCAAGGGCTTGTATTTTAGACTTAATTGATCCCCGTATGTTAATTAATTAAGCTCACTGACAGCTTAAATTAATTAACGTCTTATTATATTCCAGAGTAGTACCACTCGACCTCATTAACACACCTGAACTTAATCAACCGGCCGGATTTAGTGTGTTAATCCTTACGAGTTCCTCAGGGGATATTATCAACCCATTTTACTAGGATACGGTTGCACGATACAGACAACCAGCCTGAGCCACAAATAACTACTAACACCCAAGATACGTAGATCCGGTCACGATGACGTTCACCATAGTAGGTCAAAGTGATAGATAGTCAAATGTGCTCAGCTGATGTTTTATCAAGCTTAAGACCAGCTAAGTCACCGAGATCTTGGTTCTCCACTAAGGTCAGTTAGGAGAACACATCTCACTGTGATCCATCAATACACCACCTTAAGTGTACCAGTAAAGACAAGCAGCCAAGATAAGCCACTTCTTATCTAAACTGCAGCTTAAACCGACAACTTATCCTTAAGTTGTCTCAACTGTTTATAACTGTTTATATCTTGTCAGTTCAACCAATCCGTTTGTAATCAATTGATTGGAGCTGAATTGGTATCCACCAAAGTGATAATTCAATTAGCGGATAGGTCATGCATTGCCCCGGTAGGTCTACTTGAAAACATCTTGGTCAGAATTAACAACTTTGTCTATCCAGCAGATTTCTATGTCATAGACACTAATGATAGGAAAGTTGAAGGTACTGCGGGTGTTCTATTGGGTAGACCGTTCTTAAAAACTGTGAAGGCCATAATCAATGTAGATGAAGGATCTATAAGTGATGCATATCATAATGAAATCTATGTTCATCACATTGCTGAAGCACTTAAGATGCCTTTTGATCATGAAAATGAAGATGCTTTATCTACTGACTCCATCGAAAGCTTTGTCCAAGAATATCTTGAGACGTATGTGATGCAGGATAAAATGGAGGTTACCTTGACTCAAGGACTGACCGAATCAGACCTCGAGTATATGAGAGATGAGGAGATCAGAGAGAGCATCTCGACTTTGTATGCAACTCCAGAATTGAAAATTGTCAGCAACATGTCTCAACTGCCCAGGCAGGACGCTTCTGAAAAGCTGTTGACGTCAATCATCAAGGCACCGAAGTTGGAACTTAAGCAACTTCCAACACATCTGAAATATACCTATCTCGGAGATAATGAGACGCTGCCCGTCATCATTAATAAAGAACTTGATGAAAAACAAGAAAAAACGTTGTTGGAGATTCTGAAGAAGCACAAGAAAGCCATAGGATGGACTTTAGCCGACATCACTGGCATAAGTCCCGACATTTGCCAGCACTCCATCCTCATGGAGCCGGATAGCAAACCTTTCCGAGACCATCAAAGAAAACTCAATCCGAACATGAGGGAGGTCGTGTTGAAAGAGGTATTGAAGCTCTTATCCATGGGAATTATCTATCCCATATCAGATAGCAAATGGGTAAGCCCCGTACCCGTTGTGCCCAAGAAGTCCGGATTCCAAGTTGTCGAGAATGAGAAGAAAGAATTGGTTCCGATACGCTTAGTGACGGGATGGCGCATGTGTATCGATTATAGGAAGCTCAATGCGGCGACACGAAAGGACCATTTCCCGCTTCCATTTATCAATCAAATGCTCGAGAGACTTACGGGGCAAGTCTATTTTAGCTTCTTGGACGGATATAGCGGCTATTTCCAAATCCAAGTGCGAGATGAAGATCAAGACAAGACGACGTTCACATGCCCTTATGGAACGTTTGCTTACCGAAGAATGCCAATTGGATTATGCAATGCGCCGGGCACCTTTCAAAGGTGCATGATGAGCATATTCTCGGACCTTATCGAGATTTGCATAGAGGTCATCATGGATGACTTCACCGTCTATGGTGATTCTTACACTTCGTGCTTGAAGATCCTTGACAAAGTCCTAGCTCGATGTGTGGAGAAGAACTTGGTGTTGAACTACGAGAAATGTCATTTCATGGCGACCGAAGGGATAGTGCTCGGTCACGTTGTTTCTAAAAGAGGAATTGAAGTCGATAAGGATAAGGTGGAGGCCATCGCGAAGTTGCCATATCCGACTATTCCAAAGGAAGTTCGTGGTTTCTTAGGGCACGCCGGCTTTTATCGGCGTTTCATAAAGGATTTTGCAAAGATTACTCAACCATTAACAAGGCTACTTCACAAAGATGTTGAGTTTGATTTCGATACTAAGTGTAAGGAGGTTTTCACTGTCCTTAAAGACAAGCTTACAACAGCTCCTGTGATGCAGCCCCCGGACTGGAACAAGCCATTCGAGATTATGTGCGATGCTTCTAACTGTGCAGTCGGGGCAGTGCTGGGACAGAAATCTGGAAAGGAGAGCCACGTGATTTATTATGCGTCCAAGACATTAAATCCAGCACAATACAACTATTCCACCATAGAGAAGGAGTTGTTAGCTATCGTCTTTGCCTTCGACAAGTTTCGCTCTTATTTACTTGGCTCGAAGATCATTGTATATACCGATCATGCCGCCGTCAAGCACCTCCTTTCCAAGAAAGAATCAAAGCCGAGACTTATCCGATGGATTCTTCTCTTACAAGAATTTGATTGGGAGGTTAAGGACAAGAAAGGAGCCGAAAACCACGTGGCGGATCACTTAAGCCGATTGATTCAAAAAGACAATGGAGAGCCAATTAAGGAGACTTTTCCCGAAGAGCATTTATATGCTGTTCCTGAGACAGTTTCCAGTCTTGTCAAGCTTCTGCCCGCACAGTGTTCTACTATTAGAGTCCAGGAAGTGTCTCAGTTGCCCAATCAAGACAATTCTGAACCAGAATTGCTGAAAACCGTGGGTAACACTCTAAATTACCTTGGTTTGCTAATATTGTGAATTTCTTGACCTCTGAGCAGCTTCCACCAGAGTTCACTCATGCCCAAAAAGCAAAATTGAAGAGCGAGTGTAAGCAGTACTTCTGGGACTCTCCAATCCTTTGGAAAATGGGAGTTGATCAAGTTATCCGAAGATGCATTCCGGAAGAAGAGCAAGGCGACATCCTATTCTATTGTCATTCATCCGCTTATGGAGGACACTTCGGACCAAAACGAACCGCAAGAAAAGTGTTGGATGCAGGTTTCTTTTGGCCGAGCCTACACCCTGACGCCTACAATTACTGTAAGTCATGTGCACGTTGCCAAATGACCGGGAATATATCTATGAAGGATGAAATGCCCCAAAAGCCTTTGAGATTTTGTGAGATATTTGATGTGTAGGGTATGGACTTCATGGGTCCGTTTCCTAATTCAAAGGGTAACGTGTACATTTGACTTGTCGTGGATTATGTTTCTAAATGGGTTGAGGCAAAGGCTACAAAAACTAATGACTCTAAAGTGGTTGCAGGATTTCTTCGAACTAACATTTTTTGCAGATTCGGCATATCAAAGGCCATCATAAGTGATCGAGGAACACATTTTTACAACCGCACCATAGAGTCGTTGATGAAGAAATATGTAGCCCATCAACTTTCTACCGCTTACCATCCACAAACGAATGGGCAAGCTGAAGTGTCAAATCGGGAAGTGAAGTCTATCTTGGAGAAAACGGTCAATCCGTCAAGGAAAGATTGGAGTATGAGGTTGGATGACGCCTTATGGGCTTATTGAACAGCCTATAAAACTCCACTCGGTATGTCTCCGTATAGATTAATTTTCGGTAAATTATGTCACTTGCCTGTGCAGTTGGAACACAAGGCCTGGTGGGCGTCAGAATGTCAATTTGGATCTGACCGAAAGTGCTAAGGAGAGGAAATATCAGCTTCAAGAGCTTGAAGAAATCCGGTTAGAGTCCTATGATGCGGCTATGAGGTACAAAGATCGCACAAAGGCGTGGCATGTAAAGCGATCCATATGAAGACTTTTGAAGTGGGCCAACTTGTATTGCTTTACCAATCACGCCTACGCATCATGCCCGAAAAGCTCCGCTCAAGATGGATAGGTCCATTCCGGGTGTGTTCTGTCTGGCCAGGCGGGGCAGTGGTGATACAGAAATTGGACACAGACAAGACTTTTACCGTCAACGGTCATCGCCTTAAGATTTATCATGCTGCCGCAATGATAGAAGATGTGGACGAGCAGAGCTTGTCCATTCCCTCTTATATTTGACTCTTCGAAGAGGAGGTCTAGCCGAAGACTCTAAAGAGAGGCGCTTCCGGGAGGCAACCCGTATTTTTTTCCTTTTTCTTTTGATTTCGTATTTTTTTAGTTTGATTTTATGCTTGGTGTTCTTTCTTTTCGTTTTTTAGATTGTGGTTAAGTATGGAATTGAGATTTAAGTGTAAGGAGATGGAATTTGGAGTAGCAAAGATGACGAGAAGAAGAATTCGGGGTCTTAATTGCCATTTCCAAAAATCAAGGGATCCAATTGTAGTAAGGGAACGTTTTTGAGGGACTCAATTGCATAGATGACTAAAATTTGGAGTCAATTTAAGTTGAGAAAAAGATAGGGGCTGAATTGAAAAGAAGGAAGGACCAGATCTCTTAACTGCACATTTAAGAGGGCCTAATTGCAAAACTTCACTTCTATAAAAGGAGAGGGGGGGATCAAACCCTACCACTTGTTACTATTCAAATCACTTTCCCTCTCTATAACCGCCGCCCCTAGTTTCCCTCTCTACAAAGATCTTCAACTTCTTCAAGAAGTCTCCTCCCTACCCAGTTGAGAAGTCACCGCCATGGCTCCGAAGAAGAAATCTGGCCTGTCCGTTGCCGCCCGTTGGTTCGCCGCCGTCCAAGCGGATCCGGAGACGCTACGCCGCTGCTGCTCACTGGGAGGCCGAGCCCCTTCCACAAGTTTCGCTCCTAGAGTACGAACTGCAACCGCCGGAGGAATTCGCGTATGTAGAGCCGAACTCGCCAACTGTGGAAGTTGACACCGGATCGCACTACGCCACAGAGTCTACTTCTCCGGCAAAACCGCCTAGAAGATGGTTACGTCGACATATGGGAGTTACTATTATCGAACCGCCACGAGAGCCGAGGCCCGAACCGATGCCCGAGCCCACGCCTCCGCCGTCCCCACCGTGTCGCTCAAGGGTGCGAAAGTTGAGGACAACTCGCGCGGATGGTGCTTCTTCGTCTAATCCGCCGCCCCGATCTCCACAAACTCTTTACGAGTGGTTGTCGTTTCTTGAGTTTCAAAATCCACCACCACCACTCAACCGTGGAATTGTCGAGCCAAGAGGAGCAAGATTCGGACTATAAGTCCGATGATCACGATGGCGATTTTGAAGAAGACTTCAACTTGAATTCCTTATCTCTTGTTGACTCCGATTCATCTTCGGCTTTTCCAAGAGCAGAGGAGTATGGAAACCGTGTGGTCATCCATATCGATTCACCGGAAGCCGTGCATGCCCTATCTCAATTCGAGATTAAGTACATGACTTTGCATTTACAAGAACGCGAGGGCAAGGACTGCCGAAGCGGCCGACTCCTCGATCGCACGTTTCTTCACACGGCAGGTATTATTGAACCCTTCTTTGCATATTTTCGAAATGTTGGTTGGTCTTGGTTGCTTGAATCGTATCACTATCCGTGTTACAAAGAGGTTGCTAGTGAGTTCTTTAATTCTTTTCATTTTGAGGGTGACAATGATTTGGTTACACCTTGTATTGAGTTTCGGTTGTTTGGAGGGACTTATCATATTTCGGTGGCCGAATGGAATGCTAGATTAGGGATATGCTTGTTTGATGATTATTATCTTTGTCATTTTGAGATTGGTTTTCATGGTTTGCCACATAAGGACCCTAACTACATAGGTACACGGACCGCGTGGAGGCTTCTCGCCCCAAGCGACCCGGATGTGTTTGCCACGTCCGGTTCTCATGTAAGTTTTCTAGAAGATCCCGCCCTTCGCATGTGCCACCAATATTTAGTCCATACCCTAACCGGAAAGAGTACTTCTTTTGAAACGGTCACCTGCAAATGAATTATATTTTCTATGGTGCATGACTACTAGGCGTCGTCTTAACCTAGGTTGGTGGATTGCTAAGAACATGTTCGCAATTGCTAGTCATACCGTGCGTCACATGACATTATGCCATATTCTTGCCACTTTTATTGAACGCAACTTTGTCATCCGTGATACTCGTTATTTGACTAGGGTGGATCCTCCACCTTTGTTTGATTGGAACTTGTTGAGGCATACTCGCCACTTTGTACCAACCGCTTAACCGGGAGGTCCGGTTTTATCACGGGACCTCGTGTCTCGAGTGCTTTTAATTCTGCGGTTGTGGATACCGTGCGAGGCAGACACTAAGGACTAATCTGGATTCCCTTGGACGCAGAGTAGATCGCCTCCGCCGCACGCTTATGAGCAGATCGCCTTTCCTCGCCCGGGGCGAGGCGACCGGTGACTTTTCTTCCCCAATTTTATTTTTTTCGTTTTTGTGTTTTTGTTTTATGTTTTGAGTCTGTTCTTGTGTGTCTTTCTTGTTCTTACACTTGATAGGGATCAAGTGTAAGGAGGGGAGTGTTTCTTTTTATTTTGTCTTTTGTCTTTAGTTTTAGTTTGTTGTTACACTTGGTAGGGATCAAGTGTAAGGAGGGTGTTTTGTGTTTATTTTGTCATGCCTTCTCTCTTTGTTTTGTCTTTTCTCTCTTGCTCGAGGGCGAGCAAGGTTTAAGTGTAAGGAGGGGGGGCTATTTTGTGTCGAAGTATGCCAAAATTTTTGATTTTTGAAGTGCCGTTTTCCATGATCAAGCATGTCTTATTTGTGTTTTTATGTTTCAATATGCTTGCTTGTAGACTTTGTGAAGAGTAGATCTAGGCACTTATATGCATGTAATTTGGGATGACGAAAAATAAACTTTATTGGATCAAAATTTTATAACCACTCACTTAGTTAAGATTTGAGCCTTAAAGTAGGACACTTCCTACTATTCTTTTGAGAGTGTTTATCCGCAAAGTCACAATATGTTTGAGTCACTTGTGATAAATGATAGGAGGCACTAGGGATTTTTAGCCACACGGCCGCGACAAAATATTTCTGACACTACATTATCCCTTAGTGAACGAATTTGAGCTTTGACCGTTTCTTTGATTTGAGTTAGTAAAATTTTAGCTAAGGCCTTTTAAACTTTCTCTTGACCCATGTTATTGCATGTTTTACGAACTCTCTTGTGCATGATAGTTAAAATTTGAAGAAGTATTACATATGTCTCCTACCTGCCCAGTCTAGACATGCTGCAGAAAACAGATTGGATAAAAAGTTTAAATGTAAAAACTGCTCTATATAAGCAGGATTCAAAGTGTCATGTCTGTACAGTTGAGACAGTTTGTGCCCAGTTGCTAAAAAAAAAGATAAAGTATATGCCACGAAATTAAAAATAAAAAAAATCTGAATATGAAACGTGGCAGAAAAGAAAGAGTATGGGTGAATAGTATTGATGTTGTAGCATTGAAGTGAATTTTCTAAATTGGTGGGAGTTTGAGTGACTTGACTGCACAGGTGAGAGAGTTTTACATGCATAACATTGATTCTGAATTTTAATGGAGCTTAGTACCCCTAGGACCCTTACAACATCAATTTGTCTAAGTCCTAAGCCCATTACAACTGAATGAGAAAGACCTCCTTGATATTGCTATTGTGATGATTTCTTATCGTGATTGCATGGATTGTTTTCCTTTCAGTGGCTTGAACCGGACCTAGATTAGTTGAGTGTTGAGTGAAACTTAAGGAGATCCACATTGTTTAGATTTTGACCAAGTTGATATATGTGTGCTTAGCTTTAAAAATTTGCATTGTCTACTTGTTGGATGACATCATGATTGCATGATTTAACATTGCTTGGCTAGTTAATTGGTGTGGAAATTTTCGAATTGATTGGTATGGCTTCTTGTCTTCGTTTTGTGAGTCCGTTGTTATTTTCTTTCTTCCGTCCATGTCGAGTCTTGTTTTTATTCTTGTTCGAGTCTTGAATTTTTTTCTTTTGTGTCTTGAGTCTTGGGGAAGACCAAAATAATTAGGTACTTATCTTTTGTTCTTCTTATACTCGAGGGCGAGTATAGTTGAAGTGTAAGGAGATTTGATGAGTCGTTTTCGTACCTAATTATTGGTAGGGACAAAACACATTGTATATAAGCATAAAATTTACTTCCGGTTTACAAAATCCCAACAAATAACTCCTATCGGTTTTGGAGGCAATGGTAGTAGTAGATGACTACTCAAGATACACTCGGGTCGTATTCTTAAAGAAAAAGAGAGATGTCAAAACGAAACTCCTCGAATTACTCACTAAGGCGAGTACGAGAGAAGGACATCAAGATAAAAAAGATACGTTATGATAGAGGAACTGAATTCATCAACTCACACATCGGTGGATATCGAAGGAGCATGGAATCAAGCACGAGACCTAAGCACCAAGGACACCATAGCAGAATGGATTAGGCGAAAGAAGGAACCGAATGCTAAAAGAAGCAGTCGGATCTATGTTGGCTGAATCTGATGTTCCTCATATATTCTGGGCTGAAGCAACCGCAACGACATGCTATACTGAGAACAGACCCATTCCGACTCACCTTTATCAATAAACACCATATGAACTAGATATAAGCCAGTGGTCAAGTAGACCATTGTTAGATTCCCAAGATTATTGATCATGCTGATGAGATTCCCGAGATCATGGATCATGCTGATCTTGTGGATATTGCAGTCAGAGCAAGGGTGCAAATTCGCCTTAGGTTCCTGGAATGCGATCTGTTAAATGAGACGATCCACCTCAGGACAGTCTCTGAACTGGCAAAGGAAGAGCATACACTCAGAGAGGAGATGGGCTATGGCGAGCCTGCTGACATCGCTTCTATGGAAGATCTTCGCGCTGCCATGCTTATGCTCCTGAGTCTAAAGGGGCAACCAGAGCAATCTACTCAGCCCGCGACTGAGTCTGACTTGCATCATGATTCACCACCCAAGGATGCAGACTAGGGAGGCTTTGCTGAGGGAAAATCTCCCAAGGATGATTCGCCACCGCCACCTCCTCCATCTTCAGGCGTTGTCATCCTGATGAGTCGTTTTCGTACCTAATTATTTCTGTCTGGAAAGTCTCTTAACTGTGCAGGCGAGACGCTTTTGTTGGCGGTTTGTGCAGGAAATTAGGTTGATTTGGCATGTGACGTGGAAATGATGTGGCAACGCGTTTTCCAGCTAGAATGGCGAGATTATGCGCGGATTTGGCCAAGAAAAGAAGAGAAGGAAAGAAAGAGAGAAGGAAGGAAAGAAGAGAAGGAAGGAAAGGAGATAAATAAGGAAGGATGAGATATTTACCTTATCTCATAAATTCTTTCCTTATCCCAAAAGCATCCCTAGATGTAATCTAATTCCAAGGAGCATTCATATAAAAGGAGAAGGGAGGCACGAAATTCAGCACCTCCTCCTAACCTCCACATACACAATACACGCCTCTTTTTCATCCGATCATTCCCGACTTCATACCACCGCCGCCGTCGTCCGATCATCATTCCGCCACCGCACCGCCGTCGCCGAGGAGAAGAACACCTTTTACCGTTTCTGTTTCGTGAATTCAAGGAGTAGAATAGAAGAAACAAACACTTTATTTTCAGTTTATGATGTTCGAAATTCATACTTGCGTAGTTTAGTTCGTTGCTTTAAATTTCCGTTCGTTCGAGAGATCGAAGACTAATTGGTACTCTTGTTCTTATTTCCATTCTAGTTTTTAATTCAGTACGTGTTTCATTTTCAGTATTAGTTCGTGTCTTTTATTTTATTCTCAGTTTTCGTGCATGCTAGAATTAGGGTTACGAATGATGAATGTTATGTTTTGCAAAGTGTCTTACCTGTGCAGTCAGGACAGTTTCATGAGTAGCTAAACCTTTAGTGGTCCGGCAGAATGTAAAACACGCACGTGAACAGTACATGAGGCTTAGGTTCTAATAATTAATTGAAAGGGTTTCGGGTTAATTCTGGATTTATTTAATCTAACTAGTAATTTAGGCTTGATCACCCTAAGTTGCTTAGTTTGTAGCTAACTTAGTACTTCCATCATTTCTCGTGGAACAAGGCTAGGTAAGTAGCAAAGTTATTCATTAGAATAATTGGATTAAACCGGTAGGAGACTATTAGATGCCCAATATACGAGTAGGCTCCTATACTAGGCTCTCTTAGTTCGATAAAGCTGTTTAGCTATTAAATCTATTGATTGCCCAACAACATAGGTTGTAGCTAAATTAGGGAAGTAGTCGTTTCGATGCCCAACATGGCGGTTACCGACTAAGTAAGTGGGAGTGAGGATTATGCAGTTTAAGTTACGGTAATCTATAACTAGTTGATTCATGAGATTAATTAATTTTATGTGCCGATGATTGGAATTACGTGTGTGTGAATATTCTGCTGGACCTATCTCTCAACTGCCCAGTTAAAACAGTTTTATTTCAGTTTTTAATTTTACAAATTCTTTCAGTTTTTACAAGTTCTTAGTTTAGATAAAATCCAAAAACTTGCGTGGTTGCTAACCAAACTCAAGATAAGTAGAAAATTAATGTGTCTAGTCTTCTGTTCCCTGTGTTCGATACCCTGTGAACTATACTGATATAATTCTCAAGTTTTGCAGGATTATTTGGTGCAATACAGCGATCACCACATCCCCACGTCGTCTAAGTCTCAACCAAAGAAACAGTCGAGATATAAAGCTGCCGAGATTTCAGACCTTAACACGACGTCGATCAACAAGTGCATCAAGCGTCGGGCACACAAGAACCGTCTCCTTACGGCGGACGTGAACGGGAAATGGAGCCAATTTATTGAGGCTCAGACCAAGACACTGGGCACTCTATCTACTGAAGTGAAGAGGATCAACATGCCTTCTAATCTTAATGCTGAAGAGATCCTCCAGAAAGCATTTCAAGAGCAGAAGACCGATCTGAATAATCAATTCCAAACAATATTGCAGTCTCAGGCCAAGATATTTTCTGCAGAAATCATCCCAGAAACTAGCCCTACCCCAACTCAAAGTCCACCTCACAAACTCATGTGCAGGCTACCGTGCCTCAAGAGCCGCTTCCACGGATGACTAGCATAGTAGGGAGCAGACAATGTAGCCAGATAGAAAGGCGTACAGTACTTAGCCCACATGAAGCGGGCCCAGAGAGAGTCGCGGGACTGAAACGTCCACCACAGCTTATAACTAAAAGCTGTCAACATGTCAGATAATCTGCGTAGCCTAAGGCCTCCCTCATCCTGAGGCAGGCACACAGTCTCCCATGCGACCCAGTAAGTCTTCCGGATCTCACCCATGGATCCCCAGATGAACCTCTCCATCATCTGCTCCAGACGATGCAAAACCGTCTGAGGAGGCTCCATCACCTGCAAGATGTGGAGCGGGACAATGGAAAGGGTGATGCAAATCAAAGCCAACCGCCCGCCAAAGGTGAGATGGCGATGAGACCAACTGTGAATGTGCGCAATCATCCGCGCACGCAAGCCATCAAACAAGGACGCCATCTGAGCACCCCTATACATCGGCACACCCAAATAGACCAAGGGAAGGGTGCCTCGCCGATATCCAGTAACCTCCTCCACAATCGGCTGCCAACGCCGTGCAAAACCCTGAAATAAGTAGAAACTGCTCTTCCCCAGATTTATCTTCTGACCCGAGACCGCCGCATAATGATCAAGGCACTCAACAAGCCGCATTAAGTCCCTGTGGCGAGCTTGGGTGAAGATAATGATATTATCCGCATAAGATAGATGAGATGGAGGAATAGCATTCCCCCACGACATGTACATAAGCGAAGGCCTCTGCTCAAACAAGCGATCAAGCGACCGAGATAGGTAATCCGCTGCCAGCACAAATAAGGAAGGGGAGAGAGGATCACCTTGTCGAAGACCCCCGAGTGGACGAAAAGAAACCTGTCGGCGACCCATTCACAAGAACAGAAAACCAATGGTGCTGAATGCATCTCTCCATCATACTCAACCATCCCGGAGGCAAACCCATCCACTCTCAGAACCCGGCCGTAAGAAAGGCCATTGAACCCGATCTTAAGTCTTAGCCATATCAAGCTTAATGGCCAAATTCGGGCTTGGCCTCTTCTCATCCAAATCATGAATGAGCTCCTGCGCCAACAAGGCATTATCACTTAGGAAGCGACCACGGAAGAAACCACTTTGCATCGACACCACCACTAAAGGAAGCAGAGGTGCCAAACGTGAAGTCAAGATCCTAGAAATGATCTTGTTCGTCACGTTGCACAAGTTGATTGGCCTAAAATCCATCCACGCAACGGCATTATGCTTCTTCGCAAGAAGAACAATCGTAGTGGCAGTGAAACTGCGAGGCATGGGAGAACCAGCAAAGAAGTTAGCCACAGTGGAGATAACATCCGGCCCAACCACCTCCCAACAGTATTGGAAGAATAATGCCGTGAAACCATCCGGCCCGGGTACGCTCGCCCCACTGATCCAAAATGTAATACCCCGATTTTTGTCATACCTAATTAATCTCTTTTAATGCGATTAATTTTGGATTTAGTCTTGTATTCGATAACATAAATCAATATTGTATATATAATTATATTCCCTAAATTAAAACATATCTTATTGATTATAAGATCTTTATACATATAGATATATATTAATATGAATATGATAGATATATGTATATAAGTGTATATTTATCCACCATCTAATTCTCCTCCCTCCCCCACACGTTTCCCTCTCTACTCCTCCACGTTAGGTGAATCTTAGACGAAAATAGGATCATCAGAGCATATATTTTGGGATAGAAATACTGCATAAGATAATCAGTCATCCCTCTTACTTCAAATTCACGCTCACTCCGCAACTCCAGAAGAGAACAAGAGATACTTGATGGAGTTGGACGGTTTCGCATTGGCTCGGATCTTGGTCTTGTTATCTTTAACCACCTGGCACGGGGCTGGCACGGCAGGAGAGGAGAGGACTTGAGGAGTTCCTACTGATACTACAGAAGAGTCTAGAACAAGCAAGCTTATGCATACTCCATCGGTTGATCACATCAAACTTCCCTCCCTTCCATCAACTCCCTTACCACGTTGCTCAACCCGATTGCGATGGAGAAAGAAAGCTTGCGGAATTCGCAGAGTTAAGCACCCCATTGGTCAAGTTTCCCTTCACCCTGCCTCTCCTTGAATAGGGACGAGAAGAAGCGTGTCTGCATTCCCAACTCAACATAAACCCCTTCACCTTCCCATGCTACCAGAAATTGGATTTGTCTCCATTAAACATCCGATTTGCTCCAGGTCATTCTCTCTCAAGAAGTAGTCAGCCGTGTGTGAGCCTCCAGTCACCTCTGTTCCCTGCAACTCGTTTCCTGGACACCTCCCACAAGTGAAGAAGGTAACTTCCTTCGCATATTTGTCTCCTCTTCCAACTATAGGATCTTTACAATGGATTTTAGCGAACCATTTACTCCTGGATCAAGTTTTGTGTTGTAGAAAATGATGAGAAACAAGTGTTTGTATTGCCATAAATTACTACTAGAAACTTGATTCTTAGCTTGGATGTTTCTCCCCTTGCAAACAATTTCTCTCTCTCCTTTCCTATTCTTCGTTGTGATACGAAATGTGGCTGTATGGAAATTTCCGTGGGTTGTGTTTAGAACAAGAAGATTCATGCCCAACACATGCTCGAGGAAATGTCACACTCGACAAACTATTATATGTTGCCCTGTTTCTTTTCAGTTTCTGGTATCCTATTCCTTGTGAAAATGAACCGATTTCCTTCACGAGAATCATTCGTTATTATGTTGGTAACATACACATAAAATCTCAAACTAATTGGAGAAGTGACTTGAGAGAAATAAGTCTTAGAAAATCTTTGCTGCAAGAAATTTCCTGTTTTCGAAGCTTGCTGGGGCTACGACTTCTGACCCATTTTCAGAACCCATCCCTTAGCCAAAAGTTTGAAACTCAATATCATTGGAAAGAACTTTCTGTTAGCTTTCCAACGATACAAACCGTTCGCAAAACGGATCCCGGATTAAAAAGTTATACACTAGCGAAAATGGTACCCCGAACTGCCCCGGTGCTACGGGCAGTGAACCGGCTATGTTTAGACAACTCCCGATCACTCTAAAACCAACTAACACCTATCGAAACTAACACCTCTGGAGAGTCACTTGTATAGGCTTTCCAACGCATCTCGCGGTTCGAAAAGTGGACTCTCTATTGAGGAGTTACACCCCGTTAAAAAAAAACTGCCCAAAAACGTCGCTAAACCCAGATTTTTCCTGCGAAAGAAAAACTGCCCATCTTGCGAACTTGTGTCGCAATTTCCGACCGGAGTAATGAAATACAATGCCCAAAGCCTATACCATTGCAAACCTTGTACCTTCAGCTTTTCAACGCACCTCTCGGTTCATGGAACAGAGATCGGACCAAGGATTTATTCGCCGTCGAAGAAGGCTGCTGCACTACCTACTGATTTTCAAGCTGCGGAGCAGCATGTTCCGAGCATTTCTAACACACTATTTGTTGTCCGAGACCCCTTGACACCCATATCGTTGGAAAGCCACGACTACAGGCTTTCCAACGCAACTTTCCTCTCGTCATTTGGAGTTCGGACCAGAATGTCATACCCCTCGGAAAAGGGCCCACTCAAAACACCAAACTGGCGAGAAACGCGAGCAGCGAAGTTCCGACCCGGTTTTCACGACCCAATCGAACTCATATTTCTAGAAAACTGACACCCACACAAACCTTGATAAACAAGGATTCCAAAACATATCTTCGATTGTAAAACAGAGTCCCGACCGCTGAGATACGCTTGCTCGAATATCGCCCAGAAGCTGTTTGATTAAATGCCACACCCAGAAAATTCTATGTATTGAAATGAGGCTTAGCTCCACCCGTTTTGAGAGATATTTTGTGAACAGCCGTAAAATCTGGAAACCCCAAGCCCTATACCGTATCGAACCTTGTCATTCAAGGAATCTCCAGAACTTTTCCGTTCGTCAATTGGAGATCGTATCAAGAAGTTACGGATCGACGAAAAGGCACCACCAAAACGCCATCCTTCCCGGGATGTGCTGAACCCCCAACTTTAGAATAGCCTAGGAGCTTCGTTCCTTCTCGAAACTCACCGAACCTGATGCCGATAGAAATCTGAGTTCGTTGGCTTTCCAAAACCGTGCTCGACACATAAAATGGAGTTCGAACGAAGAAGATACGAGCCTGCAAAGTACAGCTGACAGAACTGCCACAAACTCGCTGACTCCAGTTCGGAGGCCAGTTTCGATGTTGTAACGACGCCCGATCGGGAAACTTACTTCTACGGACTTGTAACCCTCCTGGGGCAGAATCTACACGTGAACTTTCGTCAAAGACCGACGGTCGGATCGTCCGGAAATAAAGCCGGAAGTTGCTGCGAATATCACTTCCAAAAATACCATTAACCTCAAATATCCCTTCAAATGCCAAAGTCAAATTATTTACCGAATGATGAGAGAATGCTATGAATACGTGAACGAGTTGTATCCGGGCAAGATCTTTAAAGATGAATTTGATTATTTCGAAGAAAGCGGCGAAATAAAATTCGCCCTTCGTAACCAAAAATCCTAATTGCTAGAGATAAAACTGTGTGTTAGAATTCGATAAATCTTAGGACTTTGGGATTTTACCCTAACCAAAATTAGGTCTCTATTGTAGGACCCTCTGAAAAAGGCGGTAACCTCGGAAAAGCTGCGGATAATATTATCGCGCCACGAGGTGGGTAATATTTTCGTAAAAGTTATTTTGAGTTAATGAGCTCACGTAAATTACTTGTTTATCCATAAAAGTTTTTGTGCATTTATACTGTTTAATGCTCCTGAGATCGATCGAGATCCTTGATTAATCTAAAACATTAATCAATGATTGTGTACACGTTGTTAGTTACTAGTGGACTGATCCCCACTAAGTGCTAACCAAGATACGGAACCCCCTGAGTTACGACTTTAGGGGGCCGGGGTTCCGGGAAAGTAAGTGGGACCCCCTGAGTTACGACTTTAGGGGCCAGGGTTCCCACATAAGTAAGTGAGACCCCCTGAACTACGATTCTAGGGGCCAGGGTTCTCACCGTAAGGAGTAACGGTTAAATGTGACATGTATGCGCGCACTGAAATGTCTTTGTATGCTTGGAGCAGTTTCCTTTTTAAAACCCTCCCAGTCATACCTCATGCATGGATAAATTGTTTTTAAACGTGTTTCAAACTGCCCTACCCACTGAGTACACTAGTACTCAGCCCAAATCTTTTTCAAAAACATTTTCAGGTTGAGCGGCTGTTGCAGACGGGTGGAGCCGAGGGCGAGGGTTACTGTTGGATATGCTAAATCCCACCGTGCTTAATTGATACTTGCAGACGTAATTGTTTTGCTACTCGTCATTTTAAATTTGTCTTCATGATTATTGAACTAGATTTCTTTTATGTGCTCAACACTTGTTTCATTTTGATAAATCTCGGCGTTGAAATCCTATGAATTTAAATTCTTGAATTATTCTGTATTATCCTCTAATTATAAATACTCGTTGATTTATCCGCATTCACCACACCCTGTCACACGCCCCTTCCCGAAAATCGGGTTGTGACAAAAAAAAACAACTCTAATCGCATCAGCATTCGGCTGATCACACAGAACTTGTCGGTCTACATCAGGCGGAAGAGCAGTGAGAATGTCCAAATCTGACTCATGCAGCTCACCCACATCCAAAGTAATAAGCCTCTGAAAGAAATCAGCAGCTGAAGCTCTGATAGCTCCATCAGAGGTAAGCATCTGTCCCCCATCCTCAATGACGTAGATACGGGACCTCACACGCTTCTGCTTCACCCATCCTTGAAAGAAACGAGTGTTGCGTTCCCCCTCACCTACCCAGCAAACAGCAGCCTTCTGCCTCCAAAAATCCTCCTCGATGTTTGTGCGCAACACAAACCCAGCCACACGGCGATGAACTTCAGAACGAGCCTCACTCATAACCACCTTTTGAGAAAATTATTCACTCGCTTCAGCTTGAATTGCAGGTTTACCATACCTTGAAAACCCATAGGGGTTTCCCAAACCCTACGGATCTCCGAAAGAACCGAAATGAGGATCTCGGCCTGTCAGCAGAAATCTAACACCGCACCAGAAGAGGAGAATCTTTATTTGTTATCTATGGTTTCTTTAATCTCTAGGGCTTCAAATTTTGATGCTGATAATAGGAATATTTATTGTTATATATGGTTTCTTTAATCTCTAGGGCTTCAAATTTTGTTGTTGATATTTGTAGCAGAAGCTAAGGTGGTAATAGAATGTCTTCTTTTAGATGGGTCTAACTTGAAATTGCTTTTTATTTCACCATAATGTGGTTAAAGAGTTAAAAGAACTCTGCTCTAGATGTGTTTCTTGATGAATTCGCCTTCGAGATCTGGGGCTATAATTTCCTTGAATTTCAGGGCCTTATAATTTGATTGATGTTGTTTGTAGCATAAGCTAAGGTTGTAATAGAATGTCTGTTTTTAGGTGGGTATAACTTTGTTGAATTTGAATGGAATAGTTCGTATTGTTCCCTCTATGCAGTATCTCTTTTTATAATTCTTGAACCAAAGATGTAGAGTTTGCCGTGGCTCGTAAGTAGTTCAAACATCAGCTATAATGTCTAGATTCAATCTCTAAAGTCTGAATTTTGGTCTCTCTGTCTAAGTTAGATAATATTTACATATTTTATTTTCCACTTCTAAAGCCAAAATGTAAAAGCTTGATTAGTTCAGTTGATTTACTAGCAACTATTGCAATCTTGGATACTATTCTAAAACCAGTACTTAGGGTGCTTGATTTTACTTCTGTAAGCTTCAGAAACTTCAAATGCACAAGAGATTAATTTTTGTGTATTTTCTTTACCTCCTATTTTGGATAGGCATTTCAGCTTCATGGCTTTAAACTTGGTGTTTCTCACGATTAACTTGGATTACAACAGGCTGGTTGCTATGTTAAAGATATTTCAATATGACAAAATGTACAGAAACATTTAGTTGAGGCTTCAATAGTTGCAAAGTCGTATGGTACAGAGGTAACTCTGAAGAAGGATGTTCTTCAACTGATGAGAAAGAGTATGTGCAGTTTGCTTCTTTACACTCTTGATTTCTTGCATTTATGCCTTTTCTCCACATTTATGTTCATATAATTGGTTGTTGGCATTCTTAGCTTTAAGGGACATGATATGTTGGCACCCTTTACGGCGGGATGGCAAACTGTGGAGGTGAACCCTCTAGTAATTGCAAAGTCGGAGGTACTGAAATTGCTATATATGTTTCCATTTTATTCATAATTCTACCGTTAATGACAATTATGTTTGTTGCTTGATTTAGGGCTCCTATGTGTACGACACTAACGGGAAAAAGTATCTTGATTCTCTTGCTGGTCTCTGGTGCACAGCCCTGGGTATTCACACTCCCATTATGAATACTCAACTAGATTAACTATGTTCTTACTGCTACTTGACTTGTTAGTTGTACTTCCATTATTTGTCTTCACCAAAAGCTTATTTTTTTACTACTTAGATTAGCTTTCTAAACTAAACAGACAAAAGATTTTATTGTTTTAATGAAATATACGTCTATATTATGTGTGCGCACTTTAGCATTTGCATTTATATTTTGGCTGCATCTAAGCCACTTTAAAGTCGTGCTCAATCATTTTTTATGTTTTCTGTTCTTGGCTTGGCTTCTTGCTTTCTGGGTATGCTCAATGTGAATCATTCTGATATTTGAAAGCTTCTAGTTATGCCAACTTTGTGCAGCAAACAGTTGGCCAAGTAATTGCTTTGCTTCTGTATGATTTTTATATGAAGAAGGTAGGTCATATTTAGTTCCAACGAACATGCTCTTGGTGTAGATATTTATTAATATTTAGGTAGGTGTTGTACCATTGCGTTTTCTATATAAAAATTATGTTTGACATGTAATGGATGAAATCTCTTCTTCGTATAGTTGCGAGCTACGAATGTGGTTTCCCAGCTATTACTTCAGTTTTAAGCTTTAAATTTACAGCCAGTGTTCTGTCTGAAAAATTATGTTGCTTAGTCTTCTTGTTTCGAGTTATTGCACAACTCTACTACATGTTTCATATATAACATATCTATATTCTTGAGCTTCTGGGTTCTTAGCTGATGTTAAAAATATTGAGCAAAACATATATTATACGTTCTTCCTGTTGTGCCATCGAAGATTCAATTTAGCATATAGAAAATATCTACTCGGCTGTTGCTTTTTGCTTAATATTATATACTGAAAATTCATTATGTTTTGAACATATCATATACGATGATCGAAATTTATATCGTTGGAATCGTTTACCATTCCAAATTCTTGATATTTTTCCCACTCATATTCACGATTTCAATTTCTTCTTGATTTATATTTTCGTGATTTTGTACACAGTCGCAAGTGAAAATATTGAATTAAACTCTAAAAGAACAAATCAATATAGTAGCATTTAGTTATTCCAATGTGCATATTGAAAAACCCGATAGTTTAAAGACTTGTAAAACATCAATCTTACCACAAAAACATTAGTATTAATACTTAGGGTTATAAATGATATTGGATCGCTCTAACATTAGTGTAGAACACCATATAACATACAACATGTTATTTCATGGTGATATATGCATTGCCATTTTGTATAATTAATAAGAGCCTAATTAGTTAACATGAATTTTAATTATTTAACTTGCTGACTGTTGAAGTGTGTTACATAATGAATACTATAACATTTATTTAACTAAAAAGATTTGAACTTCTATAACACACCAGTACAAAACACTCATACTCTTGGGAAGCTAGGGAAACTGTTGTTATTTGATGTTCTTGCAGATTCCGAGCATGTATCATTGCCGAATATTTGTCATATATGTTCGACCAAGTCGTTTTGAAGAACCCTTTGCTCTTCTATATTCCAAATTTGTATCATACTTCTCATATAATTGGTTAGGCTGACAATCCTCTCTGTAGAGTATAGCAGATCGTTATTTCCTACTCCGTCTCCACTTTGTTGATTACTCTAACTACCACGGTCTTGTATAAATTCCGTGGGATCTTTATAATTTAGGTAAGAACTTTTGTAACGCTTCATAATTGCAACAAGGGGTTTATAATGCTATCTCAGTGACTGAAAGACCTTTCCTCGTCCTTTTGTTTTTTTTATCTAGCTTGTTTATAAAACTTATGAACTTTTTTCCATAATGTATCACTACTAGAAAATGACCACCACGCTTTCGCGGTGCCTGGCGAGATAAATTTGCAATAATATAGTATAGTGCAGCTTAGTTATGTTGTGTGGGTATTATTTCCTAATAATTGTTGAGCCTCACAAAATCACATTAGTCGGTTGACCAACATTTTAAATGATCAAAATAAAGACGTAAGATGCAACTTTAGCCAACAAAATTAGCATGCATACGTTCCATCAGGAACCACATATGAGTCGTATGACATAGACAACTTTCATGATAGCTTTTTCATACATTGTACAATGGATTATCCCTCTTTCGGGTATTAACTTTAACATACATAGGAGGCCTGTAGTATTCCTGCATGATTTACTTCAGATGTGGAATATGAACCTAGTTTCAGAATGAGATTCTCCATATATTTTGTGTTACATCTTGTGTGTATGGTACCATTGTATGACATAACATTTAAAAATGAAGTCTATTACGCCAAATTCTCGTCGATTCTGTGAAGGTGAAAGCTTGTCTTAACTTGTCTCAGTTATCATTTAATTATTTCCGAACTCTCCATTTGGTTAAATCCCTTATCAACAAGTTTTATGACAAGATATTAAGACTTGTTTGTTTTCGGACATTATATAATATCAATCATCATTTCATGGAAACAGTTGAAAAGGAAGATCAGTCAAGACTAGAGTAATTTGCTGATCTTAAGACTTGTTTGTTTTATTGTGGAAGGTAAACATTATGGAATAAGATCACACTGCTGCACGTGTAATTTGCTGATCTTTATAGGAAGATGAGTCTTTGTTTTTAAAGTGAGTCATCACTAATTTAGAAATTCTTAACAATATTCATCTGCTTGTTTCTAGTAAGTCCAACACCATTGTTTGCATGTTTCTTAATGTTTAGTAACAAAATGAAACCTCAGTCTGTCTATGATTGTGCCTCATGTGGCTGCTAAACAGATTATCTATTGAATTCCTTAAGACAATAGTATTCAAGGTAAGGTAGAGAGTGAGATCAGAAGTTGTTGTTTCGATTTCACTGTGCTTGATCAGATCAAGTTGTTGTAGGGGGGGTGAATACACCTGAAAACTTTCTCAACTTAAAATGCGAACAGTCTTTTTCAGGAAGATGTCGTACTGAACAGGTTCAGTAGACCAGATAAGTTGTTCTGAATCGCGTGGCAGATTGACTGACTTCACTGAGGCCTACTAGCTGACTTAGGTCAGAATTCACTACCGTACAGTAGAAGTTCAGTAGAATGCGGAAATGTGTAGGCCCGATTCAGTTGAGTTAGAAAACGATTTTAGGAAAACTGTTTCAGTATATTAGTGCAGTCTATTAAGATTTATTGAAACACAGTTGAATGATTTGAAAGATATTTTCAGTATGAACAGTAATCAATGCAACAGTAAAATAAAATACACACAGAACACAGCGATTTTAAAGTAGTTCGGATCCAACAATCCTACGTCCACTATCCCCAAAAGATCAGGAGGCTATTTTATTATATTTAGTTAGTCTCGGTCGGTTTGTCGCCTTGGACAAACACTCGGTCTTGAGATTTATACTGAGCAAGTCTCCGGTGTACAAGGTATCAAAGCTGCGGTGTTTGACAAACTCTCCAACTATGAAGGAGTTCTTTACAATAAAGAACATTTCAAGGATGAACTCCTTCGATCTAAGCTATAGATATGGTCTGGCGAGCTTAGGTTAGAGGGAAGGGAACGAGAAAGTGGCTTCTAGAGCGACGAACGGTAAAGTATAAACTACGGGTTCGTATTCGGTCGCTTGGATACTAGAGGCTTAGAGTCCAATTCAGCTCCGTTCCCTTTGAGCAAGTATGTCGCCTTTCGCTTGGAATAGCTCTTTGAAGATCTTGCGAAAAGCTTTAAGTCGATTCCCGAGTTGCTCGTAAAATGCTCGTGTGTTCTTGATATGTGTCGTGAGCTTCGATTTGAAATCTTCCCTCTATTTATAGATGAGAGGCATAAAAAGATCCGTTGGATACGATGATCCATGTGTCTCTCTCTTTTGGATAGCTAACGGCTCTTTCATAGTATGGTGACAGAGTCTTTTCCCTCCATTTTCGGAAAAGTGTTGACTTGCAGCTTTAATCGAAAAGTAGACAATGGTCATTGCATCGTTGGTCGAGGTGAAGAAAGTAGGTGAGACAAACAGACTTCAAGAAAGATCTAAAGCTGACTTCTCTGCACCTCGTATGACTCTGCTGATTTGACTTATAAGATTACTAACAGTCAGAAGATTGTTTGGCCGTTGCTAATTCTGATCTATATTCAATAGCATAGTCCTGCTGAGTCTAGCTCTACTGAAGATCAACTCTGAGTTCAGTGAACTACTCCTACTGAGTTCAGTTCCACTGACTCCTTTCAGTATGATGCTCCTGCTGAGTCCTGCACTACTGAGTCTTCTTCTTCTCATGGTACTGAGGCTGATAGTCTACTGAAGAATCCGCAGACAGAACTGAACGCCTGAACCATGTAGGAAGGATGTCTACTGAGTCTGAAACTCTCAGAGAGACAAAATAAATACAACTGAATGGTTCACCAATCAAAGTAGAATTTTGGGATCATTCAAATCTATAAGCAGTAAGCTACTGAATCTCTCCCAACATCAAGTATTGAAGCGTTGATGGAATCTATAATGATAATTCATCTAGCATAGTCTAATGTTTTGTCCAGAATCTCTTTTAAGAGTCTTGATTGCTTCGTGGTCTATGCGTTAGAGCGTAGGTTTGATCTAGCACTGCATTTGAATGCGAGGGGATTAACCTCTTCCCGAGCCTTAAGGATTAGACTTGTTCTGCCACGGTTATGGTAAAAACGAAAATAAACCGAAATTTGTCTTACAAGCTGTTTCGTTTTAAAGTTTCTGCAAGCATCAAATGTGGTTGCAAACTGAAACAGTCTGTGGTATTCGGCTTCAAAGTCATCTGGAGGTGCAGTCTTACTTCACCGATATTTGTGAATTTTGATCATCAATCATTTCACTGGCATATATACTTTCCTCTTTCTCTTCTAATGAAAGAATAAATGTGGGAGGCACCTAGTACGTGGAAGCTTCATTGTATAAGATCTGCAACTCTTAACCCTCTTTTATAAAGTTGTATTTTGTGTGTAAATGAAGGGAGTAGTATAAATGTATAATACAGATGCAGTAAAGACGATTTCTTGACTAGATAGTCTCATTGGGCTACAATAGCGACCCACCTTAGAACTGGCCCAGTTCTACAAATGGAGGTTTCTTGATTGCAATGGTCTGAAGTTGGAAGTAACAACTATATTAATTGCGAGAAAACAACATATGACTGTGGTGTTGCATCTGCCACTGTTAAACTTATTATTACAAGTTTGATGGGTTCATTGATTTCAGAGACCTACCCCATCTAACCAATCTTACATGGTAGAGATAGCGACGCATCTTTAATTCTCTCTAGCTATTTTAGAACTACCCTACTTTAACTTTTCCCCACCATCTCCGGAGACTCCTTTTTCTCTCCCATCTTTACCGATATTACATAAGAGAAAGAGAGTTGGGTTAAATGGGAATTCCATTCTCGTGCATGGCAAATCGCATTAGTTATGGCCAATTTAAATGGATTGGTGTGGATGAATAAGTTTTATACCTTCTATACCACCACCCCGTGGTGGGTATTTATAATCTATGCTTGGTGCATCACTCTCTGGTTGTTGTCATTTGCGCCTTGCTATGATTGTGGTGAGGATGCTGAATGGACACTTTTTCGTACAGCATCTAATTTATCAAATTTGATATCCACCAAAAATCTCGGAAGCCTAGTAATAAAATGAAAATCTTTTTAGGAAGAGTGAGTCCCTTTTTTATAACAACTTTCATTATGAACGGTTGAAACTACTTATCATATGTCAGCTAACCACAAAAGCTTATGTGTACCACTTTCCGCTAACCTTCAATTAACAATCGTTTATTATTAGGGTTCGATAAACTTACCCAGTGGTGAATAAAGGAACGTGCACACTTCCTGAATTATAATTTCGCCATCGTCGGATCCACTATTGGGCCCAATGAAGCCATCGTATATATATGTGGCTACAATATTCAACAAATGCTACAAAGTTCACATTTTTATAAAACTAACTATTGAACTTAAAATAATTTATTGGGAATTCTCACTATTTCTATATTAAAATTTAAAATATACATTTATTCAGGCGCCTAAGCAGGAAAGAAAAGAGAGAGGTCTTCTTTTAAGGTGGGAGTTCCAACTTTTCTCCATATTGGCTTGGCACCCGGTTTCATTTCTTTTACACAAAATTGTGGAACGTAGAAAACATGGAGAATTCTATAACAATTAATAAGGGAAACTATTGTTGAAAAATCGTTAAAAATATATATTTATATTTTTTTTTATTATGAAAATTAATTTAGCATTTAATGCTATTTTGACATTGACAAAATTCAGCCTGTTTGATCGTCGTTTCGAGCCTTGATATATATCCGATTTGCGAATTAAGATATATAACGTCGATCTACGTTTCAAGTAGATAATTGTAGTCTGCTTAATTTTTTTATTCTGATTTTCAGTGAGTGAGAAATAGTGACTCGAAGTTTGGGGGGACAAATCTAATACGTTACCTAAAGTGGAGAAACTTACCTTATTTGGATTTTGGATATTTATTAGATTAATCAATGTCCCACATTGATTAATGTGTAAAGTTTGTTGTGGTAGATAATAAAGTGATATGTAGTGGGCTTAGGGCCACACATGCTTATGCGCACGAGCCTTTTCGCCGACCGCCTCACATGCGGTGCGCCGCACTGCGCCCGTGCTCGGCCCTGGCTCCGGTTCCGGTCTTTGGATCTTGGTAATTAGTCATTTTGGTAGTCTGTGGGCTTGTCCGTTGGGCCTTGGCAGTTGGGCTTTGACATTTTGTGAGCTCTAGTTATCCAGCAGTTCTACCCTCTCCTTTGTCCAGTTCGCCGGAACTCGACGATCTTGCAGTGCTGCAATCTTCGAGACGAACGTCGTTTCATCTTTGGAGATGATACGCCAAAATCGAGAGCACTACCGCAACGTATTTCGTCTTGCGGATAGAGATCATCATTGTCCAGTAGTTCTGCTTCTCCTTTGTCTAGTTCGCAGGAGTTCGACGATATTGCGATGCTGCAATCTTCGAGACGAACGTCGTTTCATCTTTGGGGACGATACGCCAAAATCGAGAGCACTACCACAGCGTATTTCGTCTTGCGGATAGAGATCATCCTCGACTCGACGAAGCTTACTTTTCTAGTTCTATTTTGTTTTTTTGTTTTTCCGACTTACCGGTTTCATTGTAATAGCAGCTTATTGTAAACAACAACTATAACTGATACTCCCTCTATCCCGCTATTTGTGGCTCACTTTCCCGAAAGGGGTGTCCCGTTATTTGTGGTCACTTTCCTAATTTGGTAAAAAATTATTATCATATATTCTACTCTATCATCTTCTCTCTCATTATCTTACTCATCTTCTCTCTCATACTTTATCATCTACTCTCTTAATTCCAAGTCTTGAAAAGAAGTAACGCGCCACAAATAACGGGACGGAGGGAGTATATATTTAGCAATTCGTTTTAATTTATAAATAAAACCATAAAGTGTATTAAGAAAACATGTACTATGAATTCAAGGCATTTGACTATAAGACGGTGTGCAACTACTCGAAGAGATTTCTTTGAATTAGTAGTTTGTAGTGTAGATAATGGTGTCTACTCTAAATGGTGTGTGGACCTAATGTGTTCAAGGGTAGGGGTCGAAAACGAACAAACAGTGAACATGCTCTATGAAATAGCCGGACAAGTATCAATTAATAGTTGACTACGACTACCCTAACTATATCTACAATTCAGACCACAACTAATCCGTTGAATTATGTTTCTACACTATTTATTAAAGGAACAAATTTCCAAAATATTTCTTTTAAGTATTTCACAATCTCTCATTCTCAAGTATTTCACAATCTCTCATTCTCTATCTCAAAAACTCTTCGTCATTAACTGTAATTTCAAATTACAGTCAAATGGCCGGCCATATACATTGTAAAGCTTGGACGATCGTATAATTAAAATTATTGTGGGGCAATAGTGAGAATAAAGATTTTGGGATAGGGGATCTGATTTCTTATATCAATTAATCTAAATAGGTTTCATTAAAGAGAGAATACCTTCTAAATTCTTGAAAGTTTAAATTTAATTTTTTTTTGTCCCTGTTAATAAGAATAACTCCGGAATTAAGGACTGTCTGAGGTTTCTAACATTGAATTTGAAACAAAGGAACAAACAAAACTACATCTAAATATTAAAATTTAATTAATAATTTTATTTAGGAACCTTTAATCCATTAAAAAAATCCCACTTCAAACTTATGTCCCTCACACCCAAAAATAAAAAAAAGTTTTACGGGACCCGATACAGAAAGGTCATGGGTTCAATTCTCATTGAATACACTATGCGTGTTTGTCACCTTAGGGTGGTTTAACTCTCATGTGTGGTTTGCATGCTATTGCACAAGAGCGAGGTTATCCTGTGCGCACCGAAGGTAGCGACTGTGGGTTCCTCGTTATAAAAAAAAAAAGTTTTACGGGCCTCATTATACAAATTCTAAAAGAGTTGTATTTTCCGCTGATCGCGCAACAATTTCGCTCGGCCCAAGAAATTGAAAAAACACGGAGACAATTATGTGTGGAAAGGTGTTTGACAAATTGGAATAAAGGTTGATTGGTCAAACACATTGCTAACTAATTGTGATTTTGTCTTTTAATTTAACTAATCCCACACCAAAACGCTGCCCACTCTAGACATTAATTTGCAATCTCCAATTCAATGTTTTGTCGTCATTTATAGTAAACGTACAATGAGAATGTGATGAAAACTCGAAGAAAGAGAATAGTGAATCAAGATTTGTGCATCTTGGGATTAAAATAGTCATTTTTAGTATACGTATAGAAAACTCGAAGAAAGAGAATATTAATAAATTAAGATTTGTGCATCTTGGGATTATCATGTATTAGCAATGTTAAATAAATTTAGTTGAAAATGGTGGTTTGCATTGCAATCAGAGAGAGAGAGAGAGAGAGAGAGGAGATGCCATCATTTATGCATATGCTTAAGTTGCAATCCAAGTCCAAGTAAATTAAAAATTGGACGAAAAAAAACCAATATTATGACGTTTTCATTATGGGAAATTATTATTATTAATTATCACCACATGGAATTCTTCAAAGCATGAAAACTACATAAATGACAGTTATGGTAAGTAATAATGCCTAATTCAATAAGTGGTTGAGTTGCTAAATATGAAATTATGTGCTCAACAGAAGGCCGAAATAAGTAATAAATAGGAGCTGAATAATGAGCGAAAATTCAAAAAAAAAAATCTCCCCCACCAATTATGTTTGTATTATAGCACCAAACATAAAAAGGGCAATCCAAAAATTAAAAGTCATTAAAACAAAATCATAAAGTGTGATAAAATCATGGTTGGAAACATTTATTACTTGAGCCCAGAAAAGTAAAAGGACACTTAGTAACGCAGGTCTATAGAGAGAGAGAGAGAGAGAGAGAGAGAGAGAGAGAGAGAGAGGTAGGGGCTGGTATGTATTCTTTCAACCAACTCAACTGAGCGGATGAAAGATCAATTGATTGCGTTGCCTAACAAAGTGTCCTCCTCTTTAAAATTGTAGTAGTATTGGGAAAGCTAAGGCGCCTCTTTTCCCTTTGCGAGACTACTCGTAGAAAAAAAATAACTATGTTGGGGAAAGAATATGTAAATATTGATTTATTATGTAATTGTAGATTGTTCTTAATCAGTTATAGTTTGTATAGAAATCAAAGCCAAATAGGGACGTGAAATCAGGTTTCAAATCAAAAATTCGTGGAGAGATTATAAAAACTTGTCTGAGTCATATACATATCAAATGTATGACTATAACATTATAATACAATTGTATTCTACCAAGATCAATTTATAGTTTACAACTCAATTATTTTATTAGTTTTACAATCATAATTATGTAGAATGCATACCAATCTTGTCATAGCCACTTCATTATAATTAAAACAATATTCTTCCGGAACAAAATGAGTTTTATCTTTTTACAAGTTAAATCTAGTTCATCTTTAACACTCTTACCATACCCACAACCACAAGTTGGATGTTCTAGATAAGAAAAGATAGCAAGTAAAAATTAAAGGTTTACCATACCACAAGTTGGGTCTTCTAGAAATAAATGTTAGGAATAGCATCCTACTTATTTGAGTACAAAACTCAACAAGGGAGATTTTTAATTTTAATAATAAAGTGTCAATGTTGTGGGGACCCATATTTGTAAATTTGTTGAGAGGCATGCAATCAGTGAATGAGTGCCGGGAGCCCCCCACCCCTTCATGTACTTCGATTATAGTTCTGAATCTCGTTAATATTTTTATATGTCGAACATGTTGCACATATTTACTATGATGCAATTTAATTTTCTTAGTAATTTATGGTGATTGTATTAGATAATTTCAAAATTTATTCAGTACATATTTGAAATACCAAAGTGACTGTAATAGAAAGGAAAAAAAAAAGTTTGGTGTAACAGTTTTAATAGAAGAAATTAACACATTTGAAGAGCACATGCTTGGTGCACTCATTGTAGGGCTATCATTTTTCATGTCCCACCCACTCCACCCACAATCAACGCATGACCATCCTCATTCCTCCCCTAATAATACTTAATCCATTCCTGTTTTTCTCCCCACGTTTCCCTAATTCTTGGGTTTCTTAAATTATTTTCCCTCTTCTTTCACTTTATTTCATTTTTTTATTTTTCTGAAATTATCCTTTTTATACGCAGGATCCAACTAAAGATGTGACTATTTATTGCTCATCTATGCTTATGCAACTTGCATTTTCTTGTTTGCCTTCCACATTTTATTTATTTTTTAATAATAAAATGATATTTTGGTTGTACTTAATATAAGACTTTGCTTATACACATTCTAAACTTTCTACTGCAATTTGTAATAGTTGTAATTTGTAATAACTAACAAAGATTATTTTTTATTATTAAATATGAGTATATTGTGATAATATTATTCACGAGTATACTTAGATAATGACTATATAGCTTTTGGAGAATGCTTGTTTTAGACATAACCCTCCATTTATAATTACGTTACATTTTGAGTGAGCTGACAAGAGCAATATTTTCTATAGAGGAAATTATGGAAATAAATACACATAAATTAAAATAAATATGTTTTTAAAAGTCTTACTTGTTAAAGCTTATGGGACCTAATCTTCACCTATACTTCTGTCTCCTTTTTCCACCAAATCAGTTGAAATTTTATAAGTTGATAAAATACACACTCACTCGCTCACTCCCACTTAGTGGGTGTTTGCAATAGTTTAAACTTTTTTTAAGTGCTTAAATTAAGGAGAAGTTGGTAAAAGTGGCTTATTAGAGAATTTGGGGTATGTTTGCAAAAACTGCTTAAAAGAATAAAAAGTTGAAAAAATAGTATTTGCAAAATTTATACTGTAGTAGCTTATTTTGAGATTTATAAGTAAGATGTCAAATCATAATTTATTCAAAATTACAAATATGTCATTAAGTTGGAGAAGTTGATTAAAAACAACTTAACCAACTTCAACTTATTCAACTTAAATATAGAGAATTTTGAAAAATTTAAATTGTTGAAAACACTCTAAATCAACTTTTCCTTAAATTAAGTTATAAATTCAAAAATTTAAGCGTTTGCAAACACCCCCTTAACGTTCCCCTCTATAAAACCAAAGAAACCCATCAAACTTCCATCACTATACACTCCCTCTCTTTCCGTCTCTCTCTCTCTCTCTCTCTGCCATGGCTTCCTCTGCCAAGAAAGTTTCCCTCTGCCTCCTCCTAACCCTTTTATGCTCTCTGCATTCTCATGCAAGAGACAGCCAATTCTTCAACAAAATCCCCAGCACGACCAACAACGTTGTTGTCCCCACCAATCAACAAGAACAACAACAACAACATCCCAATTTCCTCCCACAGAATGAAGACAGCTACGGCCTCTACGGTCACGAGTCCGGCCAAAACCCTCCTTCCACCGCCGCTTCCACCACCACCACCACCACTACCGCCGCCACCACCACCCCGTTCGAGACCGAGTTCAAACAACCCGAACACAAATACCTCCCCAAGAACTACAACCCGGTCGCCTACGTCACCGTACCCGAGAACGACGACGTAAAAGAAAGCACCCCATTTAATGAAGAAACAAGCTTCGCAACCAAACCCAACCCCAACCCCAACAACAACAATTACTACAACGGCGAGGAGACTTACTACAACAACCAGCAACAAGAAGGAGAACCAGAAGAAGAAGAAGAAGAAGCGGAATTCCAAAACTACCCCGCCAACAACAACAACGGCAACAGCAACTACTACTACAACGGCGGAAGCCGCTTCAACAGCCAGCCGGAGAGCAACGCCGAGTTCAGAACCGGCGCCGCCTCGACCAACCGCCGCGAGAACTACTACTTCAACAACAACGGCGGGAACAGCCAGCCGCAGGGCGACACCGAGTTCATGAACACCGCCGCCGCAAACGGCTTCCAGCCGCAAGGAATGAGCGACACGCGGTCCGTCGAGAACGGCAAGTACTTCTACAACGTCAACTCCGGCAAGTACAGCAGCAACCACCCCTACCAAAGCCTGCGCGGCGCTCAATCGCAGAATCAGAATGAATTCAGCAACAGAAACTTGTACGGAAACAATGCCAACCAATTCAACGCCGGTGGATTCAACAACCGCGAGGAGTTCCACTATGAAGAAAACATGCCCTGAAGGAGTTGAATGGGATTATTTATATTCCTAATTTACAATCTCCATATGCTTCTTAATGGTGTTTTAAGTTAAATTATGTTTTTAGGGAAACGAAATTTACAGATGAATTTTACGTTCTGCTTTTTTTGTGTTTTCTACAGTGAAATTTCATTGTGGAAGCTTTTGATTTTGTATTGAAATGTGTGATGAACTATATTATCGGTGTTGAAATAAATTGTATATTAAATAGTAGAAATGCATGTTTTGGTGCTTTAGTAATTACTATTAATAAGTAATTATGTTGACTGGCGAGGTTAATGATGATCCCCTGACACTACTTTTTTAAAGCTTATAAACACCGGAAAAAGGGTAATGATTTGATTGTTAATTTAATTCTAAAGTAAATCTTATCGCATACTAATGGCATTACATGATTTTTTGTCCTTCAAGTTGAGTTAATTTTGTCATTTTTAAAAGGATCTAAACCCGGGAGCATATGGGACCAATGATCATTACTTTTTTGTTTAGAAATGCATAGGTGCGAGAGAGAATTTCAAAATATATGTGGTCGCATTAAATTTTGTTTTTGCACTTAGGTTTTTTCCCAACTTCCAAATTGATTTTTTGGTAGCACAAGGGGTATTTTTTTGGAGTAGATATTACTAAAATTAAGAATTAGGATCATATTTAAAAAATCTGAGTGTCTCAAATCTCTAGTAATTTGGATCCAAAATATATATATCTCTCATTTATAAAATGAATGATGTTGATCGAATTCGAACCCAATTATAAACAGTGAGTGAAATGCACTAAGCCCCTAAGTCTTTTTAGAGGGAAATGAAATTGCCATTTGAGAGAGAAAAAGTGCACAATCGCTTTTAAAAGTAAAGGTTTAGACTAATAAGTTCTTTCTCCAAGCAATATTGTTGGCCACTCTTCTTTTTTGCTTTTGCTTCCCTTCTTTTTATTGAAATGCATTTCATGGGAGAAATTAAAGTCGCATTTACACATTTAGAGTTGGATTTGAAACAAATTGGTGGGGGTAGTGTGGATGGTGGTTCTTGAAATTAGTAGCTATCAATTACTCTGTAGCAATGCGGCACCAGAGTGGAGAGGGCACTTGAATATGGAGTGCCCATTATCCCAAAACTTCTTGACAAGGAATATGGAAGCAATTGCATACGAAATTAATGATGTAGATCCAAATATACCAAACTCCAAAACTAATCTCCTTAATTATTTTCTTTTTCTTCTGAGTAAGCTTATAAAAAAGTAGAGCCGGCAAAATAGGCCCGACCCGATGGGCCGGCCCGGGGTACCCGAAAAAAGGGTTGGGTTGGGCTCTGAAAATAGAAGCCCGAAGGTGTGCTGGGCTTAAAAAGCCCGCCCAAAAAAACCACGGGCTTTATGGGCTTTGGGTTAAAAAAGCCCGGGGTTTTTGGGCTAAAAAACTCGCCCGAAAAAAATGCATAATTATTAGATAATATTAATATTAATACATAAATATAAATAAAAAAAAGATGGGAGAGAAAAAATTCTCAAAGAAAGATTCAAAATGCAATTAATATATGTTGAAACTTGACGATTTTAAATTGTTTATTGTCTTAATTTGAATTTTTGTAATGTTTACTTGTATACGGCTTTGAATTTTGATATTTATTTGTACTTATATATATAATATGATTTATTTAGTCTATTTAATCACTGTATAATTTATACTTTATTCAACATTAATATATTTAATTTAAATTATACATATTGATTTTATTTTTATACAACAAATATATAATTATAAAATTATAAAAAATATTAAATAAATTAGTGGATTTAAGCCCTGCCCCCAAAGTCCGGGGTCGGGTTGGGCTTCATAAATCATGATCCGTAAAAGTCTCGGGACGGGCCGGGCCCAAAAATTAAGTTGGCCCGATAGGCCCGGGGCTGGGCCGGCCCGCCTGCCCATTTTGCCACCTCTATAAAAAAAAGTCTTAAAAAGTGACAGTAACTAAAGATGCCGGTTCAATTTCCCCGCTGATGACGGAACTCACCAATTTCCTTTGCCCTTTATATATTGCATAGTTTTATCTAGAGAGAGAATTCATGTACAAGATGCCAAGTCCTTCTTGACTTTGATTTTCTGAATTTACTGGCCAAAACGCTTCGGAGAGGTTTGACTCGTAACTTGAAATTAAGTTTGAGATGATTTCTTTTAGAGTTGTAGTGAAATAAGATATAAACTTTGGACAAAATCCACCAATTAAAGATATTTTAGAATCCAAATTGTTGTAATGTGATTCTAAAATCTTGATTTTGATATAATCCAACATCTTATATGAGATTTATACGTACCAATCCGTATATGATTATGAAAGCCTCTTATCAAACATTGATCCCATATTTTCATGTACTTTCAATTGGTCATTTACCATATTTAACAAATGTCCCGAGTTTTTTTTTTCCTTTTTCATTTTATACATTCCAGCCAAATAATCATGATCTATCAAGAATACTTGATTTTTGGCTGATGTAAATTCCGATTTTCTCCTTAAGAGAAAATAAAAGGAAAAAGAGAGAGAGAAAGTTGTTGGATGTGGTATTAATATTGATGGCACTACTGTATTGTCTTAGAATGGAGGCCCATTCAGCACGTCACGAGATAGGAGAAAATTGTAATAATGATGGTAGTGGTAAAATATTGAAAAACTTAAAGAGTGGCAAGTGACATGTCAAGGTGTGACACAGCGCTAGTTAATCATAGCTTCCATCTTCTTATGGATTTGCTTTGCTAACTACTACAGGTTTATTACCATTTTAGTCTCTGAAAAGAATCCTAAGAAATCTGAGCTTGTATACTTCTCCAATTAAAAATCTCCATTCTGCTGTGCATTTAATCATCAATGCACTCTTCTCTCTCTCTCTCCGTGGGAATCCAAAGGAAAAGAAATAGAGAGATATTGATAAATAACTCACAAGTGAAGAGGTAGGTGTTAGAATATAGAAATTAAAGGATCCTCAGCCATTGCCCATATTGAGAGACTAAGCAAAAGGAATATTTTGCTGTAAAATTCCAACCACAGCCATCCAATATTCCAGGTGCAAACAAAATATATATCCTAGTGAGGCATCAAGAAATATAAGGTCAGAGGTTTCTTGAATTTTATTTATAATTTTAAATTAGGAAGAGTGCAATATTTGAAGGAAGATTTCACTTTCTGTTGAGTTGGAGGGATAAGGAATGAGCAGGTACAGTTTCGGCTTCTTCCTTGGATGCATTTAATGGACTCAGACAATGTGGTGTGTGCATAAGGTTTATTTAATCGGACAGAAAATTATTTCCATAATATTGGGGAAAATAAGTCCACACTAATATTTACTAGTAACTACTAATATATGCCAATTCATTCAATATGATTTTACACATTCAAATCAAAAAATCATTCCACTCGTGCCCCCATCCGATCACACTACTATCATATCCAAATTTGCTACCAAACGCCTATAAGAAATAATAAAAGGCCACCCAGATTGGGCCTTGGGAGTTGTTTTGCATTTCCCGGAACAACAAAGGAATATGGGTCAAGTTTGAAATTGTGGATCACAGATGGTATTTTATGGGCTTGACATAATAGTTGGCCTAGACTTGGGAAATAAATGGACACGACTACTATCTAAACAATGACGATTTAATAGTAATTTTTTTTGGTTTTATGAGAAAACAAATTTGAATATATATTTGAATTTCCTGATCCTGCTCCGATACAGGAATAGTCTTTCTATTCCACAATTGCTTTTTGTAACAGAAATAATAATAATAATAATAATAATAATAATAATAATAATAATAATAATAATAATAATAATAATAATAATGTAGATATTGTTGGCATGACGAATGCGACAAATAAAGAGGCACAATTTGAGAGACCATTTCTTGACTTATGCGTGTAATTCTTACGTACTAATCTTTTATCTATTTTTTCAATTTTATTAGTTGTCTCCGAAGGGACCACACAATTTGGGATACGGTTATTTGGATAAATGATAATAGTTGAATTAGGTAGATTGAAATTCGGGAAAAAAAATCGACAGTAAAAATTCCAGCAAATGGAGTGCAGTTCAATTAAAAGACCGGGTGAATTTATTTATAGTGGAAGTTATCACAAACAGATAGATTAATGAGTTTAATGAGTTTTCAGCTTGCTGGACAATTAATATCGATATGTGAAAGTACACATTAAATATCAGCTATTAAATAAACTGATGACACCTAGTTAAAGAAATTCAACCAAATTAACCACCGGCTGATCACCAATCAATTGAACTGATGTTTCAAAGTTACCAATCCAGAAACAACCACCCTACACAGTAAGAAACGTAGCGGTTACCGATTTCTCGTCATAAAACAAAAAAAAAAAAAAGGCCTTTGACCAACACTTTGAACTATGATTGGATCATTAAGCCTTAACTCAAGTCCCGACAAACTAATTAAGAGATCCCACCTAGGGGTGTAACGGTTTGATTCGGTTCGGTTTCTTATGCATTTTAGGAACCGAACCAAACACATAGAAATGGTTCGGTTCGATGTGATTTTAAATATCGAAACCGAATCGAACCGAACCGCTTATAAATGGTTTGGTTCGATTCGGTTTACCGGTTCACCTTTTTATTTTTATTTTTATTTTTTAAATCCTAAATAATGCAAGAATAATAGTTTATAGGATGTCACTCGTTCCAAACTCATAAGTATAGAATTGTTACTCATTTCTCTTTCTTTGTATAGATTAGAATTGATATTAACTTAAATCTAATATCTAAATCCAATAACATTCTCATATAATAAAGACAAATATTAAATAAAAAATAAAAAATAAGATATTGGTTTGATTCGGTTCGAACCGTTCAAAAATTCTTGAAACCGCGAATCGAACCGAATGTAAACGGTTCCTAAAAAAATAAATCGAACCAAACCGCGAGCCGAACCGAACCACATTTTTCGGTTTGGTTCGGATTCGTTTTGATCGGTTTCGTGGTTCGGAGCGAAACCACTTACACCCCCTAATCCCACCTTCCCCTACCCCAATCCGGATCTTACGGTCCATTTACGGTGGGCCATTTCGGTGGCCGCCATCGCGCACGCTACGCCACGCGTGCATTGATGGGCCAAGTAAATAAATAATATTTTATTGATAACATGGTCCACCAATGCACGCGTGGCAGCGCGTGATTGGTGGGCCACTGAGTGGTCCACCGCAAATGGACCAGATGATCTTTTGCCCCCCTACCCGGGGCCTACATCCCTTCTACGCAAAACTGGATAAACAAATACTACTACAACTCAAATTTTGCCCAAATAATAATCTCCTTCGGATCGGACCATGCTCCCATGATCGTGCTTTCTCTGCAACATCAAACGCCCTCGTAATGGAGGTTTGTATATTTGATCGTCCTCACTGTAATAAACCGCTTCATAATGGTGATAAATAACTTGATATGCTTGATAGGGTAATGAGATTCCGAGCGGATGACCGCTCGGTCTCGGAAATATTAACTCGAGAATCACGCCGCAACCGGTAGCCGCTCGCATCCGCCGTTGCTCCAGCTTCTCCTCACTCTAATCCTCCGATCTCGACTCAGAGGTACCATTACAAATTAAAAATTGCAGTTATAGACTCGTCCGTATCATTGAAATCGTCTAGGAAATTAAATTGTAGGAAGTTAGTATTATTTATATAAAAAGGTGATGGATGATTTGCCGTCGTTCAGAAATTCTACCAAAGCATGGGGAGGATGATTGGAATAAGGGCGAAGCAGAGGGAGAAAGAGAGGTCTCATCATCATGATTATGCAGGGGTTGTCGTTGGCGGGCCCAGGGCAGAACGTGGAGAGGGAATTTGTAGTTGGGTTTTGCAGCATGTGATTGGCAGGATTTTCCCAAGGTCCAACTACTTGGGTACGATAGTCAGAATAGTCACTCCATGATAATACAATAAATAATGTATACCTACTCTACTATTAGATTCTTACGTTACATTTTTCTCATCTAACCTCCTTTGGAGGTTCTCACTCACCTTAAAATGGTTATATCAGGTTATAAAGATTATGCGTTAAAAAATGTAACAAGTCCGGTTTTGTATCGGATCTAATCTATTCCATTATATATGAATATTTAATTAAGTATTAGATTGATCATTCGTACATCACCAACTGTAATTTAGACAATCAAATTTTGCTATAATTATGATATATTAATAACTATTTTACTTCATCATCATTTTGACATAAAAATACACATTCAAGTCTGTTGGGGTGATATTAAGATGTAAAGTCCGTTCAACCATTTTTTTAGGGGAAAAGAAACCTTCAATTGCCAATTGATAGAATGGTAAATTTTCAACTAAAATGTCATTGTTGTTATAGATAATATTTATTATATATATGATGATCATATTTAAATTCTAGCAGCCTATCTTGTACTCTATAAATAGAGGTCTTCTCCCTCATAATAATACATGTCTATTTTCCGTTTTCTCGATTATTCTCTTGTTCTATTTAGTTTATAATACGTTATCAGCACGATTGTTCTACATTTATTATTGTGGCCGAGGATGGAATCGTTTCTTTCTAGTAAGTATCATTCTTATTGCAAAATATAGTGTTAACATTATTGATACTTGTTTCATGGGCCTCTTAAAATTCCTAATTGCTAGTTTCTTGCATGTTTATGTTATCATTACTGCAATTTAAAGACCGACGGAAATTGATAGACTTAAGAAAGGAAAAAAAATCTTAATCTTATTTTTATGTTGTTGCATGTTGTTAAGAGCCTGATCATGAATATTGATTCAACCGTAGTTGATTATGAATGTTCATATTATTTTATTTGGCCAAATCAATTAGTTGGGCATTATATTAGATTTTTTTATAATCATTAGAGGATTGAAATATAAGTGTGTATATATCGTTCTGAATTGTTCGAAGAATACAGAGGAGATTCTAGCTACCAACTTTATCTATTTTATTATATTGTTACTCCCGAAGAAGCACAATTAATATTCCTGAATTATATTACATATTTTTGATGAGCAATTCATTGATGGACGAATATTGGTTATTGAATTGTTATTATTGTTGCTCCCGAAGTAGCACAATTGATATTTCCAAATAATACTACATGCTCCTGAAGAGCAATTGGGTTTCTCAAAATATTAGTCTTTCGCCCAAAGTAGTTTAATATAGACTAAAATTATTGCTCCTGAATTAGCACAATTTATATTCCTGATGAATACTACATGTTCTTGAAGAACAATTCAAGCTCTTGATTTTAGTGCATCGAAATTATTGAAGGCTCCCGAAAAGCTTGTATCATTCTATCAAATAATACTAAATTAACTATTGAACATGTTTTTTACTCTAGTAAGTCTAGAAGACACTTACTAAGTTTTAAGGATATGCAATGGATAACATATTGAAATTATATAAGAAGGTAGTGATTCTTTTGTATTTAGCCAGAAGCTAACAAAAGAAAAGTTATCACACTACCACCTTGAATGTATTACACATTCATAAAAACAAGTGAGATAAAACATGTCATGAACCGGAAGTTCAAAAGAGCTTTATGCATTGACATGATAAGTTTGGACATCTGCAAGCAACTATGATGCGCAACATAATTGAAAATTCATATGGACGTTGCAGAGAGATCCTGAAGAATCTCTTAATTTCCATGAATGTTCGATTCTATAAGAAATGTAGCATTTGGTAGAACTACAATTTCAAAAATAAAGAGCTCAATTCCATCAAGAAGATTTGACTTGATAAAGCGAGTGAGTTTATTAAACTCCAAGTTCCTCCTAAAGAGGATTTAACATTATATTGCTTTAGGATTGAGATTCAACAGCTAGTTGCTCATGTCCATAATCAAAATGGTTTTGTACGTATAAAAATGATCTCACATTAAAATTGTTATTATGAGGAAATAACGTTCCCAATATTAGGTGGAACATATGTCACATTTGGATTCTTGAAGTAATCAATGTGAAATCTACATCCAACAAAAAGTACAAGAACAAACTAGTCACATTTGGATTCTAGAAGTAATCAATGTGAACAAGAAGTCGAAAGGTTCATTTGCAAAAGATTGCGAATCAACTTCTTGATGCTTTTGTATGTATATAGAAGAAGTGACAATGTTATACATTTGCTGCAAATACCCCGCAAGAATAGTTGTCCCTGAAGGACAGGTACAAATGGTAGCAAATGAATATAAAGTTCGGTAAAAATATGGTCGACCAATTGGTTCCAAAAGATAATATGTGCCTAAGAAAAAGTGGTACAAGATATGAACCAAACAATGACGAATATGATTATCAATCAAATGAAAGTTTCCTGAAGAACTGTCAGCGTCTGAAATTAATGAGATCTCAATATATTGGAGAGATCAAATATCATCGTGGACGCACGGCGGTATTTTTGCCTTTTAATATGACTTTTGAGATGATAAAAGATGATCTTCAACGACGATCTATAAGAGATTGTTAAGATAGAAATAATTGGTCAAAGAGGAACGAAGTCATATAAGGTGAATTAATATTCCCTAGAAAGCCGAAAATATTTGGATCTATAGTTCCAAAATCCGGAAAGTATATCCCCGAAGGATACAAATGTGTCTTTGTTACAAAGAGAAATGAAAAATTACGAGATATATGGCAATACTCGTAACACAATGTTTCTCTCAAAGACCGGGAATTAATTATGTGCTCTCCTATAATAGACGTTATTATATTTGATTAATCTACTTATGTCACAAAAGTCTTGATATGCATCTTATGGATGTAGTAAATATCTATCAATATGATTCACTAGATAGTGGCATATATATGAAGATCCCTGAAGGATTTAACTTGTTCAAAGCATGTAAGTCAAAAAGATGTTTTCAATTAGACTGCAAAAGTCATTGTAAGGGCTGAAATAATACAGCCATATATGATGTAATAAGAACGACGGGTATCCCTTGACAGAAGGGTACAAAAATGATGACTTGAATTTGATTGAAACTTCTGAAGAGCATAATAATTATATATATACTCCGTCCAAATGACTTATATAGAACAAATAATTATGAATTATTTTATTCATTGATAATCCAACTCATATCGTTGTCGGCATTAGGGGAAGATATGAAATATAAATGATAGAATACCATAAATATTTCGTTGGATTAATTATTAGATTCATGCACTATGAACCAGAGGTTCATCTAGTTATTTAGTGTCAAAGGAGTGACTAAAATCTCATATACCTGTTGTATATGCACCATGAACGAACTGAAGTTCCTCATAGAAAATATAAATCAATTGATTCTCATTAGCGCCAGAAATGTGAGAGATTTATACAAAATTTAAACACACCACTCTAAATTCCTCCTGAAGAGGATATATGAATCATTATGTACAAAAGTAATTGAGGAAATAAACGCATGCCTAAAAGACGGAGTTAGAATCAAAAGACTTAGGTTGAACTAATAATTGTATCGACCTGCAGATCGAGCATCTCTCTGATGGAGTTACGCTAGTCGACCTACCTGAAAGGTCTTTAAAGAGATTTTATTGTATCACATCCACATAGCTACCGAATGGTTACTTCAATCACTTGAAGTGGATGGAGACTCATTTAGGACCAGAATTTCCTTACTTGTGTACAATTTGAGGATTTGAAATGGTATTGACCATCATTTGTTTTCTTCGAGACAAACATGATATTCTCTATGAGGATAATTAAACTTGTTGCACATATTAGTGTAGACCTTGAAGATAACCTTGAGGATTGTTATCTTGAAGGGGAGTAACAAATTGTAAATAATCCTGAAGATTAGACTGACTCCTAAAGGTCAAATGACTATGAAGGTCAAATGATTGTACTCTTTTTTCCTTTCTAAGTTTTTCCCAAAGAGTTTTCTTAGTTAAGGTTTTTACCGATGCATCTAATGCAACACACGAGTAAATGAGTCATTGAGATTGATTCATAAAAGAGTCAATGCAACATATGATCTCCAAAAGAGTGGCGGCCATTGGTGGAACTAGAGGGGGGTCGGGAGGGTCGACCGACCCCTGGCCCGACGGAACTTCGACTAAATAGGGTATAGGATTCGTATTGCTTATAGATAATTTTAGTGAAAAATATAGTTAATTGTTTGCTTGTAGCGCAGTTGGTTAATGTCTTTATCTCTTTGAAGAGAGGTCTCATGTTCGAAACTCAATGCATTCTATTTTTAGACTTTTAAATTATTTCTTTTCTAGTTTTCTTTAGTTTTATTACAAGTATAATTAATTCAATATATATGTATAACTTTCTCACATGTTATAAATATTTATCTCTCTTTTTTTTCTACTAGTTATATAAGTATTTTTCTCAGCGTAACAAATACAAGAAATAATATATATTATATCTTTCATATCGTGTTTGTGTTCGAACCATTTAAAACTATATTTAGCAACTCTCGATTTTTTCTCTGCCTTCGGCCACCGTTGTTCCTCTATTTCGATCCCCCAACTTCATAGCTCTAGTTCCGCCACTGGTGGCGGCATCAACATCCAACAAATTTGCTCAAGTGACAATCTAGTGGATTCTTTTACAAAGGCATTACCAACGTCAACATTCAAGAAGTTGGTACACAAGATCGATGTGCACCGACTCAAGGATCAACAATGACTATATTGAGGTGGAGCAGTTATACTCTTTTTCCTTCGACCAGTTTTTATCCCATTGGTTTCTTCTGTCAAGGTTTTAACGAGACAACAATTTATGTTTAGTGATGGTCCATCAAAGGGGAATGTTGTAGTTAAGATTTACTATATATATGATGACCATATCTAAACCCTAAACCCTAGCAGCCTATCATGCACTCTATAAATAGAGGTCTTCACCCCCATAATGATACATATCTACTTTCCGTTTTCTCTATTATTCTCTCGTTAGCGGCCGGCTGGCGATTCCCTTGTAAACTTATTACATGACAAATAAAATATACGCAATTCATAAATTAACAGATCAAACTTAACGTTTTAAATTTACGAAATCATTTTATAAACCACACGCTTGTGTACATAAACTGGGCCTTAAGAACAGTTTGTTTGGGCCTAAGAAAACAATTCTATTTGGGCTGAAGATACATACCAAGGCTAGAAAATTTATACTGTAATCTGTTTATTGTATCTATTTAAGGAAAATATATGAAGTATACTCATCCGTCCCATACTCCCATTTTTTTTTTATTGACGAGGAACCCGCAGTCGCTACCTTTGGTGCGCACATGGTAAACCTCGCTCCGCAATAGCCTGCAAACGCTCACACATAGCGTGTCCAGTGGGAATTGAACTCATGACCTATCGGTCCCGGGCCACCCACCTTCACCGCTATGTCATCCCAAGGGGATAAATATTAAACAAAGTAAATATATATGTGCAAAATTTAACTAATCGTTGTGTCCTTATCCAAATGTTCCACTGAAAAACATCTTATTTTTTAAAAAAGTAAATATATATGTGCAAAATTTAACTAATCAAAATAATATACTCCAAAATTCGAATTGTTTGTTTTATTTACAAGTTAAAAATAAAAATAACAAAAAACAAAATACGAGCTGAGCACTCTGGGCCAGACTCCAGAGCTAAAACCCCAACAAGCCCTACCTTCGTATTCGTAATCGGCGCACATCTGTATCACTACACTTCTGCATCCTGCCATGGCCTCCTTCGCCGCCAGGTCGGTCTTGCGCTCCGCTGGTGCATCCGCCCGAAGCTCTGCCGCCAGAATCTCCGTCGGCGTCAAACCTACGGCTTCGCCCTCTCCATTTCGTGTTTCATCTCAAAAACCGCTTTCCGCTCGCATTTTCAGGTAACTTATGTCGATTGAGTTTGAAATTCCGCTTAATAGATTCCTACTGCGGAAAATTTTGTGTTTGAGGTTCGCTTTTTAATAGGTCACCTGTGGAGATGAGCTGTGTTAGCGTGGTTTCGATGTTGCCTTACCACACTGCGACTGCCTCTGCGGTGCTTACTTCGATGCTTTCCGTTGCTCCTCGTACCCACGCTTGGAGTATTGAAGGTAAATTCTTCGTTTACGTAAATCCACCTCTCTTTGGAAATTTTAAATTTTTTCTGTATTAACTATTAATATAATTATGATGAGGTGAGATACTATTTTATGCATCCAGATATGATGTCTGATATTTTATTACAAGCTTTTAGTGGAATGGCTATCTTTCATCTCTGAGTGTCGACCTTTTTAACTGCTGATGATTGTATGATTTGCTATGTGCTGATGTATATTATTGTCTTCTTTATTCATGAAGCATCTAGGCCTCTATGCTTTATGTGTGTGCTTATGTTACTCAATTAGGATTAACCTTCGGTTTGAGTTTGCGGCTAGTTGGTTAGGTGTTAAATACTAGGTTCAAAATCTATGTTCCTGTGCCATTTACCTTGCTTGAAGCGTTCACTTTCCTGAGATAAAATAGTGCTGTAGTGGCTTGCCAGTACATAGTTATAGGAAATTCGATTTCGAGTAAGGGACACAAGTTTCACATGTATTAGTTTTGATGTATTTTTTACACAAGCCTCTCATTTTCTTTATTCATGCATTCCTTTAATTGAGGTCTAGCACATAGCTTTCAAAAATAAAAGAGGTGTATTCTTTTGTATCTTGTAGGGCAAAGGACTAGATGAAGGTCGTGAGAAGGAGGTGAAGTAAATTTTGTTATTTATCTGATCAAATGTAGCATGACATGTCCTCTAGAGGATAGATCAGGTTGTTAAATCTATACCTGCATTAGATTTCCTCAACTTATTAACTATAAAAGGTCCCATCTATCTAGGCTTTGAATCCTTTGCATTCGGCTTTGGGCGGGTGGGGGAGAGAAAATGGAAGAAAATTTAAAAAACTTTATGTTGCGGTCGTGGTGGCTGTTGTAGTGAGTTGGATCTGCGACTGCTGGGTGAAAATAGAATGGCCAACATGTGCTAGAAATAGTACTGACATGTCACCGTTGGATCTTAGTAGTCTTTGTTTATACTCACTTCGTAACAGTAATAGGAGAGTAGTGCCATTAGTTGTCACTGTTATCTTGGCGTCATAAGAAGTAGGGCTTGGACCTCTGCAACTCCACAATGTAAATTTAAATGAAGTATGACCGACTGATTCAATTAGAAATGGAAGCTTCACTTGGATGCAAGTCCTTCTGGAAGTTCTTACTTCATCAGTAATAGTGGTTTGATTAGACATTGATTTTTATCTCTTTCCACTGCCAAAAAAAATCACTTCCAGGGTTCAGATCCTTCATAGGAAATATATACAAGATTTATTAGCTGTTTAATCAAGTTACATTATTACCCTTGAATTAGAATGTAATTCTTGGAAAAATGTCTTCAATACCAAACAAAGATGTGGTTGCCACAAATTTTATCAGTTAACTTAGGAAGTAGAGCCATGCTATAATATTGGCCGATTTTTTCGATGTTTTTTCTTCTTAATCAAATTTTACTATATAATAACCAAATGTTATAAGTCAGGAATCTCAATGCATGCTTCTTGTTAGATGTACATAGGTATGCAGCATTTTGTGTGCGTCATATGTCTTTGTTTGTTTAATGGCTTCATGTCTTTAAGTTCTTCAGTTACCCAAGTAGAGGAGGGGTTAGGTTGTTTCATCGATCTCCATGGTGATGGATCATGGATATTATAGTCGCATCTTTAGTCATATTGGTTTTCTGTAATATATTGACTTGATGTTTTAACTTATGCATTTAGGATCTTTTGTTGTGCATAATGAAGTTATAGAATCTTGCCTATATAATAGTGATAACTAAAATTTGCAAATCAGACATACTCTATGTTAAACTTCTGGTTTAATAAACACTGGTATTCCCCGATTACTAAAGCTTCAAATTCTTCTGTTCATTTAATAAGCAGTCTGAGTATTAATTTATAGAAAGTATGCAATCTGGTCGAGCTTTTCCTTGATGTGGTATCCAGACAGTTCACAGATTACTCTAAATGTGCATTACCTGCTATCTGGCTGTTCATGATCTTTGACTTGGGCTTCTTTTTTCTTTCTAGGGTTGTGATAACTGCTCATCGGCTGATATTCCGGTTGAAGATATTTCAAATTGTGTCATTTAGTTTATGTTTGGATTGTATTATCGCAAAAGACTAAATAATTAACTAGCACCTCAGAATCATAAATTATTTTTGCGCTTAATTGATGTTTTTCAGTGCTTACGAAAATACTTGTCCGTGGCAATAAGAGTTTTTTCTTTTCTCTATTGTAGATGGATGATTGTTAGAATGTGGGCGTGATTGTTGTGTTGCTGTCCGTGCATCTTTAATGCCAACTCAGTGACATTTTTTCAGCTTTTACTCTGATTGGGGTCTCAATGTTGAGCTGCTGTTTTTTATAGCTACATAATGTAGGTTCGGTCCTTCAAAAACTTAGATCCCTCCTTATATTTGGCAGTCAGTATTGTAATTTGCGCGATAAGTGCAGACGGCTGAAATTCTATGTTACTGGCCTCATTACATTTTCTGTTTGGGAGAGATGGTTGGTTTTAGATGTGAGATTTCATTGACGTCGAATATTTGGTACACTGCACGTTGTTACTAGTGCAAGTTATCTTGTAAGCTAAATGAGCCAACGATAATAATCAAATTCACTACTTCTTTCTGGTCACGATAATAAAATCATGGCCATCTTTCTACACCACCAACCGCCAAAGCCAATTAAAGTAGTCAGTGCTAGATAGAGATAGAGATAAAGACAAAAGACAAAAACTAATCAGAAATCATACTCTTGAGCAACGTTAACCAACTCGTACTCCACTAGGGACAAATTGTTATTTTGTTTGACAACAAACTCTTTTGGTTCAGCAACCTCAACACGGCCCCATTTATCCGGGTGGGGATCTTCTGTCCCACCCTATGTCCCACTATATGTTCCACTTTCAAGATTGTTTCAGTAACTCTGTACAGAGTTACTCAAGTGGGACATAGAGTGGATAGAAGATCCCCAGCACATTTATCCACAGCCAGTCTCATGGACCCTTTGAACATGTTTATTTTTGCATTCCGTTGTATCACTGTGTTACCTGGCTTCATCAACTCAACTGCAAGTTCAGTAAAGCCTTTTCTCAAAATAACGCTAAAATGCAACTAATAGAAACAGATTCCATATGAAATATAACAAGAGTGCAAATAAAAAAAAAAACATCATCTGCAAACTAACATGCTTCAGAACCCACAAGACAAAACTGCTAGAAGCACTTAAAATGAAGCATTGATTATCGATTATCAACATAACAGAGCATTCAAATATGCTTGTCATACCGCTTAATAGCGTATGAAGCAAGTTAAAAATATAAAAGAAATTGAGTTCATTTCTCCAACTAGTAAAAAGTAAAAGGATAGAGAGGTTTAGATGGCAACGGCCGAGCTAAACTGTCATGACCCGGATATTAAATCGTAGATTTTGCATATCTAAAATATATATTTCCTTATTTTAAATTAGTTAAGTTTAGATATTTATTTCCGTATTATAATTTAGCTTAATTTAGATTAGGGTTTAGTAATTATTTGGGTTATAAATACCCGATTATGCACTCTTAATTTTAAAGCAATGAATAATAATCTTTCCCTTAACTCTTTTCTTCTCTCTCTCTTAACTCTCTCGGTCTCTCTCCCTCACAACTTTTCTCTCTCCCTTTACTCTTAAACTTTTCCTCTCTCAATCTCTTTATCTCTCTCGTTGTGTCTTCTTAAGTACAATAACAAATTATTACTATTCTATTCTCCAGTTGAGAATTACAGCTTAATCATCAGAAAAGGAATTCAATTATGTTCTTCAATTGAATTTCTATCATTTAATCATCAAAAGGTTTGAATAATAGACCCGGTCTATTACATAAACCAGGTGGGGAGGTAGACATGCAGAATAAACGCTGTGAAAAAATGCTATAATAAATAAGATAATTATATTGCAGAACAAATTCTTAAATTATCTATCCATGTATCTTCTGATTTCAATCTTCCGTCGGAGCAGATATTTAATCCCACTACACACCCTTTAAAGAACAAAAGTCTGAACTAAATCAATACAAGATTTTCACAATCGAATATACACAATAATTACTCTAGTTCAAATCAACAAGGATGTGTTCCGTTCAGTACCTTGGTCGTTGCGCGCGGTAAAGAGGATAGTCCCGGTCTCATCGCCAATGAGGCACTCTGCGATTTTCGAGTTTTGATTCGGAGCCCGAAAAGTCGGATTGCGCGGCTTCTTGCTCAGAACGGTGTTGGACTCAACTACCTTCACTATCAGCGTATGTCCAATTGTACCCGGCCTCAGGCTGTCAACTTTTACGAACACCGGTTTCCGCAGCCGCGGCTCCTTAGCGGCATCTTGCTGCGTCGTTGGCTGGGCGGATTTGGTTGCCATAGGAGAGGAGCAGGGACGGGGATAAATGTAGGAGTTTTAGGATTTGGCTCTGTGACGGGGCTAAATGAGGAATCCTAACCATAAATTCGCAATTCAAAATTTGGATTGTTCCACTCAAATCAGTAATTTTTAATTTACAGTGAACGACGTCGTTGACTTACTCCTAGTTTTATTGCGACACAACTTTAACTAGCAGGTTGGGCCTATTGCACTGATAAGCACGTAATTGTTGCTTTTAGATTACCGATATTGTGCGTGTTTATCTCGTGTTTATACGTGTAGGAGGTATAAAAAGGCGGAAAAAGTTGGTGAATATTGCTTAAGTACAATTTAGAATGCATGCATGCAAGAGGTGATCAAAGGAGATTTGAGCCAGAAAATTAAAGATCTTGGCAGGATTTGGACTCCTCCAATTGGGTCAGCTTTAGTGGGCCAAAGAGATGGATTAAATGAAGACATGAAGAAGCCCAGCCCAATTAAATTGGAAGAAAATGGAGGGAAAGTTGTTTCTTGAAGGTAGAAGCTACTAGCTATGAAAGGGAGTTTGTGCAAAAAAGTACAAATGACAAGATACTTGTTCCTGCCACAGCCGCCCAGCAGGGCAAGGACTTCCTGAAATAGCCAACTGCCTCCCTTCAGCTTTTCCTCATTGAGTCAAATCCGCCCATGTTGCATTAATTGCATGGAGAGACTCAAGAAAAGAACTTTGGATGACATTATCTTTTGACTTATTATATTTTGGGTATTGTAATAGTAAGTAAGAGCCCTCTCAACAACTCACATATCACTTTTAGACTACTTCCTCTCTCTAGTTTTTAGTTTCTCTTTCTAAAATTCGAAATGCTCTCTGGTTTAGTTTTCATTCTTCATCTTTCAAGTTCAAGTAGTTGATGCTCTTTAATTCTAGCCCAGCTCAAGCATTTACGTTTCGAAGATCTGCCTCAGTAATGTTCTCTGTTTTCTGTTATGTTTCTCTCTTTAAATTCTGTACTGTTATTTCGTTAATTTAAGGTTTCAGAAGTTATTACTCTTCCAGTTAGTGTCTCTGCATTTAAGATGTTTTTCTCTTGCATGTTATCTTGCTTTCTTATTTTAAATATGTGTAGTTAAGCCCTAGATTCGGCTAGGGCAGTGAAACACCCGATCCTTACCTTCCATGAGATCTTAATGTGCTTAAAACTTGGTTAACTAAGTGTTTCTTGCCGGATACGTGTAGATGCTAGCTTAAGATGACATAGGGTCGATCACCCTAGTTTAACCGGGTTGGTGTTGAACATGCAAGGGAGATGGTAGAGTTATTTTCATGCTCAACATGGGTAGCTTTGCTAATTCGGTTTCTTGGATGTTACTACTCCTTAATTGTAGATCTATGCAATGCTCAACATGGTAGATCGACACTAGGGTAGAGAGTATGTTAGTGCTCAACATTCCTTCTCCATTTTAAGAATAAGATTTAGGTGCGTCCGTGCTCAACACGGCACCTTAGCCAAGCAACTTTAGGAAAATCGATTAATCTTAGAATCGAGGATTGAAGGTCGATTAGTGTGGATCTGCCCAAAGCCGAGTGCTTTTAATATTTGTTTTCATCACACGTTTTAATTGTGCAGTTTACGATTTATTGCCTAATGTTAATTAAACCCAAAGTTCATGGTGGTTACTAACCAAAACCTTTTTTGGTCCTTAGAGATAAATTGCTTAAATCTACCAATTCCCTGTGGATTCGATCCATGCTTACTAACTGTGCTACTATTATTCTAGTTGTCTGTTGCAGGTGTAATTATAAATATTATTTGCATGGTCGGTCTTTCAAGACGACGGAAAGGCGGGCCCACCAAATTGGCGTCGTTGCCGGAGAATGGCGTTTTGATTTAAACTAACATTTTCTATTGATCTTTTTATTTTTGTTCTACCCAAGTGTTTCTTCTAGGTGTTTATGAGCGGCACGTTCAATCGAAATTTCTTGCTCGATCCCAAAATTGAGAAGACTGCCAGGAGACTCAGGAAGGAGACGCAATTGCGCAAGCAACAAACCGAACTGGAGTCACAGGGCTAAAGAACTCTGCATAGAGAGACTGCGAGTAAGGCTGGTACTGAAGCCAGCTCCTCAGAAGATCGAGATATTATGTCTGACCGGGCAGAGGACCAATCTGAGAAAGAAGAGTCTGATTTTGAATCAAAGAAAGAATCCAAAACAGACTAAACAGTAATGGAAGATGATGATCTAAAGATCCTCGAGGTCAATGAACACACTTGCCGGGAAGCGGAAGAATCTCGTGCCGATTGTTGCTTATGGTGAAAATCCTGCAAAACTCAAGGCAGTGGTGTTGAATGCCCTGCCCAAGTTTTATGGAAAGACGAATGAAAATCCCTTCTCATTCTTGAATGAATTCGAGAAGATATGTAGGCTTCAAAAGAAAACTGGCCAGCAGACTGAAGATGAAGTGAAGCTAGTTGCATTCCCTTATGCATTAAGCGATTGAGCCAACATGTGGTACTCAAGCCTGCTCATAGATTCCATTGGGACCACAGATGGAGACTAGCTTCTTGGAGTACTACTTTCCAGAAACAAAGACAAGTGCCCGGAGGAAAGAAATATCAAGTATCCAACAAGGTTATGATGAGCCCTTGAGTGAGTGCTGGGAGCGTTTCGGCATATTGGTGAAAGACTGCTCTAACCATAAATATAAGGATGGAGAACTATAACAGTTCTTCTATCAAGGGATGAATTTGAAGTACAAGGACATGGTAAATTCTGGAAGTGGAGGAGGATTTACCCACTTTAAGATTAGTGAAGCCCGACGGTAAATTCAAAGGCTAGTTGACTCCACCAAGGAGTACAACAAGGAGAATGCTAGGAATGTAAAGAAGGTTGCTTAGACAAGTTCATCTGACTATGAAAGAAGAAACAAAGAGAGGATGGAAAATATTGAAAATTTATTAAACTAGGTGGTGGAGAAACCACAACCAGCAGGCCCTGTTGAAGTGACTTGTGGTGTATGTGGCAATCTCGGCCACTCTTCAATCAGATGTACCATGGGTGTTGACTGCGAAGTTGTGAACGTTGTGGGAGGGTACCATTCCATGAAACATATGGACTATCCCAATTTTCGGTGGAGACAACAAGGAGACCCACCACGGCAACTACAATCAAGTTACCAACCTCTGCCACGAAACCAAAATTTCCAGCAGCCTCCACAGGACTATCAACAAAACTTTCATCACTAAAGTTTTCAAAATCGAAATCAATATGCCCCACAGTCTGCGCAGACTTTCTATCAACAGCCTCCGCAAATCTATAAACTGCAGTCATACCAACAAGCCCAACACCAAGATTTTCAACCTCAACAGCAGCCTTGCGAGGAGCAGACTTATCCTCTATCACACCGTAGAGTCCCACCAAGTTTCGTATCTGCACAACAAGCTGCAAACCAACTTGTTTCACCAAGGCCTGCCAAAACAAACGAGGAACTATGGAAAGAATTTCAAAACACCCAATTTGAAAAAAAAGCCGGTATGAGTGCCCTGTCACAGCAAATGGAACAACTTGCAAATTCGTTGAAAGAGCTTAAAGAGAATCAAGGCGCAATGCCTTTGCAAGTCCAAATTAACCCCATGGCGAATGTGAGCAAGATTACCATGCTAAGTAAGAATGAAATCAAAGTGGTAAAACCAACTGCAACCAATGAGCCACTGATCTTGCCTGGTTTTAAGATTCTTTCTCGAGATGAATCGGCAAGAATGAAGAAGCAAAAGAGACGTTTGCTTGAGGGGAAAAAGATGGAGATACCCCCACCCTTTCCAGCTGCACTAACATGGGAGAATAAAACTATCAAGGCTCCAAGTCATGGGAAGTTGTCTTCCCCAGTTCAACCTAATCCACAAATACTTGTAAATGCTATGTCATTGCAGACTGACGTGGACTTGAAAGATCTGCCACCAAAGAATCGGAGAACTACTTGGGAATTCGACTAGGGAGAGCACTTTGATCTGGATAAAAAGAGCTCCCAGATAGATACTAAATTAGAGGACAAGGAACCTGAAAAAGATCCTGACCAAGTACAGTTGACCACCAAAGTCAAAGCAAACCCCAAGGGAAATGCGAATACAAGTGCAATCATGTTGATAAGTGAGAAAGAGTTGAAAGAGCCAGCAAAGAAGGACAAAAATGTGACTTGGCCAGATAATCAAGAAGCTATAGAAGAGGAACAAGAAATGCAGGCAAGGCCAAAAGTGCAAAAATCAGCAGGAGCTGCCATTCCACCACCATTCCAGAAGCCCTGGGCATGAAATCGAAGCCTAGGATAGATGTCATGGACTATAAGGCTCTATTTGAAAAAATGGAGATCAACATACCCATGTTAGATGCTCCGGAATTCCCCCAAGTGAGAAAATTCATCAAGGAATTCATATCTGGAAAGATGGTTGACAATGAGAAAGTGTTGATGGAGAAGGTCGCATCTGCCATTATTCAAGGTAATCTTCCAAAGAAGTGCGTAGACCTAGGTGCATTTACCCTTCGTTATTTAATCAGTGAAAAACCGATTCCCCTTGCTATGTATGATCTTGGTGCATCAATAAATGGCATGCCTCTCTCTGTTTATAAGAGTCTGATTGGTGTTGAATTAACTGAAACAAGAGTAATTATGCAATTGGCGGATAGGTAATGCATCTGCCCAGTTGGATTATTAGAAAATATTTTGGTCAACATCAATGAATTTGTTTACCCAGCTGATTTCTATGTAATTAAAACAAATGACGAGCAAGCTAAAGGAACAACTGGGGTGCTTTTGGGCAGACCTTTTCTGGACGTAATTAAAGCTATAATAGATGTGCATGGAGGCACAATTGACATGTCTTGGTTGGGGGACCACTACACATATAACATTAATGAGGTAATGAAAAAAATCGTTGACATGGAAAATGTTAATGTTGTCGATGTGTTTAACCCCCTGGTCCAAGATCATCTTGAAACTAAGTTGGTGCAGGATACGCTAGAACTGACCCTGACACAAAAGCTAACTGGGATGGAAACTCATGGGATGAGTGATATCAAAGTCAAAGAGATTCCAGAAAAGCCCCCATCGTCCATGATCCAACCACTACAAGAAAACAGATCTATTGCGACATACGCTCGTGCGACATTTAATGTCTGTGTCATAAAGTTATCACATTTATGCTTCTAGTGTCATATATTTACTTCATTTGTGCGTCGTTTTAAATCTATGTCGTATGCTAGTGACACATAAGCGACAATCATGTTTATGTCTCAAAATTGCGATATTTTATTTGCGGCACCTCAATAGATAGTCATAAATATGTCACATATTTAGAATAATGTTGCGACAAATATTGTATATTTACGTCAATTGTGCATCATCTAAATATTGTGTTGTAGTATAGTGACACGGATGCGATGCTCATTTTTATGTCTCAAAATTATGACAATTCATTTGCGACACCTCTAAAAAATGTCATAATTATACCACACATTTTGAATAATGTCGCACTTGAGTCGTATATTTACGTCAATTATGCGGCTCCTAAATAATGTATCGTAGTTTAGTGATACAAATACGACCTTCATTTTTATGTATAAAGATTACGCCAATTTATTCGCGACACTTTAGTTAGATGTCATATTTATGTAAAATATCTAAAATAATATTTTAATGGTGACACAATTTAATATGACTTGATATTAACATATGGTGCAACACCCTCATTTATTGTGAATAAGGAATGCTACTGAAAAATCTATTTTTGGTCATCTTTATAAAAAGTAAAACAAGAATGTAATCAAAAAATAATTTTATTACTATTTAATATGAAGCATCATAATGAAATAAAAAAAAAACAGTTCTCTGGATGGCCTTATCCTTAGATCCCTTTTCTTTTCAACGAAGATCAAGTTGTTCGGGTGTCTCTATTTGCTCCACAACAAGAACTCGAAGTATATACAAATGTTTTAAAATAGAGGGCAAAACTGCATGGATAAAGAATTGATGTGGAATCTTCTTACAAAATCAAACTACATATTAAAATTAATAAAAACGAGCTATATAATAGATTGAAAATAGAAATTCAGAATCAAGCACAATCTTTCTTGTTATGAAATCCAAAATCATATTAAAAGTAATAAAAAAAAAAGAATAGCAACATCCTCTATCTAAATAAATTATAGTTTTATATAATGCAAATATTAACATAACTTTTTTTTTTTTAAAATCTACTAATCAAGTTTTTAAAAGTCGCTTAAATACAAGTTAACTACCCGTCAAGGAGACTATCTTGGATCTTTATGATCAACCAAAAACTGCAATATCTAAGAAGTTAAACCCAGAACATACAAGAGACAAAGACGGAGAAATAAGGAAAGTGGACATACGGTCAAGCAAAGACTGTGAAAAAAAATTGAAAGTGGAAACCAGTTGGGATTGGGCCTTTTGAGCACTTCAGTATCTAAAGATCCCTTGGTCCCTGACAAGACAAACGGTTCTGCAGAGATATTTAAGCTTGGGCAGAGCACCCCAAGCACACCTGTGGATGCAAGATGTGAAGCCCCGGTTTTATTTTCAGGTTTATCACGCCGATTATATATTTAATTAATGTAACCATAGTAGCTCCATACGAAATTAGATTTTGATTTACTACCCTATTATATTAATACGAGGCACCAAATTAAATACTCCTCTTAATAAAATAATTAAGACCCTACCATACCTCAATTTAGTGGATTATAGATATTAATTGGTGTTATATGATATCTTACGTACTCATCTATATATATCCGTCCCACAATTCTTGTCCCTCTTTCCTTTTCGGGACGTCCCACAATTGTTGTCCCCTTTCCTTAAATAACAAATTATTAAACACATTTTAGTTGAGGGCCCCACCATCTTACTCACAACCAACCACTCTCCTAAATTCCCGTGCCAAAAAGTAAAGGGACAAGAATTGTGGGACGGAGGGAGTATATATATATATATATATATATATATATATATATATATATATATGCATATCTACATGTCCAAAGTTTGAGTGTGAAACTAGATCTTCCTACTCCACATTTCCTCCTCTCTCTCCATATCTATCTATTTCACCACCATATCTTCACTAGATACAAGCTGCAGTCACCTCTCAAATCTTACGGGATTTTACGTGATTCAGAATTTCTCCATTGGCCAACTCTTCACATCTCTCATATCTCCTCTGCAACACTCTCCATTGGCCAACCCCTCACATCTCTCATATCTCCTCTGCAACACTCTCTTTGATTGGGGAGGAGGGAGGCAGCAATGAGTAGATCAAGCTTTGTTAAGGACCAAATCCTTCTATTTCACCACTCACAGAGCATAAACTCTCCTAACGACAAGAGTTGCTCCCTTCATTTTCATTTCTGCAAAATCTTAGTCCGTAGTACTCCGGCGATTTTCGGGTTGAGCTCCTCGGCGACGACAGTCATTACTCCGTTTAATCTCAAAGAACAGGGTAAACCCTTTTGCTTATCTTCCTCCCTTCAAGCTTTAAAATTTTGTAATGGATTCTTTTGCTAATTATTCCTCTTGAGAGAGAGATTCATGTTGCTATAGATTGTAGAAACCATGTCCTACCTTCCGTGAGTGAATTTTGGAACTGGAATGGTGATTGATGTTTTCGTACGTGCGTGATCTTCCCTTCTCCTTGCTTTTCATCTATTTTGTATTTTCGTATGGTATGTAACTTTCGTCGCTGTAGTGAAAACAAGAAAACTGAAATCTTAAGAGAAAAGTTAATGCTCATCAAGCGTTCGATAAAATGTCACAACAAAGTTATATTGGTATACTTTTAACCTTTCGCACAAGGCTTCGAGAAGGATCAATTTCTTGTCTGAATAACAACTCTTATGTGAACCCCGACCCCGACTCTCTTTTCATTAAGAATTCGAGGTTGAAAACAAAAACGAGTTTTAACTCGCAAACCGACACGTGCACTTATAGGCTGGTTCTCTAACGCGTTTTCTGGACCTCTTCCGTAATAAAAAGTTTACAACTTATATACCAATGGAAAGTTCTTTCTTCTAGCTTTCCACAACAACTCTCTGTTCGCTAAACAAACTCCGGACCGAAAAGATATAAGCCTTTGAAAATCGCTGCTGCCAAAACACTATTCTCGTCCATTTCTGATGTGCATATTAGGCTCGACTTATAGGACTCTCTAGCGAACGAAACTTAGCGAGTTGTTGTCGTAGAAAGATCTCTCTGCTGACTTCCCAGCGCATTTCTCGGTGCGCAAATCGGAACCCCGATCGAGAAGTTATGCCACAATGAAAATGCCAGCCGAACCAGCCCCTACTTAACGATCAACGAAACAACTTTCCGACGAACTTTCCGGGCAACCTACTGGGCCAAAAATCCCAAATCGAATACCCTCATGATCCTTGTAGTTCTGTTTTTTCATGACCGTCGACCGTTCGTCAATGGGAGTTCGTGGCAGGTAGTTACGCGTCCCGAAAAATGCCCTATTGAAACTGCCAAGCTGGCGAGTTTGTGCAGGATAGCGTTTTATGACTTGATTTGTGATAAATCTACTAAACCAAAACCTATGAAACTCATGCCGCAAGAAAGCTCGTATAACAAGCTTTCTAGAATATCTTCCCGTTTGTAATATGGAGTTCCGATCGATGAGAAATAACCCGGCAAAAATCACTCTTTACACTAAAATAAATGACAAATTTAATTACCCAAATGGCGTTGCGACCAGCCGACTTGCGGCTTGATTTTTGAACTACCCTTCAATCCAATGGCTCTGAGGCCTATATCATCTTGAACCTTATCACTCGGATTATCCCTAAACACTTTCCGTTCATCATTTGGAGTTCGTATCGCGAATTATGCAGCGGAGAAAATGCATTGTGGAAACGCCCTATTTTCTCGGCTGAACAGAACAAGCATCGTTCCTTGTCTAAATTCAGCGAGCCTTATATCGTTGGAAAGTTCTTCTCGTTAGCTTTCCAACGCCATGCTAAACGCACAAAACGAAGCCCGAACCAATTAGTTATCAACCAGCGACGCACAAGTGGCAGTGCAACCAACACCTTCACCGGTACGAGTTTACATGCTGGGCTCTCGACATTGAAACGGCATCTGATTGAGAAAATAAATTAAAGGTCTCATAACCCGTTCCTTGTAGAATCTGATCATGGGATCGCCGTAATAAATCAAAGGTCGGATTGTCCGGAAATTGAGCCGAAAGTCACCTCAAAACCATACCAAAGCTTATAATTTAAGCGTAAACCAACTATTAACCTATCTAAGTTAACGGACGAAAAGGCTCGATATTTTAACCGTATCACATAAAATACGCCCGCATGTGCTAAGGTTGAAGTCAAACTTTGATTTTCAAGAAGTTAGCGAAATAAAACCGTCTAATATAGCCGAAAACCTTATTCGCTGAGGGCAAATTATGTGGTCTAGAATTCGAAGAAATTTTAGAATCTTAGGGTTGAACCCTAATGAAATTTAGCTCTCTCTTGTAGGACCCATTGAGGAATGGAACTAACCTCAGAAATCACTACGGGAAGTACTACAGCGCCATGAGGTGGGCTTTATTTTCCAGTAAAACTTATCTTGAGTTATTAAGCTCTGCTATACATGAAATGTTGTTATCCATTGAATTTTTTTTTTGCGTGATCGAATATGTTTAAGGCTCTTGTATGGTCGATCGAAATTCTCACTCTGACCTAACACGTCAGTTTAAGAATTGTGTACACCCCCGTTAGATCTACAGTGGTTTGATCTCCACTGTGCACTAACCTATGGAAAGGATTATCTGGGAAATGTCCGATATCCTATATATGTGAGAGTACTCTGAGTAATGGCTCGAGACTCGCATGAAAAGACTCTGACGTGGATTCGTTCCGGGATCATAAGAGTAACTATGAGAACGCTGCTAGTGCGCACGAATGTTAAAGGAAATGTTTTGGTATACTTAGGAGTTCTTTCGTTTTAAAACCTCCTAAGATATACGTTATGCTTTGGATAATTGCCAATTATAAACTATTTTATTAAATGCCTGTCCACTGGGTACACTAGTACTCAACCCAAAAATTTTCCAAAAATATTTTCAGGTTGAGTTACACGTGCAAATGGGCGGAGTCGAGGCGAGGGTTGCTGTCTAACAAATTGTTTTCCGTTGTGCTTCATTGCCTTTTTTGTCCACTTCTAGAAATGATGTTCTTTTGTCAATCGCCACGTCGGACTTATCCTTATCAGACTTATCTATATTTTTAGCCAAATTATATTATCTCTATATGTTCATGTACGGGTCACACTTTTGGATAAAACCGGATTATGGACAACTCATGAATTTAATTTCCTTCAATCAATTTGTTTTATCCCTTAACATGAATTATTATTATTCCTCCTTAAATTCTTATGTATTCATACTACCCTGTCACATGCCCCTCTTCCGAAAAACGGGTTGTGATACAAGACCTTTAACTTCTTATGCAGAGCAGGGAGATTTGGAGATTCTTTACATGACAAATAAAATGCTTCAAGAGCAGATGGCGGATATGCAGAGGGCGGCTCGAGGCACTTACCGTGAAGAAAGGCAAGCGCGCGGCTAAGCTACGCAATCGGTAATTGGTTTCAACTCACTTCCCCTGTTGTTTTTATTTCTCTTTTTCTTTTTCTTTTTAGTTTTGTCCTATAGTGGGGCACTCCCCACTTACTTGTTTTCGACAGAATAGATGTCACAAAGTCACCATATTAACATACCATGTGCACCATGTGATAGAAGACACTGGGGATTATCTTAATTCTGGCCTGAGTTTATATAATCCTTGCCCAAATATTCCCTAGTGAACAAACTTGAGCTTTGGCTTGTTCATTCAATCAGTCACTAAATATTAGCCACTGTCCATTTTTAGATCTTCTCTTGACCCTATTATGTATATATGCTTGTGTACACTTTACGCAACTGACGAAATCAAAGATCTGTGCTGAAACTGCCTATTGAGAGGGGTAAATTGGTAGAGTGGGAGACTGAGAAGAAAAGTCAAATAATTTCAGCAGCAAAAAGAGTAAAAAGATTTAAAAAAAATCAAAGGAAAGAAAGATGCTTGAAAAACAAAACAAAAGAAAAATGATGCACCTAGAAAAAAGAAGAAGGGGAAGGAAGAAAAGAAAAAAAAAATTATTATCCTCCCCAACTGCTTATCATTAACTCTCTGTCATGTATAACTCTCTGTCATGTATCAAATATTTATTCCATTACTTACTTGCACAAGTCGAGGGTACTTTGCATATATGCATGACAAATTGTGCACAACTAAATGAGCCTAGTACCTTTAGGATCCCACCTAGCAACATCATTTCATGGTCCTTAGCCCCATTACAACCCAAGAGAAAAAGACATTTTTGATGGTGATAATTAGTTGACTTAATATGGTGATTGCGTGTATTTAGGTTTAAATGAGCGGCTGTCCGGACTAGTGTAGTTGAGTGCTGAGTGAAACTTGAGAATGACTCAATGTCAACCCTATTTTAACCTAGTTGATTTTCCTAGCCTTGTTGATGCATGCTTCCTGCGTGATCTCACTTTGATGTGCTTTATATTCTTGGTCGGGTGCTATTATTTACATGTGCAAAGTCTGGTTTTGCTTGGTAGCTTATCGTCTTTTTGTTTTTTTGTGTGCCCGCGTCTTCCTTTTATTGTGTTTCCTTTTCCTTCTTTGAGTCAGTTTTGTGTGAGTCGTGTTAGGCGGAGTGGAAACCGAGCAACATTCATGCTTAGAGATTCTCTTCATGCTTGAGGGCAAGTATTGCTTAAGTGTGAGGAGATTGATAAGCACGTAATTGTTGCTTTTATATTACCGATATTGTGCATGTTTGTCTCGTGTTTATGTGTGTAGGTGGTATTAAAAGGCGGAAAAGGTTGGTGAATATTGCCTAAGTACAGTTTGGAAGTTGCATAGATGCAAGAGGTGATCAAAGGAGATTTAGGCCAGAAAATTAAAGATCTGTGCAGGATTTGGACTCCTCCAATTGAGCCATTGTTAGTGGGCCAAAGAGATGGATTAAATGAAGACATGAAGAAGCCCAACCCAATTAAATTGGAAGAAAATGGAGGGAAAGTTGTTTCTTGAAGGTAGAAGCTACTAGCTATAAAGGGAGTTGGTACAGAAAAGTACAAGTGACAGGATACTTGTTTCTGTCACAGGCGCCCAGCAGGACAAGGACTCCCTGAAATAGCCAACTTCCACCCTTCAGCTTTTTCCCATTGAGTCAAATCCGCCCATGTTGCATTAAATGGATGGAGAGGCTCAAGAAAAGAACTTTGGATGATTTAGACATTATCTTTTGACTTATTATATTTTGGGTATTGTAATAGTAAGTAGGAGCCCTCTCAACAACTCACATATCACTTTTAGACTACTTCATCTCTCTAGTTTTTAGTTTCTCTTTCTAAAATTCGAAATGCTCTATAGTTTAGTTATTGTTCTTCATCTTTCAAGTACAAGTAGTTGGTTCTCTTTAATTCTAGCCCAGCTCAAGCATTTACGTTTTGAAGATCTGCCTCAGTAATGTTCTTTGTTTTCTGTTATGTTTCTCTCTTTAAATTATGTACTGTTATTTCATTCATTTAAGGTTTCAGAAGTTATTACTCTTCCTGTTAGTGTCTCTGTATTTAAAATATTTTTCTCTTACATGTTATCTTGCTTTCTTGTTTTAAATGTGTAGCTAAGCCCTAGATTCGGCTAGGGCAGTGAAACACCCGATCCTTGCCTTCCATGAGATCTTAATGTGCTTAAAAATTGGTTAACTAAGTGTTTCTTGTCGGATCTGTGTAGATGTTTGCTTAAGATGACATAGGACTGATCACCCTAGTTTAACTGGGCTGGTGTTGAACAGGCAAGGGAGATGGTAGAGTTATTTTCATGCTCAACATGGGTAGTTTTGCTAGTTCGGTTTCTTGGATGTTAATGGTCTTTAGTTGTATATCTATGCAATGCTCAACATGGTAGATCGGCACTAAGGTAGGGAGTAGGTTAATGCTCAACATTCCTTCTCCATTTCAAGAATAAGATTTAGGTGCGTCCATGCTCAACACGACACCTTAGCCGGACAACCTTAGGAAAATCGATTAATCTTATAATCGAGGATTGAAGGGCGATCAGTGTGGATCTGTCCAAAGCTGAGTCGCTTTTAATATTTATTTTCATCACACGTTTTAATTGCGCAGTTTACGATTTAGTGCCTAGTGTTAATTAAACCCAAAGTTCATGGTGGTTACTAATCAAAACCTTTTTCGGTCCTTAGAGATAAATTGCTTAAATCTGTCCATTCCATGTGGATTCGATCCCTGCTTACTAATTGTCCTAGTATTATTATAGTTGTATGTCGCAGGTGTAATTATAAATATTATTTACGTGGACGGTCTTTCAAGACGATGGAAAGGCGGGCCCACCATGTACCCTTAACAACGTTTTAAATACGCACTAAGTTCATATATTATCCACATACATATTATATTACATTTCTCATTATTAATATCCCAATTGCTATTTCAAATTGTCTCATTATTAGAGATGACAATTAGAATCATAACCTAAATCCGTCCTGCCCTGCCCTGCCCCGCCCCGCCCCACCCCGTGATTGGGCGAGTAGTACCCAGCCTCACAGAAGCACGAAATGAGTCCAAACTCGACCCACACAGGTCCGGGGCGGGTCTGGATCCAATTTTCTGCCCGATCCGGCCCTAGACCCGCATTATTAGTTTTTTTATTTAATATTTAATCTTATTTTATGTTATTTGAATTTTTTTTATACTTCACTTCATATTTTAGATAATAATAGATGGTAGCCGTAATAAGAAAATTCAAATAAAAAATCTTCCAAACAATACAATTCAAATTAAAGCAATTTAAATTCCACTAATGGGTTCGGTCTAATAGACCCGACCCATGTGGGTTCGGGGACCGCGTAGGTTGGTCCGGCTCTAGTAATACCCGACCCCGACTCGCAAAACTATCATCTCTATCCACTATTTATGTCTAATTTCAAAAATAGATACAAGTGAGTTTACTATAGTCGTTTAAATAAGTAGACCCACTTTATAATCTACGAACCGTTTTAATCTTAATACTCAATCCCAGTAGAACAAAAATAATGAGGGAATATGCATCATACTTCATCCATCCCAAAATTCTTGTCGACTTTCCTTTTTAGTAAATTATTACACCCAACTTTTTTATGGGATCCACAATTTTACCTAACTCCACACGCGAGAACAACTCTCTCTCTTTAAAAACCGCGCCGAAAAGAAATTGAACAAGAATTTTGGAACGGAGAGAGTATTATTTTTATTAGGAATATATTTTCATAAACAACGAATACATTATATTTCTTAGAAATACTATATCTAGTAGTCTCAACTACAATCTTATCTCCTTGATTGTGGATGACCAAAAGTTGAGATGGTTGTACAAAAAAGTCAATTATTACATTAAAATTTCGAGTAGAGTTCAAAAACAGTGCGGACTTCACTTTTTAAAAGAAGGGGGAAATGCATTCTCGTTTCTTCAAATCAACGCTCATCTGTTCCTATTTGTTAGAGGAATTAATTAAACCACAAACTTCTTGATTGTTGTCGTCCATTTTTCTCTCTTCATCAATAATTGATTATTCATGGACTCCGATTATCGGGCGATGCGCCAAGCGGCCGCGAAGACGCAACTGCGGAACAATATTATCCCGCAATTGGGTTTGGAATTTTCTCTCTCTCGATTATGCATTCTTGATCTTAGCTTCTTTCGTTGAAAACCGCGCCTTTTTTTTTCTCTTGAAGATTATCGTAATAATCTGGATGATTTTGATAATGAGGGAGATTGCCAGCCCGATTACCCTTGCCCGTATTGTTACCAAGAGTTTGACATAGCATCATCCATTTGCTCACATCTGGATGCCGACCACTCGTATGAATCCAAATCCACCGTGAGTTTCCTCTTTAGATTGACGCGCTATTTTATGCCCGTATTGGTAGATTTTATTCATTTGTTAGAAGAGTTACGGTGTTTGTAGGGTAATTGCTCAATAACTTGATCTTAATTCCTTCAGAATTTGCTACTCCTTACATATTAGTACCCCATACCGGAAATGAGGTAAGTGGAGAATTCAAGTGCTCTGATCTTTTTGTCCCCGTCTTTTGTTGGAATTTGATTTCCAAGAACTTGTGTTTACTGAGTTATGTTCATACATGCAGAATGTGTGTAATGGAGTGAGTTAGTATTAGTGACATTCATCTCTGTTGCAAGATAATATTTACCTAGTATTAATACTCGTCTAAAACTTATTCGATTATTAAGGTGGACAAGAATAGCAGTGAACTTGTTTTGCATACTTCATCTTTATCATGATTTCAGTTATTTGTTGCAATACAGAGTGACATGATAATAAATTATACCCAAATATAGCCATTTGTTCATCTAGAGCCATATACTTAACCAATTAGCTGTACTATTTACTACCTGGTGACTGATGAGTCGAGCATACAGTAATCTTGCTCATATTTTCTTATTTTGAAAAGGAAATCTATTCTCATACAATATTACCCTTTTTGGAAGGTATAATACCTTCCATTGCAACATGGAAACTTGGTTAAGGTATCCTTATGTTGAAAATGCCATTTTGCTTATATGTTCATTTCAATTGTGCTTAAGTACCAGCTACTTCCAGGGTGGTGGCCGATTGCGTAGAGCTCCCTTTTCCAATAGCCAACCGCTGTCTCTGCAGGGAAGAGAGGCGCTTCTAGGAGACTGGATTTCGGTCAAATACTGCAGCAGCATCTCCTGATAATATTCTCTCTTCTCTTGCTTTCAACTTACCTACATCTGAATGTGATGATATTTCTAAATCTTTGATGTCTTGTTTAGAGGAGAACTCTGCAAAAAATGTGTCACCTCAGCATATGTGGAAATCAAGGTAGTCATCAAATTCTGGTTCTGCATTTGTTTGAGCACAAATGAATTTCCTTTGAGGTGGCTTTGAGTTTGTTATAGGAATTATGTGGTGGTAGAGGAAACTATATCTTTACACCATGAAATTAGAATGTAGAACAGAACGTCCCATCTGTATGTCCCTCTGCTTATCATTACACCATTTTACATCTGGGAATCTTTACGCAAATTAGAACAGAATATTCCATTTGTATGCCCCACAACTAGCTAATCTGTGTTCCTCTACTTGCAGTTTTCACTCCAATCTGAGTCGTGAAGAGCGAGAGGAAAGAATGAGGCAGGCCGCTGGAAGAGCTTTTTTCGTGCGACTTCGACACTATTAGCTGATAAGTGAATGCGGAGCCAACCAAATAGGCACAATCTGATTTTAACAACATATTCTTGTCAGCTTGTGTCTTGTGAGTTTGTGCATAATCATGTCTGTTGTAGCTCAAAGGTAAACAAGATTACACCTAATTATGACATGGGGCTTGCTTTGCTGTGATTAAACTTATAAGTTGAAAAAACAGCAATGAAAATTATACAGATAAGAATTTCTCTTGATGTTTATTTGTTGTCTTCCAGATATTGGAATCATTGTTTCCATTGCAGTCGCATATTCAGTAGAAGATGCTCCATTCGTCCCGCTCGATTTGTCTCGTTTGACTTGTTTCATTTCCTAAAAGGAAAAATAATTACTATACAAATTCTTAGTTTTTTTTTGTTCATCTACACACCACCAATCATTTATCTTAATTTTCATATCGAAAAGAAATAAGATAAGTCAAACGAGATGGAGGGAGTCGCATTATTCTCTCTATATATAAAATAATGCTATTGCATTACTACATTTATGATGGCGCCGCAAGATGACAACGGGAGTGGGTGGCGGCGGGGGCGGCAGGATGTGGGGCAGACTCGCCGCGGGACATGAGTGTTTGTTGGTAGATTTGTGAGGCATTTGTATGACTAGCCAAATAGACAAAATGAAATACAAAATTAGCTTTCAACTAAAACAAAACACAAATATAGTTATTTTGTCTTTTTGTGGAAGGGATTTGTCAAGTTATATTTTTTTTTCGTTTGAAACGCCTAGAGCCGATGGGGGGCCGATGGACGGCCGAAGGTGTGTGTCTATCGGCCCTCCATCGGCCGAGAGAAAATGGCCGAACCCCCCATCGGCCGAGCCAATTGTATGTTGACTAGAAAACCGGGGCCGATGGGGGTGTCCATCGGCCCTCAGTAGGCCGAGGGAATAAATGTCTAACAAGCCCCATCGGCCGAGGCTGTTGAATTTGTTAAGCTCTAAGGGCCGATGGAATGTGCAGTTGTGGCACTATGGAAGGTGCGGCTTTTCTGCTTGAATTGACTAGTCGGATTTGATATTCACATGCACGAAATTGAGGACCGATGGAGGGCCGATGGTTGGCCTATTGGTGGTGCAGTTTTAATTCAGCTTTTCGTACTGAAATGACAATTCGGCCTCGATTTTTGTAGGGCCGATGGTGTACTTTGTATACGAATTTATTGGCAGTTGGATCACGTGAAATTTTACGTAAAATTTCCTTATAAGAATGAGGATGCCAATTGGATCATTCACAGATAAAAATCTTCAATTATTTTCCGAGGGCCGATGTCTCGGCTCAAGGAGGGCCGATGACCATCGGCCCTTCAACTATTTCAGTTATTTTCAGAAGGGCCGATAGGTCGGCCTAAAGATGCCGATCTCGATCGGCCCTAAGTACATTCAGCATCGGCCACCATCAACCCTACGATTTATCCATCGGCCCTTCTGACACCCTGCGCCCAAATTTGTATTTCGATTTTACTGTTTAGCCAACAGTGACTATTAACACTAGATTTCTGTAGCAAAAGTAGGTGGTTGGTCCAATGACCTACCTCTTTTGTCAACTTGCATTCGTACACTACTAGGTTCGTCTTTCCCAGAAAAAAGAGCTTAATTTTTTTTATTAATTATCTATAAATATGATAAAATGTCTTAAGAATAAATAGCAATATTAATGTAAGAAATCGAAAGAATGCAGTCGCAATAGAGTTTTTTCTCTTCAAAAATTACCGTGTTACATATGAACGTGGTAAATATTAATTTTATGCAATAGTTTGTTAAGTAAATAAAGTATTCTCATTTCTCAGTATGCAAATCTTTAAATTAACTATTAATATAATTAGTATTGTAGTGCTAGAATTTCTCCACCAATAATTGGCCCAGAGGCAGAATAGAATGAATGAAACGTCAGTGGATATGGAGTCCACGTCACGCCACCTAATAATATTTTGTGGAATTGTACAATCCTACCCAAAATGACTATGGGAAGTACAAAACTACCCATTTCCTTAAAAATTATATAGCAAATACCCAAATTTCTTAAAATACCCTCACTTTTTCATTTTTTTAACCTGAAACTTGTCAGGTCGGAAAAATGCATTGATTTTAACACATTATGCCGATCGATCGGCACAAATTGTGAAAGTGCCGATCGATCGGACTGAAAAAAAAAATTGTGCCTATCGATCGGCACACATTTGTGCCCGATCGATCGGCATGTTTAAAAAAAAATATGTATAGTTTAGTTAAATATGTGATCGGACCATCCATATTGGACCATCCCTATTATGTGATCGGACCATCCCTATTAAATATGTGATCGGACCATCCCTATTGGTCGGACCATCCTTATTGAAGAAGCAGGGGTATTTTAGTCTTTTTAGATATATAGTGTAGTTAAATATAACAATTGGGTATAAATGTGTTTGACTTTACCCAGTTGGGTATATAGCCGCCGAAATCTAATATTTTTCATACTCAATTATCATTTATTCGTAAGTGCACAAAAAGAAAAGGATAACAAGGAAAGGTAAAGATAGAAGCATCTCTAATATCTTCTCTCTCTCTCTCTCTCTCACACATACAAACAAATACTTCTTTATTTTATAATAAATTTACTATATATATAAGAATATACGTGACGTGCTTGACGTGCTATAGGAAATGGCAAAAATATCCCTCACCTATAAATTATTCCTTCTGTCCCATTCTACTTGTCTGGTTTCTTTTGGGTACGGAGATTAAGAAGAGTGGGTGATTGTGTGTAGATGAGTGTGTGATTGTGTGTAAAGAGATAGAAAAAGTGGTAGGTTGTATAATAATTTTTTTTTTTAAAAACAAGACAAGTCGAGTGGGACAATCCAAAGATAAAAACAAGAAAAGCGACATTTCAATAATTTACCACTCATTTCAGTAAGTTAGTTACCTTTGAGGCCGTGGGGCCCATGAAAGTGAAGTGTGGGGACCCCTAACTCAAAGTCACGGCCAATGGGGCCCGCCCATCATGCCCGGTTCCCAATCTTCTTCGTCTACCAACTATTACAAAATTCATAAAGCTACATCTGTAAATAAATACTCCATCCGTTCCGTCATACTTGTCTTATTTTTCTTTTCGAGTCGTACCACTCGATTTGTCTTGTTTTCATAAAAGAAAAATAATTACTACATAATTTACCATTTTTTCTTTATGGGGTTACCTCTTTACACACAATCAATCACTCATCTACACATAACCACCGACTCATCTTAATTTCCGTGCTTAAAAAAAACAAAGACAAGTCGAACGGGAATGGAGGAAGTACTATATTTAGATTGGTTTCGAATTAAATTAAGCAATTTTTATAGTTTAGAGTTTCTCTTGTAGAATTACAAGAATTACAATTAACGGTTAAGAATTTTCCTCACCGTGAACATCTTTACTTTGACTAGCAACAACAATTTTAATTAAAAATGAAAATTGGTAACTTCCGAGATATTTTTACTATTAGCCAACAGTAAAAATGAAAAAACAAATGTAACCTATAACTAAAACAAAACACAAAATTAGTCATTTTGTCTTTATCCGGCGGAGGGCCGATTACTAATAAAAATAGGTGCACTCAGTACTAATGATATTATTTATCATAAGGTAGAAATCAATATCCATCGGGAACTTAGGATATCATAGGAAATTAATCTAGAACCATAAACAATAATCGAACCAATACCACTCAAAAATTTAGGATGTTGGATCATAGAATATTCATCTTGACAACAAATTATATACATGATAAAATATGCATCACAAGCACTAAGGGCTATAGCTCAGTTGATAGAGCACCTCGTTTAATACTATTACCATAGATGTATTATCCTAATGAGAGATTCAAAAACAAAATTCTTCTTATTATAAATATATGAGGATTATTTATAATGAACAGAAATACTTATTAATACTTTACTACATAAAAATTAGTCATAATATACTATACTCATAAATCTACTTATGAGTTCTAGGACAGGGTAATATTCAGCCCTTAATCATAGGATAAATTATGATAAATAATGAAGAAATGAAGGAGAAATTATAGGAGCTAAGAGAGAATCCCAAACTGCAAGAAAAGAAATCATGAAAAATCATAGTAAAATCTTGTACAGAAGAGGGGTACTAATTTCTTGTGTATATATAGAAAGGGCTATCGTATTTCGAAATATGGTTTCATTTTGAAAATTCAAAACAATTTAGCGCTTCTTATATACAATCAACTATAAAATCACTCTCAATTGTAGATTTGGTATGTATTCACTTCATGTTTAAGTTGTAGTAATCAATCTCTAATATCATTATGTAGTGGCTATTATAGGATCCGGAGCTCCGTTTCAAACAAAACTTAAGCCAAGCAAGCCACATGTTCTTGGTGATTTAAACTTCAATTTTCCTTTTAGTCGTTTATTAAAAAGGTTGATTTTCTACCAGATTTTTGTATACGAATTCATTTATCTAATTTTTGCTAGAAGAGTATACAATCGCACGAGGAAAAGAATCTTGCAAAAATGTATACTATGCCAATGTGTATTTGTATCTTAAGTTTGTATAACGTTGAAATAGCTCAAATAAGACTAAACTGATGTTAATGTATTTATTGTTCTTTTCCCGTTACACAATCAGTACAAACACTCAATACTCTTAACCCTAAAAGGACCAAAATTACATGACACAACACATATTTAGCCGGGCACCGCGCAAAAGCGGTGTACATGTTCTAGTATAAATATAAATAAATAGAGAGAGAGGCAAATGTTCTGAACTCTGTTATCGTGGACTTGTTTGTGCAATAGTTGTCGGAAAACAAGCCGAAATCATGCTGGAGTTTTTCCTGCTGGGATGCACCGGAGTTGTGATGCTACTTCACGGAGCCAATTTTATAGTCCACGCTCTTTCTTCTCGTATTTCAGTCCGCCACATCAGGTTTCTTCAATATAATATTGTATTCCATTTCATTTCTCTGTCTAGTTTCACTACACATTGGCAGTTTGATAGGAGAAATTTTGGGGGAAAACTCTTGTATTTGTTACTTGTTAGTTTCTGACTTTTTTTTAATCTTCTTTTCGTGAATATTCTTCATGCTTACATCTTACCTAGATTCTACCTAAAATCATGAGTAATATTAATTGGTGGCTGCAGCACATTAGGTCGACGTCGTATATTTTTTGCCAAATTCTTTCAATTATTGCAAATTTAGAATCTTTCTTACGAGATTATTTATAGATATACTCTATCATCTTTCTGAAATATCTGGTCTTTAATTTCAAAGATTGATGTAATAATATTTTTTTTAGTTTTCTGGGAGTTGCTTGTTGGTAGAAGCGGTCGGAATCTTTCCCTAGGAATTAATAGAACAATTTGTTGGTGCGCACCATTTATAAATACTTAATTATCTTAGTCTTTGTCAATCTGAACTTGTAAATGTAATAGAAATTCAGTTAATGTATTTCTCATCCAATTGTATAATACCAAAAAAACAATCAATCAAATCGTCTATTAGCATTCAAAGATTTTTCTACATAACTTTTGAATTTTCCTAATCCAACAAGAATGTAACACTATTTGAATCTAGCAACTCTTTCTATCAAGACTTGTATATGAACTCTTAGCTAGTATAAGAATGGGAAATGTACACAACATGTACAACAAGTTGGACCTAGACACCCTTTATCGAAGCCTCATTACACTTCCTTCACATCAACAAAGAGTCATCCGAAACTATAGTCAAGAGCGAATACTTCACTTTGATTCTTACCATCCCATTTTCCACACAAAGCTTTGCTCCGGTGACCACCCAATACCCTGGTATATCCTCTGGCCCTCTCACCATCTCCCTCGTATCCACAAAATGTGACATTTTCAGAGCTCTAGCCGGAGAAGGCGGACCTCCGGGATAAACAGCCGAGTTCAAGTCTACCTTCACCGGCGTCTTCTGTGCCGGCTGATTCAAAGCAGAGCTGAAGGGCGTGCTCATCAACATTGACATCAAGCCCGATTTCTTCGACGTAGCTGTCGGACCGTCCCATTCCGACCTACGGATTATGGCGGAGGCGACCATAGAGAATCCAAGCCTCAAAAAAAGGACCTTCTTAATGCCAATTCCCTTTACTTCAAACCAAGCTTTTGTAACTATGGAGGCTGAGTCATCAATTCGTGCCCCGTGGTACTCAACCGGGGCAGTACATATGTGGGAGAATATGCTCCACTTCACCGGCTCAAAGTATGCGCGGTTGAGGGACACGTCTTCTGGCTCGTAGCTGTGATCGGGCGAAAGTTCGAGAGATTGAGGGAGTGTTGAGAGATGCTGGAGATGAATTGCTAAGTGATCACTCCTCTTGCCTTCTAAGAACAAGCGGATACCCGTAGCGGGCCGGCTACCCGTATCGACCTATGTATATTGTGAAGAGAATCAACAAATGATACATATTTTCTGCTGAAATGAAATAAAAGAAGAGCATTCACCTTTACAGTATTGACATAGAGCTTAGGACCTAGTAATGTGAACTGAAGAGACGGAGAGGCTTTTTTCTTTCGACGAGGACCGAGAGGAAGATCGTTGTATGCAGGCGCCCACTGCCGAGGCAGTTGATATTCAAGAAACTGAGTGAGTTCCTCTAAGCGCGGTTTATCTGCAGAGACACAAGCTAAGTTATTTGTCCTTGAATAACAGAGTGGATAGGAAATGAAATCTGAATGCATGGAAACTCACATCTTAGGTAGAGATTGATGGCGTGGCTTAAGAAGCCACTGCCTCGAACGCCACTTAACAAGGATGCAATAGGCACGAACGACATGGATATGACATTGGGATACTGTGAGACGGTCGAAAGCCACTGATTATGGCTTTGGCCGTGATCCAAACCACCCCGTCTCATACGAATGCTCAGCAAATCCTGCATCAAGATGTTGGTAAACTCGGATGCTCTAACAGAATGAAGTCGGATACGTAATCTGATATTAGGCTTACATGGGTTTTAGAGTGGGAAACTATGGGCGGCATCACTTGGCTTGCAAATGGCAACTTTGGATCCCACATTATGGACTGTTCGACCTGCAAGATTTATGAGTATTTCAGCTAAACGACCAGCAATATCAATATGCTAGTGACTCTAATGTTCAAAGTACCTTCGACTTTCCTGATGAAGCATTAGGATTAGATCCTGGGTTTCTGCTTCCATCTTCACGGAATCGTTCATCTGCTAACTGCTTCAACAGTTTCTGCACTTCAGCTGGCTCGAGGCTCGAGTTTTGAAGCTGCTTCATGTGGATTACATCTTTACCTCCCATCTTAACTCCAACAATCACATGAGTACCATATTTTTCAATAAATCTGAAAATTCACATCATAACTAATCAGTTACTAACAGGATTCTGGCAATAGGAAAATGAGATTCGAGCTACAAATATTACTCAGCCAGAGCAGCAGGATCCCATGTAGAGGGTACTTCTTGTTTCACTTGATTACACAGAGTTATTTGACATCTTTCCAACTCAATTGTGTATAAACCAATGAACCAGCCATCAAACGCGAGCACTTTGGTGGTGGATGCATCTTTCTGCCAGCAACCCTTTAGGCCGAACATTGCATTGAACAGACCAGACGGTATTTTACCCGACAAAGATAACTCCTGGTTAAAATGCGCTGACATCTAAACACGTTTATGCCAAGTAAACAAGAACAACGTAAGATTTCCACAAGCCGGTGAAAATCACATTCTACCTACGTACAGAATATGATCATACAAAACTTTTCCTCCCATTTTCACTAAGACGTTAAAACCTATTGTATTAACAGAATCAGTCAAGGAGGATAATTATTAAAATTCCAAACTTAGCTGGATAGTGTCACGGATTCATTTTCTGTTGTAATAAATATATTGCCAACTACAAGGGCCATGTCAAAGTAAACACTGATGTAAACATATTCAATATAATACAGCAATATCATAATGGGACGAAACGAAATAAATATAGAAATCTTAAGAAAAAAGAAATTTGGGCCATCAGCATTGTTCAACCACTCAAATTCAATAAAGGATTAGGTCATTGTTGACTTCCAGGTAACAAATGCAAGACAGCTCTCTATGGATTTGGAACCAAATTCGGGACTGCACCTCAATGAAGATGTAAGAAATTAAACACTATTTTGATCTCATGAGTTAGAGGCATAATGTGAATAAAAATACAGCTGAAACTAAAGTTGGATTAATTAAGTTATAATCCACAAAATTTAAAGAACTAGCTCTTGATACTCTTCGTCTTTAGCATGACAGTGTCATATTCATTTGCCTTATTTTTTTGGTAATAAGTGAGTCGGTAACTATGGAGTAGCATTTATTTCCTCTACTCTCCCATCAGAATTCAACTATTAATAGTTGTTGCCGTACCTTAAATGCAACCGTCTACTGACTACTATACCTTCATCACCTCACATACATATGATTATAGATACACATACTCATATTATCATGTCATCAATACATGTAATAATGTAAATACTGCAAGTTGACCCAGTCTTAATTCATTCTTCAGCTGAAATTATGAGAAGTTCTAACTTCTAACTACTGAAGTACTAAGAATAAACTAGGAGTCAACTTCCCAATCAAAAAAGGAAAATCCGCGAAAATTAATGATACTATAATTTTCTCATACAACGCAACAAGGAGAGACGATTTTATAGAGAAAATTGACTGACCGTATTGAAGGAGAGAGCATCGGAGCTGAACCTCGTACGCTCGCCTTTATCGCACTTGATGGAGGAAGGCACGCCAGAAACGGCGACGTTTCCCGGAACAACTAAGTCCTTGGTGCTGGCCCGGTCCAGATCAATCAGACCCGACCCTGACGGACCGGGCTTGCAGGCGGACAGCCGGATATCCGAGGTCAGATCGTACCCGAACCCGATTACCGAAACAGCTTTCTCTGCCGCCGCCTGAGAATCCATCCGAACATTGCTGTTCGGGTTGGACGCCATTTTTATTTTTTTTGGAAGGATTTTTTCTTACCAATCTTGGGAGCTGAGAGAAACAATGCGCGCGTTGACTGCTTTATACATGATTTTTTTCTGGGATGGTCGGTAGAGGAGTTAATGACTGAATTAGCCTCGTGGGGCGACAAATACAAGGGTAGATATGTCAGATTTTGGGGGGAAATTGGTTTCGTTTGTCTTTTTCGCTGTATTAATGATGAGTAGAACCTCGTCGGTTCACGCTTTACTAGGAATGTCCGAGTTGGAAATTTACGAGGGTAGTTAAAAATGTGATGATTGCTTACGCGCTTTTAATAGTTTGGATTAAAAGCTTTTAATTTTTTAATCCGATTATTAGCTTTTCAAAGTTGTATCATCTCAACAATGATAATGTATAATTTTTACTTGATGCTAATAGATTTGTTCGGTTTGTCTCTTTGAACCATAAAAATATATAATTTGTAGCTTGAACTATCTGATTTATTGTAAATGAGTAAGAAAATTTTGGTAAAATTTCGAACAGTACGTGCAAAGGAGATTAGATTATATCATCCTGAGTTATTGTTAGTTTTGTGCGATTTATCAATCGGACTATTGATTACATTTAGGGTATATATAATGATGACAACTTATGATATTTACATTATTACATATAATACTCATATATAATAAAGTAAGTACTGCAAGTTGATATTATCATTAACTTAAGGCAAGTGACATGAATCAATTACTCAAAAGTTAAACAATATGAACAACACAATATTACTGATCTCCATGCCGAATTGAAAAATGACATTTTTAATGGGACATAGGAAGTAGTTTTATCCGATTATCACATGGACTATAGATTTTGTGATAATCTAAAATGATATTATCACTGATTTTAGGTTTGTCACATGAATTTTTAGTCGATACTTTCTACAACAAGTTAAACAGTCCGTCAAGATACAAATTGCACATTTGTATAATTCAGGGAGCAAAGCGCATAAATTAATAGTCCAGAAGATAAATTGCACATTTTCATAATGTGGAAATGTATGTTTATAATCATTCCGCTTAAAAAACACAATACTAGCCATCCACTATGATTATAGTTACAAAATACCCAAATTTACCAATTTACCCTCACTTTTTCACTTATTTTATGTGAGATTTGACTGCTATATTATGTCTCAATGCTGTGCCAACGAGTGCCGAGGGGAGTCTACGGGTGCCGATGAGTGCCGATGGTGAGCCTACGGGTGTCAATGGTGAGCCGATTTTCGTCAGATGTGCACTGCCTTGAGTGCTTATGGAGTGCCTATAGATTACGCGGAGAGCCTAAAATTTCTATCAGCACCATAGACACCCGTAGGCTCACAATAGGCACTGAAATAAAATTTTGAATATCAGTCTAAATGACGAAAATCTGAGGGTAATTTAATAATATTGGGTATTTGATGAACATAACTTTAAGAAATGAATAGTATTGTGTTACTTTAGTGCGAATGGGTATTTTAACAAACCTCCCCTTCATAATTCACGGAAGAAAGTACAAAAGCTAATAGCACTTGGAGTTTAAAAGTTTTTAATCCAATAATTTGAAATGCTTGCAAAATTTTTATCAGAATACTACGAAAAATATGTTTTATTTTATGAAATTTGACAGCTATTATTGAATAGTTTAACTATATTCGAAAAATAATAAGATAAGATAAATACAAATTATTGGCTAAGAAGAGGATTGAACAGTTGACACGGAAATTCGTTTTATTTAATTTGGATTGAGGTGAAATTCGTTTTACTAGTTAATAAGGATGTTGACTTTGACTAGTTAAACTAGGCGTAGTGGCTTCGCTTCGTCCCATTGACTATATGTGGATGGATGTAAATATTGGCGGCTGACGACTTCGTCTTAAGATCCCAAAATTATGACACCTGGTAATCTACTGCGTGTTGGAAAATTCGGACAGTAAAATTAAACCTCATAATACGTCTACTTACGAATATTTTATGGAATATTATTGTATTGACGTAATAAATCACAATCCATTAAATGTATGACGATTAAGTAGTAAAATGAATTGTTTCGTTGTAAAAGAGCTTAAGTTCGAATTCCACTAAACTAGGTTGAGGTGTACACAGTTGGAGATGATTCAGCAGTTGATTAGTTGATTTGACTGATTCCAAAACCCTATTCTGATTGGTGAATCATTCCTTTGTAAAAGTTAACACATTTATTTTTGAGTGTTTCAAACTCAGTAGACTCACCTTCAGCATGGTTCCGGCTTAGAAGTTTTGTCTGTTGTTCCTTAGTAGACCATCTGCCGCAGTGTCGTGGAGTGAATATTCAGTATGGCTGGACTCAGCAAGAGCAGCATACTGAAAGGTGTTCAGGAGTCAGTAGAACTGGACTCAACATGAGCAGTTTATTGAACTCAGAGTCTTGGCCCTCAGTAGTGTTGGACTCAACAGGAGCAACATACTGAACCTTTCGGTCAGACTCAGCAACAACCTGTCAGTTGCTTTAACTAACAGTGGACTTCGAAGTCATTTCAGTAGAGTTGTCCGAGGTTGTACATCTGAGAAGGTCAGCTTCAGTATCAATCTTGAATTCTGAATATGTCTCAACCACTTTCTGTACCTCGACCAATGACAAGCAACCAGCTGGCAAAGTCTCCGACAAAAGCTGCAAGTCAACCACTTTCCGCAAAGAAAGAGGACTCTACAAAATTTGAAAAGGAAGTCGTTTGCTACCTATATAGAGTGACGCGTGGACAGTTTGTCTCCAACGGATCTATTCACACTCGCGTCTATAAATAGAGGGAAGGTCGTGGTCATTCAAGTCGCACTACACGATCATACAACTACAAGCGACCTACAAGGGAATTCAAGCATTCAACGAACTAAAGCTCTAGAATTCTCAAGCGAATATTCAAGTGAAGAACACAGACCCAGAGTGATTATTCCTCTTTATTCTTCGCTCTAGAAGCCATTCTCGTTCTCACCCTCTAACCTAAGCTCAACTGTTATATCCATAGCTTTGAACCGAAATAGTTCATTTATTAAACTGTTCTTAAGTGTTAAGAACTCATTCATCGTTGGAGATACATTCAAACTTTACCGTTTGACCTTGTAAACAGAGACTTGATCAGTATAATCACAAGTTACAGTTTGTCCAGTGCACAAACTAATTGAGACTAACTCAGTATAATAAAATAGAGTCCTGCTCTGTTCAGGGTCAGTGGACGTAGGATCTTGCATATCCGAACAACTTTAAAATTGTTGTGTCGTTTAATTGTTGCATTGATAACTGCTCATACTGAAAATATCTTTACAAAATCATACAACAGCATTTCAGTAAAAGCTTAAAACATCGCACTAATATACTGAACTGATTTGATAAATAAACGTTTCCAAACAAACTGAATTGGGCCTACACATTCTGCACGCTACTGAACAACTGTTGAACGCTACTAAATTATGACCACAAGTCAGCTAGCAGAGCTCGACACTCTCAGTCATTCTGTCCACGTGATCAAGAGCAGCTTGCTTGGTCTATTGAACTCATTCAGTAGACATCTCCGTGAAACGGATTGTTCGCGTTTGAGTTTGAGAAAAAGGTTTTCAGGTGTATTCACCCCCCTACACCTGAACGTTTGACTCGGGACCATCAATTGGTATCAGAGCAGGAGTTCTTTTGACTCTTGTTTTCTGAAATTGGTCTACTCGAACTGATCTTTTTTGAAAACGTTTTTCACAGCATAACATCTCTTCATTCATCCTTATTCCATATTGTGCAATATGTCTGACATGTCAGGAATCAAGATGGTACCCATGTTCTCAGTAGAGAACAATGGTGTATGGCGCGTGAGAATGGAGGCGCATCTGACCTCACTACACGACCGCATGTCTGATGTGCTGGAAATCGGTCCTATCATTCCTATGATAAACAATGTCAAATACAAAGAGGATGGTGGAGCCGAGATGGGGAGATGATCTCCAAGAGCAAATAAAATTACACGCCGGAAGAGAAGAAACTTCATAATCTAGATAGAGTTGCTCGCAGTGGTATTCTAACAACTCTAAGTGATTCTTATCTAGGCAGGGTTCAGGACTGCAAGTCCGCGAAGGAACTTTGGGATGCACTGGCGTTACTGAGTCGGGGGACTCAGAAGATAAAGAACAACAAATTGACGCTGGAGCTCCAGAAGCTTGAGAGACTCACCCTCATGCCCAATGAGAAGATTGAAGATCAAAACGACATATTCACGAAGATCATGAATTAAATCAACGGACTAGGAAAGACGCTCTCGATCAGTGAGATGAACTTGAAGATACTACGGGCATTGCCTGAAGGACGCTGGAGTTCATTCGCCACGTATCTTCGACACTCTGACCTTGATTCTGTTTCTACTGATCATATTTTTTCTAAATTAAAAGCAGAGGAATTAGAGTTCAGTCTACCTCACAAGATAAGGGATGGAGCTGACACCTCACATGATCATGCCGTCAACACTCCACAAGTAATAGTGAGCAATCAGACAACGTCGACAAACTCAGTCTCAATTCCTACTGAAGGAACCTTGGCTGAACGCTATGCTATGCTGGCCCTTAAATATAAGAGAGAGAATGATAGGAGGATTAAGCAGAAGAAATCCTACCAAAAATCCCAAGGTAAGTGTGATTCACCTTCAAAAGGAGATCATAACCAGAAACTCTCTGAATGCAGGAATGAAGTATCTGCTTCCAAGCCTGAAAAGTCAGAACCTAAATCAAGCAGACCCTCTTCATGCTACAACTGCAAGAAGGATGGGCACTACCAGTATGAGTGTCCAGAGCTGAGTGCAGCTGAAAGAGTTGTGCGACAAGCTCAAAGAGAGAAGTTCGCCAAGAAGCGCCAAGCATTCATTGTTGGAGAGCTCTCAGATGATTCTGAAGAGCTAGAGAACTTCATGGACTCATCAGATGATGAAGTCTCATTCATCGCAATAGAAGTTGAAGAAAATGAGAAGTATCTCATGGCTGGAGAAGAGGATGAGGTAAACTCATATGTTAACTATATACCCTCTTCACCATGCACACACGATACACAATCTACTACAGGTGATCATCCTGAATCTGCACTGTGCTACGAAGCCATATTAGATGAGCAAATTAAGATAAGTCTGGACTTCAGTCAGACCCTTCAGGAGATGGATCTCCTAAGAGCTGAGAATGAGAGACTTTCTAAGTCTAGTCAGGATGGTTCTGAGTTAGCTCAGCTTGTCAAGAGACTGAAAGAGGAGAATGAATCTCTTATGACATAGTCTCAGCAGCAAGAAGGACTGATCTCAGCACTGACCAAAGACTTGGCGATGAAAGTCACTGAACTAGGTCTATCGAAGAAGGAACATTCAGAACTACAGGCACAACATGAGACTCTCAAGAAGAGTGATGAAGTCTGGAAAGTTCTGATGACCGACAGATTTCTTGGAGCAGAGAAGAAGCTCGAAGCCATGCTTACAAGTCAACGGCCTGTAACCCATAAGGAAGGGTTAGGCGACAACACTTATGATGCTTCAACCTCAGCTCCAAAGGATTCAGCAGCAAAGCTTACTGATAGGTTTGTCAAAGGGTGTACTGAACGTTCAGAACTCCAGAAACCTTTGACAAAAGGCAAACAAAAGGTGAATGTACCTCATCCCACCTATCAGAAGTTTGGCAGATCTCGCTCACAACCTCCCAGTCAGAAGCAAGGGGGAACTTAAGCGAGATGGGCATATTAACATGGGTCTTTGACTCTGACTCACCCAGCTCATACGGAAGTTACTATTATGAGCCAGTAGTCAAGAAGGCACCTAAGAACCAGACGAAAGCCACTGAATCAGCTCAGAAGGTTAAGAGTCCACCTAAGCAGAAGATTAGGACTACTGAACCTCTAAAGAAAAAAGAGTCAACATCACTGAGCCCTTTAGTGAAGTATGTTGACGGGTCTGGAAAGAAGCTGTCTAGAGGCTACAAAAGTAGTCAGACAGATTTGGATTGCTAAATCACTAACTCTGAAGTACCCAAAAGAAACATAAAGGGTACCTAAGTGTGATTTTTTGTTTTGCAGGTACAAAAAGACTCATGGTACGTAGATAGCGGATGTTCCAGACATATGACGTACCAGAAAACACTGCTGACATATTACATCACTGAAGAAGGACCCATAATAGAATTTGGCGACAATGCCAAAGGCTACACGAGAGGATATGGAACACTGAATATTGGAACCATTATAGTTCCAAGAGTATCTTATGTTGAAGGGCTCCAACATAACCTCCTCTCTGTTAGTCAATTTTGTGATAACAATAAAAGAGTGATATTTGACACTGGTTTTTGTGATGTACTTGACAAATCTACAGGTAAAACAGTGTTACCAGTAACACGGAAGAAGAACATATATGTTGCTAATTGGAAATCCGTGGAGCCTGAAGCTTGTTTGATAGCACGAAGCGAAGATAGAACTGAGTGGTTGTGGCACAGAAGACTCAGTTATCTCAACTTTAAGGTGTTGAACAAACTAGCTAGTGGATCTCTTGTTAGGGGACTGCCCAAGCAAGCATTCAAAAAGGAAGAAGAGTGTGAAGCATGTCTGAAAGGAAAGCAAACAATGAAAAGTCATTCGTCAATTCTGTCACCATCTACTGACGGAATCCTTCAGCTTCTTCAAATGGACCTTTTTGGGCCAGTTTCTCCTGTGACGATCAGAGGCAAGAAGTACACACTGGTGGTAATTGATGATTATTCTAGATACACGTGGGTACTTTTTATCGCCAACAAGTCTGATGTCAAGACAGCTTTGCCGAGGCTACTAAAGAGACTCAGTGTCGAGAAGGACATCAAGATTAAGAAGATCCATTCTGACCGAGGTCCTGAGTTTCTGAACTCAATGGTCAAGGAGTTCTGCGATACTAAAGGAATAGAATATGAGACGTCTGTTGCACGCACGCCTCAACAGAATGATCTTGCTGAGCGGAAACAGAACACTGAAAGAAGCAGCAATGACCTTAATCGCGGACTCTGGACTACCACTGAAGTTCTGGGCAGAAGCCACAAATACGGCATGCTACACTCAGATTCGATCCTTATTGACAAAGAAGTACATGAAGACACCTTATGAAATATGGAATGGGAGAATTCATTCTATATCTTATTTCCATATTTTCGGTTGTTCTTGTTTCATCCACAATAATGGAAAGGATCAGTTGAGAACTTTTAAAAGCAAATCCGACTAAGGAGTGTTCTTAGGATACTCCACGGTCACTAAAGCTTTTAGATTTTTCAACCTCTGGACCCTTTGCGTGGAGGAAAGTCCTCATGTTGTTTTTAACGAGTTTGCTACTAAGAACAGGAACAGAAGCAACTCAGATTCTGAAGATGTAAGCCAGAAGCTACAAAATCTGAACTTAAACGAAGATTAAGAGATGATTCACCAGTGTTGGGATGATGATTCAGCAGAAGAAGATATTCAGATTCAACCTACACTGAATGTAGCTGAGAAGATTGATTCTACTGTACAGAATCAATCCCAGGTATTGGTCAATGAAGATACCAAAGTAGTTACTAAGACCACCACTGAATGCACCAACTCAGGGGGAACAAATAATGTTCTTGAATCTAACACCCCTGCAGTGGACGATTCAATAGAACCTCAACTTGTGACTGAACTTCTTTAGTTTCAAAACAGTACTACTGAAATGCCTAATGCTCTTACTGTTCGTACTGAATCTGTTTCAGAAGAAGAGACAAGGAAACGATGTTCTTGGTTAGATACTCACTCTACTGAGCTTATCATTGGTGACCCTTCAGCTGGCGTTCAGACTAGAACTAATCTCAGACAAGGCGAGAGTGCATTGTACTCCTATTTCTTGTCTATTGAAGAACCTCAGAATATTGAAGAGGCACTGAATGACGCTGACTGGATTATAGTCATGTAAGAGGAGCTGAACCAGTTCGTACATAATGAGGTTTGGGAGCTTGTTGACAGACCCCGACATCAACATGTCATAAGAACAAAATAGATCTTCAAGAACAAGCGAGACGAAAACAACGTTATCGTCAGAAACAAAGCTCGTCTAGTAGCCAAAGGCTACTGTCAAGCTGAGGGAACAGACTTCGATGAAATATTTTCCCCAGTTGCAAGACTGGAAGCTATTCGTCTTTTCCTCGCATACGCCTCACATCAAAGATTCAATGTATATCAGATGGATGTGAAGTGTGCATTTCTGAACGGCGTACTGAAGGAAGAGGTATACGTAGAGCAGCCTCCCGACTTTCAGCAAGGACACCAATTATACAGACTCAGGAAAGCACTGTATTTAAAACAAGCACCCAGGGCTTGGTATGATACCCTTTTAGATTTCCTCCTTTAGAAAGGTTTTCACAAAGGCACCGTAGATCGCACATTATTCAGCATTCGACTGAACGATGACATAATTCTAGTGTAAGTCTACGTAGATGACATCATCTTCGGTTATCAAAATGTGATCATGTGTCAAAAAATTTAGAAGATGATGAAAGATAAGTTTGAGATGTCAATGATGGGCGAGATGAATTTCTTTCTTGGACTTCAGGTTAAACAAACCGATAGAGGGATATTCATCAGTCAAGCCAAATATACGAAGGAACTTATCAAGAAATTCGGTTGCGAGTTTAGCAAACCAGTCAGAATCCCTATGAACACAAATTTCAAAATCGATCTTGATAAAGAGAGAGTATCAATAGCCTCTACTGATTATCGTGCTTTAATTGGTTCATTATTATATCTAACTACTAGTTGATCGACATAACTTATGTTGTAGGGGTATGTGCTTGATTTCAGGCGAATCCTAAGCTGAGCCATATGGAGTCAGCAAAGAAAATTATCCGCTATCTCAAAGGCACACCAGAGGGTTATGGTATCCAACAGATGATAATTTTGAATTAACTGGCTATATTGATGCTGACTATGCAGGTTGCAGGCTCGACCGAAATCAACTTTAGGAACGTGTTAGTACCTCGGTAGCAAGCTGATTTCATGGTTCTCCAAGAAACAACATTCAGTAGCCACATCCACTACTGAAGTTGAATACATGGCTGCCGGAAGTTGTTATGCCCTGATCCTTTGGCTTCGACAACAATTGCGCGATACGATGTAATTCATAATGAAGTTGTGACAGTACCAGTGCCATTGCCATCTCGCAGAATCATGTTCTACATATAAGATGCAAGCACGTGCACATTCGACACCACTTCATTCGCGATCATGTCGAGATCAAGGACGTCAAATTGGAGAAAATCCACACTGATATACAGAGGGCTGATATACTGACCAAGCCTCTAGCTGAAGCTAGATTTAGAGATCTTTCAGTAGATCTCGATCTCCTAGGAACCTACTGTCTTCACTCAGTAAGCATTTCAGATGGAGTGTCCTCGGTAAGGGGGAACACTCTTTTGATACTGAATTCGTTCAGTGTAGAGATTCAACAACCAACTACATGAGGTATCAGGTGACTACAATGATCAGCTGACAGGTTGCGTATCTCTTCCAGTAGTCAACTCAGGACATAAAGGTTTTATGATATAAGTTCAGCATCGCATTTATTGCCTTAAAGAATGTCATTTATTAAAATCGTTTTCATTTATTACACGACATCTATGCCAACTTTGCTGAAACAACTTTACATTAAATGCACGTCGTATCATCTTACCTCTCTAAGCTATTTTAGTTTGAGATTTGACTTGACGACACAATTATCATTACTTTTCTTATCAAATTAAGATCGTGACCGTCCAACTAAAAAGCGGGTTTTAATCCCAACCGTCAATAAAAAACGTTTCATATTAAAAAAAACCTATATATCGACGTGATCATCCTAAAACCGCCATTTTCGCCATTTCTGTTCTGCAATCTACCTTCGAGTTCTTTGAAAATTATTCAACACACTACTTGTTTTCATCTTTATTCAAAGAATTTCTACGGTAAATCTTAATTTCTAAAGCATTCTTACTGACTAACTCTATTTTCAAGTGGTAACATTTTATTTTGCAGATAGTCATGACAAACCTAGTCGTCATTTCTCCGGTGGATATCATAGAGATTTTGGAGAAGGATCGGGTTTGGTGCGAGCTAGTCATGGAGTTCGACTCTAGTGACTTGGAGTTTCTAGATGAGGTCTATGATGCGTTGAGGGCATCTGGACTGGTGTCGTTTCTGTCAAAGAAACCTTCTTACTTCCTGCCTCGCCAGATAGCTGAGATATATCTCAACCTTGAGGAGGAAGACGGGGATATGTTTGGGTCCTTCCAAGTTCATCAGATACAGGACCCATCCAAGGCATCTCCAATTCTGAAGCGGATGTCACTGAAGCAAGCTCTTCTCAGTAGCTTCAAACCTCCGAACCAAGGCATCAGTCCTGTCGGATACAAGGATGATGTTCTTGATGACTACCTGACGTTGTTTTACGGGAAGCCTACGACGTTCAGAGCTGCCTTTCCAAAAAGAAGCTTGCTTCTACAGTTCAGGGCATTAGCGTACATTGTGATGCAGATTTTGACAAGCCAGGCCGGTTCGTTCGATCAGGTGTCAAGGCCGAAACTTCAGATGATGATGGCCATTTATGACAATAATCAAATCAACTGGGTCGATATCTTCATCAAGGAGTTTCAGGCGCAAGGGCGAAGTTCGATCGGTCAGCAGCTCGACTGAGTGCCAAGGGCAAACTTTTATATGGAATGAAGCTCTCAGTAATGATCGAGGACTCCTGTGGAACTGATCAGATCGCCTATGCTGATAAAGAATACTTTAATCCGAAGAAGATCAGATTCCACAGCCAAGCCAGTTCTCTTCAGCAGATTGGCGTTGGTGCGGACGAGGGTAAGGGCAAGAGGATAGCCCAAACTCTAGTGAAGAAGGGTGCTACCTCAAGAAGAAGAAGGCTTCTGAGCAAGCCATAGTAGTAGCCCCTACTATCCTCCAGCTGAGAGACGGGGACACTGAGTCAGCAGAGAAGGCTGATTCAGAAGAGAAGGCAAAGTCTAGCTGAGAAGGAAGCTTCAGCAGACAGAGAAGATTTAGTGGAACAGGGGACTTCACCTCAAGTCGTTACTCCTACTCCCCTTTCTCCATTGGACGTACCCCCGCTCAGCAGCTTGCCTTCTGCTGAGAAAGTTCAGTCTCCTATTGACGTCGAGGAGATGGAGACTGACACTGAAGCCGAGACGCTTGGGTTCGAACTTTTTTTGCTTCAATCCAAAGCAGCCCAAGATGTCTCTGAGTTTATTCCTGAAATCGCTTGTCACTCTGACTTGGTCGATATAGCCAACAGGGCTAGGCTTTAGATGATATACAGATTCCGGGACTGAATCACTCTTGAGCAGCTAATCAGATTCAAGTCCTCGGAAATTTTGAACGCCTACGAGCTACAACTTAGACAGTAGATAGGCTAAGAAGAGCCTGCTGACATTAGCTCGATCGACGACCTTAGGGCGGCTATGTTGGCCTTGCTTGAAGAGAGATATCCGTCTTCAGCAGCCGACCCTATGGAAGGTTTAGTAGGTCCCGACGACCAGGAACCGCCCAGTGATGCAGGAACTGAGAAGCCTGCTGAGGGTTCTCAACAGGAGAAAGAGGGATAACAACCTTCTGACGATCATTCCCACTCCCCTCCTCCTTCTAGTTCGGCAGTAGCAGGCACCTCTTGCTCTGTTGACCCGGAGCAGCTGTTGCTGGGGTCAGCGTATGAGGTAGGCTTTGTTGCAAAGCGCCGAAAGTCGAAGGCAGTGGTAAAGGCACTTCTGAAGCAGGGGACTCAAAATCGTCTCCTGGCCATAAATGTTCACAAGTTATGGCACCACACCACTGTAGCTCAGTGCGAGGAAGTCAGGGCTCTAAAGACTTCCATTCAGAACATCCCTCTTGTCCCTGACTTCATTCAATTCTCACGAATGTCTTATTCGCACTGAAAGCTGAATTCGACAATAAGCAAGCAACGGTTCTGAAGGTTCTGAAGGAAGCCCAATCTTCCATTCTTGATTCCTTCAAGGCAGCCCAGACTGAGCTTCAGAACCAGATCTATCAGCACACTCTAGCTCACGAGAAGAAAAATCTCCAAACTTCAAAATGAGTGTGAGCTGAAGATCAACGTAAAGCTGACAAAGATTGAAGAACTTGTAGATCACTCTCAACGCAAGTACGCTGAAGAATTGAAAACTGAGAGGAACGATCTACATCTCAAGTTCGACAGTCTACAGAAGACCTTGGATGAGCTCTTCAAATCTTATCATACGCTCAGTACCAAGTTAGTTACTCCTCCCACCCCTCAAACCTTATTGGATGATGCCAAAAAGGGGGAAATGAATAATGTGGAAAGGACTAAGAAGTCTAAGGGGGAACTAACAAGGGTGATTGCCCAGGGTGTCTCAACAGTGGATGTAGCAGCTGAGACAGGCCCAAGTGGCTCAGAATCCAAGGAGGCTGAAACCGGCACTTCTGAACCTACTTAGAAGATCATTGAAGAAGTGATCGTGTTTATAGAGGAGTTTGATGATGAAGATACTACTTTGCCTCCACCTGTATCTAGTAAAGGAAAGAAAGTGCTGAAAATTCCTCCCCGTCCCCAAAGATACATAAGCCCAGCAGAGCAAGCTCAAATTGATGCTGATGAGAAGCTTGCTAGGGAAATTGCTGAGGCTGAAGCGGCAAATAAGCCAAAGAAGGCCCCGACGAAGGCCAGAACAATGGTACATGCGAGAAAGCCTATTTAGAGGCAGGTAGCCAGGAAGCTTTCTCTCAAAGACGATGCTGACAAAGAAAAAGAGAAAGAGAGAGAAGCTGAGAAGAAATAGGCTGACACATCCAGGCAAACTAAGAAGTCGGTTGAGCCTACTATTGACGAGTTGATCGACTTCAACATAAGAGCTCTTGACTCTAGAGCTAAGTGGCATCAGCTTGCTGAAGGTAGAAGAAAAGAGGAAGAAGCCAAGGAGAGGGAGGCTGAAGAGGCACGTGAAGCAGAGAGACTGAAGTCTAAGCCACTACCTCCTAAGGATAGGGACATCCCCACAACCTCCATATTCTTTAGACGAGGCCGCAAACCTAATGAGCTAAAAACTCACTTATGGCCTCGTGTAGATGAGTGGATGCCCTGGGAGAGGACTCAGGCACGAGAGATGATCAAAGCTGAGTTTATCAAGAGATATTATGCATAGCTATTTTGGACCGACTCCATCAAAGCTGAGAAGTTTGCTGAATGGATAGAGAAGTGCGACAATAAACCGTAGTACAAACAAACAACATGGTGCTAGCCAAGATTTTTATGCAAAGTTATTTTTTTTTTTAAAAATCCCTTGAAAAAGTGTTTTGTAAACTTCTTTGAAATATCGGAGACTTCAAAAGCGAGTCAACTCATCCTGATAATAGTTTATGGTTTCTTCACCTAATTAATGCCAACCCACTGAAACCAAAAAGGTTTAGTATTCTGTTCAAATTGCATTCACATGGAAACTTAGCAAAAATTGTGAGGAGATTTTTTTTTTTTACGAATTCACCTTTTCAAATCTCCTGCCGTGTAATATGCAAATTATGTACTACAGACTCGACTTATATAGGGTTTAAATAACAATCCTGTTAATTTGTTATTGTATAGTTTTACGAACCTATTATTTTCTTTCATCTTAATGGGCCAAGTTAAAATGATGTGATTATGATCCAAGTCTTTTAAAAGTCTATTAGTTTTGTACGTGGGCTAACAAACACCCAGCATGTCTCACATAATACTCCTATAATACTATACAACCCTAGAGCGAAATAAAAGTTTGTTGGGCTCATCATTCTCATACCTTTAAAACCCAATCAATGTGGAAGTCATGATATATATAGTAAGGACGAATTCTTACCCTTTTTTTAACAAGGGAACTTGCAACTACCGAGCATTCAGTACTTTGCTCATGTTCAATCAGGGGCGGATCCAGGATTACTATAGAGGGGGCCAAACTAAAATATTCGATAGAGAAGAGGGTAAAGTGCACATTCGGGAGGGGCGAAATACAAAATTTCTTAAAAATTACATGTATAAAATCGCGTTTCGATACGAGTTCGGGGGCGGCGCCCCCCCTTGGATCCGCCACTGTGTTCAATAGCATGCAAATTACACAAGTGAGACGAACCAATATGTCATAAGTGATAGACTGTACATTGCGGCATTGTGATGAGTTTCGAACTCATGACCTTCGGGTACGACCTAAACATCTCAACCAATATGTCATCCCAATGGGAAAAAAATCTTGCTTTTTCTGCATGATATGTTGGTTGAAAAATTAAATTGATTCAATACACATTAAGTAGTAGATATTTGATTTTCTTCGTTGTTTAAAATATAGTGAAATTGGCAGAATAAAAACCCTTTTGGCTGCGATTACAAATTTACAAACTTTAAATTAACCTTAATTTGTTGTTGACGAGCTCCAAAATTTTACCTTTAGTAACAATATAGACCTCAGTAAAGTTTGATTGCATTAAAACCTGAACAATTAAAAGTGCATTCAAGGACGAATGCAAAGACCCGAATCTTTCGTGATTTAAAAGATAAAAAATAAACTTTGCTCCTGTAATTGCAAATTTGCAACCTCACTTTTTCCGAAATTAAAATTTTATCTTCTAATTTTTTATTTTTTATTTTATTTCAAGTCCATCCTTCTTTAACTTTGCTTGAGTGCCCCCCACCCCCACCACCATCTTAACATGCATATATAGTTAAACATTTTGTAAGTAATTAAATTAGGGAGCTTGAACGACAAGAAATGATGGTCTTGTTTGACATCAAAGGCCGCATGCAACATATGGATGTTGCTTCGTATACAAGTGACAAAAAAATCAACCGTCCAGTTACTAGTTTGAAACCTTTGAATTTATGGCAAATTACCTAAACAATAATCATTAATTATTTGAAATCCGCCGACCAATTATGCGTGGTTATTTTCCATCTACGCGCGGCTCCACCGACAACACCCCCAAAATAAATGTTCAGATTAGTTTCAACGCAGCGCAGCCGTTATGGAAAATGCATGTCTTATTTTCATACATGTCAACAAGTTGTGAAACATTTTCCATATAGAACTTAATCTGCTTTTTAAAAGATAAAACAAAACAAAAAAGATCTAAACTTTCGTAACGCTAAAACGTCGAAGTTTCGTGGATGCGCGTCAACCTTTTTATACTCTGTTGACTGTGGAGTAATAAAAAATATAATAAGAATTAATTGAATACATAATATAGTAGGAGTATTTATGTTACTCCAATTTACGGCCGTACTATTTTAGTAGAAATACGAATAGACGACTAAGACGAGTGTGTATTTCAACACGAGACTCGCGCGTGACCTTTCTGGACAAAAGTTGATGCGCCTGTAATAAAAACCGCACTGGTTTTAGCAGACCCACGGCCGGGCATGCCGGCATTGGAGTTCATCTCCTGAACACTATTCGACACGTGTCGAGCTACTAATGCAGGAGCGGTGTATAGGTACTACCAAAAAGCATAGCACCACTAGCTCCAACAAAAGCAATTACGACACAAATGCCGCCGATCCACGTCATGCGCCGAGATAACGGAATATGCCGACTAATTAACCTCTTCTTTTTTTAAAACAATTTCTTATGAGGAGTTAATCCCCCACCGCTACATAATTGCATATTACTAAACCTCGCTCGCTCTAATATTCTAGCATGCAAATAAAATAAAAGGACATAATCACTCTAAAGTAACCACATATGACGGACTTTTACATAGCAATCTTAGTGAGTTTTGAATCTATCATCTTTAGGCCATAGGCTAGACATCCCGTCCAATTGAAATAATTCAATTTCTTTTCGTCGTAATTTTAAGAAGAATAATTGATGCGTATAGAATTGTGTAAATTTGTCAGTCCAAAAAAAATAAAAAATTAGTTAATTTCAGTATCACGGAAAGGTATAGTAGATTTTCTCAATGGCATGGACGGATTACATTTTTTATTAAAACAATATTCTATAGTTTAAATAATTAAAAATAAGTGTGATTAACATTACATAGTGAAAATAATTATTAAAAATATTATTAGGCATGCAATAGTCCTGCAGCAGTATCAGATAACACACACGTATCAAATGTACGATGCCGCAAACATATCCTTGTTGCCACGTAACCCGCGGGGCCATCGCCTCCTCTCAAGTCTCAACGCCCCCGGCCCCCTTTCTATATAACTCGCCCCCTTATTTCTCCTCCATTAATAACATTTTTCTCCAAATTAACAAACGAAATAATCGCACTGTACATGTAATGGCGCCGAAGGCGGCGGGGTGCAGGCCTAATGGCGATAATGAAATTCACTTTCGGGGGGTTAGAAAGCGGCCGTGGGGCCGTTACGCGGCGGAGATCAGAGATCCCGCCAAGAAGAGCCGCGTTTGGCTCGGGACGTTCGACACGGCAGAGGCGGCGGCTAAGGCCTATGACAACGCCGCCCGCCAATTCCGTGGGCCCAAAGCCAAAACCAACTTTCCGCCTCCCGATTTCAACGTGAAGAAGCCGGACAATTTCTTCAGCAATCGCAGCCCCAGCCAGAGCAGCACCGTCGAGTCGTCAAGCCGGGATGCATTGCAGCCGCTGCCACCGGCGGCGGTGACTCCGGATTCCAATCTTCTCCACCTAACTTTAGGCCGTCGACCGATGAGATTTCCTTTCGGATACAACCACCAACACCGACCGATTCTTCCTGCGGCGGCTACCGGCGGATTTGTAACGGTGGTGGCGGGGCAGAACACGATGCTCAATCTCCGTCCGGAGTCGCGGCAAGAAATTATAAATGTAATGAACGAAATGCGGCTTGCGCCTGCGGAATTCCTCCGCAGCGGTGGTGCGGCGCAGAGTGAGTCGGACTCGTCGTCCGGCGTCGTTGACCTGCCCAGATCGCCGCTCAGCAGAGGCATCAATTTTGACCTCAATCTCCCTCCTCCGGAGAATCTTTGACTCCGCCGGCAGCAATTTATTTTTCCTTTTGTCGTATTAGAAAAAAAAAATGAAAACATTTCTAGATGAGATCTTAGAACGCCGCCGCCGGCGGATGTGAATAGTTAAATCTTATATTCCATTTTGTTTGCGACGGCCATATGAAATTCCGCCGGAATTTAGGGTCGTTGTTTCTTAACACTTTCCAATGTAATGTCTTTAGCTTAAAAAGTCATGCGGTTCTTAATAAATATGCCTTTTCCTTTTCCCCAGTTTTGTCGAATTAAATTGTTATTATTATTAAATACACCAAATAAAAACTCTGCCGTTAGAAGTACCGGAAAACTTACCGGAAGCCGGGGCAACTTTAGCGGTACAGTTTGGCACGTGTGGTCTACGTCAGTACGGACGGTCACTGATTGCGAATAGGATTCCCAGCTACGTTCATAGACTACTATGCGGTATTATTACAGCATTTCTATTTTTGTTTAGAAAACAAACGTAGTTCAAATAAATTCTCTTCTCTCTCTACCTCTCACTCTCTCCAAAAACATGGTCAAAAGTGGATGTGGATTATTACTACAGTTAATCTTGGTGAGTATTACGATGTGAATTTTGCATTAATATCGTATCAATGATGATATGGAGGTGAACTTATTACTTTATTCCTTATGCTAAAATCTTATCACGTTAATCATAAATGGAGCGAATAATTTTAGTTCTTATTTGTTGCGTGCAGAGTAGATGATTTGGAATCCTCACAATTAAATTTAAGAGACAAATAAATTTTCACAAGACATCTATCACACTTAATTTGATTTGTTTTGAGTCATTAAGACTATATTGCAATTGATTCTCATAATTCATTTTATCTTGTGTTGTATTGTATGCTGATATTACTGCTAAGAACTATCATTTGTTTACACCCCATTTTAGTATTTGGAGGTTTCATTAAAATTAAATATTGACAATTCATTCAATTTTCACGCGTCATTTTTTTTAATTATTATATATAAATAACTATAAGTTGTTGGTTAATTCTGTTACCATCAATATTTTTTTTATTTAGAATTCTAGTAGAAATAAATATTTGTTTACAATTAAAATAAACATAAAACTTACATCACATATATTCATTTTTAATTTATATCCTTTCAAGTGTATAGACTCCAATGGTATTTGACCACTTGATTAACGGAGTCCTCATATACTAATTGTAATTATTTGGAATACTTACCCTAAGTCAAAAGGTTCTACGTCACGATGCACTTTACATATTGAACGTAAGGGGTGGTACGTTGAAAACATTACATAAATTAGAAAGTAATGATTTGATTTGTTAATTAAGAAGACGTGGACGGGTAAGATCTAAAATAAAATATTAAATGATAATTTTGTAAACCTCAAGTATTATTATGAATTATAATAAGCACATAAATAATTCGCATTAAAACTTAAAAGTGTTTATTATTGCGTTAACGGGATGAATGGGGTTCTTATTCGTTATATTATATCATGCATTATTTTGACAATGAAATTATACTTAAATATGTAAATCTGAAATAGACAACTAAAATTGACAGACCCCATTACGCGACATATTCCCTCAAAATTATATTTTCACTTTTATGTGAATATATATAATAATATCGTTCAGACAGGAGAATTAGAAAGTCAGTTTTGGTGGCTGCTTGTAGGACCATCTCTAAACTAAAGTAAACTGCTCTATCTCATTCTCGTTCTCGTTCTCGAAACAAAGTATCCTAGTATCAAACTCGAGATATGTTTTAAGAGTATTATAAAGTTTGCTATTATAATTAAAACATTACTGTCACCGCGTGTCACACATTGGGCCTTCTAGATTGGGCTCTATATAAAATCTTTTTTCAGAAGGAAGAATAGATTCCGAAAAAGGAATAAAATCTTTATTAACTCAAATTTTAATTGATGATAATGGTAAAAAAAAAGAAAAATCTTCGCAAATCATTTTAGACAAATTTGATCGCGAGTAGTCAATCGAGCATCGATGTAATTAAATCCTATAAATTATGACATCAAGACAATATCTCTCCTCATTTCCAATTAATTAAGGGAGCATATGATTCACCATTTATAATTTAATTTGGAATTGTGATCTTTCACCTCGTATATACGTTTTCGATAAAATACACCGAATGTTAGGAATTTGAGAAATTTGAAGGTATTCAAAATATTAATTTTTATATATTTAATTCAAATATTCTATTTAAAATTCGTACATATTCCTCATTGTAGGGGAGCCATATCCCTCTTTTTGTGCGGAAATTGTCTCCAACAATTTTCCTCTAGCTCTTCCCTAAAAACGAATATTGCATATTTTTATTTTTTAATTATACAAATGACTTTTAATATGGATCAATATTTATATTTTCCAAAAATTTATCCACCCACGGTTTTCTCTCATCCTCCTCCCTTTCTCTCTCTCTCTCTCTCTCTCTCTCTCTCTCACTTTCGATCTCCATTTTATTTTTATCTCCATTTCTTCCGATCTCCGATTACAATTTTTTATCTCCATTTCTACCGATCTCAGATATCTATTTCCGCCGATCTCCATTTCCGATCCCATATCTTTCGATTCGTCGATCTCCATTTTTTTCGATTCACCAATCTCCATTTCCGCGTATCTCCATTTCCATTTTAATTTCAATTTCCGCCAATCAAGAGACGCGCCGGTAGAGCTCTGATGGAGGGGTGGAGTGCCGACGATCTCGATTCATCTCCGACGGCGATGGTGCTGAATTTTATGCAATCTCTGATTTGTTGCTTTTGATTTCTACTCTATTTTTTCCTTTAATTTCTGTCACAGGTGAAAAAAAAATTGAAAAGGGAAAAGATAGGAGAGCCAATTTTCTCCGTTATGGAAGGATCCTTAACTCCCTCATTTTTGTGCAAGATATACGGGATAATTGAATACAAAATTTAGGGGAATTCCTTAGTTTACAGGACCATTGGAGAAGCCTTAGCCCATATTACCGCATCAAATGCAAACGACCTGATCTAACAATATTTAGGTAAAAAACCCTATTAAACATTAATTTGAAAATTGAATGAATATTCGAGGGGCAGCGAATGATTAAGAGCGGATGGTAAAATCTGCGGGTATCTGTGGGTTGCATACTGATTGGACTACTGTCAGCCCACAAGACACGTGGCAGCTGCTAAGGACAGCTGTGCTGGGGACCGCGACACAAGACCGAAACACAAGTAACAAATCCGAGTTTACTTTAATTACAATTATTATTAATGTTTGATTTTCGTAGGGTGTAAGCCGCCGCTAGGGCCTCCACTATTACCGACAAACGCGCTGCATTTGTGGTGGCCCGTTTTGATCCTCTCTATCTCAAATCCGCCACGTGTCTCCGAAATTTCAACATTTCCGGCACCAACCTAATATCATAATGTCCTCTTCTAAAAAAGCAGATGATTGAAGAAACACCAGAAATGTAAATTGATCAGCAAACCGATTGTAATAATTATTTGATTGATTAATACGTTATATTCTCCTTTTTTATTTTTTTCATTTATGTATAACGAGTTAGGTGTGATTTCTTAATTGCTAAATTCATGAAACTCGTGGGAATAAAGTGGAGTTTTTTTCTAAGAAGAATGGTTTGTTATATAATTATAAAAAAAAATGTTAAAGATATATTTCCTCCTTCTATTAATAATATCACCTTTTTTTTGGATAAAATTATTAAAAAATAAAATTTTGTGATGTATATTAATTAATATTTTAAATGATTGATTCTTGTATATATATTTTCAATTTTTTTAAAAAAAATAAGATATTAGTAATACGACAATCTAAATAATAAAATGAGTTATTAGTAATGAGGACTGTATTGCGTGAAGAAAGTGGGTGTGTTTGAAAAGACGGCCGAGTGGAGGTGATGAGAGGATCAGAGGCTGCTGCAGCTGCATAGGTCTGAAAGAATCTGAGAGACGACTTTTCTGTGTTGCTGACGTTTTAATTAGGTATAGTGAGAGAGATGAGATGAGAGAGAAAGTGGGGACTTGCGTGTTTACTGTACAAATTTATTAGTAGCTGCCTACACGTCATTCTTCACCCTCTCTCACATGAACCCTCATTTTCCCCATTTATTTTTCCCAAAATACTTAAACAGCTCCTCACTTAACCCAGTCCTAATTAAGCCCAGTTTGTCCAGATAATAATCGTAATTTGCAAGCTATAAGATATGAGCAAAATTTACTTAGAATTTTGTATAGTTAATTTGAAGTACTTTTCATGGGCAGCTAGTTTCGCAGAAACGGCTTGAACCCCGGACTGCGAGCTTGTATAGCGACAGCAGAACTTTATGGTCCAATTTCAATTCATATAATCATTAAATGTGACATCCACATTATCTTATACATTTACTATAAAGTAATAGCAAAAATAATATATAATGGTGGCCGGCCGCCCCTCCTCGATCCCTTTGTCTCTTATCATTATTAGTCTTTGTCGACCTTATTCTGTAACCATATAAAGTATGCAATCTTGTTATACACATTGGTTTAAGTACTATTGACCATATAATTAATTTAAAGAATGATTGTTAAACAAACACAAATTTATCCACTTTCAGCGCCACTTTTTCCTTCCAATTATTTACTCTCTAATTCGAGTATATAGCGTATGATTATCTTAGTACAGAAAACTTCTTTAAATAAAACAATAATATTTAGAAGTAGAAATGCAGGAATTAGTCAGAAGGCATATTGAAAAAAAAAAATGTTACTATAAAATACCATTACTACTACCGTGTGGCTTTATTAACCACTTTTACATATACTTTGAACTTCTTTTCTTGCAAGATTTCAGCTTAAAAAGAGAAGTATGTATAGACAAAGGCAATAAATAACTACACTGGTCCGGTAGTATCTGGGCAGGGATTGGTTTAGGCCGATGGAGATACTAAGCAATAGCTTTATCTTTTTTCATTTTTTAGGATATCAAAATGATTCCCTAGATCTTTGTTTGAGATGCCAAATGAGGCATATACTGCCTAACAAATGAGGAGTTTAATCTACCAGATCTCGCAGCATAATTTGGAGGTTGTTTGAAAATACTTATTATAATTTGGAGTGTGTTTGTAAATGTTTGGTATAGTATTTCTTATTTATTTTGATTAAAGTTGGGAAAAAAAAATTGTAAGCAAAAATTTGGAGCATTTTTATGATTAAAAAACTTTAAAAAATTAACTGTTTATTTTGGATAAAAATGGTATTTGCAAATGCTTATAATAATTACTACTTCAATATATATATATATATATATATATATTTATCATAATAAGTAAATTTTATCAAAATTGGGTATTTGCAAATATTTATGATAAGCACTAAAGTACCAGAATAAGTACTTAAAAAATAATTTACGATGCCCCTCAACTCACACTTGTGACTCGTATAAATCTGCGTGTTCAATCTATAAATATGTGAAGGCGTAGGGAATAACCCAAATATTTTGCTATGCTACACAAAAAAAGTGAAATGTATCACGGAGTAAGGGGGGTTAGAGATTTATTTAAACGTTTACGGAAATCGAGAAATACGAAACAGAAGTAGTAATAACACTTGGAAATTGCTAGAAATAGCATTGATTTAGTCAAAGACCCACGCGTCCAATAAATACCTAATCCCATCTCTCCGCCGCCCTCGAATATGACTTTATCCAATCAACCAATTTGGTCCCCCCCGCTCCACACTAATTGTCTTTAACCCTTATTATACGTCTTCTCACCTATCAAAATCTTCTCATATTTATATCAATACCTACGCTACAAAACGTGCAAATACCTCTGCTCATCAATGTTTTTAAGTCGATTTAATTAACAATATGTACTCATAATATTCCCTCCATCCCATTATAAACGTTCTCATTTGTCAATTGGATTGTCCTAATAAAAGTATTCTACTTCTACCAAAAGTAAAATAATGTATATCACAACTTCTATCTTTTTTCTTGAAATAAAAAAGAATGAAGATATTTATATAGGAGGGAAGGAGTAATTCCACAGGCATAGACGACGTACGAACAAAAATGTAAATTAAAAGTAAATAGAGGCAGATATAAAACCAAAAAGATGAAAAAACCGAAGCAGGTAAGTGAGGGGTCAAATCGAGACGTGTAAGGCCACGTGAAACTAACCCTAATCCGCCCAAAGAAATCAAACCGCAATGAATATACTCTTTCTTCACACAAATCGTATACATCCAAACCACCCCACCCCCTCAACCTTGTACTCTTATTTTACTCCGAATGGAAATTTCCTCTTATTACATTAATATTATTAATTATTTAATAGGTAATATAATATATGTCCACACGCTTGCCTTCACCATCGCTGTGAATATTATTCCCAACCCATTCTTTTCCTACAACTTTTCTACGACCAAGTAATATTACACTAACGCTAAGTCACCATCCAGAATATATCGAGCTCTAAAGAGGAATAATGGCGATAAATTTAAAGGTGAAGGAGAACTGAAGCATGCATGGATCAAGTAAAATTAAGGATGAAAACGGGCACCATCCGATAATTCAGTCTCGTGATAAAGCGAACATATATACAGCAGATCTGAATTAATTCCAAGTTAATTAAGAAAACCTCAGTTGTTGGAAAACATTACTACAGGAACACCTCCCGCAAAATTAGAATGTCTACAGCCACACTGGCGGAGGCTCGTTCAAGTCTATGGGCAGACCTCGTCTCACAATCCCGAAATAGTTTGCGGGGACTACGACTTCGGCCGCCGGAGTGACGGCGGCGGTCACCGGCCCGCCATTGTCCTGCGCGGAGACTTCCCTCAGCACGCCGGTGTGGAGGAATTCGTTAATCATGATTCGGCCGTTCGGCGCGATCCAGCGGTGATCGGAAGGAAGGTTGAGATCGAGAGAGAGCGAAGGCGGCGAAGGGAAGTTGGTCTTGGCCTTGGAGCCGCGGAGAGACCTGGCGGCGCCGTCGTAGGCTAAGGCGGCCTCTTCAGGAGTGTCAAAAGTGCCTAACCACACCCGTGTTTTCTTCCACGGGTCGCGAATCTCCGCTGCGTACCGGCCCCAAGGGCGCTTCCTCACGCCTCTGAAGTGGCCCTCTCGCGTTGAAGCCATGGCAGGAGAGAGTGATTAGAGAGAGAGAGAGAGAGAGAGAGAGACAGAGGTAATTGGGTTTGATGAGAGAGAAGTTGGGAGGAAAAGGAGAGGGAGTTATGTGGTGTGGCAGTGCGTGCTTGTGTGTGTAAAGGAAAGCGGGGCCACGGAGTCTCCCGTAATCGTCGGCTGGACGGCACGAACCGTTTAAATAAACGACAGCTAGTTATCCGCTGCGGTCGCGACCATCTCTTACCGTGCACCTTCACCGTCCGATTTCATTTCCTCATCTACAGCACCCATTGAATTGCTTTCTTTTAATATGATCCGGCGCGTGCGGTTCGAGCGCCATCATTGGATGTATTTTGCATAATTTATATCACATTTAACTGTTGCCAAATATTGTGTGCGCAGGCCCTCCTAAATAAATACTCCATTCGTCCCATTATTTATATTTCATTGGGATTGGGCACGGTAATTAAGATAGTGAAGAAAAATGTGTAAAGTTGTGGTATAAAATTATAAGGGAGTGGGGTCCACTTGTGTTGGGATGATGATTCAGACAAAGAAACTGAAGAAAGCCGCTGAGGTGCCAGCTACTGAGAAGGTTCCACAAGTGCCTGCTGAACAGGCTCCTGAGAAGACTACTCAGCCCATGCAGCTGGTTGATGAGTCCGAGTCTTACGAGAAGACTCGGTCGGTGGAAAAGATTGTTTCCACGAAAGGGACCAGGGGATGCTTCGAAGCTCGGAGCGCAGATATTCGGGCGCTGACAACGCCCCTTCTCGTCCCTCCACTCAGCTCAGTATCTCCAACTGAAGAGCAGACTTCACACATAGACTTGGAGTCTGAAGACTGCATCTGAAGCTTCCATCCCGATTGATTCACCTTCGGATGCGGTCTCGGACTCCAAGTCCATGTGTGAAGTCTCGCTCTTCGTTGGAGGTACTGAGCCGAGTGGAGGGACGAAAGGGGGCCGTCTAGGCGCCGAATATCCGCGCTCCGAGCTTCGAAGCATCCCCTTGGTCCCTTTCAGATGAAACAATCTTTTCCATCGACCGAGTCTTCTCGAAGACTCGGACTCATCAACCACCGCACGGGCCGAGTAGTCTTCTCAGGAGCCTCGTTCGGCAGGCACTTGTGGAACCTCCTCGCAGGCCGGCACCTCGGCGTTTCTTCGGCTTTCTTAGCGCCTTAGGAGTTTTAGCGGGAGGGGTTCTTTTCTTTGTAGGCGTAGCTCGTCGAGACTTTGATTTCGGAGAGACTGCCGAGGGTCCCGACCCTATCTGCCGAAGCGGCTGGCTGTCTTGTTGTGAAATCCGACCTTCTTCACATTGAAGTACTCCTTGTCACCGTAGGTGATAGGCTCGAATCCACATAAATCTTCGATCATGATGGACGGTTTGAGTCCATACAATAATTTGCCCTTTGCGCTCGGCGTGTTCGATGCTTTGTCGAACTTAGCGGCTGAGCCATGAATTCTCGGAGAAAGAACTCCGTCCAATTTATCCGGGCTCGGTCGTATATGGCCATCATCATCCGAATCTTAGGCCTCGACACTTGGTCAAACGACCACCTTGGCTTGTCGGTAGGCTGCGTCACTATATGTGCAAGTGCCCCGAACCGAGGCAACATGTTTGTTCTTCGGAAAAGCGACTCCCGAATGTAGTGGGCTTTCCACGTAAGACGGTAAGGTATTCATCAACTCGGTCGTCTCTCGTACCCGATCGGATCGTGGTCCCTTCGGAGGGCGGATCAAAACTCCGCTTCAAGGCATCCTTGATGGACATCCGCTTCACTCCATAGTGGCGTTTTGGATAGAATGGGCAACGAATCTCGCCACTATATCTTCGACACTGCGTCCGAATTCAAATACGCTTTCGCAACCCTGTCTCGGGAGGAAGAACGAAGGCCTCCTAGACAGAAATTTCTCCAGTCCTGACTCGCGCAGAGCTGAGAAGATTTCATCCATATATTCCAGATCGCATGAATAGAAATCCATGGTGGGTTCAAACCACACGCGATCCTTCTCCAGAATGTTCTGCATATCCGCTGGAGATATCATAGAGATATTGGTTTCCGCCATTGTACCTGTGACAAGAAATGAATCAGTACTGTTTTTGGATAGAACAGTGTTGTGCAATGCAATACTGAAACATATAACAAATACATTAACAGATATAAGCATACTAATGGATAAAATTCGAGATAAGATTGAGAGTGTAATTGCAAGTAAGGATTGCGAATGCAGATCTCGGATTTTTCGAAATTTGAAAGTTATGAAGTATGCTAATGGGGTTTCTTAAGATTTGATCGAATATATATCAACTATGAAGGTGAACGGTTTTCGATCGAAGGCTGAATGTAAACTTGCTTTATGATATGGACGGTTAAGATTAGAAGTTAAAAAAATAAGCAATGATCACAAAAGGCACCTAAGTCAAAGCCAGTTGTAAAATAGCCTAAGTAGTAACTGTGAAAAGACATGCATTAAATGCGTGCAGAGTTCAGCAAAGTTGTGCATAGAATGTCGTGTATTAAATGTAATCTGTTATCAATAAATGACAAACTAAGAGATATTTAAATCATGTTGAATCTACATAATAAATGCTTATCATTGTTGCATTAGATACTAGTGGAGATACGCAAACCTGTCAGCTGAACATAGTAGTCAGCTGATACCTCGTGTAGATGGTTTTCTGAATCTCTACGTGCTTGAACTTACTCGATCGAGAGTGATCATTCCCCCTCACCGGAATGTTCCTCTCCCGAAACCTTATTGCCGATCGGGGTCGGTAGGGTCCAGCAGACCTAGCTTTACCGAAAGTTCTCCGAATGCGGATTCGGCTAGAGGCTTGGTCGAGATATCGGCCCTTTGTTTGTCGGTATGGATCTTTTCCATTCCGATATCCTTCTTTTCGACATGGTCACGAATGAAGTGATGTCCGATGTCCACGTGCTTGCATCTTGTGTGAAGAACGGGATTCTCGAGTGATTGCAATAGCACTGGCTACCGTCGCGAAGATCGGCACTTCATTCCGAATGACGTCATAGTCTCTCGCTTTGTCTCGGCCCAAAGGATTTGGGCGCAACAACTTCCGGCAGCCCATGTATTCGGCTTCCGGTAGTCGACGTGGCCACCGAGTGCTTTGTTTCTTTGAAAACCATGAGATCGGCTTCGCCAAGGAACCGACACGTTCCTCGAAGTTGATTTTCGGTCTATTCTACATCCTACATAGTCGGCATCGGAATAACCAGTTAGTTCAATATTATCATCAGTGGATACCATAAACCCATGTCGGTGTTCCTCGTAGATAGCGGAGAATCTTCTTTGCTTGAATCCTATTCATGAAACCTTGGGATTTATCTTCGGGCGGTGGGACTCCATACATTCCCGAACGTGTTCTTCCTCGGCTTCGTGTATTCGGCGAAGTCTGGCTGGATCATCTTGTTCTAGTCCTCTCGTTCAACGCAAAGATTCTTCACTTCTTGTTCAATCATTCCGAGATGTACTTGAGTCGTCTTGTCTTCTCGGGTGGAGGAATGATCCTTGCTTCGAACGCCGACTACTACCCCTTCGCCATTCTTGCTGCGTGCATATATGGGTAAAGATCGGGTTCGGTAATGGTCATCCACTCGACATAGGCATCAGCCTTAGACATTTCAGGCCAGAATCGCCAGAAATAATTTCTCTTGATAAACTCTATCTTGGCCGATTCCCATCTCTGATTGAACTGAATAGGCATCCATTCGTCTGATCTCGGCCATCTATGTGTTTTCAGATCGTTTGGCTTCCTGAACCTTCTGTATCGATAAGGGATGTCAGCTTTCGAAGGAACTCTCGGCCGACCTCTTGTTCAAGACGCTTCCCGAGTGCCTCAAGGTCCGCCAAATGTATCCTCCGTCTCGCGGCCTCTATCTGTCTCAGCTTCCTCTCCTCTCGTAGAGATATCTATCCATCTCGAGCAAAGATTTCTTCAATTTCTGCATCTTGCTCTTGAGGCTTCTGAGGAGCTTGTTCCGATTCAGCAGGGGTACTAGATCTAGATTTGGATGTACCCTGCCTTTCAGTATTCTTCTGCTGCTGCTCCTTGTCTTTTTCTCTGTCCTCTTCATCTGTTATGATGAGCTTTCTCGGAGGCAGTCTAGCAGTTCTCTTTCCTCCTCTGGATGGGGCTTTAGTCTTTCCTTTGGCGAGCTTAGACTTTGGCTTGTTAGGCGCTTCCGGCCTCTCGCAATTTCTCGCGCCGGTCTCTCATCCGCAGCTATTTGGGCTTCCTCCTCAGCAGATATGTATCTTAATCTCTTTGCTGGAGGGGTTGGAATTTTAAGCTTCTGTTTGCCCTTGCCTTCTTGAACTGGTGGTGGAAAAGGAGCCTCTTCTTCTTCTGAGTCCTCCACCGCTTTGTTCGGCGTACTCGGCAACCTCCTTAATAATGTCTTTGGGAGTCCGGGTTGCTCGAGTAGTCTGTCGGGGTCCCGAGCCACTTGGGCCGGTTTCAGCTGTGCTCGCAGCCGAAACACCCTGGGCCTCACCCTTCTGAGACTGAGTTTGAGGTAGCTTCTCAGTGCTATTCTTTCCTTCCCTTTTTTCCTTCACTTTCCCCCTTGCTTAGATTGATTGTGGTCCACTCATTTATTTCCATATTTGATATGTGATATAAATAATGAGACAATCAAAAAAGCAAGTGGGACATTAATAATGAGACGAGAGTACTACTTACTCCATCATCCCAAATGTATACATCTCATTTTCTTTTTCATTCATCCCAAATTTATATATTTTTAGAATTTTTTTATTCATAATTAAATATTTCACAAATTTTCATGATCTAATTAATAAAATATTAAAATAAAAGATTATTCTCTCCAACTTTTACAATAGCAAATATAATTATATTTTTTAATAATTTACTTTAGTTTACTCATATTTCAATATAAATATTTATCTAACATTAATATAATTAAATTTTTTCTTAATATATGTGAAAAATTAAATAGATATATATATTCAGGAAGGATGGAATACAAAGTTAAGATGCATTTATTTATTTGAATTTTTTCCCAAAGTCGGTATTAATTTCAGGTTATTATTTAGCTTTTGCTAAAATTAAGATATTTGAGCACTACTATGATCGCTCATGTTAGTACAGTATAATAAGAAAAAGGCAACTAGTGCTGCAGCTTTGGGTGGCAATTATTACCGTAGGTCGCCGGTCAAAACTCTTGAGAGGTTTGATCAAACGAGAAGCAAAACAATAATGAAGAGAAACTGTAGAGAGACAAAGTAAGAGAGGGGGAATAAAAGCAGCGTCCGTGTGATTGATTGTTAGAGAGAGTGTGTGTGGGGTTGGAGGGGGCAGACAGGAGGCGCCGCCTGATAAGACGTGTCGCGGCTGGGGGCGTAGGCTTATGTCATGTGACTCAGACCAAACACGCCCTAACCCCGATGCTGACGAATGCCCTAACCTAACCGCCTCGAACGGCGTTACGTAGCGGCGCCTCTACCTTTTCCCAAATTTTTATTTATTTATTCCTATGCACTTATCTTTCTCTCTCTAGACTTTTGGAATTTATTAATAGAAATAGAATCAATAGATTACGATGTTGTCTTCCGTGTCGATAAAATTATTTGGTCCTTTTATTAATACGTGGTGTTATACTCTCTTCGCTCTACTCCATTAGTCTAATATTTCTTTTTGGACTGTTTTACTCTATTAGTTTTTTTTTAATTTAAAATAATATTTTTATATATTCTAGTGGACTCCACTACTTTATACTACTTTATATACAACAAATAATTTTCTTAATCTTCGTGCCGAAAAGAAAGTGGACTAATCGAGTGAAACGGAGGATGTATTATATTCCGCAACAGGGTGATTAATTAAAGCGTATTGGACTACTGTATGTGGGCGGCTTTTAGGTTTCAATAAAATATTTCTTTAGGTATTGATTTTTAATTTATTCTTTCAAATAAAATAGTACTCCTTCCTTCCCGGATGAAACGTCATCTTTCTTTTCGGCGCGGTAATTTATGCGATGTACTTTAGAAGTAAAGAATGGTGACTCACTTATACTTTAGAAGTAAAGAATGATAATTTATGGGTAGGTATGTGGTAGTGGGTAGGTTAAATTTAATGTTATGGGTCCCACATAAAGTAATTAGATGACTAATTATTTGAAAAATTAATTTTTTTCCGAAAAAAAATCATAATTAAAAAAAAAATAAAGTTTTATTTAAAAATTGGATGAATTGGTCCCTGAAACTTTTATTCCATAAATACCCCTATGATTAACACTTAATTAACTTAAAATTTGACAAAATGACCAATTTATCAAAATTAGCAAACATTGGGGACCAATAAACTAAAAAAAAAATTAGGGACCAATTCATCCAAAGTGGCAAACATTGGGGACTAAATTTGCCAATTTGCCTATTATTTTTTGTATTTATTTTTTAACTTTTTGTAATTTGATTTTATAAATATTTATGTATGCTTATTTTTAATAATGCAGAGAGAGTTAATATATGTTGTATAATTGCCAAGTTCTACAATCACATTAATTGTATTACTCCTGCAGAAAAATTATAAAAATTGATTCATCCAATTATACTAATTCATGAGGGAGTACTACTAGAAAATATTGAAAAGATGTTCTACACTAACAAAATAAAAAGAAAACCCTATTGCTTTTAATTAATCATGAAACAATAAACAATTCGAAGGAGTGCTGCAACTATGAGAGCAAATCTGTCATCAGTGCCAAAAATTAGAAAAATTATTCAAACTTTCAAACCATTTTCAAAACTCCCTCCATTTCTAAACCTTTAAATACGGACTTCTATTCAAGCATTCACAACTCTACATATTACAAATTGTAATTTCTATATGACAAGGAGAAAAGATCTCTCAGTAGCAGAAAAAACTCAGTATTTTTTAGTTTCTGCTTCCGCCCGGCAAGAATGACCAACCCCAAAGAGGTAAGCTCAAAGCGGTTGGTCTGAAATTCAACTGTTGTCCTCGTCTTGCCATCAAACATGAATTGCAATATAAGCTAACATAGGAGACATGACATTGCAACAAGAAAGATAGTTTAGACTATGGCAGCCAACCATCAAACACAAATCGCAATATAAGCCAAAATCATATAACAATACATCTTTACACAAATAGGCATCCAAAAATAGGAGACAAGATGAAATTACACATGAATAATTGTCTTAAGACAGTAGAGGAATAGACATATCTCGTAGTAATGCATCTCATTGATATGTGACCCAATTGGTAGCAGTTATATGTGTGTATTTATTTCTTATTTCAGAATACTAAACTTTCATCAACCAAACGTGGTTTACTCAACTGGTAATCGAATGAATTTTAGTTAATAAAAATACAATTAAGAGAGGGAAAGATCGCACCTGTTTGAATAAGCGCGACACCCATATCTTAAGTATATCCGAATCTTCAAGCAGAATTTTCGGCGCAGCCTTAAACCCTTCACGCTCAAACAGAGCACATAACTCTTAAAGGTTGGAACTCCTCCTCAACGCGACGCTAACCTCATTGGCGCTTAAATCGGGCCGGATGCCGAGTCCAGCGGAACATGAAGGACATATTCAGTCGATCTGCGAGTAGGATTTGGCCGACAAGAGTGGAGGTGTTTGGCCCGTGATTGTAGCATCTTTAATTATCGCGCCGGTGGTCATGCTATCGAGCCTAGAGGTTAGATCCGACGCGGCCCCCAAAGTAGATACCGGATCTATCGAATCAAGAGACGGTGTAGGCTTTTTTCGCTTGGACCGCCGGGAATCCTTGTGGATTCCGGTGGCCACCATGCGTCATTGCCATCGCACGACTTCCTCACTGTCACCCAGCCACTATCTGTTGGGATTTTATATATACTGGAAGCAAATTTTATGCTTGTATACAATGTGTTGTCCCTACCACTATTTTATTCTCCTATCTGATTAATATATATTTGCACATGTTATCCTTTATCTTGTATAAAAGTTAGATTTGTGTGGTGTGTCGGGTATCACAGAAGACAACACAAATTGATTGAACTGACAAGATATAAACAGTTATCACAACTGAGACAACTTCAGGATAAATTGTCGGTTTAAGCTGCAGTTTAGATAAGAAGTGGCTTATCTTAGCTGCTTGTCTTTACTGGTACACTGAAGGTGGTGTATTGACGGATCACAGTGAGATGTGTCTCCTAACTGACCTTAGTGGAGAACCAAGATCTCGGTGACTTAGCTAGTCTTAAGCTTGGTAAGACTTCAGCTGAGCGCATTTGACTATCTATCACTTTGACCTACTATGGTGAACGTCATCGCGACCGGATCTACGTATCTTGGGTGTTAGTAGTTATTTGTGGCTCAGGCTGGTTGTCTGTATCTTGCAGCCGTATCCTAGTAAAATGGGCTGATAATATCCCCTGAGGAACTCTAAAGGATTAGCACACTAAACCCGACCGGTTGATTAAGTTCAGGTGTGTTAATAAGGTCGAGTAGTACTACTCAGGAATATAAGATGTTAATTAATTTAAGCTGTCAGTGAGCTTAATTAATTAACGGATATTTCTATCTTAAATACGGAGATCGATTAAGTCTAAAATACAAGCCCTTGCTCAATTTGGGATAAAGGGGTAAGTCAGCACGGATTCTCTAGTGGAATGAATATGTGTTTATTAATTAATTTTGCTCTGGGCTGAGCATGGATAATTAATTAATTTGAGGCCCAGCACAGAAAACCCTAGTTTTCTAGGGTTCCGCCGCATCTTACGGCGGCGATTCCCGGCATGTCCGGGGTCCGATTTCTGATAGGCTTGAACCAATGGATTCCTCGTCACACCAGCTTCTTGTTGATATGTCGTATGGGATCATCCGATCCCGGATGCGACCGGAATCGACGTCTGAAGTTCGCTGCTCACCATAAATTTTTCCGGCAACAAATTCGAAAATTGAGGGAAATTGATGGACGATTTCGGCCGGAATCCATTCATGGTGGCCTAAAATCGTCCAAGGATCATTACCCATGAATCAATTGAACGAATTGCGGCTCGGAAGAGGTGAATTTTGGCAGAGGAGCTCGCCGGCGACGGGCTGCGAAATTTCGCAGCACCAGATTGCGGCGGCGACTCTCTTGCCTGTATCAGACGTCTGGAGGACGTCAGAGGGTGGCGAGGACGGTGGCGGAGGTCTGGGGACGACCGGAGATGGCGGGGCGGCGCGCGTCTCGGTGGCGAGCGCGCGGCTGCGCGCGGCGCGAGATCTGCGCCGCCGCCGCATGAGGCGTCTCGGCGCGGGGCTACCGGTTCTCGATTCTATGTCATCCGGCGCGCCCCTCGGTGCCGGCGACAGGCAGAGAACCTGTCACGCCCCAATTCCCGAAGGAAAACCGCTGGGCCGGGGCGTGACTGGGGAGGGGTGAAAGAAACGGGAAAGAAAGGGGAAGAAATTGAAACATGTGAAATTCAGTAGTACTTGTATTTATATAATTAAGATCCAACTACCTCGGTAGAAACAAGAGAGGTAGAGCATAACGTACATATCGATACAGCGAAAACGTCTCAAAATAAACGGAAATTTATACAATAACACAAACAGACCAACTCAGCACCGTCACCTCCACACTGCCATCTTCAGCCTGCAAAATCATTTTTGAAAACATTTGGGCTGAGTACTAATGTACTCAGTGGGTAATGCAGCTGATAATAAACCTCTCGAAAATCCTTTTTAAAACCATGAAATGTTCATGCATTACGGTATCACATAGACAGCTTTTAAAATCGAAAGCGATCCTATGTATACCAAAACTTTCACTTGGCCAAACCTTTCTTCCTCAGCTATTGGTGCATTCTATACTTCTCGTTAAACTCAGGGAAACATATTCAGCTGAGAGTAACCTCGTTCCCTTCATTAGGCTTGGGAAAAACAGATTCTCCCAAGGCTAACTTCGTGACGTTTGGTGTACACTAACCCTGGCTACGTCTAGCTCAGGATCCGATCGTATTCAATATTTATGGGCAGAGCCCATTTTCATTCAAGTAGATGCACAATTCCAATAGTGAGCGAAGCAATTTTCATGAACATTCATAAACTTTAACTTGCATAAATATCAGAGCTTAATAACTCAAGCATAGATTTCGTAAGTAAAATATAACCCACCTTGTTTTACTCTGCTGAATTTCTTCGATCCTCTTTTCAGTTTTTCAGTTGAACCTTCTTCTTAATTCTTCCAAAGTTTACCTTATTTTAGAGTCTGCTGAATTTTCGTATGAAATGCTGAAGGAAATCAGCAAGAGTATCTACTATTTATAGGACCATTAAGCTGCTGAGTCACAAAATCTAGGTAAGCTGCTGAGTCACAAAGCTAGATATAGGTATAGCTTTGCATGGTCATACTATGCTGCATATGTGAAACCCACGCAGAAGAGGAGTTCAATTTCATTTTTTCTTCCTTTAGCATGAGGTGGAACAAATATCAGCCCCTATTTCTTTTCCAATTCTCGTGTGAAATTACACACTGGATAAAATAATCCTTTCCTTATAATTATTTCAGCAACTAATTAAATTGTGCTAAGGAACTGGATTATCGAAACTTGGGATATCACCGAACCGGCGGCGGTGGCAGCAGTTTGATGAAGGTGATGAAGACGTGGCAGCTGACGTGGCGCGCCACGTCAGCCCTAGCTACCACGTGTCTGCCACGTGGCAGACGACCCTGATGACGTGGTGATGCATTTTTCGACGCAGTTTCCAGATTCAAAGATGTTGAAGATTTCGAAGATCTGTATTTTGATCGGGCAATGTAATAGTTAGCGATTACATGTTTTAAAGCTCGATAACGACTTTAAATTTCTTATTTGCGTATTTATTTTTTATTATGTTTTAGCTTGCGATTATGTGATTAATTGCGCTTAGAAAAGCATGTAAATAGGATTTATGTCGTTATTAAAGCATGTTTTATTTTTCGCGAGCACATTTTATTATGTGCGTTTAGAAATTACATGCTTTTGGAATTATGTAGATATGCATGATTCGAAACAAATATTTTGAATAAAAAGACTAAGCAACATTAAATTAAATGTTTAATTAGATTCCATTAATTTGGATATTAAACACTTAATCGGACCTCCATTAATTGGACTCTACACGAAAGTAGTAAGATTATGTGAGTAAACGTCCACCTGCGTGGCTTGCTTGCATTTTTGAGCTACCAGTTTTGTGAGATGAGTTTTTCAAAACAATATTTGATTATTATTGAGTAGTGGGAGCGAAGCCGTAAACGTCCACCTGCGTGGCTTGCGTGCCTAGTAAACACGAGTACTCTAGAAGATAGTAAGTAAATAGGATGACTAATTAGATCAAATTGAATGCGGCATGGTTCGTGTAAGTATGTCAATTTCGAGAATTTAATTCTATTTTGGCCAAATTAATGGTCAATGCTTAGATGTCACCGCAGGTACAATTCACTTCCCTCGAAGTCACTTTCCGCGTTTTAATAGTGACATGGTCCAGAATATCGAACTATTAATTTCATTCGTCTTAAGAACTTAGACGTGGATTGGAATTAAAGACCTAGATAAATAGCTTGGTTTAGGGTTACGCTAGTAAACGTCCACCTGCGTGGCTTGCTAATGGAATTCCTAGAGCTGTTCGAGGTTTTTAATATCATTGTCTTTACAAAAGGTTACAATGATTATTAATTACGAATTATGTGCAAATATTAACTTTATACATGCTTTTTAAATTATATTTTTCAGATATGTCTGTTCGAAATTTTTCGAGTTCCTAAACAGTCTCACCAACCAAACCCTAACGGGTTTAACAATTTTTAAATAATTTCATAGAGTGGAAGAGATATCTTGCCTCTTCCAATAAAAGTTCTGCAAAGGTCCTATAAGAACTTCTGTTTTAGGACCGCTATGTCTAAGAACGAGTTTACTATGAGTATGTTACTCAAATCTTTGGTAGCGGTCAAAGAGGTTATAGGAAAGGGCAAGAGTGCTCAAGTCTTGAATATCCCTAGTAGTTCAAGGAATCCTCCGAAAGACGGAAACCAGAAAAAGAGCAGAAAGAGTAGACATTTCAAGAAGAGCAGTGGGAGTAAGAAGACGGTCCTTACCGATGACATATGAATGTCAAAGGAGAAAGGAAGGTTCTTCAATAAGTGGTAAGAAAGGACACTGGAATAATTATAATCCAGATGTCAAGGCAAAATAGAAAGAGACGCGAGGCGCTCTTGTAAGTGAGACTGTTCTGGTTTCCTCTTCTACCCACGAATGGGTAGCGGATTCGGGGACAACTGATCAAGTTTCTTACACCTTGCAAGGTTTCTTGCAGAAAAGGCAATTGAGCAATGGCGAGGTGGTAGTCTCAATGGGCAATGGATCGAAAGTTCCTGCAATTGCCATTGGAGATTTAAATCTATCTTTTGATAGTTCTGTTTTAGTATTTAAAGAAGTTTAATATGTGTCTGAGTTTAGGCGAAACATTATTCTTGTTTCAAAACTCTGCACCATGGATGGTTATAAATCAAGTTTTGATAGTGAAGTTTCTATCATGAAAGACTATGATTTTATCTGTGGTGGACCATTAAATGGATCTTTATATACTATTACTTGTAAACCGCGTAGTTCTGTTAATATTGCTTCCTCATCGTCAAATCCTAAGAAGAGGAAAGAGTCTTCTAAGGTAAACCAAACTTCTCTGTAGCACTTAAGACTAGGTCACATCAATCTTAACGGCACTCAAAGGTTGGTGGAATATGGATCATTGGAGTCTCTCCAAGTTGAACCATTTCCAACCTGTGAAACCTGTTTCGAAGGAAAGATGATGACTAGGCCTTTCAAGGCAAAGGGTAATAAAGCCACACAAGTATTAAGTTTGATACATTCTGACTTGTGTGGGTCTATGTCTATCCAAGCTCGTGGAGGGTATGAGTACTTCGTCACATTTACTGACGATTACTCGATGTATGGATATGTTTACCTTCTTCGCCACAAGTTGGATTGCTTTGAAACCTTTAAGGAATTCAAGGCAGAAGTGGAGAAGAAGCTAGGTAAAGACATCAAAACACTACGATCTGATCGTGTTAAGGAATACCTATCCAACGAGTTCAAAGACTACTTGACAAAATGTGGGATTACATCCCGGGGGCTGACAAAGACGGCGAGCCTCGGCGGAATGGTGTGTCAGAGAGAAGGAACCGAAGTCTCTTAGAGATGGTTCGGTCGATGATGAGTTATGCAACTTTGCCAGTTTCCTTTTGGGGATATGCCCTAGAGACTGCAGCATACTTGTTGAACCGTGTGCATTCCAAGTCGGTACAAAAGATCCCTTTCGAGTTGTAGAGCGGGCACAAACCCAGTATGCACCACTTAAAGATTTGAGGTTATCCTGCTTATGTGCTAAATAGGCAGGCCGACAAATTGAAATCACGTTCAGAAGTGATGTTGTTCATAGGGTATCCGAAGGAAACGAAGGGTGGATACTTTTATGATCCTAAAGAACAGAAGATCGTTGTTAGCCCTAACGCTCAGTTCTTAGAAGAGGATTACATTAGTAACCATAAATCTCGAGTCGACATGATCCTTGAGGAATTACAAGGTGGTCGAGTTCCACTTGAACAGCCAGTTGTGCAAGATAGTACTCCACGAGTAACTGCACAATCTGTTAACACAGCGCCTGACACTGTTCGAAGTAGTGGGAGGGTGATATTTACACCTGATCGGTATATGTTCACTGGGTAGACGTTTGATCATCTCCCGGTAGATGAACAAGATACCGTGGATCCCTGGACTTACAACGAAGCAGTGGGAGATGTAGATGCAGATTCCTAGCGAATCGTCATGGACTCAGAATTTAAGTCCATAATTGATATGGATGTATACAAGATCACTGAACTACCTGAGGGCTGCAAGACTATTGGTAGTAAGTGGGTATATAAGAGAAAGAGAGAGGACCGAATGGAGAGATCATGGCGTTTAAGGCCAGACTAGTGGCGAAGGGTTTTACCCAGAAAGAAGGTATCGATTACGAAGAGATGATCAAGTCCATTCGGATTCTCCTTGCCATAGCAGCTCACATGAACCTAGAGATCTGACAAATGTATGTCAAAACCGTATTCCTAAACGTTCACCTTGAAAAAAGGTAGGGACATCTACATGAAACAACCAAATGGTTATGTGAAGGAGGGCGAAAAGCATCTAGTTTGGAAGCTTAAGAAGTCTATTCATGGACTTAAGCAAGCTTTCCGGTTGTGGCACCAGCGTTTTCGACGAGGTAGTCAAATCCTATGGATTTGTATTCTGTCCTAACGAGGTGTGTGTACCGTATTTGTGTTAACGGATTAGTGGTGTTTCTTGCATTTTACGTAGATGACATCCTTCTCATTGACAACAATGTTGAAGTGTTATCAGACCTAAAGACGTGGTTATCCGAGCGTTTTACGTAGCTTGTCACAAGTGTCCTACATTGACACTATTATTGCTCGTTTTAGCATGCAAAAAGCCAAGAAAGGTTCGGTACCTTTCAGACATGGCATTTTTCTATCCAAGAATCAGTGCCCTAAAACGCCTGAAGAGATAGAAAGTATGAGGCTAGTACCATATGCTTCCGCTGTCGGTAGCCTCATGTATGCGATGCTTTGTACGAGAGCAGATATCTCATATGCTGTAGGGCATGGTCTCAAGATATCAGTCTAACCCTGGAAAGGAACACTGGACTGCGGTCAAACATATTCTCAAGTACCTTAAACGAACTAGAGATTATAGACTTGTTTACCAGTCAGACAGTCTAGTATCTTCGGGTTATACAGAATCGGATTTCCAGGCTGATAGAGACGAGAAGAAGTCTACCTCGGATTATGTGTTTACCTTGGGAGGTGGAGCCATTTCATGGAGGAGTGCAAAGCAGAAATGCATTGCGGACTCAACCATGGAAGCAGAGTATGTGGCTGCTTCAGAAGCTTCGAAAGAGGCAGTTTGACTCAAGAATTTCCTCCTGGATCTTGATATTGTTCAGAATTTGCCTAAGGCGATCACGATTTATTATGATAATGCGGGTGCAGTGACAAATTCTAAGGAACCTAGATCTCACAAGGCGTCTAAACACATAGACAGGAAGTACCACATTATACGAGTATTCGTAAATCGGGGAGACATGGTGATTGACAAAATTGAAACTGAATTCAACCTAGCTAATCCTTTCACGAAGAGCTTACCACTCCCCGCTTACGAGAAGCATGTTCGTGGCTTAGGGATGGTAGAGATGCCCCCCACTTAGGACTACAGAAACTTTTGTATAACTGGGAGAAGATGCAGTGATAGATATGATAGATAGCTGAGAGATAGCTGAGTACTAGTTTGTACCATAGCTGAGTACTAGTTTGTACCTAGAACTGACACATTTTATACTAAAAGTTTACTTTAGTATAAGTGGGAGAATTGTTGGGATTTTGTATACTGGAAGCAAATTTTATGCTTGTATACAATGTGTTGTCCCTACCACTATTTTATTCTCCTATCTGATAAATATATATTTGCACATGTTATCCTTTATCTTGTATAAAAGTTAGATTTGTGTGGTGTGTCGGGTATCACAGAAGACAACACAAATTGGTTGAACTGACAAGATATAAATAGTTATCACGTTAGAGACAACTTCGTGGATAAGTTGTCGGTTTAAGCTGCAGTTTAGATAAGAAGTGGCTTGTCTTAGCTGCTTGTCTTTACTGGTACACTGAAGGTGGTGTATTGACGGATCACAGTGAGATGTGTTCTCCTAACTGACCTTAGTGGAGAACCAAGATCTCGGTGACTTAGCTGGTCTTAAGCTTGGTAAGACTTCAGCTGAGCGCATTTGACTATCTATCACTTTGACCTACTATGGTGAACGTCATCGCGATCGGATCTACGTATCTTGGGTGTTAGTAGTTATTTGTGGCTCAGGCTGGTTGTCTGTATCTTGTAGCCGTATCCTAGTAAAATAGGTTGATAATATCCCCTGAGGAACTCGAAAGGATTAGCACACTAAACCCGATCGGTTGATTAAGTTCAGGTGTGTTAATAAGGTCGAGTGGTACTACTCAGGAATATAAGATGTTAATTAATTTAAGTTGTCAGTGAACTTAATTAATTAACGGATATTTCTATCTTAAATACGGAGATCGATTAAGTTTAAAATACAAGCCCTTGCTCAATTTGAGATAAATGGGTAAGTCAGCACGGATTCTCTAGTGGAATGAATCTGTGTTTATTAATTAATTTTGCTTTGGGCTGAGCATGGATAATTAATTAATTTGAGGCCCAACTTTATTTCTTGTATTGGATCCCTGATCTGTCCCAATTAGTTGCCTAGTTATTTATTGTCTCTCAGAAATCATTATTAATGGATTAATGTATTTTTTACATTATTTAATAATGTTATTTATATGGAATTAATTGGCTGAACCAATTAATTGATAAATATTAGTAGTCCAGTGAATTAATTAATTATATTATGGGCTAATTATGTGGAAGCCCATTAGGAATATAATTAATGGGCTACAAATATATTAATATTATATTGACTTTTAAAGCCTATATATATTAGTATTCTGTTCAGAAACAGATTACACACATTCATAAAATTATACACGCATGGCGTGAGAGTGGGAGAGACATTAATTTTTTTTCTTCAGTTCTCTGACCACCCAGAGGAAGAAAAAGGTCGGGACACAGATCAGAAGATCTAACACAGGAGCAACAATCAAAGCCGCGACAACATACGAAGGAGGAAGATATAGGTTTCTAACCCTCAATTATCCTTCACAATCGTCTTTAGAAGGCTCGTGGTAGAAGTCACCAGCTGTGAGAGAAACCCAAAGCTCGGATTTCATATTGTCGAACTCTTGCAAGAGAAATGTGTGGGTGTATGGAAGAAGATGATAGAGTTTTTAGGATTTTGGGGCGGCGCAGGATGTAGATAGGTAGATGAATTATGTTTTTAGGGTTTAGGAAAGTTGTTTGGAAAATAAAAAGTTTTTTATTTTTGACTTTTTAAGCAGTGGCGGATCCAAAGGGAGCGCCCGACGGCGGCGCCCCAACTCCTGTCGAAATGCGATTTTATATATGTAATATTTAAGAAATTTCGCATTTCTCCCCCCAAATGTACATTTCACCCTCTTCTCTATCGAGTTTTTAAGTTTCGCCCCTCCTCACTCGTAATCTTGGATCCGCCCCTGTTTTTAAGTTTATACTTAAGTTTAGTTAATGCTAATTTGTGTAATGGAGTTAGATTAGATTAGTACTAAGTGATGTTACATTTTTAATTTTTTTGCCAAAAGGAAACTGGACAAGAGTATTGAGCTGGAGTATATTTATGAGATGGAGTAAAAAAATTTGAGTACATATTTTTGTCAATGAATTCTTGAAATAGCATATGCGTGGCTTCGGCTACTGTGGTGGGTGATGAGAGTTTTTGTTTGTTGCGATGGGGCCTAGTATGAAGAATTGGGTGTACAGGTTGGCCGGCATTTGAATTAATTTTGGGGCCAATTAATTAATTAAAGTCTTCGTCTCCCACTGTATATATACCTATATTTAATGGGTGTGCAGTAATTTGGTTTGTCCATGACATTTTTTTGCTCATTCTAGAACACTATTCGAAATGAAGATGATATTAAAATTTAAAATGGAATTAGGTTTGTTACTTTGAATGTGATAAAATAACAAAATGCATGATACAATCTTAGGTAATTAACTAACTTAGAAAGAGACTTCGCAAAACTCTGAAACGACTTATATTTAATTATTAATAAATAAAAAGGAATAAAACTTGTATGGGGTGAGAATAAATTATGAAAGTGGGGTAGGTGGAAATTCGGCTGTGTATTTTTATAGTGAGAGAGGGAGGGGAATTTGACAATAAAAATGATGGAAAAGTAGGTGGGTGGTGAGTTAGAGAGAGAGATTGTAAATGGTATCAGGTGGGCACGTGGGAGGGGGAGTGTCCGAGTTGAAGGAGACAGCCCAAGTTTTCACATACTACCTCTTTCTCTCTCTGCTCTTATTATGGGGTCAAATCAACTTTTGTGTGCCCCTTTTTTTGACTCCATTCGAAAAGATAAATTTGGAGCGGTCATTCTTTTTTACCCTGACGATAAAAAGTGTAAGAAGCCAAAAAATAGTCTGTAAAGTGCGTGGGTAGCAGATGACGTATGTTCGAGTGCTGCGTGGGACTTATGCTACGTATACTGACTGCTGCTGCCACCTTGCTTGGATTCGTTTAGTCGTTTAATACAAACTCTTTTCTGCAATGGTGTTTTCTCTCCTTTTCTAACTCTGATTTTTTGAACTTTATATTAATGATTACAATCTTATTTATACCACTGATTTAAGGCATTTTATCAACATTCGACAAAGAATCTGGGTAATTGGATGCTACCGTATAAGTAAATTAAAATAATACAACCTTCTCTCCGTTTCATTTGTCCAAGGTTCCAGTTTAATTATCCATTTTTCTTTTAACTTGAAATACTACTTTTATTCTATTGAATTTATCTTATTTCTTTTCGTGGCAGTTATTTAGCCGAGTTGATTTGGATTGAAAAATGTGTGGGACTATGTGATAATTAATTATTTGAATTGGTTTGAGGTAAAAATTTAGGACCTACGCAATTAATTGATATTTTAGAGTTGGTTTGAATTTTGTTAAGGTGTGAGATCTATTTTTTTATTTGAAAACAAGACTAGTCCAGTTGGACAACTCGAAAAAGAAAACAAGACAAATTCAATAGGATAGAGGGAGTAGTATCCTAATACTTCATCTGTTCCATTATTAACGTTATATTATGAGATTCAATTATTTAAACAAATAACTATAAACACTCTTTAATAACGTTGTTAAAAAGAAATGAAACAAGATCGATGAGAATAAGGGAATGTAATCCAACGTTTTTAATCTCCTACCGAAAAGAAACTGAAACGGAGGGAGGATATACTATCCCCGTCCCGCTACTGTCTCACTTTTTCAAAATCGAAGTCTCATTATTTCTGTCTCACTTTCCAATTTGGAAAATAACTAGCATCATATCTCTCACTTTCTCTTACTTAATTATCTTCTCTTTCTTACCTTATCATTTACTCTCACTCATCTTCTTACTCCAACATTATTATTTATCCATCTCTCATACTCTCATTCATCTTCTTTCTCCTACTTTATCATCTACCCATCTCTTATAAATCCTATGCCAAAAAAAAGAGACAAAATAGAAGGACGGATTGGAACCAAAAATTGGAAGCAAAGCATCGCTTTAGGGAGGACACGTCTGCCCTCATACGTCCCTTTCACTTCGTAATCATCCCCACTCTTGCATTTCTTTTTCTTTTTAATTTCTGCGTCTTTTGTCAGTGAGACTAAAAATCTTACGTCGCAAATTACATTTTCGCCACGTTAAATAGTTTGTATTTAAATAGCACGATGGAGCGATTAAACCTCGTACGATAATTTCTCATTTTCTTTTTAATATTTTAGTTTCTATCAAATCCTTTCGTACTAATCATGTTCATATCTGCAGCTGCAACTTAACAAATCCGAAACGGAAATGGGATATAATCCGGGCTTTTAAATACTCAGGCCCAATTGGCGTCAGCCCAGAAACTAACAAATTCACTAAATAAGTTGAAATAACTTACAATTGTAGTTAATAGCTTTCAACTGTAGTTGAAATATTTGGAATAACCAAATTTCAGCAGAAATTCCCTACCAAATATTGCCAAGGTAAATAAGCTGTTTAAGTTGACATTATCTACCTTCCAGCTACAGCTTACAACTTATTTAATTTATTGGACTATTTTAACATTTAAATATTTCTATAATTTTCAAAAAATTATTAATTTTAAAATTAATATTTTTTCTTAGGTGCAATTTAATTATAATTATATTTTAATATATTAGTTAGTTTTGATAAAAAAATATATTATATTTAGTATTTATAAATTCTTTAAGTTTAATGAAATATTTATTATTAAAATTAAATATAATTAAATATTTATTAATTAAAATAGTGGGTTCTTTAAATTTTAAATTTTGAATTAATATTTTTTTTCTATTTTTAATGATAATTATTTTTTAGCTACATAATTATTAAAATTATATACAAATATTATTATATGAATTTTATGAAAATAAATCATACTTAATATATAATATGTTTATGTTAATATAATACATTATAAATTTATATAATACAAAAATTAATAATATTTATTTATTATAAATTATAATTATTTAATAACATTGAGGAGAAAATTGATATTTTATTTAAAAACTTAAAATAAGCTACTGATATGAGTAGTTTTCCAAACACTATTTTTTTCACTTTCAGCAGCTTTTAGCACTTATTTCCAAACACCTACAAATTCTCAAATCAACAGCTTTCAACTGCTTTCAGCAATTATCAATAACTTCAGCTACTCCAAACACCCACTAAGTATTGAATTTCATACATATAGGAGGAATATTAATTAGGTTAAAAAAAAAAGATACAGGATACAAAAATAATTTATAACTGCAGGCAGGGAAGAAAAGTAATGTTGTTAATTTTGTGAAATATATGTATCCATTAATCAAAACTACAGTAATATACAGTTCTTTCACCACATATAACCTCCTAGTTGAGAATCTTCCGACATCAGATGCATATAACTTTTGTTGTGGCATGGGAAGGATTGCTTCCGTGTATTAACAAATTGTACGTCTCATTGCTGGTTCGTTATGCAAGCAAGCTGGGGCCATTCTCAGCTGCTGTTTTGGCTTGTTCGTGGCCTTGATGTCTTGCCATTTGTACGTCGCGGTTGAAGTGCGTTCTGGCTTTTGCATACGGTGCATCTCTCGCTGAGCAAAAAACAAGATAACAAGTCAAGAATAGTCCAACAAATTCAAGAGAAATAAGGCAGAGAGGAGCTAAGATGAGCTTACCTGCGATTCTCTGAGCACGAAGAATGTTTTGCCGCCTTTTCCACCAACATGTCAAGCAAGTGGCTATTAGTAGAAGCGCCACAAGAGATGCTAGCCCAATGCCGATTTTAGCACCAGCAGAAAGATGCGTCCCACATGTTGGTAGACCGGGGATGCCACAAAGACCAGAGTTATCCGTAAAGCTGCAAAAAGATGAGCAGAATGTTATGGCACCGAAAGTTGTAATAGAAAGATTTTCAGCACAATGACATCCTTAGATCAATCTAACGTGCACGTTCAACTCAGGGATCAAATTCATGCAACTCACAGCATGCCATTGAAATATAGATGACATTTGAAAATAGTTGCTAAGAGTTAGAATTGAAGTTGATGGATATAAGGACATTGGTAGAAGTAGAACATACTTGAAGCTAGCTCCATGCAAGAGCCTTCCCCCCAGTGCAGCCGGAACTCTTCCCCGTAGAGAGTTGTCGTTAAGGTCCCTGTGTAAAAAGCAACAGATTAGTCCATGATTGAGAGTTCTCATTTCGTAGTGAGGTAACATCTTGAAATTTCTTACAGAATCCGTAATGAAGTTAACTGCCCAAGACTTTCAGGAATGGATCCATTGAAAGAGTTGAAGGAGAGATCCCTGTAATATAAGATATTGCTTCAGCATGTGGTGGATGAAGTAAAACTACTACACTTTCATTGCATAATACTCCCTCTGTCCCACTCCATTAGTCTAATTTCCCTTTTCGGGCTGTCCCACTCCATTAGTCCACTTTCTTTTTTTAACTTAAAATATTACTCGAATATATTTTAATGGACCCCACAACTTTATACTACTTTACACACAACAAACAACTTTTTTAATCTCCGTGCTAAAAAAAAACCTGAACTAATGTAGTGGGACGGAGAGAGTATAAGGAATACGTAAAACTTGAACTATCAACAACGAATCATGATCCCGAAAATGATTGGCTGCATTTATCGTTGTAAAGTTGTCTCCACTGAGAGATGTGTACAATTTGTTTTTCGAAATGCTTATTTGGAATAGCAGGAACGTAATTTCGGATGATAAGTTCTTCATAAAGTATGCATCTCTCCAAGTCATATGCTAGGCATCCTATCAAACAACCAAATTCAGATAAGTAAAACTTTTTTCCTGAAAATCATAGATTCTTTTTGAGTCCAAACCTTTTCGACTACTTAAAAGGGAGCAAAGATAAAGAACAATACAATAGCTGCAAGCCTGCAACTTCCCTCATGATCCACAAACTAAATATCAACGCAGATAAACAAGCTCAAACTTCATTTATCTTCTCCACCGGAGAAACCAAAGAAATAAAGTTGTAAACTAGACTACGATGGTGTAGATTTTACTCACAGTATCTCCAGGCTAGGAATCAATCCAAGTGAAGAGGGAATGCTCCCAGAAATGCTGTTCCCGCTCAAATTTCTGTAGAAACACAAGTTGCATGTATATGAAGAAAAAGACAAGAAAGTTCTTTTTTTACCAAGTGATATGCACATGATACAACTATATGACCCGTGATGCATTACATGCCAGGTTCAGATATGATGAGTAGAAATGGACCATTCACAGTGAAAAGAGACACTCTTAACAATATGCTGATTCATTTTATGCATAATACTAACTTACATGCTCTGGAGATGATGAAGTTTGGATATATCGCTTGGTAAGAAACCCCCCAAACCCTGGTTGTCAAGACCTCTGACCTCGCAATAATAATAAAATAACAATATATATTCAATCATGTCAGGAAAAAACATATTGAATTAGGCAGATAATAGCATATTTGCAGGGCGCGGAAGCAGCGTAATGTAATCTATGTAATTTGGGCATTGATATTGAGAATACTAGTTGTCTGGAGAATACCACAAAATAATCCAACTAACTTCTGTTAAAACTATATGATATTTTAAAACGCACACAAACAAACCAAAAAAAAGTTGCCCTGAGTACAGACAATTCAGACTTTATTAGTTACTATGGTTTTTAATTTTTCATAATTGTCTCCCGAAACCCCTTCTACAACTTAGTAATTAGAAGAAAGCTCATGTCATGGATATAGTTTACGCAATCATGGGTCAAATTCAAACTAGGTCTTTTGAGCTAGAAGCTTTTCTATGCCTGACTTAAGATATTTCTTTCTCATATGGCATTAGCATTGGAAATTCTAGCTTAACCTCTAAATTCAAATATTCTGGCCAAAGCATGTCTAGTAAGAACCGTATGACGAAGTCTGGCCGTTATTCATTTTCTTGGTTGGGCCTGTTAACAACTAAGTCATTTATAGATCTTTCTCTTTAAACGCAGTTGCATCTTGTATATATTTCATAAAAAGATCATGGTAGGGATCAAGCACATACAGTCCGTCAATAACGTGTTTACTGATACTTCTGTTATACTGACAGTCTACCCCACTCCATGGATGCTGTTCAGGAACACAAGGATCACCATTCCACCCTAATCGGAGAGGAAGACCAAGAGCAACCTTCAACTTTTGCAAAGCATTAACTACAAGGAGGAGGAGGAAAATTTAAGTACTTATGAGTCTAGTATTAAATCAAAATTTAATGCACAAATTCACATGATAACCAAGACAAAACCAAGAAACTTAACAGCAACTACGAATAGTTATATGCAAACCATAAAAAATGTTAGTTTGAAAAGTGAGACTTAACCTATAATATATGTTGGCTAAAAGGAAAACAATGGCAGTATCCTAATAAAGAACCAGCTATTTTCCTCATTAAAGCCTCTATGCAACCACTCAAATGTTGCTTAAGAGGATCTACTCAGTGTGTGAATACCAGTAAGATCCCATCAATAGTCAATATCAGGATGCAGATGTTGCAGCTGGGCGTAGGAATTGTATCTTGGTGTTTATATTTTTAAACTTGCAGGTTCAGGGGAGTGTTTGCAAGGCTAGAGGGGGAAGAGAAAGTTAGTTTTTCCCCGACGACTAATGTATTACAGAGCAACATGTTACAATTTCTAAGCAGGATAACTCTGAGAAGTACCAAAGCCAAGAGATTGAGCAGATCAGATACATACCCTCCCAGCCCATGTAGTATTTGGTGACAGATTCCACTATTGCATTGTCTAAAAGTGAATAGTACCAACTAATGAGAAGGGGACATAGCGCTGCTAGCGAATATTGTGGAGTATCTTCTTCATTTTTACAAAGAAATTTAGGGAGGGAGTGCTGGACCAACACGACGAATATTCTTCTCCAGTTGACTCACTTATACTACTTTCAATTTTTTGAAAGGAAAACTGACTTATACCTCTATCGTGTACACTCTATGAAATGAAAGAAAATAAATAAATCCCATTTGCCTATATTAATGAAATCCAAATTCCAATTTTCACTAAGAAAAACTCAACAAAAGAGATCAGATTTTTCTCATAAGTGGCAGCCTGATTTTATGAAGATAGACATGAGTTAGAAGATTTCAGAAGAAAGACATACACCATTCTCAACTTCCTTTGGATTCAAGTTCAACTAAAACAGATTATGTTCATATGTCCTATCACGAACAAAATCTACACAAAATTCAATAGATGCGGCATGTAATTGGAAACTCATGTTTGAGAAACTTGGCTTAACTTACTCTCAGCTGGCAACGTTTTGGATTCAGCTAAAACAAGCTCCAAAATCTCTACAGCACAAATTAAGGCATGATTCCCTTTTGTAGGAATTAGAGTTATCGTTAAACTCCTGCCACTGACAGCATATGTTGTGTTCAGTACAAGGGCACTGTTAACACCCCCGGCAAGACTAACAATGTCAATATCTTTAAACACAATATCACCGTTGATCAGGATATCAAATACCCTCTGTCCTGCGTCAGTGACTGAACTATCTATTTCAGCGAAGTGCAACCAAAGAGAGTAATTTCTAGTGGGCTCAACCTCCACTATGTATGATAATTCTGGCTGAGTATCAGTACTCATAAGAGCAGTTTGATAGAGAGCCTCTGGATAAAAGTTGGGTGATTGTGAAGTCTGTTTGATGCTTTTGTCGGTAGATATCACTTTATCAGCATTCTCGCCGAACGTGGGGAGGAAATTCCAGAACCGGTCCCCACCCCAGCGGTCTGCACTGTAATCAGCCCCGAATTTTGGCTTCTCAGCACCACAGTTAACTCTCCTGTCAGTTCTGAGAATCGTACCTTGGCCATAACCTTTGCCAAAGTAATAAGCTTTGTTATCAATCTGAAGTATTTCGATGGCGAGTATTGCTGGATCCCCATGTCCAGTGCTGTGGAAGCAAATGGACGATGTCCCGTCTTTCAGAAAAATGAGGCCTTCAACAAATGCACGTTCATCATCATGGTTGCTCCAACCAGATGGAAGCGAATAAATCAAGGTCCCCTCGATTGACACCTCAAACAAAGGTTCATTGTCAAAGCTAGGCTCATCAACCAATCCGAAGAAGATCCTTACGAGATAATGGCTGTGGGGAACATTCTTTATGTTGTAGCAGTTTTCAGGACCCTCGGATAAAGGAAAATACCTGAGTGTTTTGAGTGGAGGAGAAATGAAACTAGGGAGGGTAGCATTAGCAGGAATGCCTCCTGTATATGCAAAATCCTTGTACCAGAGAGTATTTGTTGGAGAAGTATGAATATCATCACGAGCTCCACAGCTTATTCGCAATGCATATGGTGCTGGGATTATAAAATTTCAGAAGTGAAAGGTAGCCATTACAAAATATTCAAGAAACATAATACATTTGAAAACAATTTCAACTTGAAATTCATAGTAAAAGACAACAACTAGTGAATGTCCAGAATCTCATTCCACCTATATATGAACATATATTGAAAAGAAAAAAGAAAAAAAAAATCTTTCATCAACTTTGACACTCCCAGTAGACCTCGGAAGTCAGAATCTACACCCCGATAAATCTACAGGCTCCTAATTTCAACTACAAATTAAAACCAAGAAACTCGCTCAAAACAAATCTTATGTGGAACACTGAAACCCTCACTACGGCGACAATTACGATAAATCAACTAAAATTCAATCAAGAAACCGCCCATTTCATCTAATTATCACCCAAAATTCAGAATTTCCAAATTACAACTTAATCCCAATAAAATCACTAACAAATCGAACACATTACTTCAAGATACTAGATAAGAGTGCCTAGTTGTGTGACTGTGTGAGAGTGCATAGATAGAAAAAGAGAGAGCGGGAGACCTCGAGCAAGAGAAGATTGCGGAGCAAGTAATAAGGCGAGTAAAACTAAGAGCAGCCGAGATTCAAACATTGCGATTTGCAAAATTGAAGTGGTTTCTTGTTCTTCGGCTTTACGAACTACTCCTTTACGGAATCTCGAAATCATACAAGGAAAGATTGAATGGCAATCTATTATCTATCTCGGATCTTTTCTTTTATTGTAGCTCCCTATCTTTTAGATCGAGCTGAGACAGACCCTTCAATTCTGGAGTCCGATTTTGCGCAAGAATAAATGTTAATGTTGAAAAAAAAAGAAAAAAGTGAAGCTGTAGTGTGTTGGACGTGCAGTGCAGGTAGAAACAGTTAAAATTTTATTCTAGTTTACTTGCAATTTTCATTAATTCTGGTAATTAAAGAGGTTATTGTCTCTTCAATTTCGAGTCTTTTTGACTCGTGATTTTTTCTTTATTTTCCATATAGTGGACTTTTAAACTTCGAGGCAGCGTTTGCCTGAGGGCGAGAGTTTTCTGTTATCATGGAACCGCATTTCTTTAAACTCCACGTACCAACCAAGCATAATTTTTTTTTTTAAATAATGAGAGTAATCCACGACCACTATCAAGGTGCGAACAGAGTAAACCCTTGGGCTTGCGCATTTCTTTAAACTCCACGTTCTAACCAAGCAGAACCCTTTTTTTTGGATGACGAGGGTAACACGCATCCGCTACCGAAGTGCGTACTGGATAAACCCTATTTCTGTGCTCTAATCTGCAAACAACACAGGAGTGTTCAACCACCTAAGCTAACCATAGATGACAAACTAACAAATAGCGGTCTTTGTGAATTTTAAACACATGACATTCCGACACCATGCTACCCACCTTAACTGCTATGCCATCCCACATGACAATAAAACCCTTTTTTGTTTAGAGGCATAAATGTTAGTAAAACCATTTATGGAGAAAAAATGGGATAATGCTAGAATTGGAAATTGATTCTCAATTTGACATCGACGATCTATCTAATTAATTGTTATGGACCATCTAAAAAGTTTCTAATTTTGAGTTAATGAATCATCTGCCATGAATTTGAGGCTTTGGATTGGCAGAGGTGCACCGTATAACGATGAGCCGGCGTCGCAAATTGGGGGAGGCATGTACATTTAGTTTTGTTACTTTCATCATCAACTACCGCCCGCATATATGCAGTCGCCAATTACGCGACAAAAGCGACGTGATGGGTGGGGAATTAAGAAATCGGGTGGTGAAGCAGACAAAATTAAATCTGTCGGTTTAGGTATTAATATTACATTTTTAAATTAGATTTATGCGTCGTATCTTAACTCTTAAGAGTATGACCCTTCAATCGTAATCAAACGAAGATGTGTTGACTGTGGGAGTGGAGTTTATGAGAGAGAGAGAGAGAGAGAGAGAGAGGGGGGTGGGCTGCTTTAATGAGCGGAAGCCCAAATGAAAAGATCACCAAATTGAACTGGGCTATGGTCTTGTCTTCGGAGCAGGAAATTACCATGGATAATCAAAGTAGTTTTATATTTTTGATGAGTAAGAAATAAACCGCACAGTGAAAAAATCAAGTAAGTAGCTTAATTAAGCATTCTTTATTAATAATTATATTTGATAAACATAACAATTAATGTGCATAAAGAAAGTGAGTTGTCAAATCCAGACGCATACAGAATTTAAATAACCTGAATGACGGTTGACTTTTGGAATCCTATCTCTAAAGGGTGTCTCTCAAGAATTGAAAGATCTCTACTAATGACATATTAATAGATTAGAAAATAACTTTATGCAAATATAAGGAACTCAAAAGAGTAAGTATATAACAGAGAAATGATGGAATCAAGACATTGTACCTATCAATTGATAACCTAAATAAATAGCGGTTGACGTGCTTTTGTAGACGAAGGTTATGAGTTTGATCGAATCTCATCAGCTATCTATAGGCCTGACAAATTAAAGTGCTTAATATCTTTAATGTGGTTTGTATGCTAATACATATAAATTGGGTTAATGCATATTTGAGCAGCGGCTACGGATATTTTTTTCGATCGAAAAAAATAACAACCAATAATATGTAACTGGGAATTATATAACCTATAGAAAAACTTTCATCCAAGACTCCAAAAATCATGTAGTTTGATTTTTAATTGGTTACAGAATTATTCTGAAGTGTCTGATTCATGAAATCTTCTGGCTTCCTTCTAGAGAAGGCTAAATCCTTGAAATTAATCTCATAATGTTAATTAAGCTGGAACAAATAATCATCAGACAAGCCACAATCAATTGCAAGCTCAGTGATAATTAGGAAATTAAAATTGAAACCTAGAATGTTCTCACTGCAACGTCGTATGTTGTTTGATGCTTGGAATTGGATCACTGGCACGACAATCTCTGCAAGGCGAAAACAGCTTCTGCCCCAAGCTTTTCCCCCCACCACTCCGCTTCTCATACTGTCTCTTCTTCACTTGAGGAGCTTGCTTTGCGCCGCCATCTTTCTTACTCATCTGCTTCACCTCTGGTTTCCTTCTGTTCCCGGGCTTCTGTAAGAAATCTTCCAGAGGTATTTGCTCCGAAGCTTGATGGGGACTCGATTTCGAAATCAACTTATCAGCTGAATAGTTGCTGTTGGAGCTCCCATTTGTTGAGCCTGCAGCAATGGAACGGCTGAACTCAAACGATTCCATATCTTCTTTCTTCACCTTCTTAGTTTCTCTTTGGTTGTTCTGTTTAGAGACGAGGACTGCGAAGGATAGAGACTCGCTTGAGGGAAGATCTGCTGCAACATCTGGGTACATTTTCTTTGCCATGGTGGATCAGTTATCAGAGTTGTGGGACTCATAAGTTTGCTTAAGTTCTTGACTTTTATAAGCGTAGCTCGGCGCAGCTATTGGATGTGGTTTTTCTTATTGGACTTATCGTAAATTTAGATGTTTGTAGGTTAATCGTGTGTGATACAGACTAGTGAAGTGGTTGATGCATACGAGGTTGGGCGTGGGATTGTCCGAAACTTCAGTTATTGGTGTTACTGCTTAGATTTGTCTAATGTTTCATTTTCAAACTGATTTTTGTAAAGGTGAATTTTCCAATGTCATCCAGTTTATGTCCGAAGCCGGCCGAGTGAAATTACATTCGGCACCTTAATTATGCTGCCGTAACGAGTCCCAACTCCCAACATTAACATATTCTAATTAATTATTATATTTTTGGATATATGCTTTTTTTTCTTCCTTTTTTCACTATTTTTTGCGGTAAATAATATTTGCCTCTTAAAGAAAGGATCGATCTCGTGTAATTTCTCGGTATTTACTCGACATGGAGGAAGAAGTAAACAAGGTGGAGAGAAACTATAGGAGATATTTCAGCACAACCTTTTTACATTTTATTGATAAATAAAATGATCTTCATAGCAAGTGTAGAAGGAAAGTTGAAAAGTTTAATAAGAGAAAATGGTGCTTCTTGATCAACTCTGGGATGATATTGTGGCCGGCCCGCAGCCCGACCGCGGCCTCAAACACCTCAAAAAGGTGTACACCAAGCCCATGAATGACGATGGTAAGAAAATTAGACATTATCAAGACATGCACGACGTTATTACAAGTTTTAGTATATAAGACGGATTAACTGCGATTGTGGTTGGATATATATATATATATATATATAGGAGAGGGCAGCAGCGGCGGTATGTCGAGGTCTCTGTCTATGCCGCCGAGCCCTTCGACGCCTGGAACGCCGACTAATATGTCTCCGACGGCGGGGAAAAAGGACAATGTGTGGCGGAGCGTCTTCAACCCAGGAAGCAATCTCGCCACCAAGACTGTCGGATCGGATTATTTTGACAAGCCGCAGCCTAACTCCCCTACTGTCTATGATTGGTACTTAAGATTAATTACATATATCGTTCATGTGTTAATGTTGATTTCTTGAAATAAATATATAGTGGTGGTTGATCAACGATGATGGATGGTTTCATTTGCAGGCTTTACAGTGGGGATACTAGGAGCAAGCATCGTTGAAATTCTTGATTGCCCATTTCTACTTTTAGTGGGTTTTAGTGAATAAAAGTCTTCCTCTGGTGGAATATGTTGGTTTTGTTGATGGAATAAATTTGGGTAGATTTTGACATTTAGTTGATTATCTTCTTCTTTAGGATATATTGTCGTCAATTTATATACAATTATTACAGATTTTTGCTTATGCACTCAATCAGTATAGTTCATTTGTTGTAGGTTCCCCACATAAAAAAAAAAAATAATAATAAAACAAAACTCATTAAATTATGTCGTATTTTTTATTGGTCAAAATATGCTTAAATAAACTAAGCATTTGATTGCTTCTAAGAAATTATTGGTAATTAAGCCCCTTTGATCCTTGCCTTCTTGTAAGAAAATGGACAAATTTTCATAAATATCATGTCATTCGTCTAAAAGTGTTACACATAAAAAAAGCACAACTTGATATAATAAAAACTTTAAACCAAAAATAATCTTAGAACAATATTATAGTTAATCTAGAAAAATTCACACTTAGATTTGCAATCTGCTATTTCCCAAATAGCTGAGATTAAGAGAAGTAAATGAGAAAGCTAAACTTGGACCTTGATTAGAATTGATCGGCATAACATCTCAACATTTCAAAACTACAGAGGCCTATTCCAGTATATAAAGCTATTTAATCTCAAGTCATGAGAGGTAAAACTTTCGCCAAATCCTGCAGTTTCAAGTTGATTGAACAATATAGTTGAATTATATAGGACTCCTATGGCTATGTAATATGTAGAGGAGATCCAATTTTAAGATTACGAAACCAGACTTCTTTCCTGCGTCATAACTCTGCATCTTCTTTCTTCATAATTAAGTTAGCTCCATCCTCCTTAATTTCCTTCTGCCGATAGGCTAAAACCTGAAAAAGGGACATCCCACAATGACTAGTTAATCCTAGTTCGATACAGCTCAAGGACAATATCATTTATGGCTGCCATTGGATGAAAATGATGCCGCTAAAAGCGATTTTATATTAAGGCATGTAAAAACCTCAAGAATATGGTTCCTTTCTCAAGCTAAGAAATTATGAACATGGAACAAGTTATGGATAAAAGAGTAAGCCTTTATCCTCCTCCAATGACTTAAACTTTGAAATCCTTTCCCAGATCCACAAAAATTATTGCAAGACAATCAGATGTAACTTTTCACGCATGAAAAAGGAACAAATCTTACCAGATTCTGTCGAGTGAAACGCTCATGAATCTCCCCCAATGTTTGATGCTCGTTCAAAAGCTGCAACTCATTGTGGCAAGCCTTTAAGACGACAGACTCATTTTTTATACTTGAATAGTTGTTTACAGGACGACAGTCATTATTAGTATCTCAACTTCACTAGCTTCCATGGATGTCTGCATAGCAACATACTGCAACAGACATTCGTCGAGAAATTATTCAGGACCTCAATTATGTTCTGCAGCCAATAAAGATAAAGCAACAAAATGGAGGTGAAATTACCTGGAATAAGTATCTAACTGGTGTCCGATAAACTCGCTTCAGACTGGGTCTTTTGCTCGAGCAGAGAAACAAGTGTTAGGCTAACTTTCAACTGAAACAAGAAGATACAACCTCTTAAGTTCCCTTGACAGATGAAAATGGCAGAAAGTTCGATAAAATATCACTTTCTGGTAAGAGTGGAGAGTGAATTTGCTTAGGGTTTTGATTTGGAGTCTTTTCTCCTTCTGTCTTCTTACTTGGTGCGTGGAGGGAAATGGTGATACCACTCTTACCAAGATACATCATTCATATATATTGAGTATAAGGTACTAGTCACAGTGAAGGGAGTACAATCGATTGTATAATTTAAGAGACAACTAATAAAGGCACACGTACTAGTTTATATATAATAAGTAAACAGTAGAGAACAATACACAAAATGGGGGTTGGGGATGGCTTGAAGATTTCTAGCAGAAACCTCAATCGATCTCGAATTCTCAAGCCTTTTCCTTGATCCTTGGATACTTCAAAGGAATCCCCTTACCTCTATTTATAGGATGTGATGTAACCTTAAGGGCTATAGATAACTACAAAATTCCCATCAATAATATCTACTAAGATTAACACGATCTTTCCCAAAATTACCTAGTAGTACAAAATAGGAAGTAGGAACAGTAACACAACCCCTTATTTCCTGGGAGCCCAGATATCCCCCAATCCCCCAGTCATTCCCTTGGGGGGTCCCCCATCTCGGCTGCAATCCCCAACTCGTATAATCCCCCAAACTACTCAGAGGGAAAGGGGGATAAGTTCTCCCAAGTTGGGGGTTCCTCGAATGCAGCTGCTGCCTCTTCCCTCCTTCTGTTCCTTTGGTAATAAACCTTCCAAGCAGGGGGATCAATTATGGAAACTTGAGGAATCAATCCTGAGATGGCTCTTGGGACTAAGGGTAGTTGCTCGGGTATCACATCACATTCAATCGACAACAAGCAATCAAATTATTTGAATGTATGGAAGTTTCAAGATTCGCTAGTACCAAATCAACACTATCCACTCCACCCTATCCCATTCCCAAGTTCGGCCTATCTCAATACAATGTAACCATTTAAATAATAGAAAATAGTTAAACAAAATTACGCTCAGGATTTCAACATCAAAACCACAGTCTATAACTAGCACCTCTTCATTTTCCTTTGAGGATTGCAGATGGTCTATTAGCTTTGACAACCGATTATTCTTGGAAATTTTGTTGTTGGTGCAACTATGACCGTCATGTCAGGTATTACTGTGCATGCTACCTCTTCCCCAGGCAAGAATTTATATATTTCCAATAAGTCCAACTGAAGCGCCTATTTATTCTCTGTTAGAATCATCATCAGAATCTCCATCAACATTTGCTCCTGATGCTTGTGAAGCCCGAGCTCCTCATCGCCTTTTGTTTCTCTTAGATTTTATGTCAAGAAAGCGTTTATTAGCTCAGGATGAGTCTTTGCTACCATCATTTCCATTAGCCCCTTCCTCTTATTCTTGGTGTTCGGCAAGTCGAAGGTTTCTACGACCTCTCAAATTTCGATAATTACCCTGTTGCCTGACGAATGCTGCTGCCGTAACATTGGCTGATATTCGCTTCTTTCCTAATGCTTCAGCTTGCCGATGAAATGTTAAGGAATATTGAAGCTTGTATCTGTCACAAAACAGTTATGCAAAATAAATTTGATTATGGAAATTGTGAACCACAAATGCTGGGAGGCAACATTCTTTTTCGTTGTCCTTTGAGAATAAAGTACATAATTAGTCCTCCTGTTGGGGGCCAAAGAAATCCAGACTTGTTTAAGGATTATGAGGAACATATAGTTAAGCTGTACTGAGAGGGAAAAATAAATCATGTTGTGTTGCATTGCAAAATCCATAAGCAGCAAAAGCCTCTATTAAAAGTTGAGAAACGTTACCTACTTATTGCGAGCATTCTCCTCCTCATGAAAGGCCAATTCCTGGGAGAACTATTGGAAATTGGTGTTAGAATACATACCTGCAGCGGAATTAAGTAGTAGACAAATTCTTACTTTAAACGTGATGCTCCAGATCACCAGTGATCATAAGGATCACGGTTTGTTTACACAATCCAAGTATTTGAGATTTCTAGTGAAGAGAGAAGAATGAGAAAACAACTACGTTCATCCATTAATTTCTTTCTTAATTCATAGAAATATATATATATATATATATATATATATATATATATATAATTATTTTAACCGCTTCTCATTAAGTATATATATATAATTAACTTATTGCATATAAGTCCCCTACTTATATGATAATTACATAATAATTCCCATGGGTGTAAATATTTCCAACATCTCTCACTTACCCATGGTGGTTGGATAAATAATCTCATCACATTAACATACACAAAATCACACAAACAAATGAATCGTGTGACCCGCGAGCATATGAGCTTTAAATATCATACACCGGTTAAGGATATATGACAGCTCAACCGTTTAAATAATCAAGGACAATTAACTCGCTATATCCTAGACTACTTCATAAAACACACCAATCAACGTATTTCTAATCCCTTTATAATAATATAGCATACTTGATCATTTTCCATAACTATGTATTCATAATCACATCCTTGACTAGCCGATGAATGCAAAGAAGGGCGTTAATTAAAGATAGCCTTCCTTACTAACTTATGTCTCTTAGTTCTATATAGTTGATTTCCTAACATGAACCGCATGACCAAATTATCTTGACTATTGGTCACACATTAAAGTAGACACTAAGACAAACCTCAAGACATAGTAGAAAGTCCAAAGGGTATACTTGAGGTATATTAGAAAAATAACCTCAAGGTCTCACACAATGAAAATAAGGATTCATAATTTTTTTCGTTACCTTAATGCTCAACTGACACACGTGGTATGTAGGGGTGGAATTCGGGTCGGTTTTGGTTAACTGAAATCGAAAAGCATGGAGTTCGCCAACCGAAACCGAAACCAATCAGTTTTGTCGGTTAACCAAAACCGACATCGATTCAGTTTTGGTTAGTCTCTGCTAATCGATTCATCCTTTGATTTTTTTTTTTTAATGTTTTTTTCTATTCGCTATTGTAATTCGGTGAATAATTTAAGATACAATCATACGAAGGAGGAATGGCCAACAAATTATCTATTTTCTCAATTCTCACACACTTTTGTGAATTTTTTTTTGACAAGAGTTCTCCCTAATTTTATTGATCCTGAACGACTGAACCTTTATTAAAATTAAAAATACACAATGGCATCACAACTTCAAAATTAACAGGCATTCATATCACATTCAATGATTCAAATAAGTTAATAAAACTACATAACATAATTGACAAGTCTCAAATTGAAATAGTGAAATAGACAAAGAGTCAAATACAAAATTACTAGCAGTAGCAGCAGCTTGCAAATCATAATTGTCTAGTAATCAAAAAGACAAAAACTGTCACAATTTAATTCATTGGGTCAGAGGGGTTGGTTGGCATACAAAACGCATCTCAAGTAAAATTGTCAAAATAAGAAAGGAAAAACAAATTTAGTTAGTGACTCACATGCTAATATATAATATATTGTACATAAATTTAAAACGTAGATATATTAAACAAATATTAGTATATTACCTCCTACGAATTCTGCATCTAATACTTCTTCGGGAATATCTTCATCATCACTTAAGAATGTGTTAGAGCTTAACCAATCTTGTGCACATATTAGTGACTCGACAATGCTTGGCGTCAAAGAGCTTATGAATGGGGAAATAATTCGACCTCCCGTGCTAAATGCACATTCTCAAGCAACACTACAAATAGGAATAACTAGTACTCCCTCCGTCCCGCTAATTCTGTCCCAGTTGACTTCGGCACGGAGATTAAGAAATTTTAGTTTAGGGTGTATTTTATGAGTTTTAATTGTATAAATAAAATGACACAGTTTTCGATGAGTGGTTGGAGGAAAGAAATGAGAATTATCCAAATTTTTGCAAGGCTAGTAAAAGGCAATCGATTTTTATTTTTTATATTTTTTTTATATTGCATTTGAAAAAATAATCTAAAGTTTTCAAAAAGATAAAAATCATAATTTTCTGAGTTCGGAGCGGAACATAATCGAGTGGGAGATAGGGTTGAGTAGTGAGTAAGGGGTACACACTTCATTTTATGTTTAAAAGTAATTTTTACTATTTTAGGAAAGAGGATAGTAATAGCGGGACAGCCCGATTAGGCAAGTAGGACAGTAATAGCGGGACAGAGGGAGTACATCTTTTGCAGTTGCAGATTAAACTGGAAATGTGGGTTATTGAGTCTCCACCATTGCAAGACATCAAACTGATCAAATTCCGTCTCAGACATCTTAGGTAGCCTCTCTGTGAGATAAAGAGTAATCTCTGTTGAGTTTTCTTTAGATTGTTGGTCATCAAAAGTAGCCTGTAGAAAAAATAGATTGGTTACAAAATGTTTAAGTTACAAGAATCATAATTTATTATAAGAGAACACACCTGAAAAATACTCTTACACGGTCAAGCTCCTCCTCGATGTAAAGGTTGCCCTTGCCTCGATTCCGTAGTCACAGTAGAAGTACTAGATGTAGTAGGAGCGAGAGTGACATGTTCCCTCTTGTAAACCTCAAACAACTCACTCAATAACTTTGTCACTTCTACAACCATTAGGGAGGCCCGTTGCTTATCATACATCGAATACAAACACTTCTCCACGTGTTTCATCTTCTGTTGTGGATCTAAAATTGCAGCGATGTATAATATCTTGTTTATCCTCAAATTAAGACCGTCCTCATCCATCAAGTACTTATCAACCTTGTTCTTCATCCTTCTAGCCATTGCATTGATGACTAAGTCGACGCCATCTACACCACACTCCAGCTCTCCAATGAAAAAAAATAAATCACACAATTCTGAGAGGAATGATGGAGATGTTACATACTTGGTGCCGGAGACGAGATTAATGAGGTCATGGAACTTCTCTAAAAACTCGCACATAGCAAAAATATGAGGCCAGTCTCCATCTTCAGGCGGCCCAATGTTATCTCCCTGGTGAGTTCTCAACCTCATGCACATAAGCCTCATTCATTAATAAGGTCCTAAAAGCCCTTTCATACAAACTTGCCAACTCTAGCATAAAGTAGGTTGAGTTCCAACTCGTAGAAACATCTAAGGATATAGACTTTGTCCACTGCATTTCACAAAATGTGATCACACATTTTTTGAATTGCTCATTTCTGGTTGGTTAGTCCTTTACCCACTTTATGGCCTCTCTAACTCTTCTGATGGACATGCCAATCTCCTCTATCCCGACCTCCACAATCAAATTAAGGATGTGTGCAACACATCGCCATTGGAGGTACTTACCATCTAACATAGTCTCTACATGAGGAATCATGTACTTAATAGCAGTGCCACTTGCTGAGGCATTGTCCATAGTGCAACACATGATGTCCTTCAACCCCCAATCCTCCAATGCTTCTACGATTGCAGCACCAATGTCTTCTCCCTTGTGACTCATTATTTGCTTAAAGCTTATTATCTTCTTCAGCAAATTCCATTTGTCATCAATGCAGTGAGCCGTAAGATAAATAAAGTCTAGGTTATTCACTGAAGTCTAACTGTCGGTGGTGATTGATACTTTTCCCATCCCTTTCTTATGAAAATAGGATTTCAAAGAAGTCTTCTTTAACAAAAAGACCTTGAAACAATATGTATGTATCGTCTTTCTACCTGGATTTATAAATAATGGTTAGACGATCTTTATAAACCTCCTAAAGCTTTCTCTTTCTACTAAACGAAAAGGACGCTCATCCCGGATGTTCATCTCAACCAACCCCAACCGACATTTCTCTTGATCAAACTTCCAACTTGTCAACGTTGATTCCTCTCCCTCGACTCTCGGTTGAATATTAAGGATAGATTGATTATCTTGTGCTTTTTCTCAATCCTTACACATCTTTGCATGTGTCTTCAAAGCACTTGTGCCATTATTCTTCGAATCGACTTTAATAGACTTACAACAACGATGACATTTTCCGGTTTCTTTTTTGGTCATCTCCTTCTCCAACCCAAACCACTTCAAACTCATCCCAAATTATGGACCTCGACTTTGGTGGAAGTTTCCGTTTCACATTTCTTGCATTTGCCTTGCTTTGGCTACCTTGTAGTGCTTCTGCTTCATTTCGTGTGGCTTCTTCAAGTTCAATTGCTTCTACCAACCTCCAATCGCCACCATCATGTACAACTCGAGAGCTTTCCGTATCCATAAAAAAAATCAATTTGCCACAAGATGATCAAGCACAATCAAAAGATGAAAAGATTATATGTGCATCAATGAAACGTCCTATTCTTATTGAAGAAAAAGATTTTCCGGAGCTCTCTTTCAAGCAAGCTAAACAATGGGATTAAAAATTTATAATGGAAAGCTAACCTTAGGTGCATAGGAATATCACATAACTACATAAGTACATAATAACTACTCCGATTCATTTTCTTATTATAAATTTGAACCTTTAAGTGTAGAGGAATATCACATTCACTTATTCACATAGACATATCTAGTCAAATTATCACATCTTTTCCTACAATTCGAAGTTCGAACCTTAAATTGTCATTAAGCAATAATGCAGCTAACCAATTATAAATTAACCATTGTTCAAACAAGAAAAAAAAGTAAAAACATAAAATAGCAAACTACCAAAAGGCCCAAAACATTAAAAATTCACCTTGGTTCAATTGTGGCCGGAGTCAGCGAGAGTGAGACAGCGAGTCGGAGTGGGAGTCGCATTTCGGGCCGACGTCAGGCATCGTCGGCTCGCCGCGGTGAGCAATTAACGCACGCTGGAGTCCAGGGGGAGGGAGAGCCGGAGAGGGAGAGACGCCGACGGCCGATGGGCGACCGATCACCGGGCGGCGTGGGGAGAGTTGCAGATGCGGAGTTGTGGTCGGCGGAGAGGATTCTATCTAGGGCTGAGACTGGTTCGGCTGAATTTTTGATAAGTGATAAGTGAAATTTGGTTAATTTGTTAGATAAATAATAGTGATAAATAAATAACTACAATACTATACATAAACCATCAAATTATCTTATACAATCGGTTAACCGAAAACCAAACCGTCTGGATTTTGAGCAATCGAAACTGAAACCAAAACTAACTTTTCGGTTTCAGTTAATCGATAACCGACATTTTTGATTTTGGTTTTCAATTTTTGGCAAAAACCGAAACCGTTTGCCCAGCCCTAGTCGTATGAAGATACGTGCTATGATGCATCTCTTCCAAACATAGAAGCGTATATCATTTTTTCTCCGAGAAAATACATTATATAGATCTTGAGTTCCTCTGCACTCAACTCGAGATTTCCTCCAATCCTCATAAATCCCACAATCTAAATGGAAAGCTCTGATATGACCTTTATAACAAGTTTTAAAATGAGTTGTGGGAAACTCGTTCGACTACTTTATCAGATAATAGTCTGATCTTCACTCATCCTAGATGATGAAGACGATTACTCGTGTGAGAGAGTCAATCTCTACTTGTAGACATACTTTAATATCATTGAGATATAGAGAGACATATATATACATAACAAACTTTATTATATAATAAAAACATTACATCATCGTATTCAATCTCACAATACATCTATAGAATTTTTCGCAAACCAAATGCTTTTACATGACCCATTAATACTTCTCTAGGTATCGGTTTGCTTATGGGATCAATAATATTCTAATGTATAGATATATGCTTAAGGACTACCTCCTTCTGTCCAATAACATCTCGTACAAAGTTGAACTTCGTGTCTATGTGTTTGATTTTACCATGATCCTTGGGATCCTTGGTGTAAGTAATAGCTGATTTATTATCACAGTAAATCATTATAGTTTCTTTTGAGGTGCCTACGATCCCTAAGTGTTGTAAAAATCTCCTCAACAAAACATCTTCTTGTACTACTGCTGAACAAGCTACAAATTCAGCTTCCATTATGGACAATGCTACACAAGTTTGCTTTTTGCTGCGCCATGAGATAGTGCCATAGTTGAGCAAGAAAGCATATCTTAAAGTGGATTTTCTATCATCGACATCAACACCACAATCAGAATCCGTGTATCCTTGCAAAGTTAAGGTTTTCCCTTGGTAACACAAGAAATAGTTTGCAGTACCCTTGATGTATCGGAAAATCCTCTTAACAGCTCTTCGGTGTCTGTTTTCTAGGTTGGATTGATACCTACTAACTAGACCAACGACATAGCAAATGTCAGGACGAGTACACAACATAGCATACATCAAGCTCCCGACAACATTGACATATGGTACTTTTGACATCTCATCCTTTTCTTGCTGTCTTTGAGGACACATATATCGACTCAAATTTTCTCCTTTAGTGACAGGAGTGTTTATGGGTTTACAATCCTTCATCTTGAAGTGTTCAAGGAGTTTTTTAATATAAGTCTCCTGAGAAAGACCCAGTAATTTCTTAGAACGATCTCTGTGGATCTTAACACCAAGGAGGTAATCTGCTTCACTTATGTCCATCTCAAAATTTGAGGACAACCATTTTTAATAGTGTTCAAGTATTCTAAGTTGTTCCCAGCCAATAGTATGTAATCAGCATACAATGATAGAATTATAAACTGTTCTCTAGAACGTTTTATGTAAACGCAGTGATCTTCATCAATCATGACAAAGTTGTATGAAATAATAGCTTCTTGACATTTCAAATACCATTGTCTCGACGACTGCTTGAGTCCATAAATGGACCTTGTCAATTTGAAAACTTTATCCTCTTGACCTTGAAGTATTAAACCCACATGCTGTTCCATGTAGATTTCTTCTTCTAGTTCACCATTGAGGAAAGTCGTCTTTATATCCATTTGATGTAGTTCTAAGTCTAGATTAGCCACTGTAGTCAGGAGTAGGCATATTGATGCAAATCTCACAACTGGTGAAAAAGTCTCTTCATAGTCTAAACCCTCTTGTTGGGTATAACCTTTTTTCACCAATCGAGCTTTGTACATTTCAATCGATCCATCGGCTTTTCTCTTGGTTTTGAGAACCCATTTGTTCCCAACAGCTTTACGCCCTTGTGGAAGATCAACTAGCTCCCAAACATGGTTATCTTTCATCGACTCCATTTCTTCTTCCATAGCTTTCTTCCATGTTTTTTTAGCAAGACAAGTTAAAGCCTCCTTGACAATCTTAGGCTCCTCTTCATCCTCTAGGCTTATGAGAAATGCATGTCCTTCAATGTCAAAATGACGTGAGGTACATTTTTCCAGTTACTATTACGGGGTTGTGATTCATCCTGATGTAAATTACTCCCACTAGGATCAAGTGTTACTAGAGTTGGAATACTCCCACTAGAATCGAGTGTTACTAAAGTTGAATTAGGATTGCTCCCACTAGGATTAAACGATTCTAGTTCCTCAAATACCTCCAAAGACCTATCTGGTACTAAAGCTTGTGACTCAATCATCTTGAAAAGAGGTTCCTGAATATCTCTAATATCTCCCCTTCCAGGAAAATAGAAATGTTGCATTCCTTGATTCTTTCTCAGATATACTTCCATCTTCTCGTTCTCCAATGAATACATAACCTTTCGATTGCTCAGAATATCTTATGAAAATACACTTATGAGAAGTATCAAGTATGTATGTAGCTAATCCCCAAGGTCTCAGGTTACTTAGGTTAGGTTCTCTGCCCGTCCATAATTCATAAGGAGTAGAAGCTACTGATTTAGAAGGGACATGGTTCAGAATATATACATCAATCAACAAAGCATCTCTCAAAAAGGAAATTGGCAATTTAGCCTGCGCCATCATTGACCGCACCATATCAAACAATGTTCTATTCCTCCTCTCAGCTACACCATTTTGCTGAGGCATATAAGTAGTCAGTTGCCTAATAATGCCCTTATCATTATATAAAGCCTTGAATTGACGTGATAGATACTCACGACCGCAATCAGTTCTCAAGGTCTTAATCGTTCTATTCGTCTGGTTCTCTACTTCATTAATGTATCGTCTAAAATAGTCCAATGCTTCAGAGTTGTGAGAAATCAGATAGACATGACCAATGTAATGAAATAAGAGGCGCCGTGTCTAGCCTTCACACTCATAGGACCACATATGCATGAGTATATTAATTGCAATGGAAATTCGGCTCTAATAGCTTTACCAAAAGGTTTTCTAGTCACTTTTCCAACAAGACAATTTTCACAAATAAACAAATCAACTTTACTAAGTGACCCCAAAAGTCCTTTTCATAGTAGTCGATTCATCCTATCTTGCCCAATATGACCTAATCTAGCATGCCACATTTTATCATCAACAGTTACATTGCTAGAAGAATTAGTTGAATAAGAACGATTAGCATAATATGCAAAAGTCGAGTTACTATAATCCATAACCATAAAATCATCAAAAGATGTCCAGTACCAACAAGCACACCACCATAATATAAACACATCATGTCTATTTCAAAAATAAACACATAACCAAGTCTTAATAAAACTAAAGGAGATACTAAATTACGTCGAATTTCTGGAGCATAAAGGACATCATGAAGGATGAGGGTCCGACCACCATGCAAATTTAACTTGCAAGAACCAATTCCCTTGACTTCCATACGAGAGTCATTTCCTACATATATCCAGTGTGACCCAGTGGTAACTCGATGATAATCCACATAAGCATCTCGATCTCTTGTCACGTGATCTGTGGCCCCTGAGTCTAGAAGATTCAGCGAATAAAACAGTGCTAGAGACAAAAGCAATATGACAAGAAGAGGAATAAAGTGATACCTTGTCCCTCTTGGGCTCAAGGCAGTCACGAGCAAAGTGATCGAGTGCATTACAATTAAAACACTTCATCTTTGCCTTATCCTTCTTTTTCATTGGAAACTTCTTTTTGTTAATTTTCTTGTTCTTTCCTCCCCTAGTCTCTTTCCCCTTCTTCCCCTTGTTCCAGTTCCTTTTACGTTTGAAGCCTGAAGCTTTCCTTGAACTAGAGTACGCCATGAAAACACTACCCCCAGGATTCGTGGCTCCAAGCCGCTCATCCTCCAATTCAACGTGTCGAGTCGCATCAACAAAAATCTTAATGTCTTCATTGTGGGTGAGATTAATTTTATGTTGTTCCCATTTGTTAGGAAGAGACCGGATTAGGGCTTGGATTTGTTGTTCCTCAGAGAAAATGTGTCCAGCTGATTTAAGCTCACTGATCATATTTGACATCGCTCTCAAACGTTGTTTGATGCTTCTTGTACAAGTCAAACTTGATTGTCAACTGGCGCAGTCGAGTTTCAGAGAAGTGCCAACATACTTCTCCCTTAAATATTCCTAGATAGCATGGGCAAAAGGTTGCTGCTCACAATCAAGAATCATGTTATCAATGACAGAGCTTACAAGAATACCCCGGGCATTAGTATGTTTCTTACGCCAAGCTTGATAAGCCTCTTGATCACGTCTCCCTTGAAGACCGACACCATCCTCAGGGTCAGTCATAACATGATCGATAGCATCAATGGTATCCAGCTCCTCTAGTACATACTAAATTTTGTGTCACTAGGTGTCATAATTGTCGCCATTTAGCTTATCCCCTTTATTGAGGTTAGCAATGATTGTTTTGCTTGCCATTTCTAGTTTAGAAAGAAAGATTATTAATTATCATTTTTTTGTTGTTGCTTAGTTATGCATATAATTTTATGTTAAGTGAATTAACTTATGCAACAACTTAACTCATACAAAACATCGAAAGAAGACTTAAAGTCTCAATCATCAATCTCATACATGTCTTATCAAAAGTAGACTCAATCCACAAAAAACACAAAATAAGCTCTTCCCACATAGGTACATGAAACATATGGAATGAAAAACAACTAAAACATTCCTTCAAAACATGTGCATACATGTGTTCGCTAATTTATTGACATACCGCAAGTGTACGGGTGCAATTGCAGATAGAGAAGCAAGGTCGATCCACAGAGACTAATTATACTAGTGAATACTAATTACTATTGTTATCCTCTATTTAGACTATGAAAATTGATGAGTTTCTAAACCTAAAAGCATTCAATTTAAATAAGCAAATAAATGAACTTTAGAAGAAAATATGAAAAAGCTTATTATAGGGATTTGATTTCAGTAAACGATTTATCAAACTTCACTTTAGGCAATCAATTACTAACGAGATTTATTATCTCATAAAACGATCACAAATTAGACTAAGAAACCTTTTGGGTGTACCTAGACAGTAGATAACATGCTCGTAAAATTGTCTCCAAGTAATTACTAGTCTGTTACTCCTAAAAGCTCCTAGGATTTATTGTTCTCACATTAACATCAAACCTTTTGTGCGTTGAATGATTAATATGTCTTGTATCCTAGATCAAGCATTAATTCTCCTCTCTCGAATCTCGAATTAACACAATAAATTATGTTTAATTGGTGATCAAGCAACTAAACAAGCAATCAAAACATGAACACAAGAAGGAGGAACAAATAGCGTAATTGATTCGCAAAAGATCCGTAGTTAAATCATCCACCTACTTTCTAACCCTAGAATAAAAAAAATTAGCTACTCATATACAAAGTAACAAAATCAGCAAAATCACAAGAATTCATGTTCGTAGGCAAAAGAAAGCGTAGAAGAAAAATAAAGTCTTGATTGTGTTGAACTTGAATTTCTTAATCTTCTTCCTTCCTCTCTTCTCTTCAAGAGCTCTCCCAAAGGTTGTAGGATTTTTGAAAGTAAAAGATATGAGAAAAGATGATTATGAGCGGCACCCCTCTTGGGTTTATATAGCTTCCAAATCTTAGCCTAAGTAAGGGCTTTTATGTAATTCCCACGGATTAAAACAGCAGCCGAAAACGACCCCGAGGCGGTTGCGTTGGGGTAGCAGACAAATCCTTTTCCTTCGCTCTGTAACGCCCCAGACGCGGTCGCGTCTGGGTCGTGTCCTGCTTTCTTTAATCCCTACTGTGATGACCCTCACGAAGTCGCATCTGGGTCGTCACAACTTACAACTCCAACTTCTTTTGACTCGTTCTCACTCGTTTTAAGTTCAAATCTTGAGCCGTCTTTATCCATTTACTCGTATTGAGATGTACTTTAACTCCATTATGTTCAAACACCACAATTCCCACCCATTTTTATGTAATTTTAACAAAAAAGCAAACAAGTATCACATTCTACAAAATTAAGCAAATTCAATCCAAATACTTGTTCCCAAACATGATTTTCCATCTAAAATTGACATCAAAACATGATATGAACTAGGAAAAACCCATGTTTGTCAACATGGTTGATCAAAACATCATAATGTACCAAATAAAACATGAAATATAAACCATAAGCTAGAGGAAACACATAAACTGCCTATAAGAGAATCAAGAATTCTAGAAACTTGATTAGTCACTGTCTTATAGTGACCTACTCCCATCTTGTCTAGTTGTAAAGTAAGACTATTCAGGAATAACTTGCCTCATTTCTCTATCACTAACATTTGCATTTGCCTAGACTCTAGATAGAGAATCCAAATGTCTTGACCTAAAACCCTTTGATGGAGCCTTTCCGTCGTCTGGACCGGCTTACCAAATACATTTATAACACCTGCACATACAACTTAAACTAAGATTACCACAACAACAATCTATAGGGAACGGGCAGATTAATTCTCACAATCTCTAGGGACTCGGGCTTGGTTAGCAACCACCATTAAGTTTGGTTTTCTAAAACTAGGCAGGATATGTAAATGGGGTAGAAAAATAACAAGCAATGATAAACAACGGATTAAGATAGGAAATAAAGGCAACCCAGCTGAGGTAATTCCACACCACTCCCTTTCCGATCCTAGATTACTAGATGAATTGGTTTAACTAAGGCTACCTGGCCAGGACGTTGTGTTGAGCACAGGGGCGTCCAACCCTTCTAGATAGACTGTGATTGCCATGTTGAGCATATAAACAATCACCTACCCAAGCAGATAACTTACCTTGTTGAGCAATGACTAGGTCACTACTAGGGAGCATCAAGAACAAGGAAACAAGGACAAGGCTTCTGCCGATGTTGAGCATACAAAGCAGAAACTTAATTAATCTACGTCTGCAGAGAAAACATCTATCTATACAGACTGTCCAAGCCTAAGCACTTCACTAACCTACCAACACAGAGTTCGATTAAAACCATAGCTTAACCAATTTGTATGCACATTAACACATCTCACGGGTTTTAGGGGTGGTGCCTCATTACCTCAGCCATATCTCGGACTTAGCTATTCATACTAAAGCAAGGAACTGAAATAAGCATATTTAAACCAAGCACAATGTAGATTTGGACTAAAAAAGCAAAATAACAAAGGATCTGATAAAAGGACGAAAATAACATGAATTAACAACTTAAAATAGAGGGAATAACAATTAAAAAGTCAGAAGCATGTAGACCTAAAGAATAGAAGGTAAAGAACATGAAAGTGCAACATTATATTCCTCTAAAGAAGCTTAGACAGAAAGTTAACAAGAGCAAGGTGAAAGAGAACATGTAAAACATCAAGCAGACGTAATAAATGAAGGCATGAGAGAAATAAATGTAGAAATAAAAGCTTGAACAGAAGCAACATTAAAACAAATCAAAATTTGCATTAAAGAGTGTTCTCCTCCTGGGAGAGCTCGCAGCTACACTAGGCAGAAGGTAAACTTGCTAAGCTAGACAAAAAATTTGAGAGATTTCCAGCTACACTAATGGCGGAAATTTGAGAGAGTTTTCTATCTTAAGGAGTTGAAAATGGAAAATGGATATGAGTTGTTATGAAGATGAAGATAGATACAAAGTGTATATGTTGCCCCCCTTTTCCCTTCCTCGAAAAGAGTTATCTTGAGCCTTGGGTCTACAAGGAGTTGATGTTGTTGTACAGTGGGTAGAAGTATGGTCTGCAAGATATAGCATGCTAGTCTGTACTTCTACACTGTAGCAGATCTTCCTCTTCCCACTAGGATCAATAATCAAGTCAAATGGGCCAGGTACTTGGGCCTTAACAATTATTTCAGCATTTCTTGCTCCTGGCCCAATGCCGCCCAGACCCAATCAACTTTCAGCAGCCCATTTTCTTCATCTTTGGGCAGGGAGCAGCTTGCGGCCCAAACTTCTCATCTTCTTCCTTTGAATTTTTTCATTTTTCCTCCATTTTAAGTAGAAAACCTATACTTTCACCACCAATAACACACATATTAAATGAACAAAAGAGCTACAATTCTAGGGTTATCACCCCTCGGCCCATTGTTCATTCTTTTATGGGCATTTTTCTTTGCTCTTAGAAGCATCATCTTTTGATCTTCTAACCAATACTTCTTGACTTACCACTTGCATAACCTTCACTTCTCAGCACCTTGTCATACCAAGGTCTAAAAGGCATAGACAAATGTTGATAGATCTGAAGTATTTTGTCTTTCAATGACCAGTTTAATTTTCTAAAAGCATTAACGATAAAATTTACATCCACCTGCAAAACCTTTAACTCAAAATATTCTTGTTGAAGCCATCGATATGCTCAACTAAAGAGTTATCCGGATTATACGTTACAAAATTATTCGTTAAAACTCTCATCCATGCTATTTCACTTCTTGTACAAGTTCTTCTCATCCTGACCGTGCCTAATAAGAAAAAAAATAAGAATATCATTCATGATATATCTCTCAAAGAGCAAGACGCTAGAAAAATATATTTTTTATGAGTATTAGATAAGCAAAGACATTCTAATTTTCAAGAATCAGTCAATGGTCATAAGTCAACGCCAGTGGTCAACGCCGGAAGTCAATGGTCGTAGGTGATAAGTATGTTGCTACTTGCATTTTCACCGGATTTTGTGCAGATAAGTGGCTGGTTTTGTGCATTTATCTAGGAATTGCTCAACGTGCTAGATTATGTTAAGGAAGGTGAAATGTGTTATATGCTTAACATGCTTCTTTCTACGTAGTTGGTAAGGTAAGGGATGTAACCATGCTCAACATGTCATTCCGGCTAATTAGCTTGAGAGGTTGAATATATTCTTGAGTCAAGGATGGGGGGTAGTGGTTAGTTCGTAATTGCCGAGTAGGGTCCCTTCTCTCTTGTCACAATTCTTCGTATTTAATTCTTGTTATTTATTGCCTAGTTATTACCAAACCCAAACTTAAGCGTGGTGGCTACACCGAAACCATATTATTAGGAGATATAGGGTATTTCTCCCGTTCCCTGTGGATTCGACCCTGCTTATCATTGTGCTAATCCTTTTTTTTAGCTTGTGTTACTAGACTAATTATTTGGTGAGTGCAAAACGATGCTCACCAGTAGGTGATGGTCGCCGATTACCATTGACCACATGCTGTATTGTGATTGTACCACGTGTATCAGGATATGTTTCATCACTTAGAGAATATAAAACATTGTTTAGATTCTAATGAGGAGATAAGCAATTTAGATGTACTCCTAAATTGAAGGTTCAAAACCTCGTACTAACTAATTAGAATAATTCATTTAATATAATTATCACATAACTATCAACTTTAAGTTATTATCAGTTATGATAACTAACTACCGTAGCACGAATGGGGTAAGTACCTTGACACGAGGCGCAACGACATGGGTTTGAAACCCAGTCAACCGATGTTGCCGCCTTCCCTAGGGGTGTAATGGTTCGGTTTTTTATGTATTTTAGGAACCGAACCACCCACATAGAAACGGTTCGGTTCGGTTCAGTTCAATGTGTTTTTAAATATCTAAACCGAACCGAACCGAACCGAACCGTTTATAAATGGTTTGGTTCGGTTCGGTTCACCGATTCACCTTTTTATTTATTTATTTATTTTCAAAATCCTAAATAATGCAAGAATAATAGTTCATAGGATGTTACTTGTTCCGAACTAATAAAAATAGAGTTGTTACTCCTTTCTCTTCCTTTATATAGATTAGAATTGATCTTAACTTAAATCTAATATCTAAATCCAACAATATTCTCATATAAGAAAAAACAAATATTAAATTAAAAAATTAAAAAATAGGATATTGGTTCGGTTCGGTTCGAACCGTTCAAAAAATTCTTGAAACCGCGAACCGAACCGAATGTAAACGGTTCCTAAAAAACAAACCGAACAAAAACGCAAAACCGAACCGAACCACATTTTTTGGTTTTGTTCGGTTCGGTTTGATCGGTTTCGCGGTTCGAAGTGGAACCACTTATTATAATAATGTATACGGGCCCAATTATTATAAATACTACAAATGGGCCTAATCATTAAAGGATTAATAAATGGGCCTAATAAAAAACACGAATAGGCTTAGTAATAAAAACACGAGCCCGTATCATTAATTGCTAATTATTTAAATATTTTATCTAACCCACTATCTTAGTGGGTAGTTACCTGTGTTTTGAAACCCGGCCCGGACCGGCCGGTTCGACCGGTTTAGCCCGGAACCGGTCAAAAATTCGGGCCGAGTGACATGTTGGTGTGACCCGGCCGGTTCGGCTGGTTGAACCGGTAACCGGTGACCGGGTCAACTCTTTTTTTTTATTGTGTTATTTTATGTGTGTCATCTCGTCTTTCATTGTGCTAAGCTTAAGTTTCTGAAGTAGGTAGGCTGAAAAAAGAAAGAAAAAATTGAAAATTGGCTTTCAGATTTGTCCCAACCATTCAATCAATACGGAGATCAACTAGCAGTAGTGAGGGTAAAACCATGCCATCTTGATCAGTTTTTGCATTCATTCACATGATATAATGTAAAGATATAGTTGGCTGTCATAATGTTAGAAATAATGCATTACAAAACATTTTAAGTTTCTCCGCCAGCTCTTGGTTTTGATATTGGAGTGGCAGTCTTGGTCACTGGTTTTGAATAATTTTGCTTGCGCATAAACTAAAAATAGCTATATATTTATATAATTTAATTATATATTTATGACGTCACACCGAGTCGACCCACCGGTTGAACCGATAAAAATTATTTTTCCGGGTCAATGACCGGGCCGGTTTTAAGAACACTGGTAGTTACAGATGATGGGTATAATCTAAAAAAATCGAATTTTTCAGTTTTGTAACTTCCCCTAAATTTATGCAAAAAATATTATTTTGCAGTTACTGACGTAACTGCTCTTTCAATCCATGCAGGCATTAGGGATGACAAAAGGACCTGGACCCGACCTGGACCCGCACGCAATGGGGCGGGTAATACCCGCCCCATACGAGTGTGGGGCGGTTCCGGTTCCGGCCACGGACCCGCCCCGCCCCGTTTAGACCCGTCCCGTATAGACCCGCCCACCCGGACCCACCCCGGACCCGCTTATAAGTGTAAAAGTGTTATTTGTGAGATTCGAACCCGCATCAATAATTTCTTTACATGCACTTATGCCGTTTGAGCTAATGTTCACATTTTTTAATATTTTACATGTATAGTTATATATAAGAATATGACATACTAAAATAGAAAAAAAAAATTAATACATCTAACAAAAAATATCTTATAAAATATAAATATTAATTTTCTAGATTTCAATATATAATATTTTTATTTCCAAAATTTAAATTTAAAATTATTTTTATTTCTAATTTTCTATTATTTAATTGAAATGGATTATATATATAAATACAATTATGATTAATGAATAATTACAATTGAAAACTCTTTATAACAAGTGAAAATACATCTAATAAAAATACAATAAATATTAACTTTCTAGATTTCAATATATTATATTCAATTTTATAATTTCTAATCATGAAAATGTATTTCAAAAATGAGATTAACATTATCTACATTAAAAATAAGTATTCATGAACTAATGAACTAATGAAAAATTATAAATTCATAATTTAAAATTCTTTATGACTAATAAAAAATTACAAATTTACAATTGAGTTTTTTTTTTATAACAAATGAAAAACTACACTCTTATTATTCATGAACTTCATTCATAAGTTCATAAGAATCATAACATATACATAAGAATTCATACTTTAATAAGAATCATAACATATGAAAGTATATTTAAAAAAATTAAAGAAATATGATGAATAAAAGCTACAAAATAAATTTGAAAGATGATTTTGTTTTTGTGTTTTATTTTTATTTTTCACATGAAATATTAGTCATGCTTACTACAATCATTATATTTGATTAAAGTTACTACATTTTTATTTATCTTTTAAATTAAAATTAATAAAATAACAGTTTAAAATTATATATATTTTATGTTTATCTAAATTTAACAAATAAGTTGTTAGTCTAGTGGTCAAGTGTGTTTGTAAATTTTCGGATGACCTGAGTTCGAATCCTTGTGGAAACATAATTTTAAATTTGTTAATACCTAAAATATTTGCTGGTCCGCACGGGTCCGGGGCGGGTCTACCCGCCCCGCACGGGTCCGGGGCTGGGTCCTAAATTCTGGACCCGTGCGGGTCCACGAGACGTGTTCGGGTCTATTTTTTAAGGCGTGGGGCGGGTCCGGGTCCAATGATACCCGGCCCCGACCCGCAAAATTGCCATCCCTAGCAGGCATGCGTACATAAATAATTTTTTATGAATTTCGTCGGATAATCATAAAACATAGAATCTCATTCCAATTTTAATCCGACTATTAATTTTTAAAACATGATAGCATTCTCATTTCAAAACAGATTTCAATATATAATATATCAAAAAGATGAATCTAATGATATATAATTCATGCTCATAAAACGAATAGCATAAGACCAACGAGAACAAAAAAAAAATCAACAATATCATGCTTTGATCAGCTTTATTTCGTAAAAAAAAATATTCTAATTAATTTCCAATCATGCTCTGATATCAATATCAGAAATTGGTGTTAGAATAGATACCTGCAGTGGAATTAAGTAGTAGACGAATTTTTACTTTAAATGTGATGCTCCATATCATCGATGATCACAAGGATCACGATTTTTTTTACACAATCCAAGTGTTTGAGATTTCTAGCGAAGAGGGAAGAATGAGAAAATAACGTGCGTTCATCCGACGATTTCTTTCTGACTTCACAGAAATATATATCTATATATTATATTTTAACCGCTTCTCATTCATATATATATATATATATATATATGAGAGGGTTCAAATAAGAACACCCCTTAGAGTGAGAAATAAGAACAATTTTAAGCCTTTAGATCTTGTAAATAGATGGTCAAGATTAAATTTGGTGTTCAAATTGGCGAAATGCACCATTAAGTATAAAATTTCTGCACAAAGGTCAAACAAGTAATTTTAATTTTATCAAATCCCTAGAAACCCTATAAAACATTCACATAATATTTCTTCTTTTCAAAACTGTCGTCCCCCATTCTTCTCGTCAAAACCGCGGAGTTCTTCGACATCTTATTTTTCTTTTTTCTTGTCGCCGGCAGCAGCATCGGCGCCGTCATTCGAATGGTTCTCCGCGCCTTCGGCTTCTTCTCGATTGGGTTTTTCTCCACCGTTGGAGTTTTCTCTGCTTCTTCTTATCTAGTTCTTTCTCTACTTTTGTTGACATTGGTTTCAATACGCAATTACCTCTAGATTTCTAAGATTTGTGCAATTTATTGTACATATCATTGATACTATTACACGATTACTATTATTTGTAAATGAGTCATAGATTTCTATATTTTATTTTTAGTTTATTGAGACTATTACACGATTTCTATGATTTGTGCATTTTTGTTCAAGTTAAAATGAATGTTTGCAAAATTGATTCATTGTTTATATGCACGTTTTATAGAGTATGCACAATTAATTCATATATTATGAACGTTTTATGGATTTTAACTGCACTATTACACGAATTAGATGATTTGTGCATTTGTTTAAGTCATAATAAAAGTATGCACAATTAATTCAATTTCTATGCACATTTAGCAATTTTGTCTGCACTATTACACGATTTTGCTCAATTTTGGGGAAAAAACGCACAATTAGAGTCGAGAATATACACAATTAATGAGAACAAATATGCATAATTACTGGGGAAAATATGCACAAGTAAATATTACAATGCACAATTACTTTGGAAAATATGCACAAGTAACGGAAAAAATATGCACAATTATTGGAAAAAATATGCACAGTTAATGAGAAATGAAGAAAATATGAAACTATTAATGAAAATCTAGAACGAGACTTATATCTGAGACGAGACTTAGTGAAACTATGTACAATTAATCATAGTTCTTGTAAAATCTGGAACGAGATTTTGTGATATTAAAACATGGAAGATAATTAACGAAAATGACGTTTACAGCAAAAGAAAATAAGACAGAAAAAGAATTAATAGATTGTGTAAGATTACAAAAACAACCTTAGTGCAAACTTTTGGCCTTTATGGTACATTTCGGGATTTTAAGTGATGACAAAATCTGGAGCGTCGAATTACTTGATCAAACGGTTATAAATTGTTCTTATTTCTCACTCTAAGGGGTGTTCTCATATGATCTCCCCTCTATCTAGGGAGATCCAACACTCAAAAGAGATACGAGAACCGATCCTAAGCATCGATCAGTCCTAATCTAATGGTCAATATCAACCCCTTCTTTCTTAAAAAAAATGAGAAAAGGGTGTTTTGGGCATATAATTGAATCATAGATTTGGGCGGTAGAAAACATTTCGTTCATGCTCAAGCAGTTTCAAAACATTTTCGTTCATGGTCGGCGGTTCCATTCCATCGAAAACCTACAAGACCCACTACTCCAAAACTTCCATCCACAACCGACAGATACAGAACTGAGAAGACCCATTTCTCCTCCGTAATCGACGACCAAGAAGACACAGTTTTCCTCCATAACCGACCACCGAGAAGAACCGACAACAATCGAGTACGAAATCGAAGATTTAGAGACGATTTCCCTCGAATCGACGAGTATTCAGGTATGTTTTACTTATTCGTTACTTAAATTATGAAACCCATGGATTATTTGGTGTTGTAGAGATATGATTGTTAATGTGAATAAAACCCTATGGGAACCAAATGAGATTTGTGAATATGCAAGGGTACGAATTCGTTATTTGATGCTCATATAATATTTTTATCCTGTTCATGCTTATGTGGGTAAATCGGGGTGGTTAGCTAGTGTATTCGTCGGTAGTGCTATGGTGGATTTCTACGTTAAACTGTTGTGCTTGAATGATGCAGCAAAGGTGTTCGACGAAATTCCTGATAAGAACATTGTGTGCGTCAATGCGCTATTGTCAGGCTATGCAGAGGCTAAGATGTGGGGAGAAGGGATTGAGCTTGTTAGGAGGATGCCTAAGTTGTGTTTGGAAGCAGACAACTTCACTTTATCCTCTGCTCCTCGTGCTTGTTCTGGACTCTGTTCAATAGAATTAGGCAAGGAGATTCATGCAAGCATTGTGTTTCTGATGTGTTTCTTCAGAGTTTGTTGATTGAAGCCTATTCAGTAGGAAGTAGATGTTAATCAGCGAGATTTTATTTGATTATTGCGCATCAGCATTAAAGTATATCTATATTAGCATAAATATAGGAAATCGTTAGCATAAATTAAAATTTCTTTGGTACATATAATATATGTTGTTTCTGCATAAATATTTAGGGTGGTGAGCATAAACAAACGTAATGGTTAGCATAAAATACGATATTCATATGCATAAAATGAAAATATTCTGAAAAGTTTTGTGTGTTACTGGTATGCATAAATTTTGATACTGATATGCAAGAAATATGATAGTTATATGCATAAATTCAGTGAAAAAACTGCATGCGTACTAAGTGAATATTCTAAAAAAGCAGGAACATCGCGAGGTAAAGGAAACAGGAAGAGAACATAAATAATATAACTGTGTGCATAAATTTTGAGAAATGTAAGCATAAATATTTTTGCCACAATACTAACTGAGTGTCTGTGTGCATGAAAGTTTTAATATTGGTATGCACACCCTTTTTTCGTTTGCCTTTTTTTATAAGCGTAAGCATAAAACATTTTATATATGAGCATAAAAATATGAAATAGTAAGCATAATTTTTTTGTCCATTGTTACATATTATTTTGGATTTTTGTGCATAATTAATATTGGTGGTGTGCATAACTTGATCGAAAGGTTAGCATAAAAAGATTGAGTCAAATGCATAAAATGTGTGCATAACTTGATCGAAAGGTTAGCATGAAATTATATACTTGTGTGCATGATTTCTGAGAAAGGTAAGCATAAATCAATTTGTAACGGTAAAATATGATAAATATGAATTATTTCTTGCAGGAGTGTATTTGATGAGACTTATGGAGACGTTCAAGGGTGACATAATCAACTGGGACACGAGATTTTTGAGGAAAGGTGTGAAGCAAATTAAGCTTTTGAGGATGCGATATTGCTTGAGCATAGTCAATTTCGATAATAACAAAATGAAAGAGACAGTGAAACAAGAGAATGTTGGTGTTGGTCCGGAGACGAAAAGTCAGGTGTAGAGGGGGGGGGGTGAATACACCTGAGCTCTGTTTCTTTTTCTCAGTGAAGGTCAGTAAGCCGATGTTTGCAATCGATGAACAGTGCCAAGTAAGCCTTCGATCACGGGGTCAAAGAGAGTCGCTTCGAGCTCTTCTGCGGACCGATGTCGATATTACGAAACTCGGTCGGAGACCGTAGTGCGGATAAGTGTTAGGCCCGGAGTCGTCTCTTTTGAAAACGCGTTTTCTCAAGTTAAATCTTTTGGCTGTGCACTTTATAAAATACGTTTTATGCAAACTTATGATTTTCAAGTCAGTTGGATGCAATGCAATAAAACAGTAAATGAACACAAGCGATTTAACGTGGTTCGGATACGCAAGATCCTACGTCCACGGTCCCGAACAAGGCGGGAGAACTTGTTGATTATTCCGAGCAAGCCTCGGCGGGGATATCTGTGCACCTGGACGGTTCCCTCTAAGTTATAGTCCTTAGCGACTTTACAATCCAAACCTAAGTTTAGAAGGGAGGGAATATTCTCCAACTGAGAAGGAGTTCTTACAACAAGAACAATTCACTAAATGTGAACTCCTTCGGATCTAAGCTATGAATCTAGCAATGAGCTTAGTCTAGAGAAGATAGGGATCAAAGTGCTCTAGAGAGATGAACTACAAGAAGTGTTCTATGAAAACTAGTTCGTCTCTGGATAAGCTTGAAGGTTCTAGAGCGTTGTGAGTTTGAATGATTTCCCTTGATTTCGCGTATATTCCTCTTGTCGAAATCTTCAAATCCTTCTCTATTTATAGTTGTGAGTTGTGACATATGTCCGTTGGAGACGACGATGCCACGTGTCACAAGCGTCCAAAGAAAACGGCCACTATTCAACTTTGTTGCAAGCGAGGCGGTTAATGCACTGTTCATGAGAGCAGCTTTACTGTGTAGAGTAGGTAAGCGTTGTCGGCTTTTCATTGGTCGAGGTTTGTAGTTGGTGAGTGTCAGAGTTGACCGTTCAAACTACCTCGTATGTCTTCTGCTGAACATTTGAAGGGACTTTTAGTGCTGGGTCGCTTTCTATCGGATACATGCATTTGAAAGTCTCTGTCTTCTTCGGTCGAGTCGTCCGACCGATAAAGTGAGCTTCGATAGTCGGTTGGTCGATCGCGAAGGTATACTGCTTGCACCGGTTCTTCTACCGATGACCATCGGCTTGTAGAGAATGCTTCTGCGAGGTCCGGTCCACCGATGCGGGATCTTAAACCGAGTTTGATATCAGCGGCGACGAAGAATGCAAGCGATTACACCGATGACGTGGGGTTCGAAAAGTATCTTCGGCGGAAGATCGGTTCAACAACTACCCCGTACGGGACTTAGACAAAATAATAATCATTACATCAAGTCTAACCTATACATCGGCCTAATCCTATCGACACACTAATCTACCGATATCGGCTCGGTTTTGGGATCTTCAATTCCATAGTACTACTATGATTTCCCCCATTTCTTTTAACCCTAGAACAGTGAGTATCAATCTACCGACTCATATCCAACAATTTCCCCCTAATTGATGATGCCAAAACCTCTATATTCTAGTATCTATTAAAGATACTCGTCCCTACGACAACAATTTTCCCCCCTTTAAGCATCCGAGGAAAAGCGATAATAGTAAATGAACTTCAACGGTGAGAGAAAGGCAAGATCGAGAAACCGATGTGAGTGTGTGTCGATCACTTGGTGATCGGTAGTGTAAACACAAAGACAAAGCTGAAAGACAATGAGTAATTGTCTAGCAAGCGAGGAACCGATATATATATCAAGAATTACGAGTTCCTATGCTATTACAAAAGATGAGGAGAAAATCACTGCTGCTTTGCTTCTTGAACTTCTGCGTTTTCTTCTTGAAGTCGGTGGATTTTTCCTCGGGAGGATCCGGGTAATAGTATTTATACACTCTAGCTCGAATCTCCCGGATCTCCAAGTTATCATCCGGCCTTTCCGGGAGCAGGCTCGGATCGTAGGCGGCTTCCTCCACTTCTCTTTCTATGTCCTTAGTGCTCGGCGAGTCCATTAGCAAGTCTCGGCGGTGGAATACGTCGGAAAGTCCGGGGCACGGAAGGTTACATTCTCGTGATTCCATGACTTGCTTCAGCCGTTCACGAGAATTCAACATTAAATCTCGTAATCAACTCCTCAAAGAGCTGATCGGTCGAGCGATCAAGTGGGTAAATGCGCCATACGTAGTAGCCTTTGATAAAAGTTTCTTTCAATCTCTCCCAATGTTCATTCATATCAGCCGGCACCCACTTATCCACATGCTTGAATCGGTTGTTGCTTGATGTGGGGGCCCCCGATGAACTTAGATCCTCTCGGGATCCGCCTTCTTGGATCGGCCTTGGTTTATCGAGATAGGCTTTTCATTCTTGCCGAGTCGCCCATCCTTTTCTTCTCACGGAGAACGGCCGCTCTAGTGTCTCCTCGTCCGAGACTCGGTCCTTGCGGCGTCGCCTCCCGAGTCATTTGATCTTACGCTATCCGCTCGAGTGTAAGAGTAGATATGGGAATACTACGAGCGGTAGCTTTGATTTCGATCGGAAGAGCCTTAGCAAATTCTTCTTGAGCTTTCTTCTTTTGCTCTTCGACCGTATTAATGACCTTTCTCTTTCCTTTGCCCCCGACGACTTTGCCCTTAGGCTTTTTCGCCTTTGCCGTTTGCCTCCTCTAGCCGACACTCCCGGTCCAACTTGTCTTGCAGGCTCTTGGGCTATTCCGAGGTCGAATGCCTCTTGCTCCGCTTTTGATTTAAACTTCTTGATCGGGGAGGAAGGAGTAGTGGATTCGATAGCGATTTCCTTCCCCGACCTCTGCGGCATGTTGAGACTCTTCTTCTTCATTGGCTCTTCAAGGAATTGAGCGATTTCGTCTATGTGCACAGATGAAGAGGAGATGGGGGTGGCTTGTAGTGGGAAATCAAGGAGAAGGACCTCGGTAGATGTACCTTTACGAGTAGGTGGTCCCGCCTCCGAGCCTCGTTCCCCCTGAATCTCTGCGGTGAGGGCTCTGCTGGCGAGGAGGGTCTCGCCTCCCCGAGCTCGTCCCTCAAGGATCCGGACGTCACCGTATCCGTATCGGGTTCATCTTTCACAATATCTTCCCCCTTTTTGGCATCGGCAATATTCGCCGGGGAGGTACGGATAGCTTTTACGTCCCGCTCCAGATTGTGCGATGAATCTTTGATCCGGGTAATCGTGTCATCAAAATCACCGACCAAGTTACGTAGTTTTCCCAGGCTTTCTCTCGATCGCTCTAGATTTCTTCAATCGAGCGGCCGACTCTCGACGGAGTTTCAGCAGAGCTTGATCATTTGATTCGTCATTTCTTTACGAATGGCTTTTAAGGCCTCACTGTTGCTTGATGGGCCGTTTGAAGAGAGGTGGTTGCTATCTTGTTTCTCTCATCAATGAAGCCTTGAATTGTTTTCATGGCCTGAGTCACTGTTCCGAGAAAGTTTTATGCCTGAGTGGCAAGCAGCTCCGAATCCTGTGCTGTTAAATCGGCCTTTTGAGCACTTAGGGCCTGCTCAACTATCTCCTTGAAATCCGGGCCGAGAAGCCTCTTTAGGGGTGGAGATGTCGGCGGCCAACTTACTTAGAGCTTCGTTATGAGCCTTGGTGTACTTCTCCCATTTAAAATGAACATCTTTGGCTAGGAGTCGATTTTTCTCACCTTGGCGTTTGATAGCCCTGTTGATAGAACGTGAGGACACGGAACCGATGGGTTGTATCTGATAAGAGCTGGTTCCAAGCCTCTGCTCAGAGAACGAGATCAACTGCTCCCTACTGTACTTCGGAGCAGTTGTAGCCTCACCGGATGTGACTATGGGTGGTGTTGGGCTCTTCTCTTGGGGAGTTTGTCCCTCTGCAGATTCTCCCTGGTCTGCTTCCTTGGGTTTTCCATCCATCTCCTCATCTTGATCATCATTATCACCTTTATCAGAAGGTGGAGATGGGGGCGGAGTCAGTTTCGATCGGAGCTCTCAAGCTCAGTAAATAGAGCATTGCAGCTCTCAAATCTTCGAAAGACGCCACATCAGCTGGCTCTCCGAATCCAATCTTGGCTTGGAGCTCTTGCTCCTCTGTCAGTAGCTCATCTGGTGACTGCTGGGATTTGGCAAAGTCAATAAGAATGTCCCAGGTGCAGAAACCTTAAGAGCATCTGAGCTCTTGTCCTTACTGCTATTTCAACCAGATCTGCGTGCTCGGCAATTTCGGTATCTCTTGCTTGAACCTCGGCAGCAAGACGCAATCGAGTGGTGTCGGTTGTTGTCCACTCAGCGAGTAGGTTCGGGTGACGGTTCCCTCTTGTCGGACTCTGTGTCCTCGTAGCTGATCACTTGGACCTTGTCCTTGATCGTCGCTCCCTCGATTCCAGATATCGAATCGAGTAGTTGCTCCTCTTGAATAGAAGGAGGAGCCGGGCCGAATAATGGTAAGTGGTCGAGCCACTGTGACCTCAGCAGGTCGAGTCTTAGCCAACCTCCTCTTCTTTGGCACTTGGACAGTTGGGGGCAGAGCAGACGCCGCTCTCTTCGGTTCAGGTGGCCCCTTGCCGATTGACTTTTCTGCTCCAGCCTTTGTCATAAATTTAATACTCTTGAGATCAAAAGACTTCGAGTCCTCAAAAGCTGAGCGATTCTGTACCACACTCTCTATCAGCACCGACATCTTGGTGCCGAATAGGAGCTTGCCTGTACTGGTTAGCTTCCTCTCTCCAGTAGGCGAAGTAGTGAACTTCTAGGCTTGGGCCTTCAGCTGAGTAGTATAGTAGTCGGCCCAGTTCACTTCTACTCCATCGTCTATGATCATCATCAGTTGTATCCTCGGCTTAGAAAGCTGATCATAGGATCCAGCTGAGCTTGTCAGAATATGAGAGACAACATAAGCTAAACCCCGGTATTGTGGTAACAAAAGATTTCTCTGAAGCGCCGTCTTGAACACTATGTCGCTGCGTCCACAGAACTTTTGGACGTAGTTATTTATCTCCCTTTCCTTATAACCAATGGGAGAGATACCAGCTGAGGGGAGTTGAAAAGCTTGAACGAGAGCCTCGAGATATTGAAAGAGTGGGTAGCCTCCCTCCACCGATTTGGGGCAATTTCCTACTGTATCCAAAGGATGCTTCTTCTCCTCCCGAGGCTAATGATTTCCGGTTGTAGTAGGCCTCCACAACTTGTCTCGGCGGATGAGAACGGGGATGCCTCGACACAAGAGTTGCCGCCACGACTTCTCAAGGGCGCCAAAAACCGGCTCCAAATATGAAACGTCCACTGCTTGGGAGAGCCATCGTCGGCTCAAACCGAACCCGGATGGTCATGATCTCAACCATCTTCTCGGGAGTCTCGTACTACCGCCATCGAAATCGCAAAACAAATTGTTAGCACTTGAAAATAGAGTAAGTTAGTAGCTATCAGCGGATAGTAATACATTACCGTGAAATAGAGCTTGAAAAGAGATATAGCAATGCAGTTTGAATGAGGATGTAGGGAAGGTAACTGAATCGCTAAGAAAGAGCTCTAAGATATGAGAATGGCGAAAAGTGAGGAGTTGATAGAAGATGAAAGATTTTGTATATTGAGTTTGATCTTCAGTTTGAATCGCACGGTTCAAATTTAATCTTTCAAAAACAAGGGGCGGCTAAGATTAAATGTTATAAAAGAATGATTACAATAGCCGCCAAAAATATAGATATACGTAATAAAGCTAATGGAGAAGACATGCATTAAATGCGCGACAGAGAGCATTAATTACGCAGGCGAGTAGTCCTGCTGACCTTTCCTCAAACCTTAAACACAATAAATGGTAAGGAATAAATGCTCCTAGGCAACTGAATGCAAGCGACTGATGCATTAAATGCGGCATGCTTCTGAACAAATTAAGTAACGATACTACGCAAACCTCTTCAGCTGAACTTATCAGCTGGTTACCATCATTTATCAGGAGGATGGTTGTGCTGATGACCATGTTCCTCCTTGTTATGTACAGTGTGCATCTCCCAACCGAGTCATCGTACTAAGTTTTCTCGACTTGTCGTGCCGATTCCATACCGATACAAATTGTTGCTAAGTATATCATTATCGGTAGTCGGCTTCTACCGACTTGTCTCGGTAGGATCTAGCAGACCTAGCTCAACCGATAGTTCTCCGAACCTATTCTCGGCTAGTGGTTTGGTCGGTATATCGCGCTTTGCTTGTCGGTATGGATTTTCTCCATCCCGATGTCCTTCTTTTCGACATGGTCTCCGATGAAGTGGTGTCGGATGTCCACGTGCTTGCATCCGGTATGTAGAACCGGGTTTCGAGTTATAGCTATTGCACTGGTGGAGTCACGGTAGATGGGCACTTCATCCCGAGTTATACCATAATCTCTCGGTTGTTGTCGAAGCCAAAGGATCGGGGCAGCGCAGAACTTCCTCGCAGCCATGTACTCGGCTTCCGGTAGTGGACGTAGCTACCGAGTGCTTTGTTTCTTTGAAAACCACGATATCGCCTTGCCTAGGAACCGACATGTTCCGAAGTTGATTTTCGATCTATCCCGCATCTCGCATAATCGGCATCGAATAACTCTGTCGGTATTAGATTATCATCGGCGAGGATACCATAACCCAAAGATCGGGTGTTCCTCTTAAATAGCGCAGAATCTTCTTCGCCCGAGTCTAAATGACTTCGCTTGGGATCCGCTTGGAATCTTGCGCATACACCTACAAAGATAAGTTATGTCGGGACGGCTAGTCATTAAATAAAGTAAAGAGCCTATAATAGCTCTATAGTCGGTAGAGTTAACGAAGCTCCCTCTTTGTCTAGATCGATTTTAAAGTTTGTGTTCATGGGGATCTTGACCGGTTTGCTTTGGAATCACGCGAGAATCTTTTGAGAAGATCTCGAGTGTATTTGGCTTGATTGATGAAGATTCCTTCACCGATTGTTTTACTTGAAATCCAAGGAAATAATTCATCTCTCCCATCATGGACATCTCGAATTTCTCTTTCATCATCTTCTCGAACTGCCGACATATAACTTCGTTTCTGCGTACGAAAATGATGTCGTCCACGTAGATTTGCACCCGGTAGAATGTCATCTTCCGACTTTATGCTTGAATAGGGTGCGATCTACCGTCCCCTTTTGAAAACCTTTACGAAGTAGAAAGTCCGATAGGGTATCATACCAAGCCCCGGGTGCTTGTTTTAACCCATACTGAGCTTTCCTAAGTCTCGTACACTCGATGTCCCCGCCGAAAGCCGGGCGGTTGTTCCACGTAGACTTCTTCCTTCGATGCGCCGTTCGTAAAAGCTGACTTCACATCCATCTCGATATACCTTAAATCTCCGATGTGTTGCATAAGCTAGGAAAAGACGAATAGCTTCCAATCGCGACCGGAGCAAATGTTTCATCAAAGTCAATTCCTCTCGCTTGATCCGTATCCTTTAGCAACTAGTCGAGCTTTATTTCGACAATGACGTTGTTTTCATCTCGCTTGTTCTTGAAGACCCACTTAGTTCCAATCACGTGCCGATGTCTAGGTCCGTTGACAAGCTCCCAAACTTCATTTCGACGAAACTGGTTCAGCTCTTCTTGCATAGCAATGACCCGGCCAAGATCTTTTAGTGCGTCCTCTATCGATCGAGGTTCTTACGTAGACGAAAAACAAGAGTAAAGTGAGCTTTCTCCTTGACTTAATCTTGATCTTGTCCTTATAGTTGCTGATGGATCTCCAATGATAAGATCCGAAGAATGAGCATCAAGCCACGAACGCCCGAGTCGGGCTTCTTCTTCCGATACTACTTCGCACGGTCGGTAGGTGTATTAGGCATTTCGTAGTACTTGTTTTGTGACCGTAGTAATTCAAGAAGAAGGTTAGGATCTACCGAGTTTCCGTGTTCGGGGCATTTAGCTCGGGAACATTAATCGTTCCCCCCGAGTTTATATTCTCGGTAGAGGTCTCGGTTACCACGGGGCTTCCTCATCGACCGAAGTTACCCGTTGTTGATTCCGTTCGATAGAATCAACTAGGTTAGCTACATTGCTTGTTGGCCGAGTCCGAATTTCTTCATCTTCCGACTCATCATCCCAACAATGCTTGGATCTTTTCACTTTGTCATTTAGTTCGAGATCCCGTAGCTTGCTGCCGACATCCTCGTGTTTGACTTTGTATCTTTCCTCGTTCTCGGTAACAAATTCATCAAAAACAACATGAGGGCTTTCCTCCACGCAAAGAGTTCGATAGTTAAAAACTCGAAGGCTTTATCGACTCGGGAGTATCCTAAGAATACTCCTTGATCGATTTGCTATCAAAGACCTTCAACCGATCTTTCCCATTGTTGTGGATAAAGCAAGGACAAACGAAAACATGAAAATGAGAAATAGAAGGAATTCTCCCTTTCCACGGTTCGTAAGGCGTCTTCATGTGTTGCTTTGTGTCGGTAGTGAGCGATTCCGAGTGTAACGGGCGGTGTTAGTAGCATCGGCCCCAAAACTTTGAGGGTAGTCCGAGAATCTGCGAGGAGCGTTCTTGCTGCTTCTTTGAGTGTTCTGTTCTTACGTTCGGCAAGTCCGTTCTGGCGAGGGGTGCGCGCGCACTGATGTCTCGTGCTTTGAATTCCCTCTTTATCGCAGTATGTCTTAACTACCGAGTTTAGAAACTCTGTTCCTCCGTCTCGAGCGTATCTTCTTAATCTTGATGTTCTTTTCCACACCGAGTTTCTTCAGTAGATTAGGTAACTCGGTCGAACATCGATTTGTTGGCGATGAAGATGACCCAAGTATATCTTGAGAAGTCGCCTATGACGACGAGGGCATACTTCTTGCCTCTTATAGTCACTGGAGAGACGGCCCGAATAAGTCCATGTGAAGCGGTGAAGGATTCCATCGGTGGAAGGTGACGGAATAGGTGGATTGCTACTCTTTGTTTGCTTTCCCTTCGTGCACGCTTCACAATTTCGTCTTTGATAAACGATTCGTTGGGCGGTCCTCGACTTTAGAGTTCTTGACGAGCTTGTTCATGGTCTTGAAGTTCAGGTGGCCGAGTCTCTTGTGCCATAGCCACTGACTTGTTACTCGATTTAGTACGTGCAAGCAAGCAAGCCTCGGGTTACTGCGGTATTCCAGTTGCAACATAGATGTTCTTCCTCCGCGAACCCGATAACACCGTTTTTTCCCCGTAGATTTGTCAACAATATCACGAAAACCGGCCAAAGATTACTCGTTAAGATTATCACGAAATTGATCGATCGAAAGGAGATTATGTTGAAGTCCTTCAACATATGTTACTCTTGAACCGTGGTAGTCCCAATGTTCGGCGTTCCGTATCCCCTTGTGTAGCCTTTGGAATTGTCACCGAATTCAATTCCGAGACCATCTTCTTGTACGTAGTTGGTCGGCGAGGCTCTTCCGGTAGGTCATGTGTCTCGAGCAGCCGCCGTCCACTATCCACGGGTCCTTATGCACCCGCAAAACAGAGGCATTTTTAGGTACCCTTTGGTTCGATTGGGTCCTTACGGGTTAGTGGGTGATTTCGGAACCCATATCTGTCTCGGGACCTTAGAAGTTCCGAGACTTCTTCTTCCGAACCTTATCAGCTTTCTTCTCCACAGGACTTGGAGATACTAACTTTCTGCTGATAATTTTGGGTTCATGCGCTTTCTTCTTCTGAGTCTTAGCGCTTCTCCTGACCCTGGGCTCATAGTAGTACGAGCCGTCTTGAGCCGGGTGCTCATACGGTGGCTCCTTGTACTTGTTCGCCCATCCGACCTTCTTGATTCCCCCCCGAATTTGATCGCGGTGTCCCGGGGCTGGAACCTTTGGTCACCGCTTGTTGCTACTCGGGCCGAGGTGTAATTATTTTCTCGTTTGTTTTTCGCCCGAGGTGTGGTGTCGGCAGCTTGTACCTTTCCTCCGACGAACCTATCGCCCGGGGTTGCTTGAGCTTTTGGAGGTAGAAGCTTCGTGCCATAGCGCCTTCTTTCACGTAAGTTGACCGTTGAGCTCTAATCATTCTTTCAAGCTTCTCCTTAGCTCCCGTGTATTGTTCGGTCATCAATCCTCTCCGGACTTCGTCACTCCTTCCGAGTGAGTCATAGTCATTCTCGCACGTCCGTGAGCTTCGACCGAGCTTGGCTATTTCGGTCTCTTTCTCGAATTGTCCTTGGTCGGACCGAGATCTCGAGTCTCTTGAAGCCGAGACTTAGTCATAAGAGATTCAATCTCTTCCTTGAGTCTCGCAACTAGATCCACCGACTCGCTAGAGACCCGACAATCGAAGAAAGTCTCGATTCTCGGCCTTTACTTGTTCAAGTTCTCGGATGGTTCTGCTTGAACTCTCTGCTCACCGAATCTGTTCCTCTAGCGGATCGTCGTAGGCTTGTACCACATCTAGATGATCATCCGTGACCGAGCACGTGTCTTGTGTCTTTGTGTGAAGAAGAGGTAATAATGCGTTTAGAATTTACCTCGGCCTCTTCTCCGGCCATCGACGGTATTCGGTCGACTCATCGAGAACCGTCTTTGCGACCTCAACTGCGACGAATGCGGCTTCGTCTTCGAGAAGAATACATGAATGTATCCTCCTCAATTGAGTTGTCGGATATCTCTCCGGCTATATAGGCTCGCCGTCTATCGGCGAACTTCTTTCTCCTCGGCTCGCCGTTCGCTCTTTGAGCGGTCGAGAGTTCGGGACAATCGTACGATAGTGTCCCTCCTTCTTGCGGTTGTAGCGGTAGATGTTCTGCTTTGCTCTTACCAAATTGAGTCTTTAGACGGACCGGCAAGCAGACTCCGATTTCCCGTATTCGTAGAAGGATTAGATTCTTCCTTTTTATGATAGTCTTTCTTACCCGAGGAAGAATCTCGGTTGTATTTCCTCGGCTTTCGACTCTCTCCTTTTCCCTCCGATATTTGAGAGCCATCGGTGCTTAGCCGATCGGGGCCCGAAGTCTCGTGAAGACTTTGCTACCGATGTGGCCACAACTTTGCTTGAGGAAATAGGCTTGGCTCCGTATTGCTTGATCGTTGCCTTGAAGGCGTGGTCGAACCGTGTGTCGGTGGAGCGCTTAAGCACTTTTGGGGTAGGCTATGCTCGAATTCCTCCGATTTTAATTACGAAAATATAACATCGGGAGTTAGAGCATTTAGATCGTAGCGACGTAAATAAGTAGCAAATGGAAGCCACTTCGTCGGGGCAACGCTCTCAAGATCTTGGTGTTCATCTCCTTGTTGGTGAACGACCTCCCCAACCCATTGATAACATTAACTTGATTGGTGAATCTGACACTCAGCTCGTCAATGGTTTCAGTAGGCTCCATTGCAAAGGCGTCGAACTTCGAAGCTCTAGCTCGAGCTTGTTCTCTTTGATCCGAGGGGTTCCATGGCTCAAGTACTGCCCAAGGCGTCCCATAGCTCTTTCGCCGTTTTGCAATCTTGTACCCTTCCGAGATGTGAGTCACTGAGCGTAGTCAGTATGGCATTACGTGCAACTCGGTCAAGGTTGTGCAACTTCTTTTCTTCAGGCGTGAAGGCAGATTTGTCTTTGGGAACCTTAGCACCAGTTTGTGCTCCCACGCCTCCTCCAAAGCAAGAAATACTACGCTGTCGATCATGGGAATGATCGGTCCTGACTCTAGGACATCTGACATGCTGTCGTGGAGTGACGTTAGGTGTGCCTCCATACGTACGCGCCATACCGTATAGTTCTCTATTGAGAACATCGGCACCATCCTAATACCTGACATATCAGACATTGTAAGAGTAAGAGTATAAGGATGCTGAAAATATGCTTATGCAGTGAAAACGGTTTTCAGGATCAGTTCGAGAGGACCAGTATTTCAGAACCGGCGATCAGTTGAACACCGAATTCTCTGATACCAATTGTTGGTCCGGAGACGAAAAGTCAGGTGTAGAGGGGGGGGGGTGAATACACCTGAGCTCTGTTTCTTTTTCTCAGTGAAGGTCAGCTGAAGCTGATGTTTGCAACTGATGAACAGTGCCAAGTAAGCCTTCGATCACTGGGTCAAAGAGAGTCAGCTTCTGAGCTCTTCTACTGACTGATGTCAGTATTACGAAACTCAGTCGGAGACTGTAGTGCGGATAAGTGTTAGGCCCGGAGTCGTCTCTTTTGAAAACGCGTTTTCTCAAGTTAAATCTTTTGGCTGTGCACTTTATAAAATACGTTTTATGCAAACTTATGATTTTCAAGTCAGTTGGATGCAATGCAATAAAACAGTAAATGAACACAAGCGATTTAACGTGGTTCGGATACGCAAGATCCTACGTCCACGGTCCTGAACAAGGCAGGAGAACTTGTTGATTATTCTGAGCAAGCCTCGAGCGGGGATACTTGCACCTGGACGGCTCCCTCTAAGTTATAGTCCTTAGCGACTTTACAATCCAAACCTAAGTTTAGAAGGGAGGGAATATTCTCCAACTGAGAAGGAGTTCTTACAACAAGAACAATTCACTAAATGTGAACTCCTTCGGATCTAAGCTATGAATCTAGCAATGAGCTTAGTCTAGAGAAGATAGGGATCAAAGTGCTCTAGAGAGATGAACTACAAGAAGTGTTCTATGAAAACTAGTTCGTCTCTCGGATAAGCTTGAAGGTTCTAGAGCGTTGTGAGTTTGAATGATTTCCCTTGATTTCGCGTATATTCCTCTTGTCGAAATCTTCAAATCCTTCTCTATTTATAGTTGTGAGTTGTGACATATGTCCGTTGGAGACGACGATGCCACGTGTCACAAGCGTCCAAAGAAAACGGCCACTATTCAACTTTGTTGCAAGCGAGGCGGTTAATGCGACCGTTCATGAGAGCACTTTACTGTGTAGAGTAGGTAAGCGTTGTCGGCTTTTCATTGGTCGAGGTTTGTAGTTGGTGAGTGTCGAGTTGACCGTTCAAACTACCTCGTATGTCTTCTCGCCGAACATTTGAAGGGACTTTTAGTCTTTGGGTCGCTTTCTATCGGATACGGTACTTGAAAGTCTGTCTCTTCTTCGGTCGAGTCGTCGGACCGATAAAGTGAGCTTCGATAGTCGGTTGGTCGATCGCGAAGGTATACTGCTTGCACTTGGTTCTTCTACCGATGACCATCGGCCTTGTAGAGAATGCTTCTGCGAGGTCCGGGCCACCGATGCGGGATCTTAAACTGAGTTTGATATCAGCTGCTGACGAAGAATGCAAGCGATTACACTGATGACGTGGGGTTCTGAAAAGTATCTTCAGCAGAAGATCAGTTCAACAACTACCCCGTACAGGACTTAGACAAAATAATAATCATTACATCAAGTCTAACCTATACATCAGCTAATCCTATCGACACACTAATCTACTGATATCAGCTCGGTTTTGGGATCTTCAATTCCATAGTACTACTATGATTTCCCCCAATTTCTTTTAACCCTAGAACAGTTGAGTATCAATCTACTGACTCATATCCAACAGTTGGTCATGCCGATGAGAATGAACTTGATTCTAAAGAATGTGTGAAAGCTCTTTTGTTGGAACAACTTGGGATGTAAAACTTAGAAGTTATGGTGGTACTTATGTTTTTTATTGATATAGTAGTTGAACTAATATAGACGAACCTTTGTTTTGGTATATTTAAGTATTAGAAGTTATGCATATGTAAAGTGTTTTTCATGCAAATCAAAATTGGGTACTATGCAGATATATAAACACACATGTACATAAAAAAGGGATATACAAAAAAATTACATACCATAAGCATATAAATACACTACGGTATGCATGAAATATCAAACCTTGAACATGACTACGAAAAAACAGACAAAGAATACAACCAAACAACCGAAAATCTTAATTGGGAAAAAGAAAAGAGAAGATTACAAATTTACCTTTAATGAGGCTATTTATTCCTTTTTTGATTTAAATTTAAATGCTTTTGGGGATAAAATGAGAGCCTTAGATTTGCGAAATGAAGGGACGAGATCGGTTCTCGTATCTCTTTTAAGATTTGGATCTCATAATATCCATTCCCTATATATATATACTTCACTTATTACATATAAGTCCCCTACTTATATGATATTACATAATAACAAGAACAAGTATGATGGTTCTTGATGAAGAAAATTGCATGTAACAATACTCTGTAGAATCAGAGGCAAATCATTTCTCAACTAGCTTCCTCCTCATACTTATCTCGGGATATAGAGTAGCAATGAGAGCATCATAGTTTGGATCGTCACTCGAGGATCTGCGGCTGGCACAACGCGTGCGGCATCAACTGCTAGTTAGGAAATAAGAAAAACCTAGTCCTTATTAAGCAAATTATTAGCAAAAGAGCATTTTTCATATTAAGCAAATATCATAATGACATGTGGTATTCGTTTTGGTTTCTGACACAGTTTTTTGTTGCATAAAAGGTTGTTACACAAACTAATATTCCAAAAAACTGTACCTAAACATATTGGGCACTGCACTTCCTTGCATATTTCCGCCAACTTGACTACAACAAATCTGGAATGAAACAGCATAAGGTTTAAAAGTAATTCATATAAATTGTCAAATGGAAACATGACCTACTGGGTTAGTGCTAGCAACATATATATTTTTTTGTTTAGAGTGTCTTTTCAGCCTCATCACCAACATATCATGAGACTACCATAAGTCCATAACTAACAGAGACCTAAATCTTTAGTAAGCACAAACTACCAAGTTTCCAAACCTTATATGATCACATTTACTTTCAGCTACACCTGGATTTCTCATTAAGATGCCCAAACAACTTGACCCCACCATCAATTACTTTGTCCACACCAAGGAAATACAACATTTATTAGTTGATTATATGCCTAATGCCTTAGAATTAAACTGCAAGTGGCAAACAACGCCAAAGCCACCATGCTTGATTATGGGCAACAATTGAAAGGAAATATTGATGAGTTGGAATAGAGAACGAACCCCAAACATCACAATGAATAAGTTCAAAAGGAGCAGTTGTTTTTATTGAGCTAGATGGAAAAAGGTTGTCTATGGTGTTTAGCCAAAGACATATATTACAATTATCATTGCAAGCCCCCTTTACAGTAGGAATAAGGGGTTGCAGAATAGCTAGTCTAGAGTCTGATACATGGCCAAGGCGATAATGTCACAATTTTGGTGTTAGAGCAGAATTACAATGTGAAAGACTACTAGTAGAAAACAATGAAGTAGAGGGAGTGGGATGCAGTATGAAGAGCCCATTGTTTAGCTTAGCTATGCCAATCCTCTCCTTCCATGTACGATCCTGTATAATGCAAGAATCATCATCAAAGGAAAGAGAGAGTTTAGAAACTGTGATGAGCTTACTGGCAGAAAGTAAGTTCACATTGAAACTAGGCACACAAAGCACATCAGAAACTACCAAGTTTGGTAAAGGAGAGGCAGATCCAATCTGTGTGACAGGTAGTTTAGCTCCAGTAGGCAGCATAACGAACATATCAATTACTGCCGAAGGGTTATTTAGAAAAGAGATACTACAGACCATGTGATCTGTGGCCCCAGTGTCCAAGATCCAAGAACCATCACGTACATGTTTTGGCATTGCATTAGTGTGTGCAACAAATGAACAATAAGCATGATTACCTGAAGTTTGGAATTTAGCAGATGTAGTAGGAGTCAAGGGAGAGGAGTTGTGAGTGAGATTTTGGATGAGGCTAAGAAGGTGTTGATACTGATCAGAGGTAATAGAGGGGTTGGAATTGGAGTTATCACTGTTCTCCAGAGGAGCAGAAACCATATGAGCAGTAGGTGTATAAGAAGAAGTATAACCAAAACCAGAACCAGGAGCAGTGCAAGGTTTGAACTTAAATCCTGGCGGAAATCCATGCAACTTGTAGCATTTATCTTTGATATGGCCTGTTCTGCCACAGTAAGAACAAATAGGTACATCTCTCCTTGTATTGGAGGCAAAGTTGTTAGGACTACGGTAAGAAGGAGCCATAGATCCATGACAAGCCACACTCACATTCTCAGTAGAGGATTCACCACAAGATGTATTAGAACCTTGTCTAACCATCATAGCAATAGAATCTGTTGTACCAGAGGGCATCACACTCATACTCCTCTATTTTTCCTTTTGAAGAACAAGACTGAATATATGATTCAACTTAGGAAATGGACTCATCACTAAGATCTGACCTCGAATGGAAGAGAAACAATCATTCAAACTCATAAGAAATTTTAGAGAAACATTCTGCTCTTCTTGATCAGCCACAGCTTGTAAATAATTACAAGTACAATTTCTCATAACACCACATGTACACAGGACACTAGCAGTCAATTGACTCAACTCCTTCCACAAACAATCCAATTTATTATAATAGTTTGTCACATACATAGATCCTTGAGATGTAGAATATAACTCCTTTTGCAACACGAAAATGTGAGGTAAGTTACCTTGAGAGTACCTATCAAACAAGATTTGCCACATTTCTGCTGCAATTGAGGCATATAAGATGCATTGAGAAATTTCCTTGGTAAATGAATTCAAAATCCATGATTGTACCATGAGATTGCACCGCTCCCACGCTGCATAGCGCGTATCACCAACCGCGGGCATGAGCTATGTGTTAATCACAAGTAAGAGCTTGTTCTTCACACCTAGTGCAATTTTCATTGATCTACTCCATGAGTGATAATTATCCCCATTCAATGGTGGATTAACCAATACACTCGTTGGATTGTCACTTGGACTAAAATAAAATGGATGATTAACATCATTATCCCCACCTTGTCGTCGCCCAACCATGATTGCGTGATCTTAACAGAATTGAACCGACCAAAAACACAAAATTGGATAGATCAGCAAAGATAGAAGAGGATCAGAGCCACCACTAGATCTAGCGGTGCTCTGATACCATGATGAAATTTGGAATCAGAGACATGGAAATAATTTAAGAGAAATCGTGTAAAGCAATGGAGAAATTGATAGAATATTTTTCTTCATAGAAAGCTCGCAGATTGTAGAATAAAATAAATTGTACTCATTAGGAAAATGACCTATAATTTATAAATACAAGTGAGATCTAACAAACTACAACCGCTTGCATGTACTTGCACATGCTCTAACCATCCGGAAGCTTCTATAACTTGGTGTGCAAGACTGCCACGTTGGCAGCAGCTGGAGTAGTGCATGCAGCTTGGTGTTGACTCTCTTAATGATGAGCTGGATTCTCATACAAGGGAGAGGATAGTGTATGTTATTAAAAAATTAGGTGTGAAGAAATGTAGCGACAATAAACCAAATGTTAGTATAAATACCACAACAATATAACAAACAATATATGAGAATAGATTAGCGAAAATAACGAAATGCAAACCGAGGCAAGAGTTAGACTCTCTCTCCGCAAGACGATAATGCTCCGCTACTTGGTGCAAGCGGTCTATAGCACTCGTCTCCAAGATACAACGGTTTTTCATTACGAGTAGTTGCACTACTTCTCGTAATTCCGGCGAACTACTTGATATTTGGGACTAAGGAAATGAAAGTATGTGATGAAAGGAAACACAAATAAATTGGAAAATTGATTCTTAATAATCGGATGGAATGGTCTATTTATAGATTTGAAGCACCCATTCATAAAAGACATAACTCTTCACAAAGGTCGCAACTTTTCGTAATGGACACAACTTTTCGTATTGGACACAACTTTTCACAATAAGATGAATTGTGAATGGTTGCATTTGTTCAACTTCCAAGTACCTCTTGGCATGAACCAACATATCCCTTCATGAATCAACACATTCATTCATCATTTAATTTATGAAACAATGTGTCCATTCCATGAAGTAACGTGTCCATTCATCTAGGAACCAACGCATCCTTTCAAATAGAAATATTAAATGCAAATGCAAATGAACAAGTTTTCTAGGTTCTGCCCCAGGAGGGCTTCAAGTTCGTAGAAGTAAGCTTTCTGATCGGGCGTCGTTACGATAATTAAAATGGCCTCCAAACTTGAGTCAGCAAGTTTGTGGCAGTTCTGCCAGCTGTACTTCGCGGGCTTGTATCTTCTTCGTCTGAACTCCATTTTATGCGTCGAACATAGTTTTGGAAAGCCAACGAACTCAGCTTTCTATCGGTATAAGAATCGGTAAGTTTCGAGAAGGGACGAAGCTCCTAGGCTATTCTAAAGTTGAGGGTTCGGCACATCCCGGGGAGGATGGCGTTTCGGTAGTGCCTTTTCGTAGATCCGTAACTTCTTGATACGATCTCCCAATGGCGAACGGAAAAGTTCTGGAGATACTTTGAATGACAAGGTTCGATACGGTATAGGACTTGGGGTTTCCAGATTTGAGGTATGTTCACAAAGTATCTCTCAAAATGGGTGGAGCTAAGCCTCATTTCAATACTTAGAATTTTCACGGGTGTGGCATTTTAATCAAACGGCTTCTAGGCGTACATTCGAGCAGTACGTATCTCAGCGGTCGGGACTCTTGTTTTACGATCGAAGATATGCTCTTGGAATCCTTGTTTATCAAGGTTTGTGTGGATGCCAGTTTTCTAGAATTATGAGTTCGATTGGGTCATGAAAATCGGGTCGAAACTTCATCGCTTGCGCTTCTCGCCGGTTTGGGTGTTTTTGAGTAGGCTTTTTCCGAGGGGTATAACATTCTGGTCCGAACTCCAAATAACGAGAGGCAAGTTGCGTTGGAAAACCTGTAGTCGTGGCTTTACAACGGGTATGGGTTTCAAGGGGTTTTCGGAAAAACAAATAGTTGTGTTGGAAATGCTTCGGAACATGCTTGCTCCGCAGCTTTGAAAATCGTAAGGTAGTGCAGCTGAGCCTTCTTCGACGTCGAATAATTCCTTGGTCCGATCTCCGTTTCTACGAACCGATAGGTTGTGTTGAAAAGCTAAAGTACAAGGTTTGCAATGGTTATAGACTTTTGGGCATTGTTTTTCCCTATTTACTCCGGTCTGGAAATTGCGACGCTAATTTTCGCTAAGATGAACAGTTTTTCTTTCTGGAAGAAAAATATCGGGTTTTAGTGATGATTTTTGGGCGGGGTTTAACGTGTGGGTGTAACTCCTAAATCGAGAGTCCGTTTATCGAACTTGCGAGATGCGTTGGAAAGCCTATACAAGTGGCTTTCCGAGGTATGAGTTTCGATAGGTGTTAGTTGGTTTTGAGTGATCGGGAGTTGTTTGAACATAGCCGGTTCACTGCCGTGACACGGGCGATCGGAGTGCCATCTTCGGGGGATAACCGGGGTTCGAGGTCCGATTTACGAACAGTTTGCGGCGTTGCAAAGTTCGTATTATAAGGGATTATCCGAGGAAAGACCCGATATCCAAAGTTGAAAAGAGTACTCGAGTAACGGCTCGAGCCCTAGATGAAATTGGATCCGACAAGGATATGTTCCGGGATCGCAATAAAAGTGGATCCAACGAGGATGTGTTCGGGATCGCAGGAGTAACTAAAAGAACGCGCTAGGATTGACTATCTAAAATGTTATTTTATTTAACTACTTTGAATATGTCTCGATTCTTGAAAGAGACCTCCAATGGGGGGAAGATGAAAAAGATGAGCAAAACGCATACGTATGATGCATGACATCACAACGATTACATACGAAGAAGGGAATGACTACGGAACTTCTTAGAGGATATTCCTTATTGGGAAAAACCGTGTCTCCCGTCTTGATACATTGTGATAGTATGTCCGCAATAGGGAGAGCACAAAGTAGTATGTATAATGGTAAGTCTCGACATATTCGTCGAAGACACAATACCGTTAGACAATTGATCACTAGTGGAATTATATGTATTGACTATATGAAGTCAAAATACAATATTCGGATCCGTTTACTAAAGGTATCAATCATGATCAATTGTCAATCAGTTAGGGAATGAGATTAAAATCCACACTAAAAGAACGCTCTTAATGGTAACTCTACCATGATGATTGGAGATCCCATGAGCATGGTTCAAAGAGACAACTAAATTAAGAATGTTCAAGTTGTGCACTTGGAAACTAACAATCCATTCTCGAAGTTGCCCCAAGTGCAAACCTGTAGCTTGTGGTAAAAGGGTAAGCTATAAGCTTTTAATGATTCCTATAGCCTTATTGGTGGAGTATGACAGGATACTCTTTATAGGAGATCACCTATATAAGTGAGAAGTGTGGCCGCTTCAAATAGAAAAACACTTATGAATCCAAGATATGGTCCAAGGCCAAAATGGACACAACGTGAGAACGAAAGATATTGTATCTATTATTGTGTATATGTTATTGTCTTGGTTTACACAAAAAGCTGACCGGTTCAAGACATCGCGTTCACCGAGCAGCGAGTAAATCCGATAACATTATACTAAGGAAGGTTCGAAGCAAAAAACTACCTATCCTGATGCAATAATAGGTCATTGGGACTTTGGTTTGCATAACATTTTGCATTTGCATTTGCATTTAATAATCTAACTTCCAATTAAAAATTCGATAATTGAAAAAGATTATCGTCTTGCGATTGTTATTAAAAAATTAGGTGTGAAGAAATGTAGCGACAATAAACCAAATGTTAGTATAAATACCACAACAATATAACAAACAATATATGAGAATAGATTAGCGAAAATAACGAAATGCAAACCGAGGCAAGAGTTAGACTCTCTCTCCGCAAGACGATAATGCTCCGCTACTTGGTGCAAGCGGTCTATAGCACTCGTCTCCAAGATACAACGGTTTTTCATTACGAGTAGTTGCACTACTTCTCGTAATTCCGGCGAACTACTTGATATTTGGGACTAAGGAAATGAAAGTATGTGATGAAAGGAAACACAAATAAATTGGAAAATTGATTCTTAATAATCGGATGGAATGATCTATTTATAGATTTGAAGCACCCATTCATAAAAGACATAACTCTTCACAAAGGTCGCAACTTTTCGTAATGGACACAACTTTTCGTATTGGACACAACTTTTCACAATAAGATGAATTGTGAATGGTTGCATTTGTTCAACTTCCAAGTACCTCTTGGCATGAACCAACATATCCCTTCATGAATCAACACATTCATTCATCATTTAATTTATGAAACAATGTGTCCATTCCATGAAGTAACGTGTCCATTCATCTAGGAACCAACGCATCCTTTCAAATAGAAATATATTAATTAATTTAATAATCTAATTTCCAATTAAAAATTCTAACAGTGTAGGGCTAGATTTAGAAGCAGAACTAGATCCATAACAAATTATGCTCGTGTTTAGACCTTCTGGTCTGGTCCCTGATGCCTTTCCTCTTCTTCCGTGTGGACAAAAAGTTGAAGGGAATGTAGAGAATGTAAAGAATAATAATACGTCAGTGAACTTAACGTGGGTTTATAACATAATGAAAATCATTAATATTATAATTGCATCACTTTAGTAATTATATAGTTAATGGGTCTCTAATAATAATAAGGGCCTCATAATATAATTAATAATAACTGGATCACTTGTTTATCAATTAATTGGTCCAGCCCATTAATTTTAGATGAATTACCCCCACATTATTGGTGGTCGCTATTTTGCACCAAATAATCTTGCAAATTCTGAGAATTAATTCAGTATAGTAACAGTGTATTGAACACAGGGAACAAAGGACTAGACATGATATTTTCCTACTTAACTTCGGTTTCGGTTAGCAACCACGCAAGTTTTAGATTTTACTAAATTAAGAATTATTAAAAACTGATCTGAAATAAAAACGTATTAATTGACCAGTTGAAAGACATGTCAGAATATTCCACACACACATATTTTCAATCATCGGCACTAAATATTAATTAATCTTAAGAATCAACTAGTTATAAACCGTCGTAATTAAACTGTCACGATCTTCATTCCCACTCACTTAATCAGTAGCCGCCATGTTGGGCATCAAAACGTACTTCCCTAATCTAGTTACAACCTACATTGTTGGGCAATCAATATATTTAATAACTAGATAGCTTTATCAATCTAATGGAACCTAGTATATAAGCATACTCGTATGTTGGGCATCTAATAGTCTCCTACAGGTTTAATCCAATTACTCTTTCGAATAACATTGCTACTTTCCTAGCCTTATTCCATGAGAAACGATGGAAGTACTAAGTTAGCTACAAACTGCCCAACCTAGGGCGATCAAGCCTAAATTACTAGCCACAAATAATTAAATCAGAATTAACCCGAAACTCTTTTAATTAATTATAAGCATCTAAGCCTCATGTACTAACCACATGTGTGTTTCACATCCCGCGGGACCACTAAAAGTTTAGCTACTCATGAAAACGTCCCGACTGCTCAACCAAGACACTTTGCAAAATAGAACAGTAAAATTCGTAACCCTAATACTAGCATGCACGGAAATAAATAACTAACAGAAAATAACGAGATATGAACTGAAAACTAAAGTCCGAACTGAAATTAAAATACGAAACGAAAGCTAAAGAACGAGAGTATCGATCAAGTCTTCGATCTCTCCTAACAACGACGGAAATTGAAAGCTACGGAAATAAAGTGTATCAAACGAACGAACATAAAAACTAAATCTAGGTGTTCGTTTTTTCCTCTCAACTCTCGAATTGCATGGAAATCGGATCTTTGGTCTTCTTCTTCTCGGCGAAAATGGAAGGAATGGGTATGCCTAACGAAAATTATGAAGTATCGGGTGTGAGAAGGTTATCAATTCCTGCGCTTGTCATCCTTTATGATAGGGATGAGACGACTACTTGGGAGATGTACATATTTACCAAAATTATATATCACAACGATAAGACATGAAAACTTAGACCATGGAAAGAGATCCTCAGTCACACAGACCATAAACTTTTCAAACAGTCCGATTTCGACTGATTTTGACCGATTTTTCATAGAGGATCCAATTTCTATCTTAGGGCCCGATTTTGACCATTCCTTTCATGTCTGCCATAAACACATGAAATATCGAGCACAATGTATAATAAGGATAAATAGTAACATTCCCCATCTTGAACTTGACTTGAAGAAAAATAATGGATATCAATGTTTAAGTCATGCGCGTATGTCCTAAACATGAAAGTTTGTCTTAATGACTCGTATATGGAATGTCATGCATGCATCAACAGTCTCAATAATTCAAAAAAATAGACATAAATCAGATTTATTAGATAATATATATTATACATAATATACCTATTAACATAGTAATAAACTTAGATATATTAAACATAATCTTAATTCTATTGACAATTCATTCGTGTATTGAGTAATTCGCCAATTCCTGAAATAAATTAATGAAATCATAAAGTTTTGTCCTAAAAATTATAGATTTCTAACATGAAAAATATATTACTCATTCCATCGCAATAAAACTTATCATAATCAAGAATTCATTTAGTAGTAACATGAAAACTCTTGTTTTTCAATCTACATGCATATTGATAAAATATCTGGCACATGAAAGAACAAATTAGCAAATCAATAGTAATCGTAACCTAAAAATCCTATATTTTTAAGATGAATGACTTAACATATGATACATCCCATTAAAATTCAGCATGATCGAAAACAACATAAGGAAAACATGAATAATAATTTTCCTATCAAACTCATGTACATGCTGACAAAAATTGGCAGATTATGAAGAATAATTTTTAAAAATTAATTATCATATTTTAAAATTCTAAAAAAAATAGTATAGTATACTAGACATACCAAGGAAGATTCTCGTAAATTTTCACGATGATATGATGACGGAAAGATGTGTAAATAATTCTTGAAAAAATTCCTAGATATGCGGGCATATTTCCGAAAATTTTATGAGAGACTCTATTATAATCGACTAAGAGTATTTATTGGTCTAGAAATAATTATGTAGGGATCTCTAATCATAAAAGGTATCAAATATATTTTATCCATAATTATTTTCCTACTTATATCATTTAAATAGAATTTAGTCTATCACTTACGATACAATCATAGATAAATTCGGATATAGATGAACACAATTAGATTTAATCCTAAATAAATAAATATTATTCTTGAGTCATAATTCTAACATCATTTCTATCTCAATATTAAAAACATATAATATATATATATATATATATATATATATATATATAAACACATGCAAAATCCAAAAAAAAATTAATGAAAAATAATATACATGCATAAGTTTTTTTTTTTTTTTTTATTTTAAACTAAAACATGGATGAATACGTGTATTGAAAATTTGAGGCGTTACATGAATTTTCCTCAATTCAAATCAATCCCGCTCGTGTAAAAGCAGTATGTCGTTATAGGTGCCTGCGAAACTACTGATTCCTCTATCAAATTAAATTACTTATTGATTTGATTAGCAAGATTCGTGGAAATGACTAGACAAGAGGGCGGCGTATCGGTAGACGTAGTCATAGACGCTTGTTTCTGAGGTTGTCGGCATGGGTCTTCATGAAGTTGATGAGTTCGCCCTCAACTTCGCGACACAATGGTCCGAGTTCAAGGCCCCGTGAGTTGCTTACTATTTTCTTCACGTATACTCACACCACATGTATCTGTATGTTATGTAATCATCTATTCTGTTCTAATTCTCCTTAAAATTAATGTAATTGTTTGATGTGATTATTGCCTTTAATATTGGTATCCAATTGGACCAATTTTGTCGGATTTCTTCATCATTCTCACATCAAAGTATATGAGGACCTTAGTTGTTTGCAACTTTTCTATATTTCAGAATTTTGATTTTGTTCGTTTTCTTGTTGTCATATATGCTCAATGATCATCATATGATGTATTGCACAAATTGTACATGCTCATCTGGACGTGGACTTGTTCAATTGATATGCGCAAATCATGCTATCTGAACTAGTTTCTTGGTTATTTTTTATGTGAAAATTATTCTTCAATTTTGTGGAGAAAACCTCGCTTAATACTAGGTGTTCGGATTTGATATGCTAATGGAGGTGTAGAGATGTGATTTCGGAGTCAAATCATAAATGCTTGTGATAGGCTGGCTGATATATGGTCCCTGAAGTGCTAGGGCAAGTCCAGTTAGACGGCAACATGGAGTCTTTCTCATTGTTTATAATTCTGTTTCTCAAGGACTTCATTTCAGCTCCATTGTCATATGGCAGGTGTGACCATTAACCTGAGTAAATCTGTTTGTTACTTGGAGTTGAGCTTTGTATAGTTTATACCAATGACTTGAAACGTTCTTCGCTGATGTAGCCGCATGTAGACAATGATATTTGAGAGTCTAATTCAATGCACCTCTAGTTAACATGGCTCGATTTCACTGCAGGTTCCTCCAAGAAGAGCTGCCAGAATCATTGTCTCATGGAGAGTATGGAATCAAGCAACCCTAATATTTCAGCAGTTCCCTCTAAATTTTATGGCTGTATGATTCTCATGACTTCCGTATTATAGTTGCTCTATGTGGTTTGTAGTACTATCATTTAATTGAAATAATTTCTTATTGCTGCTGGATGCCTGGACAACCTTTATATTACCCGGATTGGAGTCAATTATAGTAACCAACATTTGAGTACTACTCAAAGGCTACCCATCTGAACTTCCAAATCATTCTAATGAGCAGATTCATTTTGGTTCTCGGTTTTTCTCCATTTGAAAAGGCTCTGTATTTGATTTGTCTTATCACTACTGATGATGGATCGCAGACATCTGGTGTTTTTTTCTCATAAACAAGGTGTGATTCTTACAAACACTCGTGGTGGTAAATATTTCATCTCGTTTTGTTCCTGTTCAATTAAGTATCTAATTCATGCTTATACTACAACTATACCTCGTCATATTTGTTTGAAATATTTCTTGCGTAGTTTCTTTAAGTAAAGAAGTCGGAAATATATTTGGAGAACATGAACTGTATGATAGCATTAAAGTCCTTGACTAGTTTTACATTCTCTATTTATCAAACCTGTTTCTATCTACGCTGGATTTTTGCTTTTCTGTTCCATTTTCTGACTGAAGAAAGTTTATATGCTTTTTGATATATTCTCTTTTTTTCTTCTCATTATTTGTGCTTCCGACCTTCTGCATCAAGTTCTAGCTTAGCACTATTTCCATCCGCTTGACTCGGTGTGGTTGTGATAGCTAAAGTAATTGAAGCTGCTATATCTGAAGTAAACTGAACGAGCTCGTGCGAACAATTACCAGCAATGCTTGACACAACTGCTGCAGTAGTGGTTTGCATGCTTGGTCTCATCACAAGGTATATGTTCTGCATGGACAACCAAGGAGTCACATGCGTCTATAATCTGGATCTTTTTTCATCTTTGTCCACCTGCTTGCTTCTATTTTGGCATGTTCGCCTTAATTTTCGCAATTAAATAATCCCAGCAATGCCAAGCATGGTGTAGGAATAGCTGGATTTGAACTTTAGCATTCAATGTGCTGCTGATGTGGAGCGTTTCGAGGAAGTGGACGTAAGACGAGCTCGGACTCGAAGAGATCGCGAAGACGACGAGAGGGAGAGCAAGGGCGTGCATGAAGATGCGGGCTGCATGCTTTCGATAGGATGAGTCGAAAGCTTTATATTTTCCTATTTTATTTATAATTTATATTAGGATATTTTATTATTTTGGGCTTGTTTTTATATTAGACTTTTTAATGTGGATATCCATCTTATACTATAAATATAGGATGAGAACCCTAGTATTACTCATGTTTTTGGAATTGGATTTTATTGGGCAAGACTTGACGTCTTGAGTGGCGAAACCCTTCGGTTTCGTAGGAACCTTTTTTTTTCGAGTTGCTTTCGTTTTCTTTTGAATTGCTATTCAATTTTGTTTTCTATCTTAATGATGAAGTTGGTTGAATTATTATAATTCTTTTCGGCACAACAGCATATCAACGATTTGGCTTGTGAGGAAGGCTCGAGTTTGGTAATTATCCATTGTCGGTGGCATTGATTTCAATTTGGGGTTAGTGGATTCTCAAGTGCAATTTCATATTCTATATTATTCATCTGCGTGAGTATTCAATTGGAATGCATCTGCGTGGATTGAGAACCAAATTCGTCTCGTCTCGTCTTCCACTGTGGTCGCTAGAAGGAACGAGAGTCGTGACGGCTTGTTTCGTAAATTGATAACGTCTTGAGTGGGCGAAACCCTTCGGTTTCGTAGGAACCTTTTTTTTCGAGTTGCTTTTGTTTTCTTTTGAATTGCTATTCAATTTTGTTTTCTATCTTAATGCTGAAGTTGGTTGAATTATTATAATTCTTTTCGGCACAACAGCATATCAACGATTTGGCTTGTGAGGAAGGCTCGAGTTTGGTAATTATCCATTGTCGGTGGCATTGATTTCAATTTGGGGTTAGTGGATTCTCAAGTGCAATTTCATATTCTATATTATTCATCTGCGTGAGTATTCAATTGGAATGCATCTGCGTGGATTGAGAACCAAATTCGTCTCGTCTCGTCTTCCACTGTGGTCGCTAGAAGGAACGAGAGTCGTGACGGCTTGTTTCGTAAATTGATAAAGCTCATATCGTGATTTATTATTTTGTTTTCATCAATTAGTCCGACCTACCGGATCCGACGGTGCATGGTTGAAACGAGAGCCAGCCGCAATACTTCAACAACTATGGACGGCCGCGTTACGGCGTTGGAGGAGAAATTGGAGTTGTTATCAACGACATCGGCAAAAACTATCGAGACGCTCGCATTGATGCAAGCACAATTGGACACGCTAGTGGCAAGGAACAATCATCGTCCAGAAGGACCGGAGATGGGGCGAAATATACCACCGCCGTTGCCCGTTTTTAACGGGGATGATCCTCTCGGGTGGATATCTCGCGTTAACCACCATTCCGAATTGTATGGCTGTACCGCGGCACAAAGACGTCAGCTTTTAGGGGTGGCGATGGAAGGCCCGGCTCTTAATTGGTACGGATGGTTTACTGCGGAGGCACCTGAATATACTTGGACGGCGTTCTCCCGAGCTCTTGCAGAAAGATTTGATGAAAGTTGCGAAGGAAGTGCCTTCGCGAAATTGGCGGCACTAAAACAGACAGACTCGGTCTCTGAGTACATTGACCAATTCACGCACTTAGCCAATCAAGTACAAACTGTGCCGAAAGAGAACATACTTAGTCTATTCATTATGGGGTTGAAGGATCAAATTCGTGATCAAGTATGGTTTATCGAGCCTGCCGATTTCTCGACAGCCATTAAATTGGCTAGGAAGGCAGAGATTACGGTTCGCAATCAAACATGTACCTATAGTAGCAAGGAACCATGGACGCCGCGGAAACCGGCGCTGCAGTACGCGCGGCCAGCTCCACCGACGCCACCGACGCCTCCGTTAGCCTTACCCGCCCCCCCTGCCGGGGCGAATAATCCACGGCCTGGAGTAACTCGCGCTCCGTTCCGTCGCATGACGGAGACCGAGAGAGAAGAGCTTCGACAGAAAGGTTTGTGTTTTAAATGTAAACTGCCGTATCACCCCACAAATCATGTTTGTGCTGTTAAAGATTTGCGGATTTTGATGGTGGATGACGATGATATTGAACATTTGGAGTTGGAGGAAGTGGTTTTAACGGAGGGGGGTAATTATGAAGTGTTAATTCCAGTCGAGGAAAGCGGACCCAAGGCACAAAAAGGAGTTATTTTTAATGCCTTGTCCGTTCTTGGATTATCGGGTTCAGAGACTCTTAAACTCAAAGGTGTACTAAAGGGGAGAGAGATCACTATTTTAGTGGACAGCGGAGCGTCACATAATTTTTTGTCAAACAAGCTGGCTACGGACTTAGGGTTGGATGCGAATAAAAGTAAAATTGTTCCTGTGCGGTTAGGCAATGGACACCGTGTTTTTTCGGAAGGATTGTGTCAAGATATATCTATACAATTTGAACCGGGCTCGATTTCCGTGGACTGCCACGTGTTTCCGCTTAGCGACGTAGATCTTATATTGGGGATTGCATGGCTCAAGACATTAGGCGAGTTGCGGGTGAATTATGACCGTTTATATATCATGTTCGAACTCAATGGGCGACTTGTTAAATTAATGGGAGACAGAACTCGTGGGCGTCCTCTCGAAACAGTGCAAAATTATTACAAAAATGGGAGGATGTGGAAATGGCGGTTGAAAAACGTACTTCGACAATTACGGCTGAAGTTAGCAAGGGCGCAGGATAGAAGATGGTGGAAAAATCGCGGGGAGGAGGAGTTTTCGGGGGTGGAATTGGGGAATTTTCGGCGGCAATTTTCTCATTTTCGCCTTGAGGACAAGGCCGTTTTTGAGGGGGAGGGAGTTGATGTGGAGCGTTTCGAGGAAGTGGACGTAAGACGAGCTCGGACTCGAAGAGATCGCGAAGACGACGAGAGGGAGAGCAAGGGCGTGCATGAAGATGCGGGCTGCATGCTTTCGATAGGATGAGTCGAAAGCTTTATATTTTCCTATTTTATTTATAATTTATATTAGGATATTTTATTATTTTGGGCTTGTTTTTATATTAGGCTTTTTAATGTGGATATCCATCTTATACTATAAATATAGGATGAGAACCCTAGTATTACTCATGTTTTTGGAATTGGATTTTATCGGGCAAGACTTGACGTCTTGAGTGGGCGAAACCCTTCGGTTTCGTAGGAACCTTTTTTTTTTCGAGTTGCTTTCGTTTTCTTTTGAATTGCTATTCAATTTTGTTTTCTATTTTAATGCTGAAGTTGGTTGAATTATTATAATTCTTTTCGGCACAACAGCATATCAACGATTTGGCTTGTGAGGAAGGCTCGAGTTTGGTAATTATCCATTGTCGGTGGCATTGATTTCAATTTGGGGTTAGTGGATTCTCAAGTGCAATTTCATATTCTATATTATTCATCTGCGTGAGTATTCAATTGGAATGCATCTGCGTGGATTGAGAACCAAATTCGTCTCGTCTCGTCTTCCACTGTGGTCGCTAGAAGGAACGAGAGTCGTGACGGCTTGTTTCGTAAATTGATAAAGCTCATATCGTGATTTATTATTTTGTTTTCATCAGCTGCTCTGGAGCCAGTCTTGAAGTTCTCCGAGATATTTGATTGTACAGATATTTCAGCATTTTTTTAGTACATGCATCATACGATTTTGAGTCTATGGAGAGATAATTCACGTGATATAAGAGTATAGAGAAATGGTTGCCTGAAATTTAATTATTGTGTGCTTGCATTTGAGATTATGTTTAAATTATACTGCTGTTTTCTTTATTTCCGGATATTAGCTTTGGACCCATAGAAGCATTAATGGAAGTCTGAATACCTTTAAGGCTTTGCTTTATTTGATGCTAAGGATCTATGTCTTAACTCATTTTCTGCAACCAAGCTTAGAGATATATATGATAATTCTTTAGTAGAAGATGGGTAATTGATAAAACAACTCAGAAACCTAAAGCAAAAACGAATGCTTGGCAGCATCCTTAGGGATGAGATGCATATATTCTCACACCAACTAAACCACAAGCACAATAAATGGATGCAGTCTATGTTATTTGCTGCTAGTTACAAAGCATTTAATTGATACAGATTGAGCTGATTTCTTGTGGAAAGAAATCCAGCAATTGACAGAAGATAGAGAGCATACCCAGTCCTCAGGACTCATTATAAGTCCCTCCTCATTAGAGACTGAATTATTTAATTACATCTCTTTTCAGTGAGAATCATACGAACTCTTGCGGCGTCGCTCATTGTGCCCTGCCAAACGCCTGCGACAACTTCTCTTAGCTTCATCGAACTCTGATAGTTCATGAAACCTGCACATGATGGTGAGATAGCGAATTCTGAACATGATGCAGATTGAATTTTGCCATCTTTGCACATAATTCTGTCCTGCCTAAGTTGTTGGATAGATTGATCATGATAATTTATTAGGTGTTTATTTAGTAGTTGAGAATTATAGTGTACAGTAGCCATAGATGAATGCTCACTTATGTTGTTAATGTGCTTTGGTTTTCTTTATCATAATCTTTATCTTATTAAGTATGTGATGTTGTTAATGTGCTTTGGTTTTCTTTATCATAATCTTTATCTTATTAAGTATGTCTTAGCTTTCTTAGCTAGAAGAGCTAGATTTCAACTCTAATCAATTATTACTCTTCTCTATGGAAGTGTAGTCTTCCCATCTAGATTCCTTCATATATTACTTCCATTTGTATTAGTTAAAAAGTAGATGGTTTGCTAATTGCTACTATGCAGGAGTGAAAATTAACTGCAAGTTGTAGGGAAAAAGAACCTGCTACACTGCTGGCAGAAGCGTTGCCTGGAGCCGGAAAGAACAACCACTGCAGCCTTGGCATGAAACTCACAAACTTTATGGCGGCGATGGTAAGGCTTGGCATCAGCCATATCAGCAGTGCAGTCTTCCGCCTGACAAGAACGCAGTGTCGAGCCTCCTGCACCGGACGCCCTTCTTTTGGAGGGAGTCAGTGCTTCTTTCTTCTCACTATCCTCTCCGGTATCTTCGTCATCTTCACCTTCCTCGTCGTACTCAGGTAGCTTCTCAAAGCTCTTCCCTTCTTCCATTCCTTTGGCTAGTAGAAGTGAATGCTCGAATAATAGGAAAAAGATGAAGAAAGTGAGTTAAGTGGACTTGACTGTTGAAAAAGAGAAGAGGAATAGGCCAGGACTGGACCACAGGTACTACTTATACCATCATTTTTTCCTCAGAATGCCTAGTCTATTTTTGTACTCCCCCCGCCCCCCCCCGGGCGCGGCGGGGGCGCGGGGGTTCATGAAATAAGGGGGGGGGGGATAATAGTAGGGGGGAAAAAATATATTTTTGTGGTGTTATTATTATAGAAAGTGGGGGTATTTGTTTTTATGTTAAAGATTGCTAAGATTATGTGATGGTAGGGGTCATATGCAATGCAACTCTGTTGTCGTATAAGATAAATTTGAGGCCATTCTTTGTCTTGCAATCAAACTCGAAAACTTTTATGTGACCCCACATCAATTTCTTTGATCTAAAGCTTCTAGTCTTACTGTTACTAGCCATCTGCCTACACATGCATTTACCGTGATTCCTCTTCTTTTTTAGCTTAACTAACAGTCTAACACTACCGGAGAACGGTTAGGGAATTGGAATTGCATTCATGCCATTGCATTTGCTGATCTTACAAGCTTAAATCTTACCTCCAACTATCAACATGTGGAACAGAAACAGAGGAAAGTCTTCTTTCCTTCCTAGTCTTTGATTTCTTCAATTCTTCTTAGTTACCAAAACATTTAGATTAAGGTGTTCAATCCTTATTAGGGTAGATTTTGAAAATAAAGTAATAGTTCAATTCTTATGTTGGTATTTGAGATTTAATGATTATCATCATGAACTTAACTTATAAATAAATAGATTCTCTAATTGTTTTAGATATGCTTCTAAACCCAGTCCAAGGATCAGTCAATGCTTCAAGACCTATTTTGTATTCTCCATCGTTTTATATCAATTTCTTTTCATTTTTATATTATTTTTTATTAATGTCTTTATTGGGTTCCAAGAATCCATCCGTCGCATTTCGAAGTTATAAACCCTAATATCTTCTTAATTGAGCATACAATGGTACTAGCCTGTGCTGTAAATTCTATCAATTTATTACAGCACCCAGTAAATGATTTCATCCTTGTTTTGGTGGTCGTTGTCCAAGAGGATTCCCACAATTTTTTATTTATTTTTTATATAAAGGAATAGTCTGCAAACCGCACAGGGTAAACTTACTCCTGTACAATAGTCTGCAAACCACCGTAAAGTGACAAGTACACATAGTAGCGTGTTCAGTAGAAATTGAAGGTAATGGGACATTCCCACAATTTGTTATTACTTATTAGGTGCTTGGCAGGAAAGTGATAAGTTCAATAATGAACACTAAACAATTTACGCCCCACTCATGTCCCGACACGTGTTATCATCTTGCTATTATAATGATTTGTCTTTCGGTAAAAAAAGCTCCCACATCAATTTTTGGATGCTGGGCAGCCAATAGATTTGAAGCAAAGTGGGCACTTAGGTTTTAGAATTCAATGTCTTGGTACAAATACTAATAAATTTTGTTAGGTCGTACAGTTGTGAATGAATTGGTCCACATGTGTACGAGACCAGCCTTTTAGCTTCTGGCACGTCCAAACCCTTTGATCTCTATTGATGGACAGTTCGGTACTTACGTTGTTTTGTCGACACAAAGGTTGTCTTAGCAAGGGCGCATGGCTTGCCCTTAACCACATTGGATTCAGCTGTCCCATCTCCTATCCTACTTCACTGTGTCTTCAAGACCACCTAGTATACAATTATCGGAAAAATTGAGCTATGATCCAAAAGTGATGATAACATAATGATAAATTTAGTTTGGATTAAATTAAGCTATGTGAGATTGCAAAACATAGTAATAATTTTTTTTTTTTTTTTTTTTGTGGTGTCTAGCTCTGGCTCTATTTATCGTCTCTTTATCATCATTATGGGCAACGTGATTATTCCATAATAGTATACAGTCATCATCAATGGGTGAGTCAGAATTCGAAAGCGATTATAGCATAGTTCGAAAATGATTATAGCATAATGATGGATTTAGTTTGGATTGTATTGAGTTTTGTAGGATCGTGACACATTGTAATAAGCAGGTAGGCCCTCACAGCCTCACCTGCTTTAGGCCTCTGCCGAGAACAGGGCCTCTGTTATCGGAACTATTTTTATGGTTGAGACCAAACTTCATATTTTATCTTCTTTTCGTAAAGAAATCATTAAGAAACAACTTGATCTAGTGGTAATAGTAATTGATTTTCAACGAGAGATCACTTATTCAAAATCAACATCTCACATTTATAGTTATATTTTTCTAACGTAGCAATTAATACTCGAACCAAGGTTATTTAGCAAACCTCACAAATGCTTTTCCACTATGCCTAGGTTACTTAATGTATTTTTTTATATAATAGGGTAAAATATATTCACATATCTTGCTTTTAGGCCCCAAAATTTTTAAAATGCCCTTGGTAATAATTTTTTAATGTTTTTGTGGTGCCTAGCTATGCCTCTACTCGTCATCTCTTTATCATCATTTAGGGCAATGTGATTATTCCAAAATCTTTGAGAATCAGATGTTTATTAAATTATAGGGCTGATTTAGTCGTTCCTCTGTTGTATTACTTGTTTCTTTTATTCTATGTTTCCTTGCATTTTTGTGGTGTATGCTTGCTACCTGGCTTTTTATAGATGGGGCTTTTTTGTTATTTTCTTAATTTTTTGGCCTACAAATTTGAAAGATGTAGTCATATAGAGCAACATGGAAGCTTTGCTCCAAACGCCCATTGGACATAATACCCTTAAATTTGCAAAGTGAATTTGAAGGCCCAAATCCGACCTAACTGGGCATGTAATTGGGCTGTAAGTGAAAAATATCTCTCTCTCTCTCTCTCTCTATTTTCGAACTGCTTATAAATAAACGGTCAATATTAAACTCGATTTAATTTATCGAGTATCAACATCAATGCATACATCCTTTTGCCATTAATATAATCTTCATAAATAGAATGTATGAAAGCTAATTGATTTTAAACACGCAATTAGAACTATTCAATCACCCAAGATTCGGAGGACCACAAATCCAAGATGGAGACTTGTGGTCCCTGTAGTTTGGCAACCAGCGCATATATTTATGAATTTTCTGGACAAACCTTGTCATAGTAAAGAATTAAAGATTATATGATGTTGCGTCCAATAGGGTCTAATTATAGCATTAAGTATTTCTATTAGTGTCTTAATCCCTAGATTAATTGTCTATGCTATACCAAACATAATCCCCATCACTCAATTTTTATTCTCACACCTAAATATATTATCCCCGAATATATTATCATACCTTCTTGTCTATTAAATAAAATATTTTCATAGTACCTTCAACTAACAATTTAAATTAACCTAAAAACGTGTTTAATAAAGTTTGCTGTTTCTTGCTTTCCTGTCTTCACTGCTTTGTCCTCTGCTTTAAAGCCAGAGTTGTTAGTTGCAAATTGAAATAGTATTTGATTATGTTATGTTTAATCTAATTCCGTTGAATTAAATAAGTGCAAAAATATTATTTTTGAAGTCAACAGAGAAATTGACAACTTGGGTTTGTTGTGGAGTCTGAATATGCTTGTCCTTATTGTGTTCTTGGTGCAATTTCATTTTTATCTAATTCCATTCTGGGTGAAGTCTCGATGAAGAAAAATCTTGATATGATGTGCGCTGCATTTAATCATGCATGCGTGAGACCCCACAACAAAAATTCCACGTCTTTTCGGTCGTATAAATAATATATATTTATTTCACTATGTCATCCGCTGTTTGAGTTTGACTTGTAGCCATTTTCGAATGTTTAGACTCTCGAGATTTCCACAAAGAATTTGTGTACATAATCAGCTAGTTGAATTATTTGAAGATCCACTAACCGGCTGGTAATAAAATAAGTCACTAAAATGGTCGAGCCGTGATTGATTTGATTATATATAATCAGATTATGTTTGAGAGAACTTATAAGCAATTTATTTGAATTTATGTTATGTTTGTTATAAATTGATAATAACAGTTTATAAAATAAAAATGCTATGTAATAAGTGTTTGTTTTAGCTGTTTTTTCAAATGGGGTTTAAATTTGCATCTTTTTTGTGTGATAAGCTTTGGAATTCATTCAAAACATAGTGAAAATTCGAGAGGATCAAAGAGATTAAGATATAGAGTTTATGTTTCTTTATCTTTCTTGATGTTGAAGTGGAGGCTTTTTTTTTATGTATTACATATAGAAATGAATGCATGATTTTGTCTTCCAACATTTTTAACACTTCATTTTGTCAAGAAAAGGGAGTTCTATATTATTCTATTCAACTTTTCTTATACAAATTACGTAACAACCATTCAAATATTTTATGAGTACATATAGCGGAAAACATTCCATCATAGTAATTGAGTTGTACTACTAAAGTCATATATTTGGGCTGCGGGAGCCACTCTCGACATTCCAATTAATGCTTAAAATAGTTGAAGCATGTGGACTAGTTTTTGACTCGTGCACTAATCCCCGTGCATTATTGAGAATTGAGTTGTTGGGTAGTGGGTATGAGTTGTGCGACTCAGTAACGTGTGATAGTTATTTTTTAAAATAATTTCTAACTTTCATATATAGTAATTTTACTAGAATATTGATCTGCAATATTGTAATCAAATCTTAGTATTATGTGTTTGGGACTTAATATTTAGTATTAGAACCCACAAAGGTTTAGGTGTACCATAATTGTGTATCCTTGTTTGTACCACACCACAAGAATATCGACATGTGGCGCTTTTCATTCAAAATAGTGGGTCAATACGTCATATGTCGACACTCTTGTAGTGTCGTACACACAATGATACACAATTATGGTACACACAAGCCGCTCTGATTATAACCACTTGGTAGTGGCATTTGGACCCCACTTTCATATTGATTCTACTCCCCCGCTATTAAGGGTTTTCCACTATTTATGTCTCGTTTTAAAAATAGACTCAAATAAATGAACAATTATCTAAATAAGTAAGGATCCCACTATTTTATACTTCATCCATCCCGTTATTACTGTTCCCTTTGGTTTCGGCACAGAGATTAAGAAACTTTGTTTAATTATGTATTTTATGAGTTTTAATTATATTAAGAAATGAATACAATTTTTTAGGAGTTGTTGGTGGAAGAAATGAAAATTTATCCAAATTTGTGCATAACATAGTTGAGGCAATCGATTTTTTTTTCATATTGTATTTTAAGAAATAATCTTAGTTTTCTAAAAAGTTCAAAATCATAAATTTTCGAATACGGAGTGGAACGAAAATTGTGTGAGAGATAGATTTTTGGAGAGGGAGTATGATAATGTGGGGATGAGTGTTAAGAAGAAGGGATCCACTTCATTTTTTGTTTAAGAGTATTTTTTGCTATTTTAAGAAAGAAGATAGTAATAGCGGGGCAACCCAATTAAGAAAGTAGGATAGTAATAGCGGGACGGATGAAGCCTTTTTATTTCTTTAAATAAGCCGTCTTAATCTTCGTACCCAATTTCAAAGAGACATAAATAATAAACGGATTAAGTATTAATTTTGCATGTAGTTAGCACAACAAATGACATGTGGGTTTGATGTTTTATTTACTTTGGGAGCTCAAGCAGTAAAAAAAGTGAGATGTTGAAAAAGACTAGTGGGTAGAAAGTTGCTGTCTGGAGAACCAAAGTGTCACTTTAGCATTCTGGGTCACGTGGTTCTCGCGTGGGACAATTGGGAAGTGGCGATAATTGTATGATAAACGGTAGCTAATTAATGAGATGGAATCGACAAGTTAATTAACTTTATGCTGATCATATATATCTCTATATTTAGTATATATTTCTGTTATGCATAATCTGGCATTAAGTAAATAGTGTTTTTTATATTTCTTGTTGAAAGAGATGGATCTTGTACTCGATGTCGAGAAGAGAAATGAAGTTATATAAATGATAAAAAGACAGTTGATATATAGATTGAAGGTAGTAGAATGGGTTGGGAGCACATGGGCATGGTGGAAGGAGTTTGGTCCCCCAAGGACAAAAGATATTAGGGATCGTGCACGATGAGTTTCTTTCATTGTTCGCCACTTTGGAGGAATCTATCTTGTCGCTTTGCCACTCCCCTTGGCCCTCTTCCCATCTCTGATTTGACCAATACTCTCTCTCTCTCTCTTGCATGAAATTTTGTTTTTTACATCTTATCATTTTTGTTTGTATCATTTCATTAGTCTGGTTGGATTTGGTCGTCTATACTCCCACAATCTCATTAATCTTTGCTCACTTTTTTTTACACGGTTAACAAGGCGAGGTGGATTCAGTTAATAAATTTATGAGTCATTCCTTGAATTAAGAAGTAAAAACTTTTTATATAAGAAAAAGGGAAAATTCTATCATAAACCATGTCTACAACTTTTGAAGATCATTTTTCAACACTCTTAATGTTGAGAACTTAATTTAAGAACTAATAAGTTTCTTTTAATTAAAATCCCAATTTAATAGTTCATTTGTTAATTTGCATGAGAGGGTGCAGAAGGGCATTTGACGGTGCCCCAGATATAAAATTAATTGGATAAATGAAAAGTAAAGTTCACTTCAAAGAGTTAAGGTTCATAATCAGTCTTTCCTTGAATGTTAAGCACAATAACTTGAAAATTTGAAGAATGATTACATTACTAATAGGTGAATAAAAAGTGATAAGTGAATATAAAGTGATAGGTGAATATAAAGTGAATGATTTACATGTAAGAATTTCAATGCCTTAAGTAAACATTGTATTTTAGAATTGAGCGACTGAGATCTTTTGATCTAACAATCTTGATTCTTTGGAACTCTATATGCTTTATATGCTTCTATACAGTTATTCCATACAATTCTAGAAGGTTCTAATTTCAAGTTGTGTAGTGTGTCCAATTAACCTCTAAAACCTGCTACCTGTGACATTCTCTACTCTATTTGGTGATGTCATGGTCATATATCCACCTTGCAATGTGCATCTATAAGATTTCAACCTATCAAATTCATTAATAATAATTGAATCTCTCAACAAAAATTAATAAATTTCCAAACTAATTTTTTTTTAAAATTCCCAAAATACTAATATTGTTATAAACTAAATAAAACAAGAGAATAATAGAGAGAATGAGAAATAGATGTGTATTATTATGAGGGTGGAGACCTCTATTTATAGAGTACAAGATGGGCTCATGGGCTTTTAGGGTTTACATGGTGTTGGTCCCGTGAGTGAGTTCAGGTGTAGAGGGGGGGGGTGAATACACCTGAATCCAAATTTCTCAACTTTCGAACACGAACAGTCCTATTCAGGAAGGTGCCGTCTCGAAATAGTTCGAGCAGACCGCATAACCGTTACGAATCGTGTTAAAGGCTAAAAGAGTCTTCGACTCACCGAGATCCGCTAACCGACTAGGTCGAATTCGGTATCGATCGGTGAGAGTTCGGTGTGCGGAATTGTGTAGGCCCAAATCGGTTTTAATGAGGAAAATGTTTTATGCAAGTCTCGGTTCGGTAGATAAGAAGTTCGAGAATCTTGAGACAGGTTAAATCGATTTTAAATATGATGTTCAATATGCACAGTAAAATCAATGAAACAGTAAGTAAACGACACAGATATTTTTAAAGTGGTTCGGATATCAACAATCCTACGTCCACTGTCCCGATAGATCAGGAGGCTATTTATTATACTGAGTTAGTCTCAGTCAGCTTGTACACTGGACAAAGCCGTGGCTTGGGGATTATACTGAGCAAGTCCCAGTTTACACTACTATCAAACTTTAAGTGTTTGACAAACTTCTCCAACAATGAAGGAGTCCTTATACAATAAGGATTGGGTTCAAATGTGAACTCCTTCGTCTAAGCTATGGATATAACAAGTGAGCTTAGGGTTAGAGGGATAAGGAACGAGAATGTAGCTATCTAGAGCGACGAACAGTGAGGGTTTAGCTATAGGTTCGTGTCGGTCGCTTGGATACTAGAAGCTTATGTCGGTTTAGCTTGGTTCCTTTTGAAGTTGGATGTAGTCTTTCGCGGAGATAACTCGGTTGATTCTTGCGGAAGACTTAGTCGTTAATTTCGCTCGTTTGAATGCTCTCTCGTGTTCTAGGTGCGCGCATTCGTTCTTTTTTTAAATCTTGAATGATCCCTCTATTTATAGAGTGGAGAGAAGAATAGATCCGTTGGAGACGATCTTCTTCTTTTTCCCTCTTTTGTGGTAGCAAACGGCTCTTTTGTGTAGTAGGTACGGTGCTTTCCCACCTTTTTAGGTAAAAGGTTGATCGCAGCTTTAGCAGGTGAGACAACACGTGTTTGTTTGTCATTCGTCGGGGTGGATGGAGTGGTTGAGACAGCACAAACTTCGAGACAGACTGAAGCTGACTTCTCTCTTCCTCGTACATGACAATGTTGATTGTCTTTCAAAAGATTCTCGACAGATCCCGAAGACTATCTGCCGTTCTTTGAGTCCGACCTTGTATTCGGTAGATAGATCGCCGAGATAGGTCTATCGAAGATCAGGCTACGAGTCCAGGTGAACTACTCTGCCGAGTTCGGTTCAACCGACTCTCTCGATATCTTGCTCTGCCGAATCTAGTATTCACCGAGTCTTCTACACCGGTGCTGAGGCGGGTAAGCTGCGAGCGCCTTGACCAGAGCAGAGTGTCTACTGAGTTTGAAACCTCAGAGACAAATACGAATACAAAGGAATGGTTCACCAATCAGATAGGGTTTTGGGATCTTCAAATCTTCTCAACAGTTCAGAGCACGAGGCTACTGAGCGTGATTCAGTATAGAAGATAGAATCATTTCCCACAAGTATGATCATGCTGAGGATTGAATCATCACCCAACAATTTCCCCCTATTTGATGATGCCAAAACCTATCATCTATGTCCTATCAACTATGCTAAAACACTAACTTACTCGAAACAGAGCTCCTTACAAATATTACAAGTAGGATTAGTGGAGTTGTGCAGGTAAGTGCTAGACTACGAGGGAGACAGGCGTAACACTTTCCCCCTTTACAATAAATTCCCATGCAACAACTTCCCCCTAAGAGAAATAGTAACTCTATGAAAGTCTAGTCTATCAGAAATCTAACCGAGCAAAAACTGACAAGTAGATAAACAAAGTGAGTGTGTGTCAGTAATCACTTCAGTGATTCTGAGTGTTAAAGCATAAAGCAAACACGGCTATTTAGACAACAAGTAGTTGTCAGAGCCAAAAGCAGATTGTATAAATATAAGAGAAATTCAGTACAGATACAATCTTGCTATGCTAAGAAAATGAGCTAAAGATCTAAGGAGGAGGGCCACTGAACTTCTTGATTCTGTCCATGAACTCTTGAGTCTGATCTTCAGGGAGCGGCACTCCATACATCCTGTATGTGATCTTCCTTAGCTTCAGAAATTCTGCAAAATCAGCAGGCTCATCTTCAGCAAGTTCTTTCTTCGCTGCTGCATGCTTCACTTCCGCTTCAATCGTACCATAGTGTACTGAGTCATCCTGTCTTCTCGGTGGAGGTATGATTCTGGGTGCCGGAACACTGACTTCTATACCTTCAGATATGGCTTTGTTGAGGTATGGGTAGAGTTCAGGTTCAGTAGCGAACATCCATTCCATGTAAGCTTCAATCCTTGTCCTGTTGGACCAGAACCTCCAGAAATAGTTCCTCTTGATGAACTCAATTTTTGCATTTTCCCATCTTTGATTGGTGAGCCGGTATCCATTCATCTCGTTCTTGGCCATCTTTGAAATTTCGTGTCAGCGGCTTCCCGAATTTTACGTATCCGTATGGAATATCAGCTTTAGAAGGCACTCTCAGCCTTGCCTCCTCTTCAGTCCTTTTCATCATAGCTTCAAGGTCTGCCTTCCAAATTCTGTCTCTGGCAGCCTGAATCTGTCTTGCCTCCTCGCCTCTGTATAGATATCTGTTCATCAGATCAAATATGGCTTCGATTTCTTCTCCTTGTGTATCGGTGGCTTCTTTGGGGGCTTCTTCGATTCGGCGAGGGTACTAGATCTAGATTTGGATGTACCACGCCTTTCAGTACTCTTCTGCTGCTGCTCCTTTTCTTTTTCTCTGTCCTCTTCATCTGTTATGATGAGCTTTCTCGGAGGCGATCTAGCGGTTCTCTTTCCTCCTCTCGGATGGGGCTTTAGTCTTTCCTTTGGCGAGCTTAGACTTTGGCTTGTTAGGCGCTTCGGCCTCTGCAATTTCTCACGGCCGAGTCTCTCATCCGCAGGCTATTTGGGCTTCCTCCTCGGCAGGATGTGTATCTTAATCTCTTTCTTTGGAGGGGTTGGAATTTTAAGCTTCGTTTGCCCTTGCCTTCTTGAACCGGGTGGTGGAAGAGGAGCCTCTTCTTCTTCCGAGTCCTCCACCGCTTGTTCGGCGTACTCGGCAACCTCCTTAATAATGTCTTTGGGAGTCCGGGTTGCTCGAGTAGTCTGTTGCGGGTCTCCGAGCCACTTGGGCCGGTTGTTCAGTGTGCTCGCAGTCGAAACACCACGGGGCCTCATCCTTCCGAGGCCGAGTGCGGGATGACTTCGAGTGTAGCTTCCCCCTTAGACTTTGGACTTTTGGTGGGGGTCAGCTTCTCAGTGCTCTGTTTCTTGCCTTTGGTCGGCTCAATACTCTTCCCTCTTCTACTTTCCCCCTTTTTGGCATCATCAATTGCGGCCGGTGTAGGGATAAGTATTGTGTTACGAAGGGCGTTTGAAGGAGGTTGACAGTGGATCGAATTTGATTGTGGATGTCCGTCGAGCCTCATGCGGCCCGTTCCTCTCAAAAGTTAGAACTTCATCAAATTGCTTGTAAGAGAGTTCAGCTGCAGCCTTTACCTCATTCAGCTTCGCAGTGATCTTGTCTTCCAAGGCCAGTTGGATATTCTCAAGTCTTTGTTCGGTGGCCTCGGATTGTTCGGTGATAGCGTCGGTATGAGCCGAGTTTAGAAGACAAAAATTCATCAAGTAGCTTGGCTTGGCTCTCTCGAAAGATCTTGAGTCGAGCTTTGAATTGGACTTCTTTGCTTGAGCCAACGCTTCGAAATAAGCGCGGAAACATCGGGGGCGGGCCGATGAAGAGACGAAGACTTCAGCCCTGAAGTTCTTTAGTCGTGGCTTGAGCGATGCTGCTTCCATGTCCTATGGATAGCCTTCGCAAGATCTCGATTTTTGATCCCTTGAGCGAGTTAAGGCTTTTGCCACTGATCGAGATCTCTTTGCGGTCGGGGCCGGGCGCCGCTTCGAAAGTCGATCTGCACAAGAAGAGCGAGCGGGCTCTGCGAGGATGAAGCACCCGGCCTTGGACTTCTCGGGACCAAGGATACCGAGAGGAATATCGGGAATTTCGGCATGTGTATCCTTGTCCCGGGTGATCCCTTATCGGGTTGTCCAGGGCCTCGAATCCTTGGGTGGGTCTCGACCGTCGTGGTCGAGACCCATCCGAGGGCGGCGAGCCGGTAGCTTGGCGTCGATCGGCAATAATTGCAAGCATGGCTCGACCTTAGATTCTCCATCGTGTTGAGATTCTCGGGCTCGAATAGCCTATCTCCTCACGTAATCTCGGTTCTTCCAAGTGTAGGCTGGCGACGGGGAGTAGTGTAGAACAAGGCGTTGAAGCTGAGGCCACTCCTGAAAGCGTATGATCATATGGAGCCTTGCTGACTTGGCTAGGACGAGCAAATCTGAATGGTCAGCAAGCTCTGGAATGAACTGGATGATCTCTCGGGAAGCTCTAGAGATGATAACTGTTGCTTCCATCCCGAGAGTCTCTTCTGCAGACGCAGAATCTGACTCGACATCAACGAAGTCAGTCTCAGGGTCAGCAGGTGGTCGACTGCTGAGCGGAGGCACAGAGAGAGGGCTATCCAGACGTTGGACTTCTTCGCTTTGGGCTTCAATAGCCTCTCCCTGTTCCTCTTGCACTTGTTCCTCAGTGGAGACGGCTTTCTCCACCGACTTGGTCTTCTCAGATGAGGAAGACTCATCTATCAACTGTAGTGGCTGAATAGGTGTCGGTTCAGTAGCCACTTCAGTAGTTGTCTCTGGTTCAGCAGGTGTATCCGGTATGGCCTTCTTCAGCCTCTTGGCTGGTGCCTTAGGTGATTTAGCCGGAGGTGTCCTTTTCTTAGGAGTCTGCTGAGGCTTAGATGGCTGAGCTTCTGCGGCCGGTCCTGAACCAATCTGTTGCAGGGCCGCGGACTTGTTGTGAAAATGGATTTTCTTCACATTAAAGTATTCTTTGCCGTCATAAGTGATCTGCTCAGACTCGCATAAATCCTCGATCATGACTGATAATTTCAGTCCGTAGAGAAGCTTTCCCTTTGCGGTCAGTGTTCGCGTAGCTTTGTCGAACTTGGCTGCCTGAGCCATAAATTCACGAACAAAGAAGTCAGTCCAATTGACTTTCACGCAGTCATAGATCGCCATCATCATGTGGATCTTCGGTCGGGAGACCTGATCAAAAGAGCCAGCCTGGCTCGTCAACAACTGAGTGACGATGTATGCCAGTGCTCTGAACTACGGTAGCATGGCATTCTTCGGAAATGCTGCTCTGAATGTTGTGGGCTTGCTACAGAATACGGATAGGTATGTGTCGACAGCGTCGTCATTGTACCCCAAGGTGCTGACACCTTCAGACGGGAGGTTGAAGCTTTTCTTCAGCGCTTGTTTAATGGACATCTGCTTCAGTATCCTCGATGCGTCGTCAATGGCGTTAACAGTGAACCTCGCCAGAATGTCTCCTCCAACTGAGTCGGAGTTCAGATAAAGTTCCGCCACTTGTCGAGGAAGGAAGAAGGTCGGCTTCCTCGATAGAAACTCCTCAAGGCCGGATTTCCTCATATATGTGAAGATCTCGCCCATGTACTCGAGCTCGCACGCGTCGAACTCCATAACTGGTTCGCACCAGATACGGCCCTTGCTGATGATTTCCTCTATCTTGTCGGGAGAACTAACATATATACCAGCCATAGTACCTGTTACAAGAAGTGAATCAGTACCGTTTCTTGGATAGAACAGTGCTGTACAATGCGATACTGACAAATATAATAAATACACTAACAGATATAAGCATACCAATGGATAAAATTCGAGATAAGATGAGAGTGAAGTTGCAAGTAGGGATTGCGAATGCAGATCTCGGATTTTTCGAAATTTGAAAGTTATGAAGTATGCTAATGGCGGTTTCAAGGATATGATCGAATATATATATCAACTATGAAGATGAACGGTTTTCGATCGAAGGCTGAACTTAAACTTGCTTTATGATATGGACGGTTAAGATTAGAAGTTAAAAATAGGCAATGATCACAAAAGCCACATAAGTCAAAGCCAGTTGTAAAATAGCCTAAGTAGTAACTTTGAAAAGACATGCATTAAATGCGTGCAGAGTTCAGCAAGCTTATGTATGGAATGTCGTGCATTAAATGTGAGCCGTTAATAATAAAGACAAACCAAAAAATGTCATGTTGAATCTTTGTTATAAATGCAAAGTACTGTTGTATTAAATTACTACTGAGTAGAGATACGCAGACCTGTCAGCTGAACATAGTAATCAGCTGATACCTCGTGTAGATGGTTTCTGTCTCTACGTACTGAATGTATCGATGCGAGAGTGAACATTCCCCCTTCTTGAAATGTCTCTCTCCTCGAAACCTCTTACTGACTGAGGTCAGTAGGGTCCAACAGACCTAGCTCTACCGAAAGTTCTCCGAATGCGGATTCAGCTAGAGGCTTGGTCAGTATATCAGCCCGTTGCTTGTCAGTATGGATCTTCTCCATCCTGATATCCTTTTTCTCGACATGGTCACGAATGAAGTGATGTCCGATGTCCACGTGCTTGCATCTTGTGTGAAGTACGGGGTTACGAGTGATTGCAATAGCACCGGTACCTGTCGCGAGAAAATCGGCACTTCATTCCGAATGACGTCATAGTCTCTCACCTTGTCTCGGCCAAAGGATGCAGGCGCAACAACTTCCGGCGAGCCATGTATTCGGCTTCGGTAGTCGACGTGGCCACCGAGTGCTTTGTTTCTTTGAAAACCATGAGATCGGCTTGCGCCAAGGAACCGACATGTTCACGAAGTTGATTTTCGGTCTATTCTACATCCCGCATAGTCGGCATCGGAATAACCGGTTAGTTCAATATTATCATCACTGGATACCACAAACCCATGTCGGTGTTCCTCGTAGATAGCGGAGAATCTTCTTTGCTGAGTCTATATGACTCTGCTTGGGATTCGCCTGAAATCGAGCACAGACACCTACAGCATAAGTTATGTCAGGACGAGTAGCTGTTAGATATAATAAAGAACCAATTATAGCACGGTATTCAGTTTGGTCTACTGATACTCCCTCTTTATCAAGATCTATCTTCATATTCGTGTTCATCGGGATCTTGATTGATTTGCTTGGATGTGCGGCCGAATCTTTTGATGAGGTCTCGAGTGTATTTGCCTTGGTTGATGAACGTTCCCTTTTTAGATTGCTTGACTTGAAAACCAAGGAAGTAGTTCATTTCTCCCATCATCAACATCTCGAACTTATCCTTCATCATCTTTTCAAATTGCTGACACATGACGACATTCTTTGATCCGAACATAATGTCATCCACGTAGATCTGCACAAGTAATAAGTCTTCTTCCAGTCGAATGCTGAATAGAGTGCGGTCTACTGTGCCTTTCTGAAAACCTTTCTGAAGAAGAAACTCGGACAGGGGTATCGTACCAAGCCCCGGGTGCTTGTTTTAACCCGTATAGAGCCTTTCTCGAGTCTATATACTTGATGTCCCCGCCGAAAGCCGGGCGGTTGTTCCACATAGACTTCTTCTTTCAGCACGCCATTCAGGAAAGCAGACTTCACATCCATTTGATAAACTCTGAATCGTTGATGTGTTGCGTAGGCCAGGAATAGTCTGATTGCCTCCAATCTTGCAATTGGAGCGAACGTCTCATCGAAATCTATCCCTTCGGCTTGACAGTAGCCTTTAGCCACGAGTCTTGCTTTGTTCCTTACTATAACGTTGTTTTCATCTCGCTTGTTTTTGAAGACCCATTTAGTTTCAATAACATGTTGATGCCGGGGTCTGTCTACAAGCTCCCATACTTCGTTTCTCGTGAACTGATTCAGCTCCTCCTGCATAGCAATGATCCAGTCAGCATCTTTCAGTGCATCCTCAATGGTCTGAGGCTCTTCAGTAGACAAGAAGCAGGAAAACAATGCGCTTTCTCCTTGACAGAATCTGGATCTTGTCTTGACATTTGCTGAAGGATCTCCAATGATTAAATCAGCAGTGTGAGCATCGAGCCACGATCTACGATGTTTCAACTCTTCATCCGAAACTTGTTCAACACGAGATAGTAGGTGAGTTAGGCATTTCGGTTGTACTATTCCGAGATTGAAGTAATTCAAGTAACAAAAGTATGGTCTGCTTCGAGTCGGCGGGTTCGGGGGCATTCGGCTCGGGAACATTACTAGACGTTCCCCACCGAGGTGTTGCTCTCGGTAGTGTTGGTCTCGATTACCTCAATGGTTTCTTCATTGACTCGAGTTACACGGGATTGATTACGTTCGGGAGAATCAATCGCTCATTACTACTTGCTCAGTGGTTGAGATTCCGTAGATTGGTCTTCAATTTCTTCGTCCGAATCATCATCCCAACATAGCCTGGATCTTTTCGATTTGTCTTTTAAGCTTAGATCCCGTAGCCGCTTCTTGATGTCCTCGGATTCGAATTTGAGTTATTGCTCCTGTCTTCGATAGCAAACTCGTTAAAAACAACATGAGGGCTTTCCTCCACGCAAAGAGTCCGATAGTTGAATACTCACGAAAGCTTTGCTGACCCGAGAGTATCTTAAGAATACTCCCGATCCGACTTGCTATCAAAAGTCTTCGATGATCTTTCCCATTATTGTGGATAAAGCATGAACAACCAAAAATATGGAAATAAGATAGCGAAGGCTTCCCGCCATTCCATAGTTCATATGGTGTCCGCTTATGCTGCTTTGTCAGTAGAGATCTATTCTGAGTATAACATGCAGTATCAGTAGCTTATGCCCAGAATTTGGTTGGGAGTCCCGAGTGCTGCGAGTAGAGTCCTAGCTGCCTCTTTTAGAGTCCTCGTTCTTTCGTTCGGCAACGCCATTCTCGCCGAGGTGTGCGTGCGGTGAAGTCTCATGCTCTATTCCTTCGCTGCGAGAACTCCTTTACCATGGAATTAAGGAATTCAGTTCCTCTGTCTGAACGTATTTTTCTGATCTAGGTGTTCTTCTCGACACTGAGCTTTTTCAGAAGCGTTGGTAACTCTGTTTTGACGTCAGACTTGTTGGCAATGAATATGACCCATGTATAGCGCGAGTAGTCATCTATGACCACTAATGTATATTTTACGCCTCGATCGTCACTTTGGGGAGACCGGACCGAACAAATCCATATGTAGCGGTTGAAGGATTCCATCCGTAGAAGGCGATGGAACAGGAGGATTTTGATTCCTTGTTTGCTTTCCCTTCAGACATGCTTCACACTGGGTGTCTTTGCTGAATACTTCATTCGGCAGTCCCCTTGCTAGAGTGTTTCTTGCAAGCTTGTTGAGCGTCTTAAAGTTGAGATGGCCGAGTCTTACGTGCCATAGCCACCCCGTGCGGTTGTCCTTCTTCGCCAATAAGCAAGCTTCGAGGTTGATTGAGTTCCGATCGACCACATATATGTTCTTTCTGCGCGAACACGATAACACTTGTTTTCCCCGTGGATTTATCATTAACATCACAGAAACCAGCGTCAAATATCACTCTATTTGAGTTATCACAAAATTGACTAACAGAGAGAAGATTATGCTGAAGTCCTTCAACATATGATACTCTTGGAACGTTGGCAGTTCCAATGCTGAGTGTTCCATATCCTCTGGTATAGCCTTTTGCATTGTCTCCGAACTCATTCACGGGTCCTTCTTCGGTGATATAATTCTTGATGAGACTCCTTTGGTATGTCATGTGTCTTGAGCATCCACTGTCCACATACCATGGGTCTTTACGCACCTGCAAAACAGAATTATATTCAGGTACCCTTTATTTTTGATTTTGAGTCCTTAGATGTTAGTTTTAGTAACCCAAATCTGTCTAACAACCATGGTGGTTTCAGACATTTTCTTTCCATTGGAGTCAACATATCTGACCACTGGACTGGTCACAGCTGACTTCTGAGGCTTCTGAGGTTCAGGAGTCCTGATCTTTTGAGTTGGTGGACTGCTGACCTTTGCCTTCTGTGCGGCCTTTTTCTTCTTCTGACCTTTGGAGCCTCTTCGGACTATAGGTTCATAATAATATGATCCATACTGAGCAGGATGCGTCAGCTTCGGAGGTCCATACTGATCTGCCAAGCTTGATTTGTTGGTTCCCCCTTGACTGAACTGGGGTTTCTTGGCATTGATCTTCTTGTCAGAATGCTGATGTGTGGGATGAGGTGCTTTCATCTTCTGTTTGTTCTTTGCTAGGGGGTTCAGTATATCCGCGTTGATAGTCTCCCCTCGAACAAATCTATCGGCAAGCCGTACTACCGAGTGTCTTGGGGGCGAGATGAGGAAGCTCCTAGACTGAATCCAAGCCCTTCCTTGCAGTGCTTTGGCTTATTGCTTGCTAGCATAGCCTCCAATTTCTTCTCTGCGCCCATATACCTCTCAGTCATCAGGTTCCTCTAGACATCATCTCTTTTCTTCAGTGCGTCGTGCTCGGTCGAAGTCCCGACGATTCTTGCTTGATGAGACTCGGTTCGAGTATCTTTCCGAGTCAAGTCATTGGTCAAGGCCGAAATCCGATCTTCTTGATGCTTTGAGACTTGGCCATCAGAGAGTTTATCTCCTCCCTGAGTCTCAACACAAGTCCTTCGGCCTCAGTAACAACCTGACTCTCCTGAGAAAGTCTTTGATTCTCCACTTTCAGGGTATCCAACTCCTGAAGAGTCTTACTGAGCTGCAGACTCATCTGAATTTGTTCATCTAGTAGATCTTCATATGCGGTCGAGATGTCCAAATTCCCATCTGCACCTGAAATAGTGTCGTGTGTGCGGTGTGAAGAGGAGTTAAGCTGGTTCATGAGAATTTACCTCATCCTCCTCGCCTGCCATCATGCACATTTCAGTTGATTCATCTGCTTCATGCTCTAAGGCCATGAAAGCTGCTTCATCGTCAGATGAATCCATGAAGGAGTCGATCTCTTCTGAGTCGTCTGAGATTTCGCCAGCTATGTAGGATTGTCTTTTACGGGCGAATTTCTCTCTCCTTGCCTTGCGTCTTTGCCGCGTTCGAGCACTACTCGAGCTCGGGACAATCATACCGATAATGTCCCGGCTTCTTGCGGTTGTAGCAAGAGATGACTTTTTCTTCTTTGGTTACACTATCCCTTGAGGGTCTTTGAGTCATCTTTCTTTTACGCATTCGGAAGATTGAGTATCGGGAGCGCGTTTAGGTGTATATTCCGACTTACCTTTTGTATCTCGGTATGCTTTGGTCGGTTTTCTACGCCTTTCTTTCTCCTTCGATACTTTCTTTGCGAGCGAGTGCGTACTTCCGAGCTAGACTTCCTTCTTGTAGGTCGGTGAGTGAAGGCTCGGTCTTACTCGTCGTCTTGCTCGTAGCGGGAGATCTTTGTCTTGGCCGACCGTAGCTTTGAAAGCATGGTCAATCTTCGTATCGGCTTCGGCTCTCGGCTTTCTTTGAGGTCCGTCGAACTCATACTCCTCTCGCTCGTAATTACGAAAAGATATGGTCGGGAGATACAACATCTAAATCGAATGTTGCAATAAAATGGCAAAAGGTGTCCGAGTGTCCGTCCGAGCGGTGCCCTCGGGATCTTCGGATTCATCTCTCGGTTCTTCGAATGTCTTTCCCGGCCCATTGATAGAATTCATCGATTGGTAAATCGACGTTTAGATCTTCGATTTTGTCCCCGGGCATGAGAGACAAGCTTTCCGGCTTTTGGAGTTCCGGCGCTAATTTGTTGGCTTTAATCTTCCGAGTCCCTCGACTCGGTAGCGCAAGAGCATCCCGAGTTCTTTAGCGGTCTTGCATTCCCGAACCCCTGCCAAGATAAGAATCACTAAGGGTGTGGTTAGTATAGCATTCTCGGCGACTCGATCTAGATTGTGAAGCTTCTTCTCTTCGGGAGTGAAGAGACTTCGTCTTTGGGGATCTTCTTCCCGGTCACCATTCCTCCTCCTTGAGCTTGGTCACGAGTCACGACACTATCAATCATAGGAACGATAGGTCCATCTTCAAGCACTTCGGTCATCTTGTCATGGAGGGATGTCGGATGAGCTTCCATCCCGACTCGCCATACTCCGTAGTTCTCCACCGAGAACATAGGTACCATCCTTATACCGACATATCAGCCATGAAGAATAATGATATGAATGTAGAGTGATATGCGGTGAAAAACGCTTTCCCTCGGATCCGTTCGAATAGACCGGTCTCAAAGATAACAAGAGTCAAAGAACAACCGGCTACGATACCAATTGTTGGTCCCGTGAGTGAGTTCGGGTGTAGAGGGGGGGGGGTGAATACACCTCGAATCCAAATTTCTCAACTTTCGAACACGAACAGTCCTATTCGGGGAAGGTGCCGTCCTGAAATAGTTCGGCGGACCCGGACAACCGTTACGAATCGTGTTAAAGGCTAAAAAAGAGTCCTGACTCAGTCGAGATCCGCTAACCGACTAGGTCGAATTCGGTATCGATCGGTGAGAGTTCGGTGTGCGGAATTGTGTAGGCCCAAATCGGTTTTAATGAGGAAAACGTTTTATGCAAGTCTCGGTTCGGTAGATAAGAAGTTCGAGAATCGAGACGGTTAAATCGATTTTAAATATGATGTTCAATATGCAGTAAAATCAATGAAACAAGTAAGTAAACGACACGAGATATTTTTAAAGTGGTTCGGATATCAACAATCCTACGTCCACTTGTCCCGATAGATCGGGAGGCTATTTATTATCCTGAGTTAGTCTCGGTCGGCTTGTACACTGGGACAAAGCCGTGGCTTGGGGATTATACTGAGCAAGTCCCAGTTTACACTACTATCAAACTTTAAGTGTTTGACAAACTTCTCCAACAATGAAGGAGTCCTTATACAATAAGGATTGGGTTCAAATGTGAACTCCTTCGTCTAAGCTATGGATATAACAAGTGAGCTTAGGGTTAGAGGGATAAGGAACGAGAATGTAGCTATCTAGAGTGACGAACAGCTGAGGGTTTAGCTATAGGTTCGTGTCAGTCGGTTGGATACTAGAAGCTTATGGTCGGTTTAGCTTGGTTCCTTTTGGGTGGATGTAGTCTTTCGCCGGAGATAACTCGGTTGATTCTTGCGAAAGACTTAGTCGTTAATTTCGCTCGTTTGAATGCTCTCTCGTGTTCTAGGTGCGCGCATTCGTTCTTTTTTTAAATCTTGAATGATCCCTCTATTTATAGAGTGGAGAGAAGAATAGATCCGTTGGAGATGATCTTCTTCTTTTTCCCTCTTTTGTGGTAGCAAACGGCTCTTTTGTGTAGTAGGTACAGTGCTTTCCCACCTTTTTAGGTAAAAGGTTGACTGCAGCTTTAGCAGGTGAGACGACACGTGTTTGCTTGTCATTCGTCGGGGTGGATGGAGTGGTTGAGACAAGACAAACTTCGAGACGAGTCAAGAGGCGACTTCTCTCTTCCTCGTACATGACAATGCTGATTGTCTTTCAAAAGATTCGACGATCCACGAAGACTATCCGCCGTTCTTGAGTCCGACCTTGTATTTAGTAGATAGGCTGCGAGATAGGTCTCGAAGATCGGCTACGAGTCCAGTGAACTACTCTCGCCGAGTTCGGTTCAACCGACTCTCTCGATATCTCTTGCTCTGCTGAGTCCAGTATTCACTGAGTCTTCTACACTGGTGCTGAGGCAGGCAAGCTACTGAGCGCCTTGACCAGAGCAGAGTGTCTACTGAGTCTGAAACCTCAGAGATAAATACGAATACAAAGGAATGGTTCACCAATCAGATAGGGTTTTGGGATCTTCAAATCTTCTCAATAGTTCAGAGCACGAGGCTACTGAGCGTGATTCAGTATAGAAGATAGAATCATTTCCCACAAGTATGATCATGCTGAGGATTGAATCATCACCCAACACATGGTCATCACAATATATGGTAAGTATATATATAAAATATATTTACAACACTCCCCCTTGATTGACCATCTCTAAAAGAAACTGCTGTCTTATTAAAACCTTGCCAGAAAAACCCATTGGGATAAAAACTGGACGAAAGAAAAAGAGTACAGCTGCTCCACCTCAATATAGTAATTCTTGATCCTTGAGTCGGCGCATATCGATCTTGTGTAACAATTTCTTGAATGTTGACGTTGGTAATGCATTTGTAAAAGAATCCGCTAGATTGTCACTTGAGCGAATTTGCTGGATGTTGATGCCGCCACTCTTTTGGAGATCATGTGTTGCATTGACTCCTTTATGAATAAATCTCAATGACTCATTTTCTCATTTGCTGCATTGGATGCCTCGTTAAAAACCTTAACTAAGAAAATCCTTTGGGAAAAACTTAGAAAGGAAAAAAGAGTAGGGTCATTTGACATTTAGGAGTCAGTTTAATCTTCAGGATTATTTACAATTTGTTACTCCCCCTTAAGATAACAATCTTCAAGGTTATCTTTAAGGAAGGTTTTCAGAAGGGGACCGTAGATACCCTATCAGACTTTCTTCTTCAGAAAGGTTTTCAGAAGGGGACCGTAGACCGCACTCTGTTCAGTATTAAGTCAGGTGATGACATTCTATTAGTGCGGATTTACGTGGACGATATCATTTTCGGTTGAAGGAACGTGACTATATGTCAACAATTCGAGAAAATGATGAAGGAGAAGTTCGAGATGATAGGAGAGATGAACTACTTCCTCAGTTTTCAAGTAAAACAATCACCTGAAGGAATATTCATCAGCCAAGCCAAGTACACTCGAGACCTCCTGAAGAGATCTGGCTGCGACTCAAGCAAGCCAGTCAAAATCCCCATGAATACAAATTTTAAAATCGATCTAGACAAAGAGGGAGCTTATGTTTACTCTACTGGTTATAGAGCTATTATTGGTTCTTTATTATATTTAATAGCAAGCAGACCTGACATAACTTATGATGTAGGTGTGTGTACAAGATTCCAGGCGAATCCCAAGCGAAGTCATCTAGACTCAGCAAAGAAGATTCTGCGATACCTGAAGGGAACACCTGACGCTGGGTTATGGTATCTTGCTGATGATAATCTTGCTCTAACTGGATATTCTGATGCTGATTATGCAGGATGCAGGATAGATCGAAAGTCAACTTCAGGAACGTGTCAGTTCCTAGGCAGGAAGCTAGTATCATGGTTCTCAAAGAAACAACATTCAGTAGCAATGTCCACTACTGAAGCTGAGCATATGGCTGCCGGAAGTTGTTGTGCCCAAATCCTTTGGCTTCAACAACAATTGCGTGAATATGGTATCACTCAAGATGAAGTGCCCATTTACTGCGACTCCACCAGCGCAATTGCAATAACTGAAAACTCAATTCTTCATACGAGGTGCAAGCACGTGGACATCCGACACCACTTCATCCGAGACCATGTCGAAAAGAAGGATATCAGGATGAAGAAAATCCATACTGATAGGGAAAGGGCAGACATACTGACCAAGCGTTGGCTGAGAACAGATTCAGAGAACTCTCAGTCGAGCTAGGTCTACTGGATCCTACTGACTCGAATCAGTAAGAATATTCAGTACGACAAGTCAGTAAGTCAAAATTCAGTACTTGATTCAATAGGGTGAATCATACAGTACATAGTAAGGGGGAACGTGATCACTTCAGTATCACGAAGATTCTCCTGATTTGCATATGGTAAAATAGTTGACCACCAGGTTCAGGTGAAGAGGTTTGCGTACTATGTTATGTATTTCATTCAGTAGCATGCTTACATTTATTAGTTCAGTGGCTTGCATTCAGTGGCATGAAACACATTTATTTCCCGCCATAAATTCTTAAGGATATACTCAGCAGAAACTGTTTTCATTTAAAGTGCATTATCCTAAAAACTGACTGCAGCGCATTTAATCCATGTCATCTCACCTTACTCTATCTGTGCAAATTTTACGTAGGTCTAGATTAGAGGCGGCTTAGTAATCATTTCGTTTATAATATAAAATCCTAACCGTCCAGAAAAAGCGAGATTTAATCCTGATCGTCAGATCTAAAAACCTTTGATATTCAAATCTTATAAAATCTATCTCTTTTCCTTCTAAACTCACTTTCTGCCATTATCGACTAAGAGAGCTTCCTTTTATACTCCTAAACTGCTTTTATCTCCTCAAGCACTCTTAAACTCGGTAATTAATTTTCTTCCTAATTCTGTATCTAACTTACTCTATTTTCAAGTGCTAACATCCTTCTTGCAGATTTATGTTGAAAATGGCGTCTCACTCTACCATCGTCCAGACTCCTGCCAATATAGATGATATCATTCAAACCAGAGTCCTGTTCGAACCCACTATGCAGTTCCATCTTGCGGAACTGCCATTTCTGGAGACGGTCTTCTCCGCCCTCGAAGCTTCGGGACTGAAGACGCTTCTGACGAAGCATCCACGGGCTTGCATTATACGACAGGTAGTGGAATTCTTCTACAATATGCGTCCAGTGGAGGATACTGACGCCGAAGTCACTGTTGTGCGTTATATGAGGGAGGTTTCCCCCTCAAAAATAGGAGGAGAGTCATGCCGACATCAGCATTCTTGAAGGACTGAAAGCTGTATTTGATCTTCCCGAGAACGGCATCTCCCCCATCGGCTACAAAGATGCAGAACTCAACTCCTACATCAGGCGTTTCTGCGGAAGGGACGACATTTCCTTCAAGGCCGCGTTTCCAAATAACCAGCTTCTGCCAGAGTACAGAGGCCTAGCGTACGTCGTGATTCATATTCTCACGAGCGCTGCTAGATCATTTGACCAGTTGTCTAAATCGAGACTCCAAATTATGATGGTGATTATGGATGGAGTCAAGGTTAACTGGGCTCAGTTCTTCCTATCTGAACTGAAAGCTCAGGCGCAGAAGTTTGTTGCCACATACGTTGGAGAGAGAAGACTAATTAGTGTGGGCAAGCTTCTGTACGGGACAAAGGTTTCAGCGTTGATCGAAGCCTCAGTGACATCTCATGCGTCGTTTGGCGAGATATGAAGTATTTTGACAAGAAGCTGATTAAGTTCAGGTCAAAATCAGAAGCTGAAAAGTCCATCGGTCGTGGAGCCGAACTTAAAAGATCTTATGCTGATCTGCCTCCACGCACCAAACAGCCCAAGAAAAAGAAGCTGACCAAGTTAGGGCATTCTAAGGCTGTCTCTCCACCGCCCCCTCAGGTGGAAGACTTACTCGACGCAGACACAGGTATTGAAGGTGCCACGCTGAAAGACAAAGTCCAGCGAGTAAGTACTGAGGAAACTCAGCTGGAAGAAGAAGATGAACCAGCTGCTGAAGTTTCTTCAGAACTACCATCTACAGTTCAGCTGACCAGACTCAGAGCTGAAGTGGAGGTCGCTGAACAGATCCCTGAGATTGCTCAGCATCAGGATCTGGTAGATGTGGCCATCAGCGCAAGGACTCAGATGCTGCTGAGGTTCCTTAACTGGGACATTCTCGCTGACCTCGTTCAGCAGCATTCTGTGGATTCCCTTCTGGCAGAGGAGCAGCATGTTCAGTCTGTGATTGGGTTTGGGGAACCCGCAGACATAGCTTCCTTTGAGGACTTAAGGTCTGCCATACTCTACCTTCTAGAGCTTAAGTCCTCCTCCTCTCCCGCCAGAGGACCTTCACCATCAGATTTCCAGGATGAAGGTGATGATTCGATTCCCAAGGATGCAGAGAAGGGAGACTCTGCTGAGGGCAAGACTCCCAGCGAGAAGGGCGACTCACCACCACCTCCTCCAAAATCTGGTGCTGCCCCTGTTGCGTCTTCTTCAAGACAACAACAACTCGCCGCCTCTGAGCAGAGGATCAGTACCTCTTCCTATCAGATTAAACCTATAGGTACTGTATCCTCGAGGTCTATCAATCGAGCAATAAGGAAGCAAGGAGACAAGAATCGTCTCCTAGCTAAGGATGTGCACCTGAAATGGTCACAGTACACAAAGGCTCAGACAGAGCGTGTTGACAACCTTATTGGCGAAGTCAAGAAGATCTCAAAAGCTACTCCTCCGAATTTCAAAGAGATCATCGAGACTGCGTTGGCCGCTCAGAAGATGGGCATGGCCGCACAGTGTCAACAGTTGCTAGAAGCTCAACAGAAAATATTCTCAGAGCAACTGTCTGCAGCACTGGCCAATGTTCAGACTGTTATGGATAAAAGGAACAGATTTGCCAGCTCAAGTGTTTCTACAGCACTCGAAACTCAGGCGGCCGCTCTGAAGATCATCCAGCAAGAGATGAAGGACTCTCTCGACGCTTCACTCCTGCAGCAGAGAAATCAAACAGATGCCCAGATCAAACAAATTAAGAAGAATCAGGAGGATGAATGGGTACACTACTGTGATGCGGTCAGAGACTTCAACACTACTTCCGATCACATAAAGATGTCTGTCTACACCCTCCAGCAGGACGTAGCAGCGATCAAAACCTTACTGACCTCGGCAGATGATGCCAACAAGGGGGAAGGTAAAGGGAAGGAAGTGCTGAAGGAGTCAGCAGGAAAAGAAGGGGAACAGTCCTAGGGGGAAGGTTCAGTGCAGGCTGGAACCAGTTCTCTCCCAGTCCCCTCTGTACAAGAAGAGGCTCAAGCTAAAGCCTCAGCTGAAGGGCTAGCAGAGCCGCAGCTGACAGTGCAGGCTGGAGGATCAGGAGAAGGATCCTCAGCCAAGGTACACATGGAAGATATAGCCAAGTTTGTCGAGGGCTCAGAAGAGGACGAAGAGCCTCAGCCACCGAAGAGGCCCGACAAGGAGATTACTACTGAGAGCACTCTCACTCCCCCTCCATCGCCAAAATTTAAAAGCAGAGAAGAGCAAGAGGCGCACGACAAACTAGTGGCTCAGTAGCTGCAAGACCGGCTGGATCATGAAGCTCGAATGGAGGAAGAGGCTCTACTGAAGAGAAAGCCTAAAGTTCCAAAGGCAAGGGCGTCAAAGAGACAAGCTCAACTGATCATGGCTCAGCAGAAGAAGAAATCAGCGAAGAAATCTTCTTCTGAGCCTACAGAGGACTACCTCCCTCTTGCTCAAAGGCTGAAGAATCTTCCTAAATTGACAGCAGAGCAAGAAGCTAAGGATAAAGCCACTTGGGACGCAGTAGAGAAGGGCCTCAGCCTCAGGTCAAGGGACAAGCATGCAGCGGAACTCAGGGAGAAGAAGAGACATGCTGGTCTGGCTAAAATCATCGAGCTTACTAAGAAAGCAGCCAGAGAGCCAGTCTCAGACCTCAGCAGGCAGATCCCCATGACTTTCAAATTCTACAGGCGCGGTGGTCAGAAGCCACATCTGAAGAAAACTCCACACCGTCGCGTCAACAAGTGGATTCTCTGGAACCTGAATGAGGAGTGAGAAGAACATAAAGAAGATTTCATTAAGGCATACTATGTATGATAGTGTTACCCGAGTGAAGTTCCGGCGGTCGATCTGTTTGATCAGTTCTTATACAATCATGACCCCAACTTCAGAGCTCAGATCAAGTTACTGCTCTTCAAAGAGAAACTGGCATTCACTGCCCCTGCATATCACCAACTGAACCCTCCCAAGACTCTTCAAGGTGCTATCTGTACGAAGGAGATTGAAGAAGAAGTGGAGACAGCCGTGCGACACAAAAATCTTGATTTTTAGTAGACAGACGACCTTGTACCCGTCCAAATGTTGAGAGAAGTCATTTACAGGTCGTATGGGCTCGATCCTCCTGCTGCCAGATTTGCTGACTTCAAGGCCAAGATTCAGAAATTCAGACGGAAGTAGCAGTCTCAGCTTTTCTTTTCTCATCTCTTTTTGTAATAGCATACTGATTGTATCCTTCTTTCCGTATCTTTTATAAAATCAGTTTTTGCTGTTAGCCTGACAACCACTCATTGTCTTATGGTTGTGTTATTTTACTTTAACACTTTCTGATCACTTAAGTGATCTAACACACACTCACATGTCCTGATTTCTTCTGATGTGCCTATCTTTTATAAGTTGTTAACATATGTTCTGTCGATCAGTTGATACTGAGTCATTTTGGGGTTAGTAGTTTAGTACTCAGTGGTTTTGGCATCTTCAATTAGGGGGAAATTGTAGGGATATGAGTCATTGGTCTTATAGATCATTGCTAGGGGGTACTTAGAGTCTGACTCAGTAGTTGCGTTGAAACTGACGTCAGTAGTTCGTGTACTTAGGACAATATTGTAATATTCGTTATTGGGGGAAATTGTAGTAATGTTGAATTACATCACTATAGAATTGAAGATCCCAAAACCTATCCTGAACCCGATGTGTGTTTGAATCGTGATGATGTAATAGGCTAGACTCGTTCTTATCATTATTGATTATTTTGTCTAAGTCCAGTAAGGGGTGTTGTTGGACTGAACTTCAGTAGAGAAGTTAAATTCCAGAACCCCATGTCATCAGTTCATAGTGCTCGTGTCTTCAGGATCATCCGTTGATTGTTCTCAGTAGAAGATTTACTTCAGCAGACCTCAGATGAAGACTCAGTATGATCCTTGATCTACTGAATTTGTGAAGAGCTCAATATCTTCAGAGTCACCAGTTGTCTACCCTCAGTAGAAGATTTCTTTCAGCAGACTCAGATGAAGAATCAGTATGAACAGTCCATATCTACTGAGCGCATGCAACTCAGTTGCAAGTCCGACAAGGAAACAATTGCCCGACTCTTATCATTCAAATATCAGCAGGGATAATTCAGTATACGAGGTCCAGAGAGTCAACTCAGATGGAAGACCGATGTCTGACAAGTATCACCTATCACAAACCTCGACCAATGAGAAGCAACCTAAGCTTACCTGCTCTGACACTAAAGCTGCTCTCATGTACAGAAGCCAACCACTCTGCGGCGCGTTTTCAAAAATATATGGCCATTTTTCTTGGAAGTTTGTGACATGTGGCATCGTCCTCTCCAACGGATACATGCCTAGGTCACGACTATAAATAGAGAAGAGTCTCTAAGCTCAACGCACGGGACAACAAAGGAACACAAGCTCACTACATACAACTCTCTAGCGCACAAAGAACTTGCGTAGTTGAAAATCCTTAGTTCCTCTCTCTAGAGATTTTTTAGTTCTCTATTCTCTATCTAAGCTCCATTGTTATATCTTTAGCTTAGAACCTTCGAAGGAGTTCACTTTCTGTGAATTGTTCTTATTGTAAGAACTCCTTCATTGTTGGAGATCATCCCCTCCCCTTCAAACTTCGGTTTGATTTGTAAAAGTCGCTAAGGACTATAACTTAGAAGGGTCCGTCCAGCATACAGATTCCTTGCTGAGGCTTGCCCAGATTAATCAACAAGAACTCCTGTTCTGTAGGACTGTAGACGTAGGATCTTGTGTATCCGAACCACGTTAAAAACTGCTTGTGTTATTTACTGTTTTATTGCACTGTGCTCAAACCCATTTGCAAACTCATCCTTTGCATAAAACGTACTTAAAAAGTGCACCAGCCAAAACAATTTTGGTTTGCAAAAACACATTTTCAAAAGAGACGAAGTCTTACGGGCCCCACACTTATCCGCACTATATTCATCTACTGAACTCTTTATACTGATACAAGTCAGTAGAAAAGACTCAGCTATTGAATCACTCTGACCCGCGATCAGAAGGTTCATATCTGACACTGTTCATTCAGTAGCAAAACTCAGTTTAGCTGACCTTCGCGTTTGATGAAAAACTTGCAATCAGGTGTATTCAACCCCCCCCCCCCTCTACACTTGATACTCGTCTCCGGACCAACAGTTCTTCAAGAGCATATAATATTCTTCAAGAATATAAATATAACATACTTTCTTTTATAGATTATGGGATCTACGGGATCTCATATCATATCATTTCTTGAAAAGAAATCAAGTCATTAGACATGTTTTTCAAGGACATGTGATATTCTTCTGGAATATTCATATATTGTGCCACTTCTGGGGCAACAACTATAACAATATATGAAATCAAATAAATTTCTTAATTAAAACGGACCATAATAGATATCTTGTCATATCCGGATCGAAGTGCTTAAGTTGTCGCACTCACAAAAAATAACTTCATCATGCCACTACTTACTTTTTTTTAATAAAAAAAATCGTAATGATTGCAAACAAGTTTTGATATTGAGTATCTAATTTTTAAAAAATTGGGAAAGGATACGATACTTTTGTTTTACATTTAGATCTAATAGTCACATGGAGGCTTCGGTAGCAACTCGGCGGAATCCTTTTGTGATGAGAGCTTTTTCGTGCTGATAATGTATTATAAACTAAATAGAACAAGAGAATAATAGAGAGAATGAGAAATAGATGTGTATTATTATGAGGGTGGAGACCTCTATTTATAGAGTACTAGATAGGCTCATGGGCTTTTAGGGTTTACATGGTTCCAGTTTCTTTTAGAGATGGTCAATCAAAGGGGAGTGTTGTAAATATATTTTATATATATATTTACCATATATTGTGATGACCATAAACCCTAAAAGTCCATGAGCCTATCTTGTACTATTACAACAACTATCTTAATATTCAAACTGCCACTTTTTTTTGGCACATGAAAATGCTACTATTATTTATTATAGTTTCCTACATAGATCGTCGAATAGATAAATTTTCACTTTTCTGATAATCTCGTTGTACAATATCCTAATTAAACAATGTTTCATTACAAGTTGCTCATTTTCCTCATTAATAGGTGTCACCGATTATTTGATAGCTATCATTTTAATTGTAAAAAGAATGAGAAAATATCATTGAAATTATACTGTAGATAAAATGAAAAGATAAATAGATAGGATTTGGATCTAGTGAGAATGCATAGTTATATAAGAATATATGAAGTATGCATATTTCTTATATATTTTATGCATATTTCTTAAGTTTTTTTTTTTACATTTTTATCCTTATGCATAAAATATATAAGGAATATGCATAAGGAATGTTTCAAAGTATATTCAGTCAAAACCATCAAGGTGCAGATTTTTCTCATTTCTTGTTTTAAGTGGACTTCTTATATGATTCATTCCCTAAGTAGATACATTATAAATAAGTATCATTTCACACTCGTTAGTTAATAAACAAGAACCAAGTATAAATATTAAAATATTAAAAATTAAGTGTAACAGTTGGATATTATAGATGCATAACAAATAATTGAAAATAATATTTAATGGATTAATCATTTAATGTACCGTAATATTTTAAAGCAATAAACTTAGATGCCCATCGAGACCAAGCAGCATCAGAATTTTATTGGCCTCTACTCTAACAATTTTCCTTAAATGTTTGTTTGCTTTATAGATTGCTCTAACAATTATTTTTAACATTTTGAGACCCCCATTATCTAGCTTAATTGATATTCTCACTACTACGTAAATAAATAATTAATAATGTTCAATTCGGATTAGAATCGATTTAACAATAATAATATAAGATCTTTAAAATTTTGCATTTGCACTGGCCTACGACAACGGTTATTAACTGTTGTCTATGAACGCCTATCTACATCAACATGACTTTCCACAAGAGTTAAGAGTTAGATACTACAACGAATCTAAAAACGACAATGATTATTAACGGTACCCGTGAGCTCCTATCTACAACATCGTTACTTTCCACAACACTGAATATTAGTTACAACAACGGTTAATAATGGTTGTCTTAGCATTTTTCTAGTCGTGGAGATGCAATGTCTTACAACCCTCACTAACATCCGCCTTTAACGGTGCCAATGCGCCTGCATAAAATTAAAGAGACATGGGAATTGGGGGTAGGGGTACGTAGCTCCGCCATTGGGAGAGGGTGCGACGACGACGGCGAGTGGTGGTACTGCTACAGTCTTCTCCAGTATATTAGGGTTTCTAGTAATTTGATCTTAATTGGATTAATGGGTAATAAATAATTAAAAGACTCGTATACGTAAACTATATTAAAAATTCAACCGTTTGTTTAATTTTATAATTAAAAAAGAAGCAAGTGGTACTTAGGTATAATGATGGAATTGTTAGGAGAATGAGAAAATCTCTAGGGGACTACAAAATCCTTGGGTATAATTCTCTCAGCTTTTGGGATTTAAATGGAGATGATGAGCTGCCACCACATGGAGCCTCGTGCTTATGCCCTCTAATTTAATTCCGATATTTTCTTCATCTCCACCATTTCATAATCTAATTAACACTCCAAATCTTTTTTTACTCTATATATACTATATATATTCCATGTACTGAACATGAGAGAGAGAAAGAGAGAGAGAGAGTACTAGATTACTGACTGCTTTTGGTAAATATATATACATGGGGTTAACAGTCTTTGGTTTTTTATCGTAAGAAACTAAATTGGGTTGACGAGGCCGTGAAGGAAGAAGCATGGTCAATGTACACATGAGTTGAGTACGAATTAGATGTAGACATGCATCCACATGGAAACCCTTTTGCTCTTTTGGATTTTTTAGATTAAAAATGAGTATATTTAATCAATATTAAAAAAAAGAAAAAAAGAAATAGTGAGACAAGTTTCTGCAAAGGTTGATCAGTTCTTCTGCTCTACCTCCCAGATGTACTTGCAAATTCCTGTCGCATTCCGCTTTATTTGAATACGTGACAGCCTTCTTAAATTACACAACTAAATTCGCCCTTAATTTTACAACCTACGATCAAACTAGTTCTTGCACTTCTTAATTCCTTAAAAAACTCTTTCCTTCTTTTAAGATAACTAATTTACCAGTTAATTAATGTTTACTTCTGTTGCTTCAATCTTAATACAAAGGTTCATTTTAATTAATTAGCTTATAATTTGAAAGACGAAATGATTAAGCAATAAATAAAAATGTATTGAATAAAATTATAGATTGGTGATAATTGATACAGTTGCATAAGTGGGATTTGCTGTTCCTTCGTCGGGTTTCGTGCAAACTGTGGGAATGTGGGTCGCTGTGTTTTCCAGCCTTTACCTATACATACAAATTTATATATATAGATATAGATATACAATAATAAGTGTGTTGGGCTCTGCAAACTCCATGTAAATTGTTCTTCTTTTTTCATTCTTGAACTTCTCGAGATTCATCTCTGTCGTATGCTGCACCTTTATTTCTCTGTCCTCTTTCTCTCACTCGGAATGTCACCTATAATTTATGTACCTACATAACATATTCCCTCTCTATACTAGTGTCGCAGTTAACTATGGGAAATTGAAATTAATCTTTAATAGTATGTATATTCTCACAATTATCAAATTTTTTTTGTGATCTCAAAAGGATCACGTTAACTTAAATTTCATATTATCTTAACAATAAAATCACATATGACAAGAATCAAATTCAATTCTTAATTACGCTTGCAGTCCAATTCTCAATTACGTGAAATCGAGAATTAATAATTATTTTCCCAATCATTCCTGGATAAATATTTCAACCCTCGTCAACGAGTTAATTCCAACAACCCTTGTCTTCATACTCTTTGTTTGCAAAGGATTCCTCTTCGCGTGAAAGACGAAAAATGCTAGGAAACTGTGACGACGAGATCATCACTCCCGTCTCTTCCACCACCACTAATCAATGGCCACAGGTTTTCCTCTCTTTCTCTCTCATTGTCTCAATTATTACGCTAATAAGACGACCCCATCTTTTGTTTTTAGCTTTTGTCAAAGAATATCCGTATTGTGCAGTTAATTCTTACCCTAAAAGAACCCATCTTGATTTCCTTCTCTCTCTTTGCTTGCTCAGAACCAGATACTACTGGATGATCACAAAACCTTCATGGCTTCTTCATCATCAAATAACAAATCCATGGCCGCCGAGAAAGCAGCTCTCAATCCAGACCCTCATCCTCTCAAGTGCCCTCGCTGCGATTCCTCCAATACCAAGTTCTGCTACTACAACAACTATAGCCTTTCTCAGCCCCGCCATTTCTGCAAAGCTTGCAAGCGTTACTGGACCAGAGGCGGCACCCTCCGCAACGTCCCCGTCGGCGGCGGATGCCGCAAGAACAAGCGCTCTAAGCGCCACTCCTCCGGCGGCGACGGAATCCCCTCATCCGCCGCTGCAAACACTAATCAGATAGATCTGCCCTCATCAGCTTCTAATCATATGCAAAACCCTTTGTTGTATGGCCTCCCCACTAATCCTCTCGAGCTCAACTTTCCATTCTCGAGCTTTAGGCTTTCTTCCGATACTTCTGCATTCAATCTCCACCCTCAGATCGACGGTCTCGGATTAGGGTTCGGATCGGATAACGGGTACAAAAATGGGTTCAAATCTATGCAAGATGTGATTAGCAACTCAAGCTCGCCACCTTTTTCTGCATCTGCAAATAACTCAATCTTTTCCGCTTATTCTTCTTCTTTCTCCACCTCTTCAACAATGGCGTCTTTGCTTGCTTCTACTCTTCAGCAGCAGCAGAAATTCGCTTCGAAGGATATTGGGTCTCCGTACACGATTCCCGGTTTGATGCCGTACGAGGATCCGCAAGTGAAAGGAGGAGGAGAAAATAGGTTTTCTTGGAACCCGAATCCGAACCCGAACCCGAATTCTGACCAGATTGATCAGATTAATTCTTCTGATCCATCTTCCCTTCTATGGAACAACACCAGTATGAGTGCTTGGTTTGACCCTTCAACCATGGGTTCTTCATCAGTTCCCTCTCTGATCTAGAAGCTTCCATCCGATATTCCTAGCGAATTCATCTCTCTTTAATCATTTATTAACCGATTGAGTCTTTTCTTTTAGGAGATGGGTATAGTTTTTTTTTTTGTCTTGATTTTCTGCATTCCGACAACAACAAATACTTGGAAGGGAAGATTACTTGGATCTGAGCGATGATGATGATGTAAGCTGCAAGAGAATTCGGCCTGCTTAGTTTTTGGCATGGAAGGCTGAGAGGAGGAACCTCGGATGATATGTTGTTGATCTTGTCGGCCGAGGTTTCGTCATCAACCGCATTGTTAACTGGAGTTTGAGTTCCTTGGAATGATTGGTTGATGATTAGGTAAACCTTAATTTATATGTATATATGTATTTTCATGACATTGGTTTTTCTTTCATTTGGGTGTAATCTATGATCAGGTTCTTGGAGTTGGGAGGTTTAATTCCTTCAAAATACATTTTAATTACATGTTCATCACAAGTGTGTGTCTGTATTTTTTAAGAATTTGTTGATTTTGGTTTTGGGTAACTACAATGGTATACAAGAGAGGGAGATTGGTTATTGTTGTTTCAAACACACTTTCAGTTAACGCAAACGAAAACAATTACAATATTTAAAAAAAAAAATTAATCTATTTGCAATTGCTATAATACTTAGTTCTTTAATTACGATCTCCTTTACCTAATTGTTTTTGAGAGATTCAATTTATTTTACGTATACTGTTGTTCTTTTGTAGTTCTTGTTTCCAAATGTGTATGATCACCGTACTTCATTATTTTGACCGAGTGCTGTTAATTCGGTTGAATCTAATTGAAAGGAACTGAATGCAGTTAATTGAAACTTTGGACGTTCTATATTTTGCAATCAGGAAAACGAAGCGAAAAGTTTAGATCAGTTTGTTACGGTTTTAACCGAAATCTCGAGAATGAAAAACAAAATTATAAATTGTCCATAGAGAATTTAAATTTAATTTTATAATGTAATTCTTTTCATTTTTGATATTGAAATATTTTCGGTTTAGTAGATTGAATGTTTAAACGGGAAAAATTGTAATATAAACAATTGAAACCAAATACCCAACATAAACTTTTCGATTCGATTTGATTAAAACAACTTGATTTCGATCAGTTAATAAAGCGAGTAGACAGACCTTATAATTAATTAGACTAATTTATAACTAATGAAAGTACGTAGTAATTGCCTTGGGCGGCCTTAATTTACAGCTAATCTTATATAGCTTAATAGAATCTCAGTCATAATTATACTATATAGTAATGGTGAGATAGTTAGTGCTCCTCATGTGATACGCACAGGCGCAACCCAAACTGCAGATGTGAAGAGATTTATGTATGAAAATTCATATTCCACGTGTGCATTTCACCAAACCTTTAGAGAATAAATTAGAGAATTAAGATTACTAGTAAAAACCATATAGTATCACTGAAAAATGATATTCCACATATGATAAACTGTTACGAACTTAAGAATTTGAACTACAGATTGGTAATTTTGAAATTTAGGGTTGAAACCGGAGGATCCGCAACGGCGGCGCTCGGAAAAAAACGATCAAATATATTAGTGCCTGAGCATTGACGTCGCCGCCGCTGTTTTGGTTTGGGCATAGATGGCGGGAGGCGGCGGACGATAATTGTGTTGGGTTGGGTCGTTAGTTGATTCCACCGTATCGGTCCACATCTCCACTGAGATTTCATTGGTTAATTTATTGGGTCTACAATAAAGCAATTGATTCAAGTGGACTCCAATTCATAACACTCTAAATTGTACTACAAAACTAAAATAAAACATACATACTATATACATTCCCAATTTGGAAACCTATTATGAAGTAGGGAGTAATTACTATAATGAGATTTATTCAGTCCGTAATTCGAATTGCAGCTTCGAGTTTCCGTTGTGAAATTAAGTGGAAACTAACTTGGCATAATTAGTTGTGTAGAGAATTGTTTGAGTACATCATGGGCCTGATTTGATGATATTAATGATGAAAGCTCATGACTTAAAGTTGAAGAGAATTCGAAAGCCGTGACACGTGGGGGTTATGGCCTCGTTCTAAGTATTGAAATGATTATGACGGTGGATCATTCGGACAACTAAATCATTCTACGTAAATTAGTCTGAGTAGATAATGGATTAGAATCATATCGTGACCAAAAAGTACAAAACATGCAATATGGTTAGAAAAGTTTTGAAATTGCTTTAAAATGTTTAAATCCGATTGGCTAAATAAAAAGTATACAATCATTTCAAAAAAAATCAAATTGACCAGAGACCACGACCAAATTATGCCGGGAGCTCCTCATCATGTTCAATTGTCTTTGTCAAGCGAAAATCAACTTTTAAAATGAGAGATTTTACTAGTATAAATCTTGATATAGACAGATTTCTTGAATAGATAAGCTCTATAGTTAGTACTTTTATAAAGATTAATATAATCTTCTAGCATTTGTTTTGTGTACAATTATACCTTAATTGAAACCACTAACCTATATTGATGAGTGATATGGAATACTGACAACTAATGGATTTATTAATGTATGTTATAATTAGAATAGAAGAAATGTTCTAGCAAGTTAGCAATTTATGACCCCATAAATCATATTTCAATTCCTAGGAAAGTAAATTAATGGTTGAAATTAGTTAGTTGGATGTCTAAGTGCCTACAGTTCATAATCATCGTGATAAAAAAGTCATTGAGACAGTTGGGGTCCTTTAAATTGTGCATGCCATAAGGAATAAAAATATTTGTTGTTAAATAAAAATAAAGGAGGTGGCAATGGACCCAGAGTTTGAATGTAAAGTGGTAAATGTACATGTAATGGTAGTGGTAAAGGTCGACACTGGATTGTTCCTTTGGTGCAGTTGTCACCAATCTCAAATCCAAGGGAAATTAAAGTTGTGAGTATTGAAAAGGGAAGAATTTTGTACACAATTATATATATATAATAGTATCTAAGTCATGATTTAATTTGGATTTATAATTATTTAGGTTTGGTAGCTACCTAGGGCCTATCACCTTGTCATTGCTCTCTCCACCACCCACTTCCACCTCTCTACCCTATTCTCTATTGCATAGGGATTTTAATGATCTTCTTTAAAGAGTTTAGACTTCTCTCTCCCCCTCTCTCTCACCATGATCTAAGATAATTATGGAATTAGAATTCGGAGAAATCAAATATGGGTTCTTTTCACATTTTTATTTAATCGTTAAATTGATTTTAGTAGAAATTGAATATTAGATAAATTAAATTAATTATTTAAGTAGAAGGCAAAATACCAACTAAAATACTCCCTCCGTCCCATATGAAACGTCTGGTTTCTTTTCGGCATGATAATTTATGCGGTTGACTTTTATGTGTTAGGAGAGAGAGTGGTGTGAATGGGGCCCACAAAAAGTAACTTTTTGTGAGAGAGATTTATTTCCTTTTTAGGAAACAGGACATTTGTGTGGGACAGCCAAAAATAGAATACAAGATGTTTCATGTGGGACGGAGGGAGTACATGTTACCTTTGGTAAAGATCAGGGGCGGATCCACCCCCTAGGGCTGGGGTGGACTCCAGCCCTAGTAAGATTTTTTTTTACTAATAGTAATTTTAGATTTTTTTTTAAATATTGGTTAAAATTAATAATTCAATCCAACGTATTTCTTTTGATTCATGTTCAGTCCAAGGTATTTTATTGGGTTGGATCCGCCCTGGTAAAGATAATGATTATGATTGAGATAAAGAGTAATAATTTATGGTAATTATATAAAGACTATCTCTCACACGCACAGAAATAATGTCACGTGCCACGTGTCGTCACGGAAGTTTCTACAGCTCTCTGCATGATACTGATCTCATTTAGGTTTAAACATATTCCTTTAATTTCTAGACTTTATGCAGTCGACCAAAACCCCTACCAAATTACAATTAATAAACCACTCGAAAGTTTTTCCGTTGCTGAAATTCCATAATGCCAAATTGAATTAAAGCAACAAAAAAGCAAAGCCTTTAACATTAAACTCTGATTTACTTTTGATCAAAAAGTTGAAGAAGCAAACCTAACCCACCTTAAACTGATTCTCTATAAGATGGTTAATTACAACATTGTTTATATCACTAGAAATTAATACCCAATCCGATTACATTTTCATGGATCAAACCCTTGATTACTACTATCTTGCCAATGATTTGGATCGAAGGAAGAACCGCCTTGGTTGTTCCTGTCGGAAGTGGCTCCGCTCCAAAAACTCGACGCGGCGGCGGAAGCGGCGGTGGTGTCTGCAGCCGGAGATCTATTTATGAAGCTTTGAGTCCATGAATATTGTTGTGGAGGAGGGGCGGCGGTTTCATAGACTGAAGGCCGACACCTTGCAAAAGTGTCATATTTGGATCGTACTGGTTACTTCCACCACCCAAATTAACCGCCGTCGGTTGGTTGATTCCGGCGGATAAAGAATGCATGGCAGCTAAAGACGACAGAAACGAGCCGCCGTTGTAGATAGTATTGGTCATGACCGGAGGCAAAGGCCGCAGCGGCTGACTCGGATCCGATGCCGCCGGGGGAAGCGCCAGCGTTCTCGATGGAGATGGGACGGAGGGTTTGGGGCGCTTGCTCTTCCGGTAACCACCGCCGACGGGGACGTTACGTAGGGTTCCGCCGTGGGTCCAGTACCTCCGGCAGTTCTTGCAGAAGTAGCGCGGCTGCGAGAGGCTGTAGTTGTTGTAGTAACAAAACTTGGTGTTGGATGAATCACATCGCGGACACTTCTGTGGCGGCGGCGGCTGTTGTTGTGGGAGGTGATTTTGGTTCTGACCGGCCATCTCCGGTAGCTTCAGACGCGACGGCTGTTTGAGCCTCTCTTGATCATTTCCCCGTTGCTCCGTATTCATCTACATATATATACAAGAGTGATAATTAACTAATTATTGATATATAGAAGAGATGGATTTGAGATGCATGTAAGATTATTCAACGCAAGAGATATGTATGTAATCCGGAGTTGTCTGTTGGGATTACGAATTTCAGTGGGTCGGCAATGGCGCATCAGTTTGATTTGATTTCTTCTCCACCTACCCAGATCAGAAACCACGCTTCTTTTAACGTGTGATACAGAAAAGGCCAAATGAAATTTAAGAATAAATCTTTCGTGCAATCTGCACGGATTTACTTGATCGGAGATAAGTGAGAGAGAGAGAGAGAGAGAGAGAGAGAGAGAGTTGAAAAGGTATGTGAGAGAAGGAGAATTTCCACCTGCCACTTTTTTGTTCTTCACCTTAATACTTAAGAAAAAGAGAGAATATAAAATAGGTGAGTTGTTGTACGGACTCCATAGCTTAATAATCAAGAAGGTAAACTCTTCTCTCTCTCGATCTCGATCTCGATCAAACAGCAGAGAACTAAGAGAAATAAATAGATAAACATATTCATTGAAAACTAATTAAGATTACTTTGTTCAACCATTCATATATCACCAAGAAAAAAATGAAACCCTTTTTTCTCTAAATTCTGCGCTATGATCGGTGGGAATAAAATTGCATGGATCGATGAAATTAACTAACGTTAATCGGATGACAGCAGTAAAGAAAGAGGTACAATCGAGAAGATAAGTATTAGCGTGTAGGTATAGGAGGGAGATTACGGTACAGTAGGGGGTGTAGAATGGACCACGGCGCAGGGTGACTGGCGGCCGGCGGCTGCTCTGCCTGGTGGTGGCGAAAGGGGTGGCTGGGTGGTGGCTGTGTCAGCTTTATTGTCTTCCTCTTGATTTCGACAATTACTCTCTCTCTCTCTCATCCCACTATCATCTTCACTTTTTCGGATTCCCTTATTTTATTCTTCTTAGTTCTGACATCACTGAGGAGAAAAATGGTGTATTTTAATACTACTCATTATTACAAAAATAATATTATGTGATATTTATAAATTATTATGATTATGATATAAAATAGTGTAAATAATCGAAGTTTTTATTTTTATTATTTCTCAAGTGAATTAAACGAATAAATATTTTTATTTTCATTTTCTGGGATAGGTGAGTATATTGCTTTTTAATTGTTTTTTAAACTCCAATTATAATTATTATAAAGAGTCTAATGTTAACTAGCAGTAATTGCCGTGTTGTTAATAATAGTTATTCGTTAACAAAGCATACGGCCTAACCCCATAGATTTAACTTCTGATTTGACGTGCTACTCATCTCAAATTTTAATTGCGATAATAGTGTTTGTATAGTAGAAAAATAGAGAGTATTAAGTGTATTAAAAAAGTAAAGTAAGATAATGAAATACATACAATTTGCAATACCCAGGTAGATGTAGTTATTACCAAAATTATGCTTTTTATGGTCCCGGGTGTACTTTTCTTCGTACGTTTTATTTTCTCTCACATTTAATTGTTCAAGCGGCCGCGCGATCTCACTTTTCCATTTCTTTTATTTTTGTGAGAAAATCGTTTGGAGTTTATGAGGTCGTCACTCGTGTAGTCTTTACCGGCAACTGCAACACTCAAAATTAAGTGAGCTAATCCATATACAAAAGAAACCCTAATAAAAATCAATCTCGCTCTTAACCACTAGTACAACATTTAAATTAGTTGGTATTTCTTACTACAATATGCAGGGACAGAGGGAGGGGTGGGGGAAGGGGTGATAGTGCCCCATGAAGGTTGAAAGATTTTTACTGAGCAACTTTGTATTTTTGGTACAGTTAAATCTCGATGAAATAATATTCGATTAAGTAATAACTTCGCTTAAATAATAATTTTTTCGGTCTTCGACTTGGGTGAATGTACTAAAGTAATATTTTCATTAAATGCATTAAGTAATAAAAAAAGTTTAAATCCTTAAGGTCCCAATGAAAAAATATAAAGTAATAATTATTGATTTCAAAAAAATATATATAGACAATTATAATATTAAAGTACTACAAAAATCATTTCTTATGAATATAAGCTTTCATAGCTATTGTCTTTTCTTCCCACCTAAACCAAAATTAGCATCCTTAACTTTCTGCAAAGTATAGACAACTTTTGAATATTTTGATCATGTTATAGCAAATAATTATTTAAGGTGGTTATTATTTGAATAAACCTTTTAATGACACAACGATCATCATTTTCATCATACCGTTCATAAGTGTGTCAATAATTTCTTCATTCATCGGTAATTTCATAGTTGCATCATTCTCGATAGCTAAAAGATCTTACCTAATGTCTTGTAGCATAAATTCGAGATAACATTATCTAATATTTAAGATCTTCATCTGTAACGCCCCAATTTTCAAAACTTAACTAGGGACGCTACTTTATACTTAACATGCATATTTCAATTCTTTCAAAATATTTTCATTCAATAGAACCATTGCAAAACTTAGGTTATTTTCATACTCAGCGGAAGTCTTAAATAAAAATTTACCAAGTAACATTTCAAAAGAAATAACGTAACGTTCATATACTACAAGCAATAATTTAAATACGATAAGTCCTCCTCGTGACCATCACCACCAACACCTCTACGCATCGGCCGAGCCATTTCCTGAAAAATGTTAAAATAATAGGGATGAGTACGACTACTCAGTGGGAGATGTACACATTTACAAGAATTATAAATCATACTGATAATACATGGAAAATTAGATCATGCAAAGAGATACTCGGCCACACAGACCACATGAACTTTCAAACAGTCCGATTTCGACTGACGGCCGGATTTTGACCGATTTTTCATAGAGGATTCGAATTCGAACCTATGGCCCGATTTTGACCCTTGCCTTTCCTTTCAAGATCCGATTTCGATCCTAGGGCCCGATTTCGACCCTTCCTTTCATGACTGTCATAATCACATGAAATATCGAGCACAATGTGTAATAAAGATAAACGGTAACATTCCCCACATTAACCTTGACTTGAATGAAATGGATATCAAATTTTTAAATCCTGTGCGCCCATCCTAACATGAAAATTGAGAATTTTTAATGATTCATGAAAGTCGTATACGTATTTCACATATACAACAACACCACATAGTCATTAGGTTACAAACAATATCATATATATATACTCATTAGTGTAATTAGGTTTCAACGTCCTATATTAACTTGTGCAGAATACCTATTTAAAAAAAATTCCACAGAACATGAATTCATTCCATAAATTTTAATTATCTACATATAGATTCCTTAATGAGTCTAAATCATACCAGATTTGGTTTCATATCAAAATAATAAGAGTTATAACCAAAACAGTACCTACGGCATCAACAAAAACGGGTTCTGACCTACTAACCTTTAACTATGAGCTTCAGGAACTAAACATACTTTAAAAATTCTAAGATTTAACACACATCTAGGGGACATAGGTAGAAATATCATATCAAAATCTCAATCTCTATAGATAAGTAACGACTTCATAAAATACAGAATAGTTTCCACCAAAAACCGAATACGAAAAATGCATACTCCAACTGACTACCCGTACATTTGTATTAAACTGCTTTCATACGCATAAATTAAAAATATGAAATAAATATTTTTACAAATCTCTACGTGTTTAGAGTATTTAGGAAAAAGAATCAAGTCAAAACCATTTTTTTGGAGTGAGATATAAACATTTTGCTAAGCCCTATCCCGGATGCATGGTTTTTCGGCAGTATAAAAGTGAAAATTCATTAAAAATATAAAGACTTGTTTAAAAACTTCCAAAATTTACAGAAATCTTAAAGACATCCTAAAGTTTGTCTCTATAATTTTTATGGAATATTCAAGTAACATAAGATCTTGTATTTGTCTTTGGAACTCTCGGCAGAAAAAGTAAATGGCAGGACAGATTTATGTTCTCATGAAACTTAAACTTTTTTAACAAATATTTATCATACTTGGAAAATTCTACAAAACTAATATAGTATACTAGACATACCTATGAAGATGACCATAAATTTTCACGACGATATGACGACGGGAAGATGTGTAAATAATTTTTGAAACACTTCGCAGATATGCTGGCAGATTTTCGAAAATTTTATGGGATGCTATATTATGAGCGACTAAGGGATATTTATAGGCCTAAAAATCATTATCTAAAGATCCCTAATCATATAAGGTATCAAATGTATTTTATTCATATTTATTTTCGTTCTCATATAATTTATATAGAATTTAATATATCACTTACCATATAAGAGATTCAATCATAGATAAACTAGGATATGGATAAACTCAACTACATTTTTATCATAAGACATAATATTAAATTTTCTCCTATTAACTTAATAAAATATAAAATATTATATCCTTTCATGAATCCTTGTAGATTTAGGAAAGACAAATTGGATTTTTTAGTGCCCAATGTATGGTCTTTTAGCCAATTTGCTGCCTTATTTATTTTTTTTAGTTATTTGGTCCCCAAACTATGAAATTTTGGCCAATTTGGTCCTTCCGTTTAATTTTCCGTTAGTTAACCGTTAAATTTTTTTTAAAATTAAATAAAATAAAAAGGGTATTTTTGAAATAATTTTTTCGAGGACCAAAACATCCAACTTATCGAACATTGAGGATCAATTTGGCCAAAAATTTTCGTTACTTAATTTTTTTTTAATATTTTAGTAATTTTATTTTTAAGAGCCAAATACAACAATTATAAAACTTTTCTCCAACTAATAGTTAATCATGAAAATTAAAATTAAAATATTATATTAATGAAAATCAGAGGATACTTTTTCTTCAATACAACATAAGTATTTACGATTAACTATTAGTTTTTCCTACATAACGAATTTTAAAATACTTTCATTAATATAATATTTTTTAAGTAATAAGTCTTTGTTACACTAAAGTTGTTTGGAATAGGTTTTATAGGAAATTTCTAGCTACTTATGCATAAATTTGCTTAAAGTTCATTTTAACAAAAGTTGTTAGTGTTTGTCAAAAAAAAAATTATTTATTTTTTGGGATCATATTTTATAGTAATATGTTCGATAAATTGTGTCACTGGGCTATAAAATATGATCCGAAATATATATATATATATATATATATATATTTTTAAGTAATAAGTCTTTATTACACTAAAGTTGTTTGGAATAGTTTTTATAAGAAATTTCTAGCTACTTATGCATAAATTTTCTTAAAAGTTCATTTTAACAAAAGTTGTTAGTGTTTTTCAAAAATATATAGTCTTTATTACACTAAAGTTGTTTGGAATAGGTTTTATAAGAAATTTCTAGCTACTTATGCATAAATTTGCTTAAAAGTTTATTTTAAAAAAAGTTGTTAGTGTTTGCCAAATATATATATATATATATATATCTATATATATATATTTATATATAAAATTTTTCATTACTTTTAATATTTTAGTAATTTTTCGTTAGTGTATAAAAATATATGTATATATATATATATATATATTTTTTGGCAAACACTAACAACTTTTGTTAAAATGAACTTTTAAGCAAATTTATGCATAAGTAGCTAGAAATTTCTTATAAAACCTATTCCAAACAACTTTAGTGCAATAAAGACTTATCACTTAAAAAATATTATATTAATGAAAGTATTTTAAAATTTCGTTATGTAAGAAAAATTAATAGTTAATCATAAATACTTATGTTGTATTTGAAGAAAAAGTATCCTATGATTTTTATTAATGTAATATTTTTATTTTAATTTTCATGATTATCTATTAGTTTGAGAAAAGTATTATAATTGTTGTATTTGGCTCTTAAAAAATAAAATTACTAAAATATTAGAAAATTTTAAGTAACGAAATTTTTTGGCCAAATTGATCCTCAATGTTCGAGAAGTTGGATGTTTTGGTCCTCGAAAAAATTATTCCGAAAATACCCTTTTTATTTTATTTAATTTAAAAAAAAATAAAAATTTAACGGTTAACTAACGGAAAATTAAACGGAAGGACCAAATTGGCCAAAATTTCATAGTTTGAGGACCAAATAACTGAAAAAAAATAAATAAGGGACCAAATTGGCCAAAAGACCATACTTTGGGGACTAAAAAATCCAATTTGCCTTTAGGAAATCCAAAATAAAAAAATATTTTTCTTTCCTTATAATTCTAACATGATTTATAAATAAACAAACACATTCAAAATCCAAAATAAATTTACATAACAAAAAATGATTTAACGAAAAATAACATAGATGTTTTAATTTTTATTTTAATTTCTAAGGCGCGACTTACAAGACTAAAACACTTGATAATATGCATGAATAGATATACAATGCATTTTATATCGAAAATTTCGGGGCGTTACATCATCTAATTCAAGGAATTCGGTTTCGGTAGATCATTTTCTATTGAACGAATCTAGCAAAATACCGGAAACATTCTTTTAGGATAATTTATATAAACGAAAATAAACTTTTTATTTTTTTTATGTATATGAGTTTTGTTCTTTTATAAAACTATTGAGTTTTTTTAAAATTGACTAATTTGACTTGTATTATAATTAGTGCATATTCAATGTATATTTTTAACATGATTTTACTAAAGCAAATGCTAATTTTTTTTTATTTTTAATGTTTACACGAACTAAGTTATTAAAAAAATTAAGTTTAATACCCATATTTTACTTGTTTTATATCGTAAATTTCTCTCTAAAGTAATAAATATTCATTTATCGATAAATGAATAACTTCGCTAAATGAATATTTTTTTCCGGTTCTAAGTATATTATTTTAAAGTGATTTAACTGTATAGTGGTTAAACCTCTTCATAGGAATTCTTAGGCGATGGTTCAATTCTTGCTAAATTCAGTTACTTTTCTTTAATATTGCCTTTTCCCTCCTTATTTTCCCGACTAAAACTACAAAATACTTCGTCAGTATTACTCTAAAAGATATTTACAAGCATATAGTTAGTTGAACCCGCCCAAAGCCAAGTTTCTGGCTCCATTTCTACCTATGAGTGGTTGATTTATGATTTAATTTCTCTTCATCCCTATTAGGATGATTTATGATTTAATTTCTCTTCATCCCTATTAGGATGATTTAAGTAAACACTATTATTAGTTTGTGGCTTAAAATCGATTCGTATTTAAAATCATATCTCATAATTTAAAATGAAATTCAAGAGTCGATTTTGAGAACACGTTACGTAAAAGTTATATCTGATTTTGAAAAACGCACCTTTCATAATTTAAAATGAAATTCAAGAGTCGATTTTGAGAACACGTTACGTAAAAGTTATATCTGATTTTGAAAAACGCACCTTAGGAACTTGGGAGTTGTTACTTTAATAATTTATAGATTAGATTGATATTCATTATCTTCATTCACCAACTCGGTTTCTTTTAAAAAAACCCATGCCATGCCACCTTAGTGATAGATAAATGGGTTCACAAATGACATCCCAACACAAGAAAGAATAGTCCAAAAACAAAACGCAAGTATGCCGCGACAGAATGGGAAGTTGGAGACTTAAAAAACTCCACGTTGTTTGTATTGCACGTGATGCGACTCACGTGACACCTAGAATGCGCCCAGCATCATCTGTCCCACTCCAGCGTGGCCCATACCATGGCCCACCAATCACGCTCCGCCACGCGTGCATTGGTGGGCCAGCCTTTTATAATTAAAATAATTTTTTATTGCTAATATGGTCCCACCAATGCACGCGTGGCGGGACGTGATTGGTGGGCCACCGAGTGGGATACGAGAAATGGGCCAGAGGAAGCGGATTGCCTAGAATGACCAAATGATATTGGCTTCCACCCCCCCAACTGCTCCCGTGTTTGCTTTTGTACTGTCCTCGCTCTTCAGATGGGCCCGTTAATGCTAATTGGACCCGAAATAGAGCCTCATCTAGGCTCATAATTCGACCCAGTAACTCAATTTAATGGGTCCATAATCCCGGCCCAGTAATTCAATTTAATCGGCCCGTCTTCTCCAACGGTTCCATTTATTCGTAAATAAGAGTATATTTTAAGATACAAAGCAATCCTCAGAACAAAATTGAAATTAGAGTATACTTCATCTTAATATCCATATCTGAAAAAACATTCATCGGAGAAGGTATTATTAGGTTATTATATTTAGAAATACATCAAAAGAAGGCCCCTCCACGCGCCGCCGGTTCAAAGCTTAGTGTGATTCTGATGCCCCTCCACGCGCCTCCGTCTCGCATCTTCATCCATAACATTCTCCTCGTCATGATCCCTCGCCGGCTTCTTGATATGATCCTCTACAAAATCAGCGAGATCGTCGTCATCGGACTTCCCCACCACCGTCTCCTTAATCTTCTGCGAGGTCTCCTTGGCCGCCCCCCACGCTCCCTGCACGGTCTGCTTGGCGGCGTCGGCCACCTTCTCGGCGGCGCCCTTGGTCTTCTCCTTGGCCCCCTGCGCGTACTCCTTAGTCTTTTCGGCCGCCGACTCCGCCGTGTCGCATGCTCGGTCCTTGGCGTCGTGCGCCTGCTCCTTGGTCTTCTCGGCCATTCTCCCGGCGGTGTCCATCGTCTTGTCACGCATTTCGCCGGCCTTGTCGGCCATGGCCCCCAGCTTCTCCTTGTTCTTGTCGTTCATTTGCTGCGCCTTCTCCTTGGCGGCGTCTGCCGTCTCCTCGGCGCTCTCCTTGGCTCTGTTCTTCATTTCTTTAGTCTTCTCCTTGGCGGCGTCTGCCGTCTCCTCGGCGGTCTCCTTGGCTCTGTTCTTCATTTCTTTAGTCTTCTCCTTGGTTTTGTCCATGGTTTCTCTCACTTGGTCGCGCGGTTCGTCCACGCTCTCGTCGGCGTTGTAAGGGCTGTACTCTCTCCGCTCAGCATCGCCGGCCTCATTGTGTCCCTATTAACAAGCAAAAGCGGTTTGCATAAAGCGGAGTTCAACTATGTAATTTCAGGTTTAGAGTTTAGCGTACCTGGAGTGGGAATTTGGTAGCGGAGGTGAAGCAGACTCGGGAGATTCTGGGGCGGAGGGGGGAGGATTGGGCCATCTCGGACGACGACTTTGAGAGGCTCAGGAATGCGTTCTTCACGATCGACATGGCTGCCATATTCTTGAATCTTCGAAGTTGATTTGATGATTTCTGGATGTAGAAAGCATGATTGTGTTGATATGATAGTTATAAAGGGTGATCGGCCAGAAATGTGGCGGTCAAATAGTTGGACACCTGTAGTGGGAGGTGCCACGTGCATATCAACCATGCTACGGGGACTTGTACCTCTCTTATGAACTTATCCTCTCCTACGTTTCGACCTTTTCTATTGCTACACATTACTTTTTTCTTTCGTTTTTTTTCCCCCCTATCCTAAAATCAATGTTTAGGGATTTAGTTAAAAGACTCATCCACTTTACACTTGCAAAACTTCATTTAGATCATATTTATGTCAATTTTTTTTTTTTTGATTCGTGGAACCCGCAGCCGCTACTTTCGGTGCGCACTGGGTAAACCCCGCTCCTTGTGCAGTAGCCTGCAAACCACACAGGAGAGTTCAAGCACCCTAGGCTAACCATAGGTGACAGGCTCCACATAGTGGTTCCATTTATATCATATCTGTATACACGTTGAACTGTAGTTGAGATTATTTGTCCTGCTTTCCCTTCTGATGACCATAGAGGACACATAAATCGTCGAGTTGGATTCGTATTTTTATCAAATTTTATTGATTTAAAGAGCAATATACTTGAGCGATTGTTCAGTCCTCTACCTGACTTAGTAACTTTTATGATGAAGGTATTATCCTTAAGTTCGATTTGCTAGCAATTCCTTTTTTGTATCAAGTTAGCATAATTTGCTAGTATGAGTCTCAAAGAGTATATTTATATTTGGCACATCTTAAGTCATATTTTGCGGTACAAAATTGTTACATAAAATTTGTAATAATTGCGGAACATAAAAACTTATGTGGGCAAAATGGTAAAGAGTCTTATTGGAATGAAAAACAAATGTGTTCAGCAAGCTATACTGATGAAGTAATAAATCAAGTCTTTACTTAATGCATGCATAATTAATATTTTAGGTTTTCAAGGTCAGACATATAAGACGAACATGCTACATGCTACATACTTCAAGAATAGGACGCCAATCTACATTGACCCCCTTGTCCTCATCCACGGGCTTCCCTCCTCGCTCTTTCGCCACTTTCTTCTTCACTTCCTCTTCCGTCATTTCATTGCCCTGCTTCCGCCTCTCATCATCTTCTCGTTTTGCGATTTCCCCGCTCTGTTAATTCCTCACCCACACGAATCAATTAAGGCAGGTCAACAAGATAAAATTTTACCTAAACGGCCTTGTGATGTAAAATAATGTCACCTCATTTATTTTTAAAATAAAAAATATTTATAAAATTTAAAATGTGATGTAGTATTGTTCTACACCACAATATCTACAAAATCTACAAAATTTGATTTTGGGTATAAATTTTCGTCAGCAAGTCAGAAGTAGCTAAAATTACTGTTTGAGAGCAATAATAAATATATGTCGATTACGATTACCGTAGAGGTATAACTCACGAGAGAAACAATCCCTGAGAATCTCAGACTTCTTTCACACAAGCTCCTCGACACAATCACCACGCTATTCCCCGGCCAATTCATATCCTTGATTTTTTAAAATTAGAAGAAGCCTTGTAATTTCCCTAATTTTATGGATATTTTTCAATCTCATTATGCGGCCTCCCGATGTCCTGACACGTGGATGTGCAATTACACGTCTTAGTACCAGGGATGTCCATTTACCAAAAACTAAATAATTAAATAACCACAAATGTTTATTAGTATCTTATCGACTTTAGGCCCCGTTTGGTTAGGTGAAATCAGGAATTAAATTAAAGAAATCATTTCATTTCGCTATTTGGTCCGTAAAATTAAGGACGGGTATGATACCTGATATCCCTTCCAAAGTCCTCTTGGACACTTTTATATAGGGCTGTTATCGAACCGGGTCGAGCCGAGCTTTGTACAGACTCGGCTCGATTAGCCCATTTTTGCTCAGGCTCGAGCTCGGGCTAGAGCTCGATACGAGCTTTATATTCGGGTTCGAGCTCGGCTCGATAAAAAATCATGGTATTTGAGCTCGATTCGAAAGCTCGATTTCGGTATCGAGCTCGATTCGAAAACTCGATAAAATTAAGAAAATAATATTTTTTTAATTTTTTAATTCAAGATCGAAAGCTCGAATTCGATACCGAAAGCTCAAATTCGGTACCCAAAATCTAAAGTAATTTAATCGAGCCGGGCTCGCGAGCTTTCGAACCGAATATTGCAATATTCGAATTTGGCTCGATTAATTATCAAATATCAATATGAGACTTGAGCTCGAGCTCGAGCTCGAGCTCGATATTATCGAATTCGAGCCGAGCCTTATCGAGCTCGAGCCCGAGCTATTCGATAAAAGATTCGATAACAGCCCTACTTTTATACTCTCCAAAACTGAGGGATTTCACATTTGATTCCCGCTATGCCTTAGGTTCTTTTCATCTGCTCCTTCTTCCAAGAAGCCAAGACGGCGCTGCTCTCTCATTCTCAATCTGCTCTCTCGTTGTTCTCGTCTCGCTTTCCAGAATCACAACCGCAGCTTTTCAGGTAACCAAAATCGAGATTTGTGGGAGCTTTGCTTGAATTTCTTCGATTTCCGGGAGCTTTGCTTGAATTTAATTTCTTGATTTTTGTCCTAAATTTGTGTACGCTTGCTTGAATTTCTTCGATTTCTGGGAGCTTTGCTTTGTTGTGTATGCTTGCTTGAATTTTCTTGATTCCTTGAACTTGCTTCGATTTCTGGTAGTTGTGCTAGTGTTATGTACGCCTGCTTGAATTTGAGACTACATTTTTGTCTTTGAAAAGGGAAATGCTTCTGCTCTTGCGCTGCAAGTTTCTCCAATTCCACTTCGTTTTGATCTTCTATCAAAACCCAAAATCCCAACAGAGATTAACATTATTGGAACGTTGAAAACAAGAATTTATTGTGTTCAACTGTACTAGATTTAGAACTGAACGGCTTGATGAGGTTCCTGAGAAAGTTTTTTGGATTTGATCATCTCATCCCACCATTTGATGAATTCTATCTTCTGGAGTTGATTGGTTTACATTATTTTATATATCTTGTTTTCATGTGCTTCCAGAAAATTAATTATTAATGTGTTCGTTTTTGTTTTCTTGTTTTCATTATTTAGGATGGACTCAACGAATCAAAGTCAAAATTCACAAAGTGGAAGAGCAAAGAATAAACGGTTTTGGAAAAAAGATGAAGAAGAAACACTACTTGACATTTTAATGGAACTAAGTACGGATCCACGTTGGAAAGGAGAATGAGGTTTCAAACCTGGATTCACATTTAAGGTGGAAGAGTTAATGAAAATGAAATATCCTGATTGCGGATAGAAAGCAGCTCCTCACATTGAGTCCAAAGTGAACTGGTTTAGGGAAAAATATGTTGTGGTGAATGAAATGTTAAGCAAAACATCTGGCTTCCAATGGGATGACGAAAGAAAAATAGTGCAGTGTGAAAAACAAGTCTATGATGATTTCTGCAAGGTGATTTTACTTCTCTTTTATTATGATATGTGCAGTTTAAGTGCAGTTTTATTATGATATGTGCAATTTAATTATGATATGTGCAGATAAGTCTATTTGTTTATGATATACATTGTACTGCATTTTAATGTTTTGGGGCTGCTTTTTATGATATACATTGTATTGTTCTACTTTATGATTTATAGTTTAAGTGCAACCAATGACTTAAGTGCAGATTTTGCTTAAATGCAGATTCATCTGTTTCATCAATGTTCTGCTTAAGTGCAGATTCATCGTTTCATCAATGTTCTGCTTTTTGGGGCTGTGTTTATGTTCTGCTTTTTAGGACTGTTTGTAACGATCCAATATTTTAATTCAAAAATGCATTTGCATTTCAAGCAAGATATCTTTGTGCTTAACCTTCGTAAGTTACGCAATAGTAATTAATTAAATGAAAACGCATGCATAACCATGACATTCTTAAGTTTACGCAAAATATATTTATTTATTTATATTATGCAATGTGACTTCATTAATTGTGTGATAGGCTTAATTATAAGTTTAATTTTCTTTAGAGTATACGTATTTGAGTATGTCAATGATTAAATATTATAGTAATATAAGATTTATATTATTAAAAATAAAATCAAAGGGGCAGCCGTTTACTTCTTCAAAAAAAAAAATATATATATATATATATATATATATAAATTATATGTACTTTGATTAAAAATTGAACGTACTTTCGTTGATTATTCAAATTAATGTTAAGAAGAAAAAAAATGGAAAAAAATGTGAAAAATTATGTAATTTAGGTGGTTTAATGAATTAATTATTAAAATAAATTAAAATAATCAAAATAAAGTTAAATGAAATATATAAACAAAAATTTGAAGAATAATAATAGTGAGAAGTATGTATTCTAAAGATATAAGATTCATAATATAAAATAAGTATTAAAATGACATTTATACCCTTAATAATAATAAATGTTATTTTCTAACTTAAAAAATTCTACCACAATTTTGACCATCCATCTACAAAATGGAAGGCTAGGATGTGTTCTTAGTTCCTTCATTAAAGTAGCGTTCTTTAATGATCCATTTCCAATATATATATATATATATATATATATATATATATATATATCATTTATCTAATATTATGATGTATATATTATATATAAAGGTGATTATATTTAGATACGAAGATGTGATTTTTTTTATTTGTTAAACATTATAGCGGCGGAGCTAGACAGAAAATCATTAAAAAATATTTATATTCATATTATTCCTAAACCTCATCAGAATAATAAATCACCAAGTCTTAACTGATAGGGTTGGCTAAATGTTATCTGTTATATACATGATCCTCTCACAATATTCCGACGCACCCCACCTCTTCCACTATTTTCCTTCCCAACGTGCACACTTTAAGAATCTCTTTCGCCAAAATAGTTTTTGTTTCCTTTTAAATTCTAGCTCCATAAAATTCAAGTTTCTATTGTCAAGATAATAATTTTATATAACGTGTTTTGCTTGTATCTGTTCAAGTTTTTTATTTGTAACTTGTGTGTTTATATCTTATATTATGTACACACGAACTGTTTTAAGATTAGGGAATTTCATGAAATTGGTGGGTTTTAATTTACTTATCAAATTATAGGTTTACATGTATAGGAAGTAGTTTACGTATGAAAATCGTGCATGAATATGGATTAACTTGATGGCTTATATAGGTAATGTCAGTAGGAAACTGATTTAAGCATAGATTTTTTTTTTCATTTGGGAACAAGAACTTTTGATATCCTTGTCCTAAGATTTAGGGAGAATGAGAAATCTATACGAGAAATGTAATCGGTTGCACCTCATTGGTATGAAACAAATTAATAGGAAAGATCCATTTTGAGTTGTGAATATCAATTCTTAAAATTTAAGAACTTGAGAAAAAGGACCATCTAATTAATTAATTCTTCAATAACCGAAAGTTTAAAATAAATTATAAGATCTAGAATTAATCAGTTTTTTCATGAGGATTTAGATTGATCGATAATCTACTTTTAAATTATATATAGGCTGACTACTTAATATAATATGTTATATTTACATAAATGTGATCTTTGTGTATTTATCTAGTTGCATGCATAATCAGTTTGGATTAAAAAAAAAAAAGAGCCATGCTGTAAGTTGTCTTGCTAATTATTTGAGACGTGTTTATATTAAATATCCATGCTCAAAGTGGATCGGTACAAAGATTTATGGTTGAAGTTGATCGGTTTAATGTTAGAGTCGAAGTTGACTCGATGATCTGTGTGACTACGTGATTCTTACATGTTCTAATTTTTCATATATATTGGTATATTATATAGTTTGGATAAGTGTCTTCCCCATTAAGTAGTTGTACTCATCCCTATTATTATAACATTTTTCAGGAAACGGCACGGCCGATGCGTAGAGGTGTTGGTTGTGATGGTCACATGAGGAATGATTTATGAAACTCATTATAGCATTAAACTATGAACTGTGTTTTTTTAATTTATTTTCGAGAACTAGTAGTTGTAAATGTTTTTATTTTAAGTTTTCCACTCGTTATGAAATTTCATACTGAAAACTTATTTTTATGAAAGCCTATTTTCGAAAATTAAATGTTGAGTTAAATTCATGCACGAGGTGACGTCCTTTTGCTAAGTTATGAAAATTGGGGCATTACATTGTTTATACTGTGTTTATGTTTGGGGCTACTTTAGATCAATATTTGAGGTTGCTTTTTATGATATTGATGAGTCGTTTTCGTACTTAGTAATTTCAGGCCGAAAAGTGCGTCAATTGGCCAATCGGTGCAGTCGCAGTGGTGAAAAATGCAGGTTTTAGGTGCTGACGTGGATATTATTTGGCGAATTTTGATGAAGAAAAGACACGGAATTGATGATGTGGACGCAGATTTGTGGAGAAGGAAAGAATCAAAAAGATATTTTGTGGTAGTTAAGGGAAGATCTTATTTCCTTATTTATCCAAATCTCTTCCCTTATTAAAGATTTGACCTAGCTTGGAAAGGAAAAAAATGAGGAGTATATAAGGAGTTGAAGGGGGGACGAAAATAACAACCATTCGAAGCCTTGAACACACCCCCAACCCCGAACACACATTCACGCTATTGCTCCCTTCCGAACCAAGATTTTCGCCGCCGCTGCCGACCGCCGATCACCACCGTAGCCAACCGAAGACCGCCGACAACCACCGAACCATTTCCGACCGACTTCCGTAGATTAGTTGAAGAAGAAACATCCTTTCATTTCCGTCGTTTTATGTTTTTAGTTTCGAGTTTGAATTCTAGTTTTAATTTCGTTTCGTAGTTAATCGTTTTCGTAGGAACTTAATATTTACGTTTGAACATTCGTTGCTATTTTAATTCAAGTACTAGTTTAATTTCGTAGGTTTAAATATTCTGTTATTTAGTGCTTTAATAGTTTTAATTTTCGTTCATGTTAGATCTAGGGTTATTCGTGTTTATGTTTCTGTTCTGTAAACTGTCCCAGTTGCCCCACCGAAGCGTCTGCATGAGTAGCTAAACTTTTTAGGGTCCGGTAGAATGTGAATGGACACGTGAACAGTACATGAGGCTTAGGTTCGAATAATTAATCAAAAGGGTTTCGGGATAATTCTGAATTAATTAATCGGCTAGTAATTTAGGCTTGATCACCCTAGGTTGCGCAGTCTGTAGCTAACTTAGTACTTTCATCGTTTCTCGTGGAACAAGGCTAGGTAAGTAGCGAAATTATTCGTAAGAGTAATTGGATTAAACCGATAGGAGACTATTAGATGCCCAACATACGAGTAGGCTCCTATACTAGGCTCCCTTAGTTCGATAAAGCTGTCTAGCTATTAAATCTATTGATTGCCCAACAACGTAGGTTGTAGCTAGGTTAGGGAAGTAGTCGTTTCGATGCCCAACATGGCGGTTACCGACTAAGTAAGTGGGAGTGAGGATCATGCAGTTTAAGTTACGGTGGTCTATAACTAGAAGATTCTTGAGATTAATTCATATTAAGTGCCGAGGATTGGAATTACGTGTGTGTGAATATTCTGCTGGACCTGCCTTTCAATTGCCCAGTTCATTCAGTTTATTTTCAGTTTTCAGTTTTATTCATTTCTTTCAGTTTTACAATTTCTTAGTTTAATAGAAAACCTAAATCTTGCGTGGTTGCTAACCAAAACCATAGATAAGTAGGAAAATAAAGTTTCTAATCGTCCGTTCCCTATGTTCGATACCTGTGAACTATATTGATATAATTCTCTGATTTTGCAGGATTATTTGGTGCAATACAGCGATCACCAGATATTTATTCTTATTTCATCCAATACCATTTATTGTAGATTCATCCCAAAGCTCATGGACTATTCAATACTCCTTTTTCTTTTCTGGAAAAGTTGGAGATTGTCTTTGGTGTCGATAGAGCTAATGGGATGAGGTGTGAGTTACCTACTGATTCAGTGAATAATATGGAGAAAGAGACTGTGGATCTTGGCTTTGATGATGAGGATGATTTCTGTATCGATAGTTCTTCAATGAATGTTGATGTCGAAGAATTTGAACGTCCTAACAAGAAGCAAAAGATAAGAAGCAAAGGAAAATCAAGGATTGGATCAAGCCCAAACTCGGAAGAGCTCGATGGAATTAACCGTATGACTTCTGATTTTGCAGGTTTTTTGAATAACATCTGTAATCATCTTGGAAGCATGGCAGCAACCATGAGTAACTACTACCAACTTAAGCATGGCAGCTTGTCCGTTCAAATTCAGTACTTACATTCAGCATTTTAATATCGGTATTCAGTATTTAATTTCAGTTCTTAAATTCAGTTTATGTTTCCAGCTTTCTGCGCTTTACTTTATGTTCTTACTATGTTCGTTTCACTTAGCTTGTCCAAGTTAATAATGAGTAGCTAAACTTTTTAGGGCTTCGGCGAGGGTGACGAATATGAGATACAAACTTTGTGAGATCTAATTGTTCGTAGTAACTGAAGACTAGGATTCCGACTTAATTCGGGGCAGAAAGATTTAATTGGATTAACTTAAACCTGATCAATTTAGGTTATGAAGATTAGTGCCAGATTGTTCAACAACTTAGGTGGCGAAGCTATCGTAACGGTAGTTGAATTAAGGAGGTTAATCATCCATGTCAGCTTGTCCAACAACGGTAGAGATTAAAATTAGGTTCCTTCCTCGTAATGCTATCTAAACATTAAATCTAGGTTTGTTCAACAAGCTAGGTTGTGGTTAGGTTAGGAAGTAGTGGAAATTTGTTCAACAAGCCATTACCGACTAAGTAAGTAGGAATTGGGGTATGTACGTGACCAACACTGTATCCAATAACTGGTTGATCTTAGGAATTAATTAAATCTATGCATCGATGATCGAAGTAGTTGTCTCATACGAGTTACCCGAAGCTGAGTCCGCCTTTCTCTACTTGTTTATTTCTATCTATTTTCCGGTTATTTACTTTTCTTTGCCTAGGTAATAAACCCAAAATTTATGTGTGGTGGTATCACCAAAACTCTGATCAAAAGGATAAATATTGTTGACTTTCACTGTTCCCTGAGTTCGACCATGTTCTATACTAATTATAAAATTCTAAGTGTGTGCAGGAATTTTATTTGGTGTGAAAACAACGATCACCAAATTGGCGCCGTTGCCGGGGAACGGTGTTTCTAATTAACCGTGTTTACCTTTTGATCTTTTGTGCTTTAACTAGTTTATGAGCAGGTCTTCCAACCCAAACCTCGTATTTGATTCTAAGATCGAAAGAACCGCAAGGAGGTTAGGGAAGGAGACAAAGCTGCAACAACAGCAACTGCCGAAGCAGGACACTTCGTCTGGCCAAGCAGAAGCTGACTCTGAAGACATTCTGCCTAGCCTAGTAGAAGTCTTTTCTGAAGAAAAACTCGAGACTGAACTCGAGAAGATGACCGACGATCCGAATAATCCGAGGCTAGATCAGTTTGGAAAGTATGGTGGTGAAGATCTTCCAACACCAATCCTAATTAACGGGCTCACTGAGCCGATTGAGATCAAGTACGGGCTTATCCAAGCTCTACCAAAGTTTCATGGAATGAAGAATGAAGATCCATTCCGCTTTCTGAATGAGTTCGTGAGATTCTGCAATGCTTAAAAGAATTCGCATGGAACAAAGGAACAATTCAAACTATCTGCTTTTCCATTTGCTCCCACGGACCATGCAGGAAACTAGTTAACAAGTTTACCCGCAAACTCAATCAGTACTTGGACAGAGATGAGACAAATATTTCTGGATTGCTACTTTCCAGTTACAAAGACCAATGCCTTGCGCAAGGAGATCTCTGGAGTCCAGCAGGAGTTTGATGAAACACTAAATGGATATTGGACTCGATACAAAGCTCTCATTGAAAGTTGTCCAAATCATAATTTTTCCAAGGGAGATTTGTTGACCTACTTTTATCAAGGAATGACAATCACTACAAAGAATCTTGTCAATTCATCAAGTGGAGGAAATTTCTCCAGTTGCAGAGTCAATGATGCCGAGAAGATTATTCAAGAATTGGCTAATGCAACTAAAGATTATGGAGAAGTTCGTATCATAAAAAAATCTAGAGACCAAGCTGGATACTAGTATGGAAAGGATGGATAATCGTTTTGAGAAGCTGGAAAGGATGATGGACTCAAAGTTGGAGAAACGGATGCACTCTATGTTGGAAAAAACATCTTCAGCTAGCTCGGCTGAACAAATATATGGAGCGTGTGGACAGTCTGGACACACCTCGTTGCAATGTAACACCCAAGCAAACCCTACTGAAGATTGCAACGCGATTGGGAACTGGAACAACAACCAGCAGAAAAGAGATCCTTACTCCAACACCTACAATCCTGGATGGAAGGATCATCCAAATCTGAAGTGGGATAATCATCCCAAGTCGCAATTTGCCCAGCATCAACCACAAATGTTCCACCAAGAGACACAACAGCAAGTCTATCGCCCTCCTAATCATAGGACTTACCCAACAAATCCACCGCTTTTACCTCCACCTACCCAAGCAAAGCCTGGCAAGACCATTGAAGAAATTCTAACTGAGATGGCTATTTCACAACAAACCATGCAGCAGAGTATTCTGACTCATAATGAAGCTATCCTGAACATCCAAATTCACAGAAGGAGCAGAAAATCGGACTAGATAACTTGGCTGGACAGATAGGGCAGCTATCAGCCTCAATCAATGAGATTCGAGGGAATCAAGGAAAGCTACCTTCTCAGGTCCAGATCAATCCCAAGAATGTTAGCCATGTTACTCTGAGAAGTGGAAGAGATCTCCCTGATCCGCCAAGCAAGGCATCGAAGAAGGTTGAAGAAAGTGACACTGATGCCATTGTCAACTTGCCCAAGCCAAATATCTCTGAATCATCAACTCAAAGAAAGACAAGGAGAAAGTCGATGAAGAGGAAAAAGGAAAGAAGCAGGTTGTCCAAGAAGAAATACTGATTGATCCACTATTTCCACAAGCATTGGTGCAGAAACCAAAGCCCATGGAGCAGACGCTGGATTACACGTCCATCTTTGGCAAGCTGGAAGTCAATCTGCCATTTCTTCATGCTGTCAAGATCCCACATCTTGGGAAGTTTCTGAAAGAGTTCATTGCTGGAAAGACAAGCAAAAATGGAAAAATTGTGGTAAACGAAAATGTCTCAGCATGCATTCGAAATATGCTTCCCGAGAAGTGCCATGATCCAGGTATGTTTACCTTGCCCTGTTTGATTGGAACTAAGATGATCCCAAAAGCCCTTTGTGATTTAGGAGCCTCAATCAATGTGATGCCTTTATCTGTGTTTAATAGCTTAGTTGGGGTTGAGTTAACCGATACTAAAGTTGTTATTCAATTAGCAGACCGATCATGCATATCCCCTAAAGGCCTTCTAGAAAATGTTCTTGTTAAAATCCATGATTTCGTATATCCTGCGGATTTTTATGTGATTAACACTTGTGAGGGAAAGAAGGGAACTTCGGGAGTTTTGCTAGGTCGACCTTTTCTTAAAACGGCTAAAGCATTAATTGATGTTTGTAAGGGTACTATCTGTTTGGATTATCATGGTGAGAAGTTTACTTATAGTATTGATGATGCTATGAAAAAACCCCTTGATTGTGAAAATGCTTATTCTATTGACGTTATTGAGCCTCTTGTCCAAGAACATCTTGAGACGACATTAATGCAGGATAAGTTATAGTTAGCATTGACACAAAGCCTCTCTGAGATGGATGTCCAAGGTATGCTAGATGAAGAAGTAAAGGAAGCCATCTTATATCTATATGCAGTTCCAGAAGTCGTTACCTCCAGTAGCGGCATCTGCTTGCCCAAGCAGAATGTGGAAGAAAGACCAGTGCCATCACATGTCAGACCGCCCGTTCTGGAACTTAAGAAGCTGCCAACCAACTTAAAGTATGTTTACCTTGGCCAAGATCAGACTCTTCCTGTGATTATCAGCAATGAATTATCAAAAGAACAAGAAGAGCAATTGGTCGAAATTCTGAAGAAACATGCTCGAGCTATTAGTTGGACGTTGGCCGATATCACCGGAATCAGTCCGGATGTTTGCACGCACTACATCCTATTGGAGCCGGATAGTAAGCCAAGCCGAGATCCACAAAGAAAGTTAAATCCCAACATGCGAGAAGTTGTCTTGAAGGAGATTTTGAAGTTACTTGATTTGGGAATTATCTACCCGATCTCGGACAGCAAATGGGTCAGCCTGGTACATGTTGTACCAGAGAAATCAGGTTTTCAAGTCATTGAGAATGAAAAGAATGAGTTGGTACCAATGAGATTGGTAACCGGATGGAGAATGTGCATCGACTATAGGAAATTGAACATGGCAACAAGAAAGGATCATTTTCCTTTACCTTTCATTGATGAGATGCTTGAGAGACTTGCCGGTCAATCCTATTTTTGTTTTCTTGATGGATATAGTGGATACTTTCAAATTTATGTCAACAAGGATGATCAAGAGAAGACCACCTTCACATGTCCGTTTGACACTTATGCTTATCGCCGCATGCCTTTTGGATTGTGCAACGCTCCCGGAACTTTCCAACGTTGCATGATGAGTATTTTCTCCGATCTCATTGAAAAATGCATCGAAGTATTTATGGACGATTTCACCGTCTATGGAGATTCTTTCGATCGATGTCTCAGAAATCTAGATGTGGTTCTAAGAAGATACGTGGAGAAGAAATTGGTTCTTAATTATGAAAAGTGCCATTTCATGGTAAGGAAAGGAATTGTTCTTGGCCATATAATATCCGAAAGATGTATCCAAGTTGATAAGGCGAAGGTTGATTTAATTGCCCAGCTGTCGTATCCAACATATATCAAGGAGATTCAAGGATTTTTAGGCCATGCTGGATTCTACCGAAGATTCATTCGGGACATCGCCAAGATCGCTCAAGCTTTAACAAGGTTACTGCAACAAGATGTTCCGTTTGTCCTAGCTGATGAGTGCCAGAAAGCTTTCGACATTCTCAAGGAAAAATTGGTCACAACTCCTATTATGCAAGCTCCGAATTGGAAAATTCCATTTGAACTTATGTGTGATGCAAGTGACTACGCTGTTGGAGCTGTCCTTGTCCAAAAAAATGCAAAGGATAATCATGCTATATACTATGCCTCAAAGACGCTCAATCCAGCCCAATGCAATTACACCACTACAGAAAAGGAGCTACTCGCTATTGTTTTTGCCTTCGACAAGTTCCGCTCATATCTGCTGGGGTCAAAGGTGATCGTCTACACTGATCATGCTGCCGTGAAGCATCTACTCGCAAAGAAGGAGACCAAACCACGTCTTATACGTTGGATTTTGCTACTGCAAGAATTTGATTGGGAAGTGCGAGATAAGAAAGGAGCTGAAAATAATGTAGCTGATCATTTGAGTCGTTTAGTTCATCCAGAAGATGCTGAACCAATCAAGGAACAATTTCCAGAAGAGCATCTCTATTATTCTGTGCTCCTAGATGCTGACAACTTGGCCAAGCTATCTGAAGAAAATTATACTATCAGCTTGTCCAAGTGGAAGTACGAAACTGAGGCATAATGTTATGCAATTGAAGGAAAAGATGGTAAAACTCCGTGGTATGCCAACATTGTAAATTATCTCACTTCAAGGAGACTGCCACCAGACTTTACCATGGCTCAAAAGAGGAAATTAATGAGTGAATGCAAGTATTATTTTTGGGATAATCCTACGCTTTGGAAAGTTGGAGCCGATCAAGTTATTCGAAGGTGCGTACCCGAAGAGGATCAGTTTGAGATCTTAGAGCGATGTCATTCATCACCTTATGGAGGACATGGAGGAGTAAAACGTATTGCACGAAAAGTTCTCGATTGTGGATTCTTTTGGTTAACATGGAATAGAGATTCTTATGAGTTTTGCAAGAATTGCAAACGTTGCCAATTGCTTGGTAATATTGGCGTGCGAGATGAACTACCACAACATCCGATGCGTTTTTGCAAAATATTCGATGTATGGAGTATGGACTTCATGGGACTTTTCCCTAGCTCGTTCGGCAATTTATACATACTATTGGCTGTGGATTATGTGTCCAAATGGATCGAGGCTAAGGCAACTCGCTCCAATGATTCCAAAGTTGTTGTTGGATTTCTTAAGTCCAATATTTTTAGCCGATATGGTGTTCCTCGAGCCATAATAAGTGAAATGGTACTCATTTCTGCAATCGTACCATTAAAGCTTTGATGAAGAAATACGGATGTCAACATCGTCTATCTACTCCGTATCATCCTCAAACAAACGGCCAAGCTGAAGTATCCAATAGGGAGATCAAGCATGTTTTGGAAAAGATGGTTAATCCGTCTCGAAAAGATTGGAGTACACGCTTGGAGGATGCTCTTTGGGCATACAGAACCGCATACAAAACCCCTATTGGTATGTCCCCTTATCGTTTTATTTTCGGAAAGATGTGTCACTTACCGGTTGAGCTCGAACATAAGGCATTTTGGGCCGTGAAAACAATGAATATGAACTTGTTCAAGTGTGAGGAGGAACGCAAGTATCAATTGCAAGAATTAGAAGAGCTTCGACTTGAAGCTTATGATGCCTCTATGTGGTACAAGGATCGAACCAAGGCTTGGCATGATCGTAATCTGAGATCTAAACAATTTAAAGTTGGACAATTGGTACTCTTATACCAATCTAAACTTCGACTCATGCCCGGGAAGCTTCGTTCAAGATGGATAGGGCCATTTGTTATCAAGTCTGTTCGGCCAAGTGGAGTGATCGATTTAGAGGATCCCGCAGCGAAGTCTACTTTCGTGGTGAATGGTCATCGGCTAAAGCTCTATCATCACTTGCACCAAATACAAACAGTGGATGAGATTCCATTGTACCTCCCAACATACACTTGATCAGCTTGGAAGAGTCGAGCCTGCGACTCTAACTCAAGGCGCTTGTGGGAGGCACCCCACACGTATCCTATATTTTCCGCATTTTATTTCATAGTCTAGGTTCATTTTATGTTTTTTCATATTTGGTTTTTAGTGTTGGATTCTTGTGCTAATTATTTTTATGCAGGAGATCTAGATAATTCTGGAAAAAATTCGTCACTTTAGGAAATAAACTTCAAGAATTAAGGAAGGAGTTTGAAGGAGGAAATATGCCCAAGTATAGGTCGAGGACCTAATTGAAAAATACTTCAAACTTTTGTGGTCAAATTGACACAAAAGTTGAAGTGTGAGGAGGTTGAAGCGAGCGGGGTGTATTTGTTAACTAAAAGAAATTGAAGGACTCAATCGCAAACCCTCGGAAATTGAATGCTTTAAGATTGAATCGAGAAAGGGGGGGACCTCATAACTGTTCCCGCGCTCTATGTTTTTCGCCTCTCTGCAAAACTTCGTCTTCAACCAAGCTACTCGTCATCTCCTCCTTTCTACATCATTTTCTACAACAATCCATGGCTCCCAAGAAGCAAAAGACTACTTCCTCTGCCGCAAAGAAGAAGACCATCCCTGTTTCTTCTCCATCTGAGCCGATAGCTCGCCATCTAAGAGTAAGCCTCCGAAAGCAACCCACTCCACCACAAGTCCAAGAGAAGGTGCCTACGCACGCTGAAGTTTCGCTGGCTGCGGCGGCGGAGCCCATTGACGAGGTGGTTGTTGCCAGCGCGATTCCCGAGGAACCGCCGATACCCCATGCAGAGCCCACTTCACTGGAAGTACAGAAATCTCCACCCCCATCTCCATCTGAAGTGCCGGAGGAAACCCCTGTTTCTACTACTCCTATTGTTAAGCCACAAGCGTCGCCGGTTAGGGTTTCCACTCCATCGCCAGAGAAGTCTGCCTCTCCTGCAGATCAGCCTATTCTTCCGTCACCTCCACTTCCAAAATCTCAGGAACCTTCCACCGACGCTGCCAGACGAGCACTTCAAGCCTGCGCTGCCTCTGTGGGAGGTACTATTAGGAAAGATGGGTTTATACATATTCCATGGGAGAGATTGATAATGGATGGCGTGTACCCTGAGGACGAGGACGATGAAGATTACGTTCCGGATCTTGATTGCCCAACCGATATGTTACTAGATCCCAAAGACCAAACCCTATTTCAGAAATATGCCAAAGCCGAGGAGGATATCTCTGACTCCGAGCCAGCCGAAGACGGTTACGCCAACATGTTTGTTATCCACATCTTGAATGAAGAAGATCGTCTCCGCATTCACCATTTTGAAGAAGAGGAGTTGGCCACGAAGTGTGAGAAGCGGCAGTTTCGGGCATGTAAGTCAGGTATGTTTGTTGATTCTAAGGTGTTGGTTAGTTTGGGTATCCGTGATCAATTTTTTGCCTACTTCCATGCTATTGGTTGGAGTTGGTTACTTGTTCCACATCATTTCTCTTTACCGCAAGATATTGCTCTTGAATTCTTCACTTCATTTCACTTTGTTGATGTTGGTAATATGGATAATGACTGCATTGCTTTCCGGTTGGGTGGGCATGGATTTCATACTTCCTTGCTGGATTGGAACATAAGATTGGGTGTGTTAGATTATGCTGATTATTGTGATGATGTGTTTGATTCTTATTTACGTGGTTTGCCTGAGTCGAATGCAGCTTATATAGGTCCTAGGGATGCATGGAAGTTGCTTGCTCCGTCTGATCCGAATGAATTTTATGCCTCACGTTCTCATGTTTATCATGTTGAGAGCCCTGTTCTTAGGATGTGTCATTACTACATTGCTTATAATTTGACTGGAACTACCATGGGTTTTTCTAAAGTGAGTGCTACGGAGTTGTACTTTTTATGGTGCATGCATACAGGAACCAAGCTAGATTTAGGGTATTGGATAGCGCATTGTTTGGAGAGCATAGCTGCTAGGCCGAATCGGCACCATACTCTTTGTCATTTGCTTGCCACATTCTTTGTTCGCAACTTTGCTTTAATATCCCGTGTACCACTGTCTATGTGTGATCCACCTGCCACTATGAGCCTCAGTCGGTTGAGGTCAGCCAAGCTGACCTATGTTGGTACTGACGGTCTGGACAAGTTCTTTAGGCCGGGACCTAGTGTCCCGAGTCAATCTGTGGGTGCAGGGCAGGAGGAGCAGGACAGGCTCAGCCGGATAGAAGCTAGGTTGGAGAAGATTGCTGAACAGCTGGAAGAATTTCAGAAGGAAGTGATAGCTCGGTTGGATGAGCTGAAGAACCGGTTGTCAGTCAGTTTTTTTTTTTTTTTTTTTATTTTTGTCTTATTTGTTTTCAGTCTTTGTGTGTCTATGTTTGTTTCCTCTGTATGCTTCTATATTTTCTCTGTTGCTTGCTCGAGGGCGAGCAAGGTTGAAGTGTGAGGAGGTTATTTTAGGTTTGTGTCTTTCATCCTAGGTCGAAGCATGCTAGGTTTACATGATTTGTTGATGTGATTTTAGGATAAATTTGCCCAGATTCTGCGTGCTTTCCTTGACTGAATTCTGCATGATTGTAGTGTATTTTCACTTTCTATGGAGGATTTTGTATGTGGCTTGGGATGAGGAAATTTAAGCATGATAAAACTGAACTTTAAAACCCCATCACTAAAGGGGGATTTGAGCCTTTAAAAGTGGGACACTTCCCACTATTTTCTTGAGAGTGATGTGTTGCAAAGTCTCCATAGCTTGTGATCATGTGTGATAGATGATAGGAGGCAAATTAGGGTTAACCAATTTGAGCTTTTAATTCTTTCAATTCCTACCTTCACTCAGCCCCTAGTTAGCCACTTTGAAGCCTTGACTGTGTTCTTTCATGAGTTATTTAAAGAAGCCAAGCCTTTCAAAGCCTTTCTCTTGACCTTATGCATGCATGTGTTTGCTGTGGATATTCATAATTTGAGGCAATTTTTATTGAAGAGATTTTATGATTAGTTGGAGATAGTGTTTGAATTGATATCCCCCCTGGAGTTGTGCTGTTTTACATTTTGAACTCTGCCGGCAGTCAGTTTGGCCGGGCAGAGTGTTGTACTGAAAAGAAATAAATATTGAAGGGGGGCTAAAAAAATAAAAAAAGAAAGAGTTGAAGGTGCAGAAAAAGAAAAGGAAAAAGAAAAAAAAAAGAGAGAGCACCCGTTGAAAAAATAAAAGGAAGGATGAAGTCTGAATGTTTATATTCTGCCTTGCCCAAGTCTGTATGTGAAAATAAATCTCCATCAGTGCTGAACTGTATATCTCTTATGCTTATTATCTACTTGCCTAATCAAATGCCTCAGTGAATAGCATGCTGCATTCTTGTACTTAATTTTCAGAAGCTTAGGACCCATAGGATTCCCTACCATGTCATATATTTGAATGAGTCCTTAAGCCCCATTACATCCAAGAGAAAGACCTCTTTGAGTTGCTAGATTGACCACTTGCTATTGTAACTGCGTGACTATGTTGTTTTTTATGAGCGGCTTGCTCGGACTAGATTAGAGAGAGATGAGTGAATCGGTGAGCTATTCAGTTATGCTTATGTTTTGACCAAGCTGATATCTGAATCCATGGTTTGAGAATTATGTTGTTTGACTTGTTTGATGAAGGTTTTGATTGCATTGCATGTTTGGGCAGAGATTGAGAATCATGGACATTTCATGGCTGCTTGGTATGTTTCAATGTTTAGTTTATTGTGTTTGAGTCTTTTGATTTATTTCTCTTCTTTGAATCTGAATCTCGTGTCTTAGTGTTTTTTATTTTCATTCCTTGAGTCTGTTTTGAGTCTTGGGGAATGGTGATTCGAGTGGGAGTATTCTTTTGTTCATCCCATACTTGAGGGCAAGTATGATTCAAGTGTGAGGATATTTGATGTGTCGATTTTATACCCCTCGAATTCACCCAGTTCTGACGCTCATCTTGTCCAAGTTGATGTTGTTTTGTGCGCAGAAATGTCTATTTTCAGCAGGTTTATGATCAGATGATGAGGTGGCGATCCGGAGCTGATTTGGAGATATTTTGGTGATTTTTGGAGATAAAAACGGGATTTAGATCGAGAAGGAAAGATTTGCCAAAGATTTAGAGCTTGAAGATATTTTAGGGCTGGAGTTATACAAGGAAAAGGAGTCTTGAAAATCAAGATAAAAAAGATTTTCCCTAGATATCTTTCCTTTGGAGAATCAAGCTCAAGATCTATATAAAGGGGGCTGGAGACGAACAATATACACCATCATTCTCTCGCTGCTTCTTTAGTTTAGTTTCGTCCCAGCCATCTCGTTCTTAGTCCCGTAGTTTAGATTTAATTTTCCGCACAAGAATTTAAACACCTTCTTTATTGCTTTCTTAGTTTAGTTAACTTTCAGATTCAGCACTTGAAGTTTATTCAGCAGTTTAAGTCATTCAGCTTGTCCGTTCAAATTCAGTACTTACATTCAGCATTTTAATATCGGTATTCAGTATTTAATTTCAGTTCTTAAATTCAGTTAATGTTTCCAGCTTTCTGCGCTTTACTTTATGTTCTTACTATGTTCGTTTCACTTAGCTTGTTCAAGTTAATAATGAGTAGCTAAACTTTTTAGGGCTTCGGCGAGGGTGACGAATATGAGATACAAACTTTGTGAGATCTAATTGTTCGTAGTAATTGAAGACTAGGATTTCGACTTAATTCGGGGCATAAAGATTTAATTGGATTAACTTAAACCTGATCAATTTAGGTTATGAAGATTAGTGCCAAATTGTTCAACAACTTAGGTGGCGAAGCTATCGTAACGGTAGTCGAATTAAGGAGGTTAATCATCTATGTCAGCTTGTCCAAGAACGGTAGATATTAAAATTGGGTTCCTTCCTCGTAATGCTATCTAAACATTAAATCTAGGTTTGTTCAACAAGCTAGGTTGTGGTTAGGTTAGGGAGTAGTGGAAATTTGTTCGAAAAGCCATTACCGACTAAGTAAGTAGGAATTAGGGTATGTACGTGACCAACACTGTATCCTACAACTGGTTGATCTTAGGAATTAATTAAATCTATGCATCGATGATCGAAGTAGTTATCTCATACGAGTTACCCGAAGCCGAGTCCGCCTTTCTCTACTTGTTTATTTCTATCTATTTTTCGGTTATTTACTTTTCTTTGCCTAGGTAATAAACCCAGAATTTATGCGTGGTGGCATCACCAAAACTCTGATCAAAAGGATAAATATTGTTGATTTTCACTGTTCCCTGAGTTCGACCCTGTTATATACTAATTATAAAATTCTAAGTGTGTGCAGGAATTTTATTTGGTGTGAAAACAACGATCACCAGATTGGAAAGCATGTTGATACATTAAAAGCAATTGGTACCAATGATATAGAAGAGGTACACTGACTAAAAGTGTTTGATTAATTTTTTATTTCCTATATAATTCTCTTTCTTATATATGATTACGATTTTTTTTTGTGCAGGGAGAAAGAAATGAACAGAACACAAATAATGGCACTATTGAAAGAATAGATGGAGACTCTACAAAAACAATGATGAAGAAGACACTACATTAGAGGTTAAAATAAATACAAACTTACACTCAAACCATTATATATTAACATGCATATTTTCTAATCTGTTATGCATATTTGTTCATTACTTTATGCATGTCTAGTTAAATCTTTTTTTTTTTTTTTAAACAAAAGATTCAAAGATCAAAAGAAGGTGGACCATCAAAGAAGTCATCAACACGTATGACGATTCACAACATGTCAAGTAGCAGTCGAGTTAAATGTTCACCATTTGTGAAGAGGGCTATTGATGCTACAAAAAAACTAACCATTAAAGAGAAGCAAATGGGAAATTTCTGCATTCTAATGGGTGAAGAGCATGATCATAGGTAATATCTTCTTATTTAAAATTACACATCACGTATTTCATCCGATGGATCAAATATGATTAATGTAAATATATATGTGAAGGATAATATTCAATTGGGACGGCATCAAACTTACAGTCAAAGACATGATGACATTGAGTCCATATTCACCAGTAGGTAACAATATTATTGATGCATGGAGTGCAATCCTCAATCATAATGAAAGCATGAAATCTGATGAATCTCCTCTAAGATTGTTTGCTGACTTGAAGGTATGCATATTTATTGTTAAATAGATGCATATTTAACAAACTTCCATTCAATAATCCTCTTTTAAGAATGTGAATATTTGTAAACCAAATAAAGCTTCGAACATCAGTATGCCCGACCACCGAATCAGATCCAAGTTTTACACAAGATGCATTCAATGAGTACATGTTAGCTATGCTGAAAAGACATAATATCAAATGCTTATCTGCAATACAAATGGTAAGCATTTACACTTAAATTATATGAAGTTACACTATAAATTCACCATATATTATGTTTTCTTGCAGTTTTTTTTTCCGGTGGTAGATGATGGGTTTTTTTACCTGATTTGCGTTGATCTAAAACAGAAACATACAATAATCATTGATAATAGAAATGCAGCTAAAAGTGAGATCAATATTGAAAGATATGGGGAAGTACCAGATGAGTTGGTATGTGCTTTTCTCTCGTTTTATTTTTTTGTTTTATTAATAAAAACATTTAAAACAATTTACTGATAAAAGTACTAAATACACGTATGTTGTACGAATTTATGGTCGTATCCAAGCAAACGAAATATGCAAATATTTTGAAGAAGTGCAAGAAGGTTACGATAGTTGTCAAGTGGGGCAACCTACACTCGCTTCATTCAGGTAAAATCTTTAGGTTATCTGAATTTTTTAATTAAAAAATATATATACGATATGTTATTAATGCATAATAATTACTTAATGCATTGTTGTTATAAAATAATAATCTTGATAATTGTTTGGATTTTGATAGGCATATACCTTATGCGGCATAAGAAAACCTTTATGGGAGAAGTGGCAAATTGGAATAGTGGAATTGCACAACGAAGTCTGAAGCAAATAAGGTTGTTGCGAATCCGTTACTGTGCTACAATCGTCAACTTTAAGGAAAATGCTCTTGGCGAAACAATGGCTTTTCAATCCGAATATCACTATCATAGCAAATCAAAAGAAGAAAAAGATGCATTAGAGAATTTGTTGCTAGGTCTTTATTGATGAATACCAAATAGCTAGTGATATATTTTGATGTGATTTGGAGTTTTGCTTAAATACTTTAGGTTTACATTGTTTTTTATGACATTACTATAATGGATATTTCTTAGTTTTTACTTTGTTTTTGTCAATACACTGGTGTACTAGATTGATGTCTAAAATTTCTATATAAAATAAGCATAACTTATTTGTTAGTTATGCATATAAAATTATGAGGTTATGCATGTATTAGCTTTTAAAAAATGGAAAGTTGTTGAACACACATGAAAGTTATAAATAAAAGATATAAGCTACTAAAATATGCATAAGACTAAAACAAATATGCATGTTTTTCGTAGGGAAAAAAAAATTAATTGTTTAGTTTAAGAAACATAAGGGACAAATTATAAAATCAAAAATTTATAATACATATGATATGCATATCCAATAAAGCATACATGCATATTCAAGAAAGCATAAATGCATATTGCGATAAAATATATAATACATATGATATGCATATCCAATACATATTATATGCATATCCAATAAAGCATACATGCATATTCAATAAAGCATACATGCATATTGCGATAAAATATATAATACATATGATATGCATATCCAATACATATTATATGAATATCCAATAAAGCATACCTGCATATTCAATAAAGCATACATGCATATTGCGATAAAATATATAATACATATGATATGCATATCCAATACATATTATAAAGCATACATGCATATTGCGATAAAATATATAATACATATGATAAGCATATCCAATAAAGCATACATGCATATTCAATAAAGCATACATGCATATTGCGATAAAATATATAATACATATGATAAGCATATCCAATAAAGCATACATGCATATTCAATAAAGCATACATGTATATTGCAATAAAATATACTCCCTCCGTCCCATCTTTCTTGTTCCATAACTTTTCGGCGCGGTATTTTAGGAGAGTTGTTGGTTGTCAGTGGGGATGTGGGGCCCTCAAATAAAGTGTGTGTAATAATTTTCTATTTTAGGCAATGGAACAAGAATTGTGGGACGACCCAAAAAGGAAAGTGGAACAAGAATTGTGGGACGGAGGGAGTATAATACATATGATATGCATATCCAATAAAGCATACATGCATATTCAAGAAAGCATACATGCATATTGCGATAAAATATTATTAGCTTACAGAAACTAATCATTTCATTTGCATATAATTAATAAACAAGTATATGCTATGATAGTACTAAAAAAATCACAAAATACCAATAAAATTATATTTTGAAAAAACAAAAAATTGTATACGAAAAAATCCTTACTTTTAAAAACAATACTAAGATAAGCCTACATTCTCCACAACATTAGAACAATTCCTAGCATCATGATGTCCCAACTGCTTGCATTTACTGCATAATTTTTTCGGCTTGTTAGCATCGCCCAAATTCTTCTCTTTTCTTGATTTTATTCTACTCCCACTGCCTTTTGTTTTAACAGGATCCGGGAACTGAACATTAACAATCTCTGGAGTTTGAGCGCCATAAAAATCCTCAAATAAAGATTGTTTACCTCTAGTGATCGATGCCGATTCTGGAACTTGCTGATACTTTTGGATAAGAGCTTCAAAGTCATAAAGCAAATCATTCATACGATCAGAACTCCCCGAAGCTAATCCAATACACTTAAAAACTATGTCCAACATCCTTTTACTACCAATTTCAGACAAATTGGTACAATCTTTCAAACAATTATAAGACACATTTCTACCCCAACGATTCTTAAAACATGAATCTGGTATCGATCTTAGATTCAAATTCTTCATCACACAAAATATATGTCTACAAATCATACCATACATATCCAGTTTCTTGCAAATGCATGAGAATTGGACATCACCAGCAACATACCTAACTGTGGAAACACCTTTATCACCGTCATCAATGTCAAAAATTTTCACACCGCCGTCCTCTGCCATTCTCTGTATGCAACAAAAATTTACAGCAGCAACTCAATCATCTTGTGCTTCTATAAACTTGGAGTTTGAATACAAAGTCGCAGCACTTTTCTCAATATTAAGCTTTGTAACCAATATTGGTGTGCTTATTTCATCTGCTGAATTTAATTTATCATGTGCATGCCTTTGAGAATCCATTGCACTCACATAATGCATGAAAAACATCCCTAAAGTGGATCTTGGGTTTAAAAAAACACCAAAGAAATGGTTCTCACTCCCTGACATAGATGTTGTTCGTAACAATCCACTCATCGAAACATCTCTAAAGAAGGCTGGAATCCAAAACTCACGAAGATCAAACATTTCCTTGAACCAAGTATTACTAATCAAATCAAAATCATGCAATACTTCATTCCACTTATGCACAAACTCTTCAGGCGTCAGATTATCAGACCAAACAACTGCATTTAATCTGTCTTTAAAATCAGTACTTGATTTTAATGCGTGTGGAATCTTGTCAACAACTTTCATCATAATGTGCCACATACAAAACTTGTGTCTAGTTTCCGGCATAACTTTTTCCATGGCCGCCTTTACTGCTAGATCTTGGTCAGTTATCATAAACCTCAGACTATTGTCCATACACTTTATAAATGTAGAAAAAAGCCATTGATAAGATTCAAAACTCTCTGAAGACAACAAACTAACCGCAAATGTAACACACTTGCCATGATTGTCCTTTCCAGTGAACTGGACAAATATCATGTTGTACCTAATTTAAAACAAAATAAATTAAAAAAATATGCATAAATGACAGTAATAATATGCATGCATCCAAAGAATAATATGCATAAACATAGATTCTAGAAAATACAAATAATAATAATAATAAATGCATAGTATATAAAGCACGTATGCATATATAAAAAGGTATTATGCAATCTGCGGAAAGTCATATAAAACATTATAGAAAAGTAAAAATTCATTTCAACAACATAAAATGCATAATGAAGAAAACGTATATGCATATAACTACATTTTGTCTACAATATATATATATATATATATATATATATATTTATTTATATAAGAAACGTACTTGTTGGTTGAGTATGTTGCATAAGTTGATACAGAATCACCAAAAAATTTATAATTCCCAATCGAAATAGGATCGGCCCAAAAGACACGCATCAACTTATCTCCTTCACCAATGAAGTAGTCAAAGAAAAATCCAGGAGATGCATCACGTAAAATCTTCAGTTTATTCACGAGCATTTGTGCATCAGCACCATCATGAAAGAGCCGGAGATCACGATGAAATTTTTTGAAGTCTACACCATCACACCCAACACCATCATATGAGCCAACTAACTCCTTAAACATTATATATGCCATCATTGGTCCGACATTTGATCTCGTGCAACTCAACACAAACTACTTATGAACTGAATTTAAAGACCTATTATATTTCATAAATTGTTTGTGTTTATGAGATGGCAACGGATGTGAATGAGCCTCGTGAAAAGAATCAACAACATATCCTTCACCTGCACTAAATCGATAAATAACAAGAGCCAAACAAGATGATCTAGAAGATGTACGTCTTCTCTTCAACTTGTTATAATCTAAATGTTCATACTCATTTCGTACACCTTCTCTACTACATAGCACATACCTTCTCAAAACTATGTTATCCTTTCCACGGTAAGTAGTTCCCAAACGAGTGTCAAATCCACAAAATCCTCCGTAATCTTTATAAAACATTTCGACTTCATCTAAAGTTTGAAACTTACGTCCAACATAAGGCTTTAAATCGGGTAAGCAATCAGGAATAAAAATTGACTCGAGATCCTCGAAAATTACATCATCATTATTTATCTTATCCATATGATCTGTTAGCAAGAAAATGAGTACAATATGCATAAAACAAAATTAGAAAATGCATAAAAATAAGGTATAAATAAATACATTAACGCAAACAAATTGAGAAGAGCATTTTCACATTATAATACATAAAATGCCTCTCCATAATCAACATCAGTATATATTAATTTCCAGCCACATAATACTATGATCCCAAACACTATGTTTTTCGTATTAGGTTTCTACTAACATCATTAAAACAACAAAATCGAACTGAAAAAAAAATGAAAAAAAAACCCTGATCAATTGACTGATTCTAGAGAATGAAGATGGAAAACTATTTAAAACTCCATTAATAAACTTTAGAAGAACAAATTCGAACAGGAAAAAAAATACCTGGCATTGTGATCGACTTATTCTGGAGAATGGAAAATACGTTTTAATTTTGGAGAACAGAGTTTGTTGTTTTAACCAAGAAATCATGGAGAAAACGTTTTAATTCTCCATGAATCAACCAATAAATCAACATACAAACCTAAATTTTCTTTTTAATGGAAGTTACGTATATTACTTAGGAAAGAGAATCAAAAAGAAAAGAAAAAGATTATGAATACGATTACGGATGCACGATAGGAAACAGTTACAAAAATAAATGAACTTAAATGGACATTAATACCCTTAATGATATGTTAATGAATAATAAAGTAATAAATAAAAATTTATATTCAAATTAATCATGATCATAGATTTATAAAAATGAAGGGCTAGGATTCCTTCCTATTTCTTATTTTAAGGAGGCTTCTCATATGATTCATTCCCTATATATATATATATATATATATATATATATATATATATATATATATATAGATAGATAGATAGATAGATATAAATATTTTAAAATACATAAAAATGAGCTATTATGAAAATGATGTTAGCATTTAATGTTATTTGGCTTGGTTAAAATTCAGCCCGTTTTGACTATTTTCGAGCTTCGAAACGTATCCAATTTATGAAGTGAAATATATAGCGCTGATCTACGTTCCGAGTAGGAGATCTTAATGTGTCTAATTTTTCGATTTCGATTCTTGGTGAGAGAGAAAAAGTGGCAAGAAGTTTGTGGGACAAAATTAAGTTGTTACTTAATGGGGAGTAACTTACCATATTCGAGTTTTGGAATCAACACTCCAAAAAATTATTGCATTAATCCAGCAGTCTTTCACCTGGGCGGAAGAGCCTATAAATATGCAGTTCCCATTTGCATTTCAACACACAATCATTCACACTCTCTCTGCATCTCATTTCATACTAGCTCCCTAAGTGTCCAGCTTTTATCCTTGCCGTTGTGCAGTTCACCGGAGCTCGACGATCTTGTGGTGCTGCAATCTTCGAGACGAAACGTCGTTTTATCTTTGGGGACGAAACGCCAGAAACTGAGAGCACTACCGGGGCATTTTTTTCATCTTGCGGAAAAAGGTTCCTCGACTCGACGAAGTTTTTCTTTTCATTTTCTGTTGTATTTTCGTTTTTTAGACTTAACTTTTCTGGTTTGTAATAGCAACAACAGCTTATTACTACCTAATTTGAATCTCATCGCTAACATTTCATTCTTGACCATTCAAAAATGGCAAAGACTTGGGTGCATCATGTTGCACATGCAACATGACCCAGTTACCCAATTTTGACCTGCTTTGACTCATCGACCCACGTTTGACCCATTGATGTCAGCATGATGTCATTATTCATTTTTTATATTTTATATTTTTCCTTTTTTATTATTTCTTTTCCTTTTTTTTTCCTTTTTTTCATTTTTTTTAAATCATTTTTTTCTCCCTTATTGTAAGGACAGGCGTGTCACTATTTGTGAACAAAAGTGTCGTTTATTTTGAACAAATTTTTTTATTTTTTCCGATTTTTTTTTCATAAGGGAAGGCGTGTCATTTGTTATTTATTTAAAAGTGTCAATCGTAACAAATAAAGTGTCATTTGTATTTGAATAAAATGGTATTTGTATCATTTATTGACTATCAAATATTTTGAAAAAAAATGTGATTTGTTTCAAAAAAAATGTCATTTGTTTATGAAAAAAGTGTCAATTACAACGAACAAAAGTGTTATTTATCTCAAAATGTCACTCAAAATTAAGGAACATGTCACTTTAATCTAGTAATCAATATGAAGCATATTAAACCAGAAATGTTACCCAAATTGTGGAACAATTTTCATTTCGTAATGTAGTAGAATTTTCTAGTGTCAACTGTCTCTGTTGCACGTGTCAATCATTACAAAATAGCATGTCAATGATGAGCAGAGTGTCATTTTAAGCCATAATTCACAATAGATAGCAGAGTGTCAATTGTCTCTGTTGTTTGTGTCAATCATGGCAAAAGAGTGTTTCAATGATGTGCAGAGTGTTTGTTTAAGCCATAATTCACAGTAGAACAGTGTCAATTGTCTCTGTTGTGCGTGTCAATCATGACAAAAGAACATGTAAATGATGAGCTGGGTGTCTCTTTAAGCTATAATTCACAGTAGAGAGCAGAGTATCAGAATTGTTACTCAAAGTGTCTTGCTATAAATAAACGTGTCATTTATTACAAAAAAAAATGTCAATTATTTTAAATAAAAGTGTCATTTCTTAAACATGAGTTATTTTAAACAAATGACACAATTGTTCACAACAAATGACACTTTATGTTACAACAAATGACACTTCAATAATGAGTTAACCAATAAGCCCATAGCAAACGCAAGAATCTCAATACTTACAAAATAAAATTAAACTTCAATTGAATCCAAAACGACTAAGAACCTCGAGTTACAACAAAAAAATAAAAAAGTTGAAAATGAATAGTTATCCAATCTGCAATTTCAATTTAAGATGTAGAAAATGTTCATAATCCACAATGAGAAACACATTCTTTAAGACTTGGGTGCATCATGTTGCACATGCAACATGACCCAGTTACCCAATTTTGACCTGTTTTGACTCATTGACCCACGTTTGACCCGTTGATGTCAGCATGATGTCATTATTCATTTTTTGTATTTTATTTTTTTCCTTTTTTAGTATTTCTTTTCCGATTTTTTTTAGTCATTTATTTTGAACAAACTTTTTTATTTTTTCCGATTTTTTTTTCATAAGGGAAGGCGTGTCATTTGTTATTTATTTAAAAGTGTCAATCGTAACAAATAAAGTGTCATTTGTATTTGAATAAGGTGGTATTTGTATCATTTATTGACTATCAAATATTTTGAAAAAAATGTGATTTGTTTAAAAAAAATCACTTGTTTATGAAAAAAGTGTCAATTACAACGAACAAAAGTGTTATTTATCTCAAAATGTCACTCAAAATTAAGGAACGTGTCACTTTAATCTAGTAATCAATATGAAGCATAATAAACCAGAAATGTTACCCAAATTGTGGAACAAGTTTCATTTCATAATGTAGTAGAATTTTCTAGTGTCAACTGTCTCTGCTAGTCGCCGGAGCTGATTTCCTTGCTGCTTTGGTGACTAGATGCTTGCGCGGCGCCCTTCCGCCGGTGGATTGGGGAATTGCAGGATGGAAACTAGAAGGGATTGATGTTTGATTTGTTAGAGAGAGGGGGAGGGGGGAGAGAGAGGACGGTGGGAGAGAGAGGAGATGAGATGTAGAGGTAGAGTTTTTTTTTTTTTTTAATAGTAATCAATCGGGTCAAATCAGGATCAAATCGAATCAAAATTAATAAATTGGATCATGTTGCACCCTTGTCCATCTCTTTAAAAATTAAGGATTTACAAAAAATACATTATTTAACAAAAATAGACTATGTTAATAATATTATGATTGGTTTTTATGAGAAGAAGTTCAACCTCGTTTGGGTGGTGGGTTTACAATACCATTCACCGGGGTCGTATTTCACTCCAAGGTCCGAGATTCCGAGCCATCCAATTAAATTTTTTTGCTGCAAATTATACTTTGTTAACGATTAGGCCCAATCGTAATACATTGAAATCTAATGTTGGGCGAAAATAGAACACGCCTTCGGTCATTGATTCCATAAAATATCAGCCCTAAGGTCTTCTAAATCCGTTAATTCTATGCAAAGAATAGTCGAATTTAGACATCCATTAAACGTTCAAGAACAAGAACTTAATAATAGGAGAAAGAAAATGAACTAAAGAGTTCTTTAATAATCATTAAAACTGCCGCAAACAAACATAAAGGTGGGCTTAAATACAAAGTGCAACCAAAATTTAGTCCACTATATTAAATTAAAAAAAATACTATTAAATGATAAATATTATGTTAATAATAATTAAGATTGTCCTGGGAAAAGCAGTTTGCGTCTTTCCAATTCTCTAGAGACCTCATTGGATTCAAACTAAATCTTGAAGTCGAATTAAAAACTCTTACATGTTTATTTAATCAAGAAATCACACAAGAAGAATAAAAATAAAATCTCGGTTCTAAACCATGGAGTCCACTACCTCCCACCCTATCACTTCATCTCCCAAAACCCTCATCACCTCAAGTTTTAGATCCATAATCCCCAAGTGAGACTCCAACAAGGGTGTAAAGTACGGTTTATTTGATGCTAGGAGGTAGTGGTCTGCCCTCTTAAAAATGACATGTGTCTCATAATATTAAATAAATCAATTTTTTCCTTTTATTTTATTAATTTTTCCTTTTTTTTTAAACTAACCTAGTTAGCATATTATCCAACTAACATCACATCCCTTTTCTTTCACATCTCTCACTCTTCATCTCTTTCTTTCCTTCACCATTTTTTAGCAGGAATGAGAAAAAAAATGGTGAATCTTGTCATATGTGAAGAATGAATCTAAAAAATTATTTTGAACTTTTGTCTCTACTATTCTCTTCATTTCTTCTTTTATTGTGCTTAGATAAAGTAGTTGACTACACCAAAATAAGTGGCAGATGCAGTTGTATGTCAAGATCTAAAATTACACGAAAGAAACATAAAGAGTGGAAGGTGGCTATATTTGTTGAAGAACTAATCATCCGATGTTTCCTCAAGACCTAGCTTATCTTTTGAGATCATCTCGTGGCTTGACTGTCAAGCAATTAGTTGCACTGACAGCAATGGTAAAATCCGGAATATCATTTTCTCAAGCCATGATTGTCTTTGAAGATGCAACACAAGGAAAAGAAAATGTGGGTTCATCATAAGAGATGCATATGATTGCATCTATCATGCAAGGAGGAAAACAAAAATTGAAAATGGAGATTCCTTCGAGTTGATGCAACATTTCAGAGAGAAACCAGTCGAGGAAGCAGATTATTATTGGAATGTCGAAGTTGAAGACGACAACAGGTTAATGAGTTTTTCTTCAGAGATTATCATTGTCTGACTGATTATTCGGTGCGTAGGCGATGTGATTTTCATTGATACTACTTATAAGACAAACATGTTTGATATGATATGTGCTCTTTATGTTGGGATTAATCACCATCATGAAAATGTGTTGTTTGGGTTTGCTTTGCTATCGATGAAACGGAGAGCACTTTTAGATGGTTTTTTAAGACATTCTTAGACAACATGGATAATAAACAACCTGCAACTATCTTCACTGATCAATGTCAAGCCATGATGAGTGCAATTGATAAAGAATTTTCATCTACTCATCATCGATTGTGTTAGTGGCTTATTAACCAAAATGATCCCTCACATTTTGGTAGTTTGAACAGTGACTCAAGTTTCTGGTATATGTGGACTAAGTGTATGAGTTTATGTGAGTTCAAGGAAGAATTTGAGGCAACCTGGAAACAAATGACTGACAAGTATAACCTTGGTGACCAAAGTTGGTTTGCAACAATGTACAAATTGCGGGAAAGGTGGGTGGTGATCGTTATTTTCACCAAATAAATCCTGCAAAATGTAAGATTCAAATCAGTATAACAAACAGGGTATCGAACACAGGGAACGGAGATTAGCTTTTTTTTTCTACTTATCTTTGGGTTTTGGTTAGCAACCACACAAGTTTTTGGAATTAACTAAACTACGAATTGAAATAAGCAAATAAACCATTTAACTGAGCAATTAAGAGATGGGTCCAGTAAGATATTTCACACACTCATATAATTTCGATCCTTGGCACAAATTATTAATTAATCATAAGAATTAACTAGTTATAGACCACCATAATTAAACTGACATGACCACTTACTTAGTCAGTAACTGTCATGTTGGACATCAAAATGGCTACTTTCTTAATCTAATTAAAACCACATTGTTGGACAATCAATAGATTTAGCAACTAGACATTTTTATGAACTAAGGGAACCTAGTTTAGGTATGTTGGGTTATGAGGCAGTAGATGGTACTTAGCTGTCTAGTGGTTAAAAGAATATTGGGGGAAATCATAGTAGTACTATGGAATTGAAGATCTCAAAACCCAGCTGATATCAGTCGTGCAGTGTGTTTATAGGATTAGATGATGTATAGGTTAGACTTGTTTATTTTGATTATCTTTTGTCTAAGTCATGTACGGGGTAAACTGTTGGACTGATCTTCTGACGAAGTTACTTTCCAGAACCCCACGTCATCTTTGTAAGAGCTTGCGTTCTTCAGCCTGCAGCTGATCTTCACCTCAGTAGAAGACAGCTCATCAGCTGATAAGCCATCAGCAGAAGAACATATGCAAAGCTCAGTACCTTCGCAGTCGCCAGCTGACCTACTCAGTAGATGTATTCCTTGTCAGCCGACTCAGTCGAAGAAGACAGAGACTTATCTAGTCTACTGTGTCCGACAGAAAACGACCCAGTCGCACAAGTCTTTTCGAAGTTCAGCAGAAGATCTTACGAGGTTGTTTGAATAGTCAACTTTGACTCTGACACATTCTCACCAACCACAAACCTCGACCAATCAGAAGCCGACAGCGCCATATCTGCTCTATACAGTAAAGCTGCTCTCATGTACAGTAATTAACTGCCCCGCTGCAACAAATTCGAAATTATGGCCGTTTTCTTTGGAAGCTTGTGACACGTGGCATCGTCGTCTCCAATGGACATATGTCATAGCTCACAACTATAAATAGAGAAGAAATTCGAAGCTCCACGTACGGAATAAAAAAAAAAAGGGAAAAACGCTCAAGCTTTGAACACTCTAGTAAACTCAATGATTATCCAGAGAAGTTGCTTTCTTAGAATATTCTTAGTTCTCCACTCTAGAGTATTTAGATCCCTCTCTTCTCTAGACTAAGCTCATTGCCATATTTATAGCTTAGATTCGAAGGAGTTCACTTTCTGTGAATTGTTCTTATTGTAAGAACTCCTTCTTAGTTGGAGATTATTCCATCCCTTTCGAACTTCGGTTTGAATAGTAAAGTCGCTAAGGACTATAACTTAGAAGGATCTGTCCAGTGCACAGATACCTGCTGAGGCTTGCTCAGTATAATCAACAAGTTATCCTGCCATTGTCAGGACCGTGGACGTAGGATCTTGCGTATCCGAACCACGTTAAATCGCTTGTGTTCTTTACTGTTTTATTGCATATCATAACTGTTCAAAATCATATGTTTGCATAAAACGTGTTTCAAAAGCGCTCAGCCAAAAGAACTTGATTTGTGAAAAGCGTTTTTCAAAACTGAGAAGAATCTCCGGGCCCCACACTTATCCGCACAACGTCTCCGACTGAGTTTCGAACGACTGACAAAAGTCAGTAGGGAGAGCTCGCAGGCCGACCCACTCGACCCGAGTGATCGAAGGTTACTTTTTGGCACTGATCATCAGTTGCACTAAACAGCTCAGCTGTCCTTCAGTTTGAGAAAAAGAAACTGTGATCAGGTGTATTCACCCCCCCCCCTCTACACCTGACTATTGTCTCCGGACCAACAAGGTACCTACTCGTATGTTGGTTTCCTATCGGCTTAATTCAATTATTCTGCGAATAACATTGCTACTTTCCTAACCTTATTCCACAAAAAAGAAGTACTAAGTTAGCTACAAACTGGGCAACCTAGGGTGATCAAGCCTAAATTACTAATCAGATTTAAATTAATCAGAATTAACCTGAAACCCCTTAGATTAATTTTAAGCACCTAAGCCTCATCACGTACTACTCATGTATATGTTTTACATCTCGCCGGACCACTGAAGATTTAGCTGCGCATAAAAGTATCCTGACTGTGCAAGCAAGTGAATACGCAGAACAGAACAGAAAACATACTTAAATCTAACTCTAGCATGCACAAATATAAAGATCGAAAGCGGTAAATTAAGGACGAATGAAGTAAACTAAAAATAGTGCTGAATGATTAAACGAAGGTACCGAATCCAAGTCCCCAAAGCAACGAAAATAAAAAGCGAATTAAAAGCCTTCTCCAAGCTAGAAAATAAAAAAGAAACTGAAAGTGTTTGTTTCTCCAATATCCTAAAACTAAGAACGACAATTGAGGTTTGAAATATGGCGTGTAGAAAGTGTGATTTTCGTGCTCCTTCCTTCTTTATATAGGCCGCTCAAATATATTCAAAGGATTAGGCAAATCTTCAAAATATGGAGAGATTTCCTTATCAAAATCTTTCCATACATATTCCTTCTTCTCCAAACTCTCATTTGTTTCCTTAGTGAATTTTCGTTGAAAACAACTTCAAAACACGCCCTTTAGCTCATAAAATCGTTGTCACCTTGCATCCCAGTCATGCATCACATCAGCATTAATTTCTGCAAAGCTGCCCAGAAAAGTGCTCCGATTGTCCAGTTATATAACTTTTGTGGCCAAAAATCAATAGGTATGAAAATGACTCACTAGTGAGCGACTGCATTTAGTTCTCACATCTTTCGTGGTGGACTTTTGGCTACATCCAGAAGTGAAGGTACAAACTCAGCTCTCAAGAACATAAAAAATAGAAATGCTTCTATACTTGAGTGCGTCATTGCATATGAAAAACTTCAAGATAGTTGGCGGTAGCAGAAAAGGAAAAGGATGCAAGATGCATTGGGTTGACATAATAAACCTACGCTTTTGGTTTCACATCATTTACTAAAACATGTTGTTGAGGTGAATACGGTGAACATTTACAAATTTTTTGAAAAGGAAATGAAAGATACTATGGGCTTGGAGCATTCGGAACAATGCTCTTCTGTTGATGGTTCATTGATACTATTTAAATTGAAACCCTATGATGGACGTTCAAGAAGTAGGATTGTTGAGTATGATCCTAAGACATCTAAAATAAGATGCAGTTGCCATCACTTTGAGACCCTTGATATTTTGTGCAGTCATGTTATCAAAGTGTTGAATCATGCAAATGTGCATTTTATACTGGATAGGTATATAAAAAACAAAGGACATAAAAAAAAGGAAAAAGATGCGTTGCTGCTATTTTTTGAAAACGAGTTTCATGACTACTATTTGATTTCTTTTAGTCTTTCCTGATGAAATATTAGCCTGAGCATAGTTGATTTCTACATGATAAATTATACACTTTCCACATCAAGAAGGAAATATAACATAAAATTGATCATAGAGAATAAAAGACAATTTAGGTAAAAGAGAAAAATACACTAGTATGCATACATTAGATAAATAAAATTCATTACAGTTAAACTTCGTTAAAGTAATATCATTGGACCGGAAAAAATATTCGTTTAACGAAATTATCTAATTATCAATAAATGAATAAATTATACTCCCTCCGTCCCATTATTAGTGGCCACCTTTCCTAATTTGGGCGTCCCGCTATTAGTGGCAACGTCTGAAATTAGTAAAAAGTTAACACCATCTTTCCTACTTTATCATTTTATCTCTCTTACTTTATATCTACTCTCATTATTATACTCATTTTTCTCTCCTACTTTATCATCTTCTCTCTCCTACTCTCGTTTTATCACACTCAACTCTCTCTCCTACTTTATTATCTACTCCTCTCTCTTACTTTATTACATATTCTCTTAATTTTCGTGCCGAAAAAAAAGGCGTCACTAATAATGGGACGGAGGGAGTATATTTATCGATAAATGACTGTTTATTACTTTAGAGACAAATTTTGATATAAACAAGTTAAATGTACATATTAAACTTAATTTTTTAATAACTTAGTTCGTGTAACATTAAAAAATTAAAAAAAAAAATTAGTATTTGCTTTACTGAAAGCATGCTTAAAAAATATACATTGAATAAGTACTAATTATAAAAAAAAGTCAAATTCTTCCATTTTAAAAAAAGTTAATAGTTTATAAAAGAACAAAGCTCATATACATTAAAAAAAATGAAAAGTTTATTTTTGCTTATAATAAAATTATTATAAAAATATGTTTTCAACATTGCAAGATTCGCTTAACAGAAAATGATCTACCCGAAACTGAAGTTGTTGTATTAAATAAAGATCTCCAAACATTTGTAATGTCATCTCTAATTTAAGCTATAGAAATGCTATGAAGGTTCAAGATCTTTTAGCCATATATTCATAAGAAATTATTATTTTACTGTTGTAGTATTTTAGTTGTTTATATATATTTTCTAAAATCAGTAATTATTACTCACTCCGTCCCGCTCCAAGTAACCCTTTTCTTTTCGGCGTAGAAATTAAGAAAGTGAATGATAAAGTAAAGGATTAAATACATTAAACCCCCTAAACTATTAGTTTTTTTACGGTTTGCACCCTAAATTATGAAAATGTGCACTTCGCCCCCTGAACTATTGATTTTGTGCACTTTGCCCCCTAAATTATAAAAATATATAATTTGCCCCCTTAACTATCTAATTTGCTTTAGAATAGTAGAATTTCGGCAAAGATTTCCAAACATATGTGCAAAGTTAGTGGTAATATAATATTAGATGTATACAAAACTAATAATCCATGGGATAAACAACACAAAAATACTAAAGAAATGTGCCATTTCCCTTAAATTTGCACGGACGATCGGATATCTGTGCCGAAATTTTACTCTTCTACAACAAATTAGGTAGTTCAGAGGGTAAATTATACATTTTCATAGTTCAGAGGGCAAAATACACAAATCTAATAGTCCAATGGGTAAATTGTATGTTTTCATAGTTTAAGGGGCAAAGCGTAAAAGATTAATAGTCTAAGGGGTTTGATGTATTTAACCCTAAAGTAAAAGAGAAGATTAGTGAGATTGTGAAAAGGTTAGAAGGTAAATGATAAAGTAGGAAAGAGAAATGATAAAGTAAAGAAGAGAAATGATTAAAGTGAAAAAGAGAAATGATAAAGTATGAGAGAATTTGTGACTTTTTTAAAAAGTTGTTTTCACTTTTTGAAACGGGTCACTTGAGACGGGACGCCCGAAATAAACAACAGGTCACTTGGAGCGGGATGGATGGAGTACTTTATATTGTACTACGTCCTTAATGATTTAAACTTTAAATCGGTAATTATTACTTTATATTTGTAACTTTATTTTCTAGGTAAAAAAGATAATCATCTCAATCAAATAGGTTCATGATCATGTTTACTAGGACAATGCAATCAAGCAACAAATACACGAGCTCTAGACTGCTTCTAAATGCATTAGCAATTGTAAAAATTCTAAAGATGCAAAGTCTCAAGCTTCATCTATTGCTCATTTTTTTTTTTGTCGCTAATTTCGTTGCTAATCGTGATATTTTTTTTTCGGTAAATACCAAAAGCCTGTCAAATCAATAAAAATAGTCAAAATCAATACAAATTCAACATAAAAAAACCATTACAAAAGACATTCAAAGCCCAATATTGATGGAAAAGAAAAGGAGAGTGATAGCATCAGTTAACATCGGGAACTGGCCAGAACAATCAAATACTCCCAACGAATACATGTATATAAGAGGTAAATATATTACAAGCTATTTCTTCATAAATATAAACTTCTAAACTTGAGGTCTTTTAACACTTGAAGTCTCAAAGTGACTTTGACATGGTTATATATTGAATTCATATGCATATTCAATTTAAACTTCTATCTAACCTTCACCGTACATATCATACACATAAATGAAATCTCTCAAGAGTCAGAAGACATGAAGGCTATACAAAACACTCATATTTGCTTGTACATGAGTAACTAAATGAAATTGTCTTTTTTCATGTGGCTTACTGCTTAATATGCATGAAAACTTGTCAAAATCAGGCAAATGATAATGTCGGACGAGAGGAAGCTCTGGACTATCAAATAAATTAACATTGCAAAAGCGTAAAGACTTTACAAATAAATAATAACCTCTCTATTATGCAACATACAAACAACTTATTACCAAATGGTATTGTGATGATTTCACGTCCTTTATCATAGGTCAATTTACACAACCTTATTATCATATAATATTCAAATAGGAGCCAAAAGTTTCGAACTTCAAAAGAGGGAATAATAACCTCTCTATTATGCCTTAAGGCTCGTTTGTCGGCGAAAGAGTATATTCTGAAGAGATACGAAACAATTGAGAGCGGTAGGACCAAACCTTTAAATTATACCCAGCTAAAATCTCTCACTATTCTCTGCATATACAAATACGCAAAATTGCATAGATTTCTGACATTGTCGGAATAGGGAGACGAAAATTAATTTCGTAATATCCAAGTAATTAATTGGAATTTTTTTTAAATTATTATTAACACCTTGATTTGAAGAAATTACCTTTCGAGCCTTTGTAGGAAAGTGACGTGAGTCTGTGGATCTGCGATCAACACGTTGCAAAGAAGTGGTGTTTGGATCTGGAGGTGGTCAGAGTGACGCCGGAGGGCCAAGACTCCGACTAAAAAGCCTCCCCAAATGCCGGCATATAGTAAGAGTCACAAAGAGCCGATGATGATTGAAGTTCTCTACCATAAATTTTGAATTTTGAAATGAAAAATAAAGTGGCGGTGAGAGGGAGAGAAACGATTCCTCCAGATTTTCAAATTGAGAGGAATGGGAGGGGGTTTGGGTAAGTAATGAAGAATACTAATTAGGGTTAGTTTTAAATTACAAAAAAAAAATAATAATAATAAAAGAAAATAAAAAGGAAATTAATTTAAATAAAATTATGGGACATGTGTCATTTCAGACCACTATGCCTCCCTGCATCAAATAAAATGTAAAGTAGAACCTTGCACCAAAACGCACGCACCCGCACAATCCAAAAATCGCACGATTTATAAGATAAAATGCACTCGTATGGTTTAAAAGATTTTGCACCCACTATTTGCATTGAGTTTTTCTTTCAAACCCACCCAAAATCACCCGCCTACACTCCTATCCACAACTAATAAAAAATGCATCCAACATAAACAAACTATTTTTCAAAGCATCACTACACAATTAACCATTAAAATTAACTTGTTCAACTTTGAAAAGTCTTCCTAAAATCACACAACAAAGAGTAGTTTAGAGCCGAAACAATTCATATATTACAAGCGCAAAACTGGACGCAAGCCCTCCCTACTTCCAGACCTTGACCCACTGGTCATGGCTGACCGACGCCATCATATTTGTATCCGGCGAATTCGCCATGGCAGAGATTATACCTCCATGACCAGGGAACTTCCATGTCTTGTTCCCCATCGTCGGATTCCATATATAGATCGACTGCAACAAATATTCACAACAATTCATTACAGTAGCACAAAACAATGCAGCAGTGAGAGCGGAGTTTAACAAGTACCTCGTAGGAACCCACAGCCACGACCTGGGAGTAAGCAGGATGGAATGTGCATGATGTGAAATCCAGGCCACTGGAATGCAGCTCGTGTATGCATTTCCCACCGCCACCTATGAATGACCATATGCGCGTGCTGTCCTGACTGGTCGAGACCAGGTATTCTCCACACACATCCCAGCATAATGTGCGGACCTCCTTTTCATGACCCTGCATGTAGAAGAAACATGGCCAATATTAGTCCATGCACGTAAGTGGTGTGATTAAGTTGTGGAGTCTACCTCAAGGCGCTGCTGGATCATGCCAGTTTCCACGTCCGATCAGATTGATGACATTTCCGATCGAAGCTGCTAGAAGGTTCCCGTGTCGCGACTGGAACCTCACCTGTCTATTGCCTCCCTGCCATTGCATTATTGAGAATTGGAAATCAGACTCAATCTTATATAAAATGTTGCATCTTACTATAGAAATAAGTTTCAGGAGCGTATCAAGATGGTAGGACTGACATAATTGTAATTGTAATGACTAAAATATGCAAGTTTTTTTAGGGTGTATATACTTCTAAGTTTTTATTCAGTGAGCAAATAGTATCTTTACTTAAACAGAACTTATAAGGTTAGATAAACACCCTCTTAATAGCAGAAAAACATTAGTGCAGAACAATCGCAAGATAAGAGCATTTATGAGCAAGAATAAAGCGAACATAACGCAGGAGAAAGACAGTTCCACGAAATTGAACAAAACTGACCTTTAAAGTGCGAAAGCAAGTAGATTCTTTGGCATTCCATAACCTGATCTCCTCATTGCAGTCGCAGGAGCACAATATATTGGTCTTTCGCGGATGGAAATCGGCCGACATAACTTGCTCCCCATGCCCAATAAGGTCGAAAAGCAACTTCTGTCCCTAAAATAGCAAAGCAGCAGATACGGATATAATTTAGCTTATAGAATGTATTAGATGCAAAGTCATTAGAAAATAACATGAAAAAGGTTATAAAAACTAGAAGTTATAAGAAGAGAAGAGAGAAATCACATTGGCTGCGTCCCATATCTTCACAGTTCTATCAAAGGAGGACGTTGCGAATAAATATGAATTGGGCTTGAATCGAATATCTGTAATGAGTTGAGTATGCCCTTGTATAGAATGCCTGGTTGAGTTTTTCATGTGCCAAATGAAAACCTGTTACAAGAGGATAACTCAATTACTCGAGAATTATACTGTTAAAACAGAATTTTCAGGATAACTAAACTGCAGAACCTTTTTCTCATGGCCAGCAGCAGCTAAGAACATCCCTTGGGCAGAGAAATCGCAGCATGATAGCTTGTTATTACTTGCGTGTATACTTTTAAATGGTATGAAAGGAAATTCTGCAATATAATTTGTATGAATAACTGACTGAAGTTGTTAGCACCAGGTGATACATGGAACATACAGCTTCATATTTATAGAAATTATAAAGAGATCACCAGAGTTTCTTTCCACATATATAGTCACTACATAATTCTTCCTACCTAGTTTATCAAATTATAAGATTGCCAACAATTTCCGCTCTCATGATTTAAAGCCTGATAAACAAATTGCAAGTTCTATACTGCAATAAACCATTCATGACCTCACAACATGAATAACATGATTGTGCAAGTATTTTTCTGACCTGACATCAGCGGCAGAAAACACTCAACAAACAACCAACCACTTTATTAAAAAGTTCAATGATAAGCATCTAACGCACAAAGGAAAAAACTATTAGCCAGTAGATATTGAAACTTCCTGCTTGTTTACTTGGTTTCTATACATTATGTTTTCTTCTCTCCTTCAACCATTATTGAGATAGATACTAACAATGAAAGATGTCTTCATAGCAGCTAATATTACACGAAAGGGAAACTTGCCTTGCTGCTGGTCCTGTGTATGAGCTGAAGTGTTCGCGACGATATTGTTCATATTGTCAGAAGCTTCACTTAAGAAAAAAGATGCTATGTCCTCATCCGTTAGTTTCTCTGTTCCTGTATTGTTTTCAATCTACAAACAAAGGACAAATTGTTACTTACCAAACTATTGGGTATGAACTTGACAGAGTGTTTTATGCATCTGCAACATTCAGACAACTGACATCCTTCTCAGCGTCATTACTCAGTCGAACATGTGATGATTTAATTCAGCTAATGAATTTTCAGACTTAACTTCACCATAATTACAAAGGATCTACCTAGGCCCCTCACAAGTACTAGAATCATCAAAAACAAAATATTGCAAACTTCGAATGAAGGTGCTCAAAAGATCCTTTAAGTTTTTGCAACCATACGCGTATAGTTTGAATTTTCTTGGTAAGAATAGAATACTTCCATCATTTTGCTGTAAATCCTTTTTCAAATAACTACATGAACTTGGTGAAGATAGATTATTGTTTTAAAATCAATAGTGCAAAGCCTTTATCTCATTCCAAGCTGCTTGATTAAATTGAATCATCAGACGTTAGGCAATAAAATGTGACGAAAGGGTCAATAACCAGTTCAGAAATTGAAGTATAGCAACCTAATGAATTCCCGTCTGCACATAAATGATAAAAAGAAAGTATAGCAAGTGAGGCTAATATCAAGAGAATACAATTAAAGTTAGATCTGGCAAAGTTGACATGTTAGGTTCCCTTGATCATGACAAACAAGTTCGTAAAAAAGCTAGAATAAGTTCTCCAAATTTGAGTTTATATCATTCACTTACTTGTACACCTTTCCCCCTTGAGGCACCAGAAATCGTAAGACCCATGTTGGTTAAATTTTTAGATGAACTTATTATCAGCTTTTTTGACGCTTGTGCTGACAATTCAGATGAGCTATCGGCTTGACAGCCTTCTGACAGAGCTGAATGTTTTGTCTGTTTATCTGACACTGGAATGTTATCTGTATGACTAAATACCTGACATAAAGTCGACTAGAATGAACAATATAAATCTGGAAAAGAAAAATAGTTTGGACCAGTCTTGAATCAGCGAAATTATATTTGACATACTAAATTGCATGGTCTTACAGTTAAAGAACAGCCCTCTGATGGGAATTTCTCAAATGTATTCCATCCTGAAAGATTGAATTGAAAAGAGCAATCAAGGGAGCAATCCAGAAGACACAGCCATGCAGGAAATGCAAAAATGTGTGAAGCAACTAACAGTTATCACATCTAATAATAGGCACAAGATAAATTACCAAAATTTCTGGCAATGGATATGCCAGGGTGTATCCATAAACATACCAATATAAAAGAAAATCATGGCAGTTCTGTAATATATGCTTAGCTCCAATATCTAATAGTAATAAACACCCTTACATAAAATGCAGCTCTCAGCAATTTTTCATGCATTTATAATACTTACGTGAGTTTTACCATAAATGAGGTAATAAGTTCATCAATATTTCTCCAATCAACTTATCTCATAAATTCCTACTAGGGTGAGGCTAAGTCACCTCGGATACAACCTTATCCCAGGAAGCTGTAAGCAATGTTAGTCTAAGAACTGAAATCAACAAAATCATGAAGGGCCAATACGGTTACGTCAAATCAGAATATCTCCATGAGCGAGGGAAAAATAGGTAGAAATAATTCTAAGCTTGCCATAAAAGCTCTCCTAATCCTGGCCCCAAAAAGTAGCTTACTTAAATGTAAGTTAAGTCATAAGGAATTATTTGCTATATGTGTTCTCTGGAAAATCATGACATCATGTGCGTAGGGATTACATAAGCCGGTATATCATAAAACCAAATGATTCAATATTTACGAATCATATAACGTCCAAAATAATTAGTAAGGTCATTAATGTCTTACCTAGCATAACAAATAAAATAGAGCAATAAAATTATCTTTAAATCCTCTCGGTATAATAATCATGTTTTTTCGTAATCCATGCAAATCTTACCCTTAATCTAGAATCTATTTAGAACTCACCGACGTCACCGACCTTATGCGTAATGTCTTTTCACCATTCACTAACAAAAAATGAAAACTAGCCACTTCTTACGAGAATCGAAAATTGAAAAAAAGGAATTATAGAATTATAGGTGTTAAAAAAGACTATTAAACCCATTACTACCTAGGAAGCACCGAAACTGATATGTAATTCCTATACGGCACGATTCCGATTTCGGCGATACAACATTTTTTTTTAAACCAAGATACAGATATGTCTAAGATACATTCTTTTAAAAAAAATAAATATAATACCCCTTAATACTTAAAAAAAGCTCAAAGGCATATAACACCACAAATTAAACCATAAAATGAAAAATAACTCAATAAGTCTACAAAATAAGCAACATAGTGTGAGAGAGAGCGGTGGCTTGGTGAGAGAGAGAGGCAGCGCGGCGGTGTGGTGAGAGAGAGAGAGCAACGGGCAATTGCGAGAGGAAAGAACAGGAATGAAATTGGACAAGTTTTGCCTTATTCCTAAACAAATCCTAAAATTCAAAGAAACTGAAAAAATGGCTGAAGCGTTTCTGAAACGTTTTTGTGGCGTATCAAAACCGTATCCGAATAAAGAGATGTAATTAATAATAAATAAAAATTAAAAAAATGCTTTTAGGCGTATTAAAGATGTATCGGTATCTGAAATGCCCCCGATACATATACGGCCACCTAGTAGAAGTATCGGTGCTTCTTAGATTACTACGTCATGTTTCAATCATCAAGGAAAAAGCCTAAGTCTCAGCCGCGACCTTGAGTATAAGATATATGTATTATATGTTCTTGGCATCAGTTACAAGTGACTTTCTGTTTGTGTAAATTTGTAACCACCTTCACGACGAAATTCTGAATTAGGAAAAATCCAAGTATTCAATGATATGATTTGATATCTTTATTTACTAAAAAACACAACCTTCTCTACAATAAAAAGATATTCTTTAGGTGCGGACATATTAATTTGATAACTATGAGAAACAATTCCAATTATAACTTGAAAATATTAAATTTTTCATGCTACAAAATGAGTTGAGCACAAGGGCAAAAGAAAGTTTAATTGCAAAAGTACCCTAGAGATAGGGCAAAAGTTAGGTATTAAGAAGACCTTTTGCGAGAAGACAATCAACATTCGAATGTTAATAGAGAATATGTAAGATTAAGTCATGTGTTCTAATACAGATCATTTATGTAGAGTTCGAGATTCTATGCTAGAATCTCGTATTGCAAATTAGAAAGCCTGCTTTAACAACCTCCAAACATAACTTGAAAAGAACGTGTTTTTTTCTTACTACCAATAAGATTAGTCATCCCACATACAGACATGTAAGAGTTTGATCGTAAAAGCGCCCGTTTCGATGGGACAGAAGTTGATCCTCGTGAAGATGGTGTTAAGTGGCAGAGAGTCGCTCAAGACATCGAATACGAGTTTATTAGGAATCGAGACTGATGCAAGAGTTATTGGTTAGGAGTTATCTTTCCACAAATGCTAGCTGACATCTCAAAACATGAGTGACTTAGAAATATGATTATAATCCTTATCCGAAGCATTTACTCAGAGTTCGAGATCTTATGCTAGAATCTAGAATCTAGTATAACACACAATAGGTGTGCATTTTACAATTTGGAAGGGTTAATTGAGAAAAAATAACATTAATTGAGATAAGTGTGCTAAAACAATCTCCAAACATAACTCGAAATATCGAGTTTTTTTCTTACTATCAAGAAGATTAGTCATTCCGCATAAAGACATGTAAGAGTTTAATTGCAAGAGCGCCCGTTTCGATGGGACAAAAGTTGATCCTCGCGAATATGGTGTCAAGTGCGGAGAATCGCTCAAGACATCTAGTAAGAGTTATTTTAAGAATCGAGACCGATGCAAGAGTTATTGGTTAGGACTTATCTTTCTACAAAAGCTAGCTGACACCTCAAAACATGAGTGACTTAGAAATAGGTATGATTATCATCCTTATACAAAGCATTTACTTGGAGTTCGAGATTTTATGCTATAATCTAGAATCTATTACAACACACAATTTGCGTGCATTTACCATTTGGAAGGGTTAATTGAGAAAACATTCTAAACATTAATTGAAAAGATCAAGTTTTTCTTTCTACATAGAAGATCAATTGTTGAGCACAAAGACAAAAAAGAGTTCAAAAGAATGCCTTGAAATGGGACAAAGGTTGACTTTACGTGATTAGATGGTTCCGAACGTAGAATTCGAATGATATTTGTACAAAAATGGGAAACGGTTTTGATAAATGTAAATGTCAATTAGGAATCTATATTAAGATGATTAAATTTCACTAATGTAGACAAATGAGTTTTATGTACTACCTTTAGTATATATTCCGCTTATAGAAACTCGAAATCTCAAAGTTAGAAAGATTATCTTTAAAGTAAATTTGAGATATCATTATCAAGGGTGTCGAGATTGACATTATACTTGAGGAAATGCGATTCATTTTGCTATTTCAGAACCACTTCATACATCCAACACATCTGAAAAGAGATCTTCTAGGCTAGAGATATTTCTCGTGCTTTTTCCAACATAAATCTCCAAAAAAGGGATGTGTGGGATTCATTTTGAGAATGCTAGTCTTGGAAGTAAAGGACTCACGGATAAGAAGGGCTGAACAATGAAGCTTGAAGGTCAAAGATGAAATCTCTAGTAAAGAGGCAAAAATTGGAAGGATGGATTGCCAAATAAATATGAGAGCTAATAAAAATATTTTCTCCATCCCATTTGACTTGTCTCATTTCTTTTCGGCATAGAGATTAAGATGAAGTGGTTGGTTGTGTGTAGATGAGTGGGTCTCACAAAGAAAAGTGGGAGTTTCCTTTTTAGGAAATGAGACAAGTCAAGCGGGACAGAGGGAGTATTTTTTATCCACCCATAGCCACCGAAGGCAAAACTAAACAAAAAACCTTTTTGATCCACATGTATAACTAGTCTTTATATCCTTAGTAATGATACCTATTATTTTATACTTAATGTATAAGAGAAGTAAAATCAATTTGACTTTGGTTAGCCTACGTTAATTACGTGATACGAGATCGACGTTGATATGGAAGGCTCCATAAATAAAGAGAAAATTATCTTTCATGATGATAATAGTCATATCTAACTACAGAGTAGTTGGCAAGATATTTATGTGGGCGTTCCAAAACCAATCTGAGTTTCAATAATAGGTTACGTTTATAGTAAGGTGGAACCTAACAAAGACCATGAAGACACGTGTGCCAATTCTCTAAGTGGTGGTGATCATTACTACCGATTGTCTAAGAAAACATCAAAGGCTCGCCTCAAGATGAAAGCGTGACGTTACGCTCTTCCTCAGTTAGTTGAAGCTTAAGCCTCAATTTTAGTTGTGAAGAGGCTTGTGCCTCACTATTCGCATGTATTAGGGCTATTTTTAACAACTTTGAGTGTTCTTGGCCATTTTGTTTGGCCTTCGCGCTTTTCATAGTTGTTGTTTTGTTTTTTTTTTGGTTTTTTTTCTTTTTTGGTTTTTTTTTTTTTTTTTTGGTTATTAGATCATAATACTAAAAATCTTAACTCCTATAGTAAGTAGAGAAAATCGAACTCCGCTATCTAGAAAACTAAGACATTGCGGTGACCTTTGGGCCTCTGCGGACACAGCAGCTCAAAGATCTCATCCAAGACATAACTTCAACTTATTGAATTTAAACCTTCACAGTGCCACTATTAAGTACTAATATGACACTACGTGCTCTTCTCAGCCACCCTTACAACATAATTGATGTAGATACATAATTATAGCAGCATCGTGGCCAATTCTCCGACCAGCATTAATGATCCCCTTTTCAGCATAATCAATACCAACATTAATTATCCCCTTTTCAGCATTAATGACAGTAGAAAGCTGGGAGGCTAGCACAAGAGGTTCCTTGTGCACTACTCTCATTTCTATATAAGTTTCATCTTAGGTCTTAACTTTTCTAGATTTAGATTATCAAAGCTAAATTCAAGGCTTCAAGCTATTAAATAGATTGCATCTCAATAACGATAAGCATGAGCGAAAATAACCAAAAACACTCCAAAGGTTTTAGTGAACAAGAAAAACAAATAGGCCTCTTGTACAAACGTCAAGAAGGTTTTCACAAGCAGTGCATTACTAGAAAACATTAATCTAGGTAACGATTGAGTTTCTCTACAGAAGGTCGAAAAGTTTTCTTAAAACCGGGATTGAGAAATTTGCTGCTCAGGAGCACGAAACTTGATTCAGGAGCTGGCATCAGGACATGCAGAGTTGGAACTTGCTGAAGAGCCTAAACCAGATTGACATTAATTGGCTATCAATGATTCAATATGACCAACCAGCAGACTCCGAAATAATTGGATAGTAGAGGACATACTGTCCTAGACCAACCAGGATAATCAATATGCCCACTATGTTTTGACATAACTTCTAAGTGCATAAAAGAGTGGTTTATTGGGGAAATAGTTGATGCACACCTTCAATTTAATTAAACATTTTTTTTAATAAGGAACACAAACACTTCATTAGGACCGCTAATGCTCATTCAAGTTCCTCACTTTTAACCATCTTGAGAGGAACTCCACATAACAGGTCGAGTTCTCAACAAACTAAGCCAGAATCAGGCAACACCAAGTTTTATATATTTATCTTCCTATTTTCATAACCTAAAAGGAGTTCCTTTTATAAAAGAAAAAATCACATGTAAAAGACTAAAAAATGGTAAACTATGATATTTGCATCTAACATAATTTTAGGAATATGTTATGTAAATCACAAATAACTTAAGCCTAAGTTTTCGTCTTTATAAGAAATGACATTCATCATAACAAGCTTTAAAAGTAATTCAATGAAAGAAGATGAAGATAGAAGTGTCATACTATATAGCATATTTCTAGAGTTAACACCCCTTTAAGGCTATCACTCGGTTTTCAAATAACGGAAATAAACTCTCCAGGGTATACATGCATGAATACAAGCCAACAAGAAGAATGAAAGTATTAATCATGGAAATATATGATCCAAGCATAAGAAAGATAATATGTAATAGTGAATGGTCAAATGAACAAACCAGCATCTGGAACATGTGACATGTCATCTTGTAGTAGTTTTGGTACATGAGGAGTTAGCTCCGAAGTGACAGATCTCCTGAAAGCAGGACCATAGTTGACATCCTACAAAACACATAAAGTATGTCACAAATTCGCTTCTCTGCCACAATACACCAATTATTTTTAGTAAAAATAAGACATACATTGGTAACAGGAAGCTGTCGCTTGCCACTAGCTTTCTTCTGACGACGGCTGCAAGACCGGATTTGAACATTAAAGAACATACTTGCGATATTGGCCATTTACTCATTCTGAAGTGAAAACCTAAATTGAAATATATTTTTTCCTTCTCTTGTAACAAGTAATTGCATACAGAGATACAAATTACAGAAGGCAACATATGTTTGATCATATCAATTCCAAGCATATCAGAATAGTTATGCAATACCACAGTTCCACAAAAGTAACAAACCGTTACACCTTGTTACATTACACTTCACCTTCGTGATGAGAGCATGTAAAATAAAGCCAGATATAGCAGAATCATCCCTTGAATAAGGGCAGAAGAAGTCAATATTTTCAATCATTAGACAGCCAGGATTCGATGAGAACATTACCTGGAACTGCCTGCAACCGGCAATATGCTAGAAAACTGATCAGCATTTAGAACATTGGGATTAACAGCATTAAGAACATTCGGATTAACAGCATTAAGAACATTCGCATTAACAGCATCAAAGTTCCTTGGAGGAAGCCTAAGATGCTCTTGCTCACGCGCCCTTTGAGAAACAAAATCCGCCATTATCTGCTCCTGCCTCAAATTACTATCTGAAATCGATATAGGAGTTTGCACAAACTGATTTGAGCCGTAGTCCATTTTTGGCATCATCGGCGGAAATCCACTTTGCAGAAAGTTCCCCATATCCAGCGGCCTCGGCATTCCAGTTGGATTAATTGGCTGAAGCATATTAGGAATTCCTGGTCTAGGCGTTGGTGGATACATATTCTGCAGCATAAAGTTGGCATCCGGCATCGGCGGGAAAGGCATATCATTTTGCAGCACATATCCATCGTTCGGAACCAGAGGTGCCTGAAAGTTACAAGATAATAATTCAACTTCATTAGTGATACGAGAATGCCATAAAAATGTCTTTCAACCAAAAAAAATGGCAAATCGAGTACCTGCGATGTAGTGGCCTGATCTCCCTGCGGATTATTATTGGGAAGTCTAGAAGAATATAAATCCCAAAACAAGGACCACCACTCTGATAGAAATCCTTCAGGAGGATTGATTACTGCAAATAATAAACGAAAACTCAGAATCAGTACGGCTTCAGCTTATTCCTCGGTTCAATTCGAGTTAAGGGCTTTTGATTCGGGTCAATCAGGATATTATTTTTTCCGGGTTAAAGACTTTTTCGACCTAATCAGGATATTATTCCTAATTTAGATTTTCCCATCAAATTGAATCAGAGCTTATCTGATTATGAGGGGCTTTCCTCAGATTATTCGGGTTGGTTTAGTAATTTCGACATTTATAATTATAACATCATTCTATTATCAGATAAAGGTCATAATTGACTACAAACCCTCCGAATTCGCCAAAAAAACAACCATGCAAAACATCATTAATTCGCAATTCATTATGCAATTAACAATTTTTTTTATATATTTCCACCAAAAACTAAAAGGTTAATTAAGCGACTATACATTAAATAGACAAACATAAGCGATGAATTTCCCTTAAAATAATATTTTTAAAAACAAAATTAAAGGAAAGAATTACATAAGCGAAACTTCGGTAATATTCGAACTTTCGCTGTTAAAAATATTAAAAACAAAGTTTAAGGGAAATTCGTCGCTTATGTTTAATTTTGTTTTTAAAAATATTATTTTAACAGCCTCTTAAGGGAATTCATCGCTTAGGTTTAATTTTCTTATGTTTAAGGCTAAGAAACAAAAAATTTAACAGCGAATTAGCGGATCTAAAAAGAAGCGAGATATATATACCAACAGATTTGGGATGAATATCAGCCTCTTTGGCTAAGATATCAGCAGTTGTGTGCATGTTCTTCCTCACCAAATAATCGTGAATGTACAAGTCTAACCTGCAAATCAAAAAAAATAATCCTAAATTAAACATCATATACCAAAAGACACGAACAAAATCGAAATCAACAGAAAAATTAAACAAAATCAAACAAGTTCTGGCATTGAACAATAAGAACTCACATCTTCTGCGCATCCCATTCTTCCATTATAACAAATCGAGAACAAAAACAGATAAAATTAAGAGAGAAATGGATCGGAGTAGGAAAAACTGGAGTCGAAACCGAGTTGTTTATATGAGAAGCTCGACGCTAAAAGTCGAAATCGTTTGACTTAAAGCAATAAATTGGGCGTGAAAAGTGAGAGAGTGAGGGTGGTGATGTGTTTGTGTGACGGAAGTTGGTGCCAAGACCATGCAAAATGCTACTCCAGAGAAAAACAAAAACGAAAAAAGAGGGAAAAACTCACACTACACCAATTTTTAATATCCTAGAAAGAGAAAGTGGAGAGAGAACGGTTTTATACTCAGATTAAAACAATGGACTACGTCTCGGATTTTTTTCCTTTTCAGAAAATATTTCCTTTTTCTAATTCGGTAAATAGTTTCAGTTTCATCCCAATAATTTTTAGGCTAAGTTTTGCCCCTAAATTCTTATTTTTTTTCTCGTATGTAATTTATCAATTTAATCTTTAAAATATTCGATGAGGAGGTTTGCGAACCGCGAATTGAAAAAAGCATTGTGGTTGAGACGGGGGCAAAATAAAATTAATTAGGATAAGAACAACACTTATTATAATTTACCACGAAATATAAAGTGGTATTTAATTTTAAAATGGAAAAGAAGTAGGTAGTGTCTGATGATACGAATTTAATTCAGTTTTGGTGAATGTATATATAATTCTTCAACCATGGTAAGTTGTTGCACAATGTGACAAGGCCCTATCAAATACAATTTTCCCAAAAATCAGATGCCTAAGAAAATCGGCTTCGGTCACCTCTCCTGAATATATTGTATAAGTGTATATGTCGTTTATCATTGCAATTTTTATAACAATTGTGAATTTTTCTCATTACACAAAAAATATATTTATGTCTCTAGGTTTCAATTAATGTAGAATATTTAATGTTCAACTGATGTTTATTTAAAATATTTTACATGTTTAAGTAATTCAAACAAATAATGAATGAGGGTTACTTTAAAATGATTAATTTATATTTCTTTCATATTTGACTTAATGAATAAATATTCAGAATGTTTTCTTCTTAATTGGATTACAATTTCAGAAGTGGTGACCGTATCATTTGATTTTCTAAATATAAACAAGCTATTACTAAAATTGACTAAATAATACAGTGGGATTTAACGAATATTAATTTTTGAAATCAAATGTAAGTAGATTATCAGTATATATCCAACATCATCTGAACTGGATTTTGCTTCGCATTACTTTTTTTTGCAATCGAAGTCAATAATAAAATTCTAATTATAGTAGTCAAATTCAAATTTTTGTTTCTATAATTGTGCATCAAAATTTGAGCTGTAAGATTCGCTAGAAAATATTATGAAGAAGATGTCATGTACATAAGGATACAAAATTATGGGATCTATACATATTTTTTATTTTCTAAAAGGCTTTTATGTTTCGTTGTGTGCACCCTTTGTGTATGGATGTACTATATACTCTAAATAAATGAGAGGTGACATTCATAAAACCATTATGATTACGATATTCAAAAAACTTTTGTAGTACATATGAAAGTACAAATTGTGCAATATAAAAACTTTTACCCTCAATTTTATGATGTGTTCTCTTCCACTAAGGAATAAGGATCATCTTATCTAATGCCTCTTTAAAGCCTCGCCTCAATCTATGCTCATCAATGAGGTTGGAGGCATGTGTGTTTTTACTATAGCTGTATGTATGTTTAAATTAAATTAATTATCTTGACTAATGATTTTCATTAATTAAAAATACACATGTCACCACCTCATTAGTTGGAGATATGTATTGAACACCAAAAGTGAAATAGAAGATCATCGACTCAAAATTAGATATTCTTATTCTAGGAAAATCCAAAAAAATTATAATGAAGAAAATGGTTGTTAAACAACGTAGTTCATTAACCTCAAATATATAATCGAATTAATATTGATCACTTTTATAAAAGTAATATATCTAAAGTTCAATACATTTCATTTCCCAAATTGTGATAGATTAAAATAAACAACTTTGTTCATTATTTTGTTAAATATTTTGCTAATATTATACTCCCTCCTTCAGTCGCATTATTTATGTCTTGTTTTCCTAATCGGATAGTCCCATTATTTCTGTCATGTTTCAAAGAAAAAAAACAAAACAAACAAACAAAAAACTCCTTACCCTAAAATAAAGTAGGCCTCTTCTTACTCACTACCCAACTCATATTTATACTTTTTATTTCACACAATTTCGTTCCTCTCCAAACTCAAAAAAATTATGATTCTTAACTTTTTCGAAACTTTATATTATTTTTTTAATTACAATATAAAATATAAAAAGAATCAATTGTCCAATTGAATTTGGATGAATCCTCATTCATTCAAATCAACCATTACTCGGAAAATTGTGTTCATTTATTATTACAATTAAAATTCATAAAATAAATACCTAAATAAAATTTCTTAGTCTCAGTACAAAAAAAGAAACCAAGCGAAAATAATGGAATGGAGGAAGTAATTGAACCGCTCAGCAATGGGAGAGTAGGAGCCGACCCACTCTATAAGCTAGGATGGACTCCAATCCCAAATCCAAAATAAATCTTTTTTAGTGGTATTTTATTTTATTTTATGTTTTAGACTAATTTATAATTTCATTTAAAAATTAATTGGTTCAAATCAAGGTAGTGTGTTTTGCCCAATGTAATTTAAGAGGCTGGATTCGCCCTATTGAAAAAGGTTGTCAAAGTTTATATTTATACAACAAGGGAGCGTTCAAATAAAAATACTCCTTAAAGTAAGAAATAGAAATATTTCTTTTATTTCTTCTCGTTGGTAAAGCGTGAAACCTCGCCACGTTTTTCAAGAAACCGCAATCCGTTCCATATTCTTCTTCTTTACCCTCGGATTTTGATTTCTCGAATCCGATGTAATTCGTAGTCGTTAATCGACGAATTGATGAGTGGTTTCTTCTTTTAATATGTTATTTCGGATTTCTTCGAATAAATTTATTTCATCGAATCTAATGTAATTCGAATTGCTTAATTTCTTCAAAACTATGAATTCTTCAATTCGAAGAATTGTCCAAGATTACACAATATTTAAGTAGTGATTAAACATTAGTAAAAATAGTCAAAATTGTGATTTCTTCGTTACGACGAATATAGAGATTTCTTCAAAAACTATGATTTTCTGGATTTCTTGAAACTATCGTTATTGCTTGATTTTCTACAAAACCCAATTAATAAATCTGCACGGTTAGGGGGAAAATTGCACATTTAAAAATAATATTATGCACTATTCGTTATTAAAGTGTTTAGAAGATTGTTTTTTCTTTTAAAAATATCTAAATCAATAAAGTTAGGGAAAAGATGCACATTTTAAAATAATATTATGCACTATTCATTGTTTAACTGTTTAGAAGATTGTTTTTTCTTTTAGGAAAATTAAATCAACACAGTTACAGCCTACAGGAAAATAAAAACTGCATATGTGAGGACAAAACTTATGCACTACTCATTGATTTAGTATTCATAAGATAGTGGTATCTCTTAAAAATCCATAAATTTGCATAGTTAGGGAAAATCAACTACACGTTTAAAGAAAATATTATGCACTACTCATTAGTTTGGTGTTTAGAAGCTTGTTGCTTCTTTAAGATATATATATAAATCTGCACAATTATTTTTATTTTTATGAACATTTTTTGGAATTTAATTCACAATATTGTTGATGTTTTAAATCATTTATATTCACAACAATACGATTACTATGTTTTGAGAAGTTTTTATTATTTCAAAATTAAAATATGCACATCTATTTTTTTATTTTTTATAATTCACATGTTAGGGATTTATTTTACACTATTAAACAGTTTTTATAATTTTTGCAATGTTCATATTGATATTATGCTCAAATACTTAGAATGTTTATGCACGTTTTAGGATTTTATCTGCGCGTTAGACAGTTTATATGATTTATGCATTTTGTTTGAGTTATATTAAAAGTATGCACAATTAATTCATATATTATACACATTAATTTTACGGATTTCATCTGCACTATTACACAATTTATATGATTTGTGCATTTCTTTGAGTCATAATGAATGTATGTACAATTAATTCAATTTTTATCTGCACTACTACACAATTTTTATGATTTGTGCATTATGTTTGAGTCATATTGAAAGTACACATAATTGATTCATATATTATGCACATTTTAGAGATTTTATTTGCACTATTATACGATTTCTTTATAAGACGAAATTTGTTTTGTAAATTTTGAATTACGCACAGTAAAATAAATTCTACTGCATGTTTAATGATTTATGATTGCATAGTTACGCGGTTGCTTAGATATATTTTTGCACTTTATTAGAGTAATATTCACAATTGATTCAATTTTACAGCATGATTTAGGGTATTATACAACACTATTTTTATTTTTTTAAGGAAATTTTTTTATTGATTTTTTTCGCAACATTTGTAGGAATTTTTTACCTATGAACACTAGGAAGAAAGAAACATTCAAAGAAGTAATTGCTTGTTTCAAGGATTAAATGTTGTGAAGAGATTCTTCAACACGAGCTCAACTTGCAAAAGGATGATGTTGCCCGAAATCCATAGACACTAGTTCCATGAGGGTAGAGTAGTATTTGATTTGATGAGGGTGGTGAATGAAATGCATTTTGAATTCGATGTTTTTATATTTAGGTCCAGATGAATGTGTTTTGAAGTAAATATACTATTCAATATTTGAATTAGTTAACTTTATAGAAATTGTAATGATCTTCTCTAAAAAATGCAACAAAAAAAAATATATTAATTAATATATGCCGACCAAGACTTCATAAAGTAAATGACGGAGAAATGAATAAATGATGAAACTAATAATCGAGTATTAACAATTGTTCTCATAAATCTAGGACGAAACTTGGCGATATTAAAATCTGAAAAAGAACTAATGAAAATGGCAGTTTACAACAAAAGGTAGAAAACTAAAGAAATTTAATAGATTGTACAAGATTACAAAAATAACATTTGTGCAAACTTTTTGCTTTAAATGTGCATTTTAGAATTTTAAGTGATGACAAGATCTGAATATGTAAATATCCGAATTTCGGTGGGCTACCTATAGTATTTATTAAGAAATGCAAATATTTATAACTTACTTGTTAGTTACTACATTGACAAATTATTTTATTTTGTGAAAATTATAACATGCAATGTACTTTTTAGTAGTTGGCATATTTTCTATCCATTTTCCTTTTTATTAGTAATATTGTCCGGTTGCACAGCCTAGGCCGTATATTCTGCGCACCACCCGCTCAACCGCGAAAAATAGATGAGCAAAGAGACGACCACCCGCTAAGGGTGTCACGTGGTTGACATTATTAGTATTAAATAATGACACATATGGTTTGGTTGGTGGACACTGTTTATTTACATTATTCCCGTTTAACTTTCAATTATCTGGTATTTTTATTCTACAAACCATATCTGTACTGTCCTGCCCCACTCAAATTCATTGTGATACACTACAATTCATATTCCATTAGGAAATAATATAAATCTATATTTAATAATATGATAGAACTATTACTAATACTGATTACCGGATAAAATCAAGACGAAAAAATTCAAAAAACATTAATAATTGACTGGCATAAATATCAAAATCTGAAAGAGAGAATAGGCCGAGAAATTGAAGGGGAGCGGATTTCGACCCCTTAGTTTTGGTTTGAGAAGAGCTGGCCCAATGACGAATTTTTAGGAGGGGAATCTCAACGCAGATTTTGATTTCAATTGTAAATTATATGATATTTTATTGGTTTTTGATGATGGATTGCAATTATTTATGCACGATGGTTTTATTTAATATACATCTCAATTAACGGCTACGAAACTAAACTTAACAGAGACATCGGTAATATTAAAACATTAGACATTTGACAATATGACTACATCATAAACTGCTTTGTCAACCCCGATAGAACAACAATACAATTCCCTGTTTTGGGATTTGAAGTATACATTTGATTCATATACAAAAAGGAAAACCGCATTACACCCTCCATTACAATTTACACATGTTATTTCATCTCCAGTTTCAATGCAACAACACCATCACTATACACCAGGAAACGAAGCTTTGTCCAAACACAGAAGTTGGAATAATGAAATATTCAACAAGTTGAGGATGAAGAAGAAATAGATATGATATCCAACTCAGTTTCCCATAAAAGTAGGGCCTCTCAGTTGTGAGCCTGGCTGCAGCTGCCTCTCCTTCTCTTTCAGATACTGCAGAAGCTGCGGCTGTTCAGAGCTCAGCTCCATACCAACACCACATAGATAAGGAAACGGTCTCTGATACCCCCAAAACAACTTGTCTCTTCTTTGTTCTTCGGCAGCGTAGGTGAAAGAAGAGCCCGGAACGAGTTCCGGAGCCCCATGGTACATCATGGGATTAGATACCAAATGGTTTCCCCACTGGTCAAAAAGGTCGAAGCCCGAAACTTCATGTGTTTGAAAGGGAGGAGCATTGAAAGGGATTGCATTCTGACTGTTTCTGTAGTGATATAGCCATTCAGAAGAACTCATACCGAGAACCGGAGGAGGATATCCATCAACGAAGCCCGAAAGCCCTGCACCAAATCCAACGGGAGGGCAGCGTGGGGAGCAGCTACTGTACCCACCCATCGGAGCTGCACCCAGAATCCCATCTGCCTCATGTCCCGCACCATTCTTGTAGTCGCTAAAAGCTTCATCGGGTAACAAAGGAGCTGAAGGTATCGGAGCAACGTAAGGAGGGGAGTCGTGAACTATTGTCGATATATGGCCGGTTCTCATTTCAGAATCTTTCGTGTCGTTGATGGAGAGATCTCTGAAGGATGTGGAAGCTATTTCATCGATGGGGCTTAGCTTCTGTTTGCAGAAATCTTGCAGGCCTCTCTCTCTTCCATTGCTTGAGCTTGTTTTGCTGAGGACCCAACCACTGAGGGAGGGAGGTCCACTGGGGTGTGAAGTTGAGTCTTTGTGTTTGTCTCCAGAATCAGATGTAGTGGAGCAGAAACTGAACGAGTCGGCGTCTTCTGTATCCGGACCAGTTGATAGCGATGTGGCTCGTCTCAACCATTCATCAGCGGGATCTTTTGCAGGTCTGGAAATATAAAGCGGTGCTGAATTTCGCCTTGTGATGGGCTTGAAGAGAATGACTTCTTCCTCTTCCAGAGGCAGATATCTTTCCTTGTTTTCGAGAGACATGTCTGTCTGCTCATTAGGCCTTTCAACTTCCTGACTGGAAACAGTCTCAACATCTCCTTCTGGAAATCTTGATGTCTTCTCAGAATTAGATAACAGTCTTCCCACTTCATCATGAGAGATCCACTCCCAAGAACTTTTGGACTTGTCTACTATTCTTTTGGCAGCATGAACAATTCGCTGCAAACGACATTCATTTCTACTAGCATAGTTGTCCACACTCTCCATATGAGTTGAAAAATCCAGCATTCCATGCACACGATGCAGTGGATGAAATCCCCTCAGCTCATGATCCTCCCAAAGAGCAGTATGATCAAGAACAGTTCTATAACTGATCTTCTCAATTTGATCCAAGAGATCAACCAAAGCATGAAAAAAGTAGGACACAACATTTCTAACCCTTTCATCTGCGGCATATGTTTCCACTGTATCAAGTGCTCCCGCTAACCACTCCACAAAAACAAGCACAGCTGGTGAAAGTGGGGGAAGCATTGATCTGATCTCCAGTCAGGCATCTCTCCGTAAGGCGACCCATGCAAATGAAAATAGCAGCAAATGCCAAAGGTGTGAGAGCAGAATCTTTCTGGTTATCCTTTCCAGTTGAGTCCTTTTGCTGCGGGCTCTCTGTAAGGCTATGGACAATGAAGATGAAAATCGACACAACTTGAATAGCACGATAAGGCCCTTTTCTGGACGAGTCCATGTGCTGGTAAGCCTCCAAAGCGACAGTGAGCTTTGTATCATCCAATGTTAACAAAGCGTCTAATCTGTGCAAGGCAGAAGCAAGAGTGCATGGATATTCCTCCAAACTGCACATTTGAAAACCTCATTATGGAGAAAGATTTAATTTCATATGTTTCAAACTGCACATTTGAAACCTCATTTGAATCCTAAATATTTCAGGTTCACAAACAATGCAAACAAGACCTTGGACATCAAGGAATATTAAATATATGTCCATATCGCAAATTAGGACGACAAAGGAAATCAGGAAACATCCTAACAATATTAGTTTACATAAGTTCCAGTCTCTCGAGAAAGAATAAAGGATATGGATCTCACAATAACCAACTATGCTTGTGTAGATTCATATTTTGCATGATATTCCAAATTTCAAGCAATAAACAATGCTTCGGAAATAAGAAGAAATCCAATATAAACATTCTTGCATCGAAATTTAATAAACATTCATGTTTCCATCAAGATAGGACAGAATGAAGACTATTCCGCTGGTCCAGGATGACAAAGGAAAACCATATACGCACACATATAGGAAGAGTTTTATGTTGTATGTATGCCTCCTAGTTAAAGAACTAATACTTTAACCGATTCGACATTACTGTACTATATGATTCTAATATGCTGCCACAAGTACCTTGATCTGATTAAAAGGAAGCTTATAGTTCTAACAAGCATGGGCCATAAGTCGAACTTATCCCAACAAATGCTATCCAAGTCTTCTGATGTGCTGTTATGTGGAGAACTATTCTCCCCAAGGCAAGTATTCTGCAAGTAACTTCTTTTGGAAGGGTTTAGGAAGTTCAGCTGCATCTCAACAGAAAGCGATGGCAACTTAGTAGACCTGTTCTGCAGATCCACAATAAAAAATTAAAAGGTCACTAACAAGTTCAACTAAATGGTAACATAAATGCACAAGCAACAGTAAACTTAAAGACGGAACTTTGTTATCAACTAATTATAGAAAATGCACATTCAATCCTGGTCAGAGATGAATCATTTCAAGAAGACTACACGAATTCTACCTCTTCAAATAGTAACATAATATTTCTCCAGGCATCAGGAAAAGGCTCCTTAACAGCCAAACTCCTTATGCAGTGATACAGTGCAAGAAAAGGATCACCAGTATATGTTGCCAATAGAGCTAGCTGCATAAATATTCAATAGTTTAGATGCAGATAAAGAAGAAGTATAAATAATATTGTCGGTGATTCAGACTAAAATGTTTAGCAAAAATTTGAGGCCTAAAAAAACTTATTCTGAAATTTGTTGTTCGGATATCTGGGCACACACACACAAATAGATAGAGGGGGAGATAAGCAATATACCTGATTGTGAGGATTCCCACTATCTGGCCATGTTCTGGTTGCTTCAAGGTAGTATGTTGCTGCAGTTGACCACTCACATGCATCAGGCTTCTTGATAAGCTCAGTATATCTAGCTAGATCCCCAAGACAAATTAAGAGGCGATGGCATGTGTGTTGACATGCATGCAGCTTCTTTGGGTCGACGGAAGATGACCAGCGATCCTTGTTGTCAAGGAAGACTTCTGAAGGGGAGGGCACTGCTTCTCCGCAGTTTTACAATCAAATTCCTGTAGAACTCAGTTGCTTGAGACAAGAATGACTTGAATTCTTCCAACCCTTTATCGATACTGCTCTGAGAATTGATATTGTCAGATGGACTATTACTTTTCATATTCTCGCCATTGTAAGATCTCTTCCTTGTCCTTTTACGAAATTCATCAATGAGCTCATAATGCAGCTTCCACATGTGATGCTCAACTTCTTGCAGCTCAAGGAAGTGATTGCTGCTCAACAGAATCTTCTCATACACAGTGCGGATTTGGAGGTATAACTCTAGAACGTTATCATGTAAAATACCCTTTGTACGGATTAATGCTAACATATGTTTCTCCGTATTAACAACCTATGACAGGACAAAATCAGAAACCGGTGATTACTTGTTTGAAACAAATATATTATATGTACATATGAATAAACCTTCCGGATAATCATATCAAATCTAAAAAACATGTACAAAAGGAAGCATCAAGAAATACCTCAAGGAAAGCCTTTTGCTGTTCCATCTTGTTCGGCTAAATGGGTACAGCTATAGAACTTGAACTCTATAAGCCAACTTTCTTTCTTTACCACATATTAAGGTCCATCTATAAACAACAGCAAAAGAAGTTGATTTGAAATTGGCTATTAGATATTGCAAATAATTGAGTTCAACACATATACTCTAGGAAGCATGGATACGTTTGGGAAGAGGCCGAATCCGTATCCGAGGCGTTTCCGATACGGATACGCCCCGGATACGGGTAAATACGTATCCTATCCGTATTTCGTTTCTTTTTTTTTTTTTAAATGAGAAAACGGCAAGACACGGTAGGGACACGGGAGTCAAGAATATTCATGAGTAAGACCTAAAAGTCGAGATCGAGAAGCCTGACCTCCCAGCTCGATTCTTCTCTCCCAACTCGAGCGATTCTTCTCTTCGCCGTCGACCTCACCGCCGTCGACATCGCCGCCATCGACATCGCCCGTCCCAACTCCCCAATAGCGAGCCCTAACAAATTGGCGTGCAATTAAAGTGCAGAAATTGAGAGAGAGGGATAGGAAGACGACGCAAAGCGGACGGCAAACGCGGGTAGCATGAATCAGGGCGAGTGAAATTAAAGAGGGTGGGAAAAGGGGGAAAATTAATGAAGGTTAGAGAGAGAAATGTAAAAGCAGTGAAGAAAGAGAGAGAGAGAGATTGAGGCGAAGCAGACTTTTGAAATTGAATAACAATAAAGACTTTAATGCTTATCACTATTTGATAGCTTTTGACCCAATTCGGATCCTCTGGCCCAAAATGCGTATTCCACTCGGTGGCCACCAATCACGCGGCGCCACGCATGTATTGATGGGCCATGTTAGCAATAAAAAACTATTTTAATTATAAAAGAGTGGCCCACCAATGCATCCGTGGCGGCGCGTGATTGGTGGGCCACCGAATGGGATACGAAATGTTGGGACAGAGGATTTCTAGCGCTTTTGACCATGTCAATAGCTTAAATTTTTTTTAAGTGCTTAAATTAAGCAGAAATTGGTAAAAGTGGCTTATTAGAGAATTTAGGGTGTGTTTGCAAAAATTGCTTAAAAGAAGAAAAAGTTGAAAAAATAGTGTTTGCAAAATTTATACTGTAGTAACTTATTTTGTGATTTATAAGTATCGTTCTAATAAGACAAATATGTTCGAGAAAGATAAAGACAGTTAAATATGCAACTTGTGGTAAAGTGCTTTTGGCACTATAAACTGCGCATAATTGTTACTCTTACCTCTTTCAATAAAGTGAACACAATAGATTAAAACATTAAAAATCAAAATTATAATTTATGTCCGGTTCGAAGACTATTACACATGAATGGACACCCTCCGATAATTTTTACTTCTATAAGAATATCATTTGTAAAATTATAAGTATCAATTTTACCTTAAGTCATGCTTTGAGCGGAATAAATGTTTAAAAATTATAGTTTCATATTTAATTCATAGACTATTTGCAAATGAATAAGATCTGCAGGTGCACGCTTGACAACTACTATTTTTATAAGAATACGAATTATATAAAATTAGAAGTATCAATGTTACCTAAGTCATGCTTTTAGAAGAAGTATTAATTGATAGTTTGAAGTATAAATTATACTCCCTCAATCCTAATATTAATGTCTCTAATATCATTTTTGTCTGTTTAATAATTAATATTTTTTTCTAAAAAAAGAAAATAAAGATGTTGATCATAATTAATTTAACTAAGTAGACTCATCACTATATACATCTACATGCAATTTATTCTTTTCTACTAACTTCCATAATTTATGTATTCGAAAGTAAGGATAGAAATTAAATATTAGAATTAATGTTCAAAATTACATGTGTTGTTCATCAATCACCTAATCAAATCAAAAGTATGAAGCATATTAAAAAAATATCATATCATTAAGAGTATGCGACTCCACTATCATTACCACCTCATAAAATAACAACTAATTCATAGTCAAATAAATGCAAGATAAAGATTTCCCCCAAAAGGGTCCATGTAGTTGGTGTTAGGTTATAGATTTGGTCTGATTAAGTATTCATTAGTCAATAAATTATTCAAAATCACGATTTTTCTTACATAATAATCTCACGCAAATTCGTGCATGTTTCATCATCTGCGGTGCAAGTCCTCACGACTAGGAATTGAATCATGCTTTCCTCCTGTAATCTGTAACGGTATTTAAGATCAACGGTGGATTTAGAAGGGTTGTCCTACCTATGTGTCGACACCGTATAACTGCACCGATACAATATTGTAGAAAATTTGGTGCTAAAATAATGCTTTGTGGTTGAAAGATGTAATTATTTAATTGGCTGATGGTGACTTGTTTCCGGCTGCGGGACCCAATATTTGAATAAATAAAGACTTGTGATGAGTTCGACAACTTCAAAGCAGCAAATTGTCAAGATTTTGCAATTATGATTGTGATACGTGTCTCCTATACATCCGGGAAAAAATCAATTTTCGTCCTTCAGTTTGGCTTGAGTCCACTTTTAGTCCTTTATATTGTCGCTGTCCAATTTTAGTCCGTCAAGTTGTACACCAGTCCGATTTTAGTCTTTTTTTTCAAAATCAACACAAATTTTACAATTTTCGTCCTTCTCGTGTGTTTACACGCGCTTATTAAAAAAATTGAAATTATGCAATTTGCCTTGTTTTCATTTTTAGTCCGCCAGTTTGACATGTGTATCAATTTTCGTCCATTATGTCGATATGTGTCAATTTTCGTCCGTTATGTTGGTGCGTATCCAATTTTAACCCGTTACATTTAAAAATGTCCAATTTCGACCTATTTTATAAAATTTAGAAATATGTATATCTAACGTTGGTTGTATTTCGTCCCTTTTTCTTCTCAATTAAACTTATAACATTTCTTAATAATTGATATTTTTGGATGTATATGTGTATACAATATTGTCACACTAAATGGTGTTGCTATCAATTTTAAACAACTTTAAAAAAAATTAAAACCACACACCTTTGTATTTTGTTGAAAAGCTGAAAACATTAAAAAAATTTCAAAAATATAGTCGCAAATTAAAAAGCAATATACAAAGCCGTCATGATGATGTAATACCAATGAAACTTAAATACTATTTGCAAATAACAATAAATAAAGTCGTCATAGATTGTTTATAGTTTTCAGCTCAAATATAATTTTGATTCTCTCTAGGATCCTCTGTTGAGCATAATGCATTCTCGACCGCTGCAAAGAGGTATTGAATCATTAGATAATATAAATGTGCATCAATACATCGAACAAATAAATTAAGCAATTATTCACAATTAACAAAAACACCCTACAACTTACAATGAGCAAGTCAAGTCTTTTTTTGCTTAGATCTCTTTGCAGCTTCAAGTTGGGCTTCAAGTTGGGATCTTGATATTGTTCTTCTCAATGATTGTCTAACATGCACCGTGTTCCCTTGTATAGTAAGATTTTGTGTCATGTCTCTAATTCGACACTGATTCTGTATTTGTTGAAACATGCTCGGTAGTTGTGTGTAAGGTTGACCTCTTTGATGACTTGTGGCATGTTCTTCACTGTTTGAGTTGGTACCTTTTCGTAAGCTCTGCATCTAAGAAAAATAGTAAAATGAACATGTTACTATATCAATTACTAAACAAGTCCCCCAAAATATTTCTTCGTTTCATCTCACTTTAAACAAAACTTAAAAAAAGAGAATCAAACAATGACACTACGAAGTTCATTAAATTTCCAATGACCTTATAACATAAAGATACAAACCGATGCCAGATATGTATCCAAAGACAATTAAAATGGAATAAAAGGACAGAAACTGAAAATCGTTAATTTGAAAAGAAATTACTTACCACACTTCCAGTGGTATGAGAAGAACTTTGATCTTTGGGTAGTTGATGGATTTGATGGACAGGTTCACTCGTAGTTCTCACATGACAATTCATATACAAAGAAAAAAAGAAGAATATTGCTACGGAGGATACAAAGCTTATTACATAGACTCCCAATATAACAAAATTTACTTACATCTATAGGTATATTTCTTGTGCTTGGTTTAGAAGTTCTTCCCCAATTTCTTCTCACCTATAGATTTGCATTATTGAAAAATATCATTTCACAAATTACCAATTTTAACAGTTTATATATAGAAACTAATCACATAATAGGTATGCTCATCTTTATTGGTTTCATTACAACTATGGATGGGGTTGTAGGAATGCACATAATAGGTCTACTCATCTTTCACCTTGTTTGCATGACATCTCCACTTGCATTTTTTACTTTTACACTTGACATGCAATCTTCAAACTTCATTTTTAGTAATCTTGAGATCTTTCTTGGTCAAGATAGCATGTGTGTAAATGACCTCCTTAAGTAATGCTCTAGAACTAAACTTCATCCCCAGCTCCAATTTTGGGTCAATTAGATCAAGCTCATCAAAATCAGAACAATGACTTCTTACCTCAAATCGCTCTCCCATATATTGTCTTCATTATTGTCTTCATCTTGACCAGCATATGTTCCTGAATCAGATTCAGGAATCTCCGCCCTAAACCCTTCATCTTCGTTGTTTTCTTCATCCCGCGACGGATGGAGCAAAATAAAGTTGATGGATTTGATGGACAGGTTCACTCGTAGTTCTCACCTGACAATTCATATACAAAGAAAAAAAGAAGAATATTGCTACGGAGGATACAAAGCTTATTACATAGACTCCCAATATAACAAAATTTACTTACATCTATAGGTACATTTCTTGTGCTTGGTTTAGAAGTTCTTCCCCAATTTCTTCTCACCTATAGATTTGCATTATTGAAAAATATCATTTCACAAATTACCAATTTTAACAGTTTATATATAGAAACTAATCACATAATAGGTCTGCTCATCTTTATTGGTTTCATTACAACTATGGATGGGGTTGTAGGAATGCACATAATAGGTCTACTCATCTTTCACCTTGTTTGCATGACATCTCCACTTGCATTTTTTACATTTACACTTGACATGCAATCTTCCAACTTCATTTTTAGTAATCTTGAGATCTTTCTTGGTCAAGATAGCATGTGTGTAAATGACCTCCTTAAGTAATGCTCTAGAACTAAACTTCATCCCCAGCTCCAATTTTGGGTCAATTAGATCAAGCTCATCAAAATCAGAACAATGACTTCTTACCTCAAATCGCTCTCCCATATATTGTCTTCATTATTGTCTTCATCTTGACCAGCATCTGTTCCTGAATCAGATTCAGGAATCTCAGCCCTAAACCCTTCATCTTCGTTGTTTTCTTCATCCCGCGCCTCGTGCTCTTTCTCAATATTCTGAACTTCAACTTCAATAGTATCCCAATCCATATCAATGTTATCCCAATATCCTCCATGTGTATCATCATCTAGAGTTTCTGTCCTCAAATCAACACTACTAGTATGTGCTTCAAAATCCTCACTTTCAGATGTTTCGGTTGTATGAACCTCATCGTCATTAATTACTTGAGATTGTAATTGTATTATGTTGGGAGTGGATTGTGAGGGCACTTATGGAACTGTTTTATATTCCACATAAAAATCTAACTTCTGTTGGTCCATGGAGGCTTTAACAAACATTCTCCTTACCTCATCATCACTAATTATCATCTTCCACCCACCTTCCTCTATAACATGAAAGTTCTCCACATTTTTTATATTAGCACTAACACACAGTTTGTGTAACCCTTCTATGTATGCAAAACCACCCAAAACATCCTTAAATACGAAAATCTCACCTCCAATATACTTTGCAATAGGAGTAAACTCAAACCTTCCCCCACAGTGTATATTCACTTCGGCTTTATACTTCCCTTCAGTTGTACCATGTACCCTGGGTGGAGAGACAATCTTCTTTCGAGGAATATCATTATCCATCTATGTACTGCACGAAGAAAATAATGAATCTATGAGAGAGGGAAAGTAAGGACAGACTACCAAAATAGCAGAATAAGTACAGTGTTCTAACTATCATGTAATCAATACATAAATCTAGTTATCTTCTTCCAAATTTATCCAGGGATAAAGGATATACAAGATTCTGATTTCCAAAGATTAGGAGCATCAATTAAAAAAAATTTGAAGAAAAAAAGGGATAAAAGCCACAGTTGTCTTGCTTGTTGCTAGTTTCGGGAAATTTAGCAAAACTGGGAAATTCTCTATAACTAATAAGAGTTGATTTCTGAAAATTTAGCAAACACACACACAAACACATAAAAGAAAAAAGAACTCACCAGCAACAGCAGCCCACAAACCACCGAAAGAAATCCGAGAAAATGCACTTCAAATTTTACCGCATTTGCCCAAAATAAAGTTAGAAAAAAAAGGAAGAATAGTGCGCGAAACGGCAGCGAACTGATAACGGATGGAGCAAAAAGGGTGCTCCATGACACGTCGTCTCCTCCAAGCCCCGCTTCAACTCCCCCTACCTCTCTCTCACTCTTGTAGTATGAACCTTCTCTCTCTCCCTCCTATCTAGTATTGAAACTGCGGCTCATCATCAATTTTAGTGATTTTCTCTTCGGTTCTTGACGGGAGGAAGGTTAATGTGTTCTTCAATTTTGGGTAAGAATGGGAGAGAAATATTTTAATTTGTTTTGTTGAAAAATAAGTGTGTGTGTGTGTGTTATACACACCACGCGCGAGAAGGACGAAAATTGTAAAATTTGGGTCGATTTTGAAAAAAGGACTAAAATCGGACCGGTGTACAACTTGACGGACTAAAATTGGACCGCGACAACATAAAAGACTAAAATCGGACTCAAGCCAAGCTGAAGGACGAAAATTGATTTTTTTTCCCACATTATCCAGTCACAGAGTTGGGTTTTGGTTGGAAGAGGGTGTTAAAATAATAAAATATTCCTTCTTTCTCATAAAAATCTCACTTCCTTTTCCGGCTTTAACATAAGAAAGTGTTCACTTCTTTTGTCCAATTAAATTTTTGTTTTTATCAAAACTTATCTTATTTTTAAATAAGGAAATGAGTCTCACAAATTTATTAAAACTAAATCAAAATATTATTCCCCCAATTTCAAATATATATATATATCTATTTTCCTTTTCTGTCTATCTCAAATTTATATGTCTAATAATAAATTTTTTGTATCTTACTAAATGTTTCACAAACTTTAATAGATTTAATTAATATGATAACATATAAAAAGACTATTTTATCCAACTTTTATAATAACAACCACAAAACTGTCAATAACTTCTTAATAATTTACTTTAATTTAATTAAATTTCAATAACAATATGTCAATTTTATCAAACTTTAAATTCTTTCTTAATATGAGTGAAAAATCAAACGACGTATAAAATAAGGATGGAGGAATTAGTAATTAATTGTATAGACCCACATTTTTATCATACAAATAAATTATAATTAATTAATTAATTTCATGGGATTCCCACATTTACCAATTCAAACTAACTCTCCTAAATAATTGCATTGAAAAGAAACACAAAAAAGTTCAACGGACGTGGAATTAGGCCCACTGCAAATAGAAAAATCACTGGACTCTCTCTCCTCTTTCTCTCAAGATAGAAGGAAATTAAAGGACAGAGAAAGCATACAAGTTGGGTCGTTTTATATTCATGGGGTATGGATAACATGATCCAACTAACATGTGCCCAGATTAGTAGAATCCAACTAAAATGTGCCCAAAAAGGCAGTAAAAAGTGTTGTTTTTTTTTTTAAAATCAATTAAATGGAAAGCAAATTGGGCTAAAATGAATATTGTTAATAGTGATCAAGCACCAAAAAAGAACGGAAATCCCCACAAATTATACCAGCATATTTGTTCATGTATTACAACTACCACACAATAATAAGATTTTTTCGATGCATATTTCGAACAGTAACAGTGTATTTTTTTACTCACCTTAGAAAAAAGAATGGAAGGGCCCACGAGAGACCAAGACCACCTCGTTTTCTTGCTTTTCCTACATTCAACTCGTTGTCCCTTTTAATTATTTATTGAATATTTTTTCTTAGCTTTTATCATAACAAGTCCCACTTTCTTCCTTCCTTTCTTCCCCACCTCTCACTTTCGCATGCCTCCCTATTCAATTCCCCGTCAAAAATATCGTTGAGTGCGTTTCGGACAACACATGAATTAAATAACCACCGCCGCATTATCATGAATCTCTTTCCCACTCCAATTTCAAAAGTTGTCTTTAAAGTATAAAAATAATATCTTACCAATGTTATACTTTTCTAAACATGCTATTTTGGCTTCAAATTCTCAAATTGGTGTCATTACTCTTTTATTTTTCTTTTTTTAAATTTCCTATTAATGTAAACTATGCATAAGAGAAAGAAAGAGGACAAATGAAGAGTACTAATGCTTACAGCACAATCACATAGTAAACCTCGGGCCAGGCTATGCCTAAATCGGCATCTTCTCTCCCACATCGGAGATACAGCAAACAAGTCAAGATTCCTTGTTCCTCCTTTTACTCTTCAACTGACAGCTAATCCATTTTATTGGTAAACCCCACTTAAAAGATACCCCTTTCTTTTCCCTCTCACTATTTCCTCATCATCATGTGCACTTCTCAATGTTTGCTTTATATTCCCCTAAATTTTCGTATTAATTGACAACATAGTCAATGACTCAATGGCCTCCCTCACTTCAATAAACTTATCCCCTAAAGTAAGAAATACTATCCCCTAATTATTGTCTCGGTTAGCTGAAAAGAGAGGCCAATAATGAAGAAATAAAAGACCATTAATCTTTTAGATAACAGCTGCGAATTTTTGTGAAATTTAAAAAAAAAAAAAAAAAGTAGTACTTCAATATTGTAGATGAATTATAATTCATGGAGGTGAAATGAAGGGTTCTTGAACTAATCATTTATCCAATTACAAGAACATGTGAGTTGCCTCACCCTTCCCAAATCATATCTATGTGATTATACAACATCAGAACTGTAAATCATGTCATAATGATAATATTAAATCACAACTACCAAAATGCGAGTTAATTAGAATTACCCAGGAGAAAAAAAAAAACGAAAAATCTCACTCACGAATCGGCAGCAGCGGCGGATGAACCGGCAGCTCTCGGTGAGGTAACCGGAAACAACGGTAAGAGCCGAGGCTCCGAATCCCTCGGCGTATTCGCCGGCGATGGGTGAAAGTAAAATCCTTTCTCTTTAATCGCCTTGTCCTCCGCCACCGTGTTCAAGTTACTACTAGAATTAGCGGCTGACCCGCGATTAAACGGGTCCGGTATGAGAGGCGTGACCGGGCTGAGGACTAGAGAAGGGAAATCAAGAATACTCGGGGAGAGAATTTCCGGCGTTCCGGGTCGGGGCGAGCCCGAATACCCGGCCAAGAAACCCGAGCTCGTGTTGACCAGACCCGGAGCCAAAGGGCTGATCTTGAAGTTCTTGAGGCTGTTTCTCCGTTCGTAGAGCTTGGAAGAGGATTTGTCTTTTCTGGGCCCGGTCTTCATTGGCGGAATCGGGCTTCTGGCGGTTTCGGGCCGGGCGGCGGTCTCGGCGGAGCCGGTTAGCATTTGGACTACCTGCTTGAAGGAGGAGGTGTCGGCCTGGACGAAGGTTGTCGGATACGGGTTGTTCGGGTCGGATCTTGTGATGGGAATGGTGGGTAGTTGTGGGGAGGGCGGCGAGAGGCGGTGGCGCAGTCCATTGTTGGTGGTGGAGGTGGTGGTGCTGTTCGGTGATGGAATTAGTGATGGGGTTTGGGTTTCTTGAAGTGGTGATGAGGTCTTCATTAGTGGGCGTGTAATTGTGATTTCCTCCTAGGTTACGGAGAGAAGGGTTACACTGTTATGGAGGAGAAGAGTTGTAAGTTTTAAGAGAGAGAGAGAGAGAGAGGCTTTTGGTTTAGTTTAGGGTGTTTATTTTTGCATCACTTCTGTTTTAACTTTCTTTGGTTGGTAAGAAACGATTAGTTGTATATTTGGGTCATCTGAGATTAACCCCCACTCGCATTTAGTGCTCATGACTTGCAACTTGCAAGATTAATTCAAACCGTTCCACTTGAATTTACATTAACATGGGACTTAAATTTAAAATCATTAATGAAATATTGAAGAACAATTCAAGTAAGTAGTAGAAACTTTAATTTCGTCAAGTGTTGGGTCATTTAAACTTTAAAGCATGAGAAATGAAGAGATGTGATGAGGAAAATGACGCGCACGCGCTTCAATGGGAAGTAAGAGTAGAAGGTGGAAAATCCAACTGGAAAATGGTGGGACTGGACAGAGAAGAAATTGTCGAAGCAAGTTTCAAAATTTGGCATTGACTCTAAAAGGCCGCTTTCAATGCTGACCATCAAGACTACTACGTCACCCTCACTATTTAATACTCCCCTTGTCCCGTTATTTGTGGTTCAATAGGTTTTGACACGAGAATTAAGAGAGTAGATGATAAAGTGTGAGAGAGAGTAGATGATAAAGTATGAGAGAGAAGATAATAAAGTAAGATAATGAGAGAGTATGAGAGAAAGATAATAAAGTAGGAGAGAGAAAGATAATAAAGTAGGAGAGAGAAGATGATAAAGTAAGAATAATTTTTTACCAAATTAGAAAAATGAACATAAATAATGGGACACCCCTTTCGAGAAAGTAAGTCATAAATAGCGGAACTGAGTGAGTAATCCAATGCTTCATTAATGAATGGCTGTCTTTGTTGTCGACGAAAATCTAAAATTATACATGTATAGACGTTTTGGTCAAATTCATACCTTCCATTAGTCATTCCAAAGGATTCAATTGGTGTCCCTATCACTTCCACCTCTTTTACTTGTCCACACTTTGTTTATTAATTGTTGTTATTAGTTCTTATCTTCTCTTATAACCAAGTCATTAATTAGTATTAACATCTACGTTTCCACTGACAATCATTGTAAATAATCCAACTATGTGTCCTGTTTTCTATATGCCATAATTGATGATTACGGGTCAAAACATTTATATTATGAATAGGACACACATGATACTCCCTCCGTCCCGCTATTTGTGGACCACTTTCCCGAAAGGTGTGTCTCATTATTTGTGCCCACTTTCCTAATTTGGTAAAAAATTACTCATACTCTATCATCTTCTCTCTCCTACTTTATTACATTCTCTCTCTTACTTTATCATCTTTCTCTCATACTCTCTCATTATCTTACTCATCTTCTCTCTCATACTTTATCATCTACTCTCTCTCATACTTTATCATCTACTCTCTTAATTCCCGTGCCGAAACCAATTGAGCCACAAATAACGGGACGGAGGGAGTATATTGTTAGGTATGAAGAAGAATTGAATAAATGGTGATACCTCTTTACACCAAATAATCCTACAAGAATTTCTATTAATCAAGGTTTGGTTAGAGACCACGTAGGTTTGGGAATTTTCTAAACTAAAACAAGAAAGTAAATAGCAGGAAATGAACACGGAATAAACTTATGCAAATAAAACGGGTCCAACAAGATGATTCACACACACACAATCGATCATTGACACTATTAATTAATTAATCCTCTTAAGTCAATTAGTTGTAGGACGCCGTAATTAAACTGACACATCCCCTATTCCCCCTTAGTTATTCGGTAATCGCCATGGTGGACATTGAAACGACTACTTCTCTAAATTAGATGCAACCTACGTTGGTGGACAATCAATAGATTTAACACCTAATCAACTTTAAAAACTAAGGGAACCCAATTTAGGAGCCTATGGGTTTGATGTTCTTGATCACTGGAGGAGCTCAAGGAGTGTTGTGACGAGCCCGGGATCGAATGGCTATGTTTCTTGTGATGCTGATGATAACTCAATTCATGAAGCTATACTATACTGCAAAAGATCAATAGGTATATTATTGTAAACCAAGTTTCTTTCAAGATTAATTTTGTCTAAATTCTTGAGTCTTGATGAAGGTTAATTAATCACTTTGATTCCTTAATCTTTCAGAGAAGTAAGAGGTAAGATGAGAATGCAATCAGATGCGAGAGAAAGATAAATGCAAGGCAAAATTGTCAGATAATACATGCATATATATACTTTGGACATCTAATAGTCTCCTACCAAATTAATCCTATTGTCCTAAGAACAATTGTGCTACTTATTTAGCCTAATCCCACGAGAAACGATGGAAATACTAAATTAACTATGAATTAAACTAACCTAGGGTGATCAAGCCTAAATTAATTAATCCAATTAATTAACCTAGATTAATTTAAGTGATTAATTTTAAAGCCATAGTCTCACGAAATAATGGTGGTGTGTGTTTCACATCTCGCCGGCCCTAAAAAGACTTAGCCACGCATATCGGCCCGACTGGCCAAGCAGACCGATTTGCTGGGCAGAACAGAAAACATGCTGAAAATTAAGAAATTAATACGTACGAAATTATGAACAATTACGAAATAATTAAGACACAAATAAATACGAAATTAAATCCTAAGAAATTAGAAAGTACCAATTGAAGTCTTCAAATCATCCAACGAAAAGTAAAAACGGAAGCATCCAAATCTGAGTACGAATACGAAAGAAGGAACATGTTGTTTTCTCCAATTCTAAACTACGAACAACGGAATAAATTCTGAAATATGAAGTCAAAAAATCTGATTTATCTCCTTCGGTCTCGATCTCTCCCTCTCGGCTATCTCTCTCTCGATCGGTCTCTCCTTCGATCGGTCTCTCTCCCTCGGCAATCTATCTCTTTCCCTCGGCTTCGGTTGATAATTGGTATAGAAGTATGATGAATGAATGGCGTGATCTTCAGAGTATGAATGCGTGCGTATGTATCAGCGTGTATATCCCGCGGCGCCTCTCTCCCTCATCTATATATATGGCTTATCCAAGCTCCTTGTAGCATTAGGTTTTCTAATTAAGTATGGAAAGATATAATATAAAGTATATTATATTATAATTCTTTCCATACTTAATATTCCCTTATAATTTCTTCCGGATTAAGCTTATTTTTGCCTTTAATTGCATCCGCCACTTCAACGCCTCGTCATCGCCACATCATCATAAGAAATTGCAAAACAACACCAAAACGCAATCCAACGGCCAAAGTAGCGCCAAAAAAACGGAATATGAATAGTACGAATTTAGACCTATCAATAAAATTAGAAAGGAAAAAATGACATGAACACGATGCGTTAACGTTTAACTACTTTTACTAGTAAACATAACCAGTATTCATAATGGACTTAATAATTAAATTGTTTATGGCACGTGTTTTTAGATGAATTATTTAGATTACATAATATGTTAAACCTTATAAGAAAAACAAAAAAAATTAGTTATATCCTTTTGCAAATGGATTATATAAAAAGACTCCTTAAAATAAGAAATAAGAAGTTTTCTACACCCTTCATTTTATCATTTGATGGTTTAAATTGAATATGCTCTTAAATACGCATATTCCTTATGGGTTTTATGCATGACGACAAAAGTGTAAAAGATAGTACAAGGTTTATACATAAATAAATAAATAAAGGATTATGCACAAAAAAATAAGAAAGATGCATGTTTCCTACACCCTATATAAACTATGTATTCCTTCAAGATCCATACCCTATCAATATTTTTTTTAATGTATATATGGCCGTAAACTTTATTGTGTTTGTATTTTTAGTGAAATAAAGTAAGTTTCAAATAACCAATTGAAGTAACATTATATTTCGAGACAAATATATCGATGGTAAATTCACAGTAGAACGTTAGCCATTAAAACGAATTCAAAAGGTATAAAATTAGTCTTTTTGAATGATTATCATATTATGCATAAATTATTTTTCAAGATGAACAATTGAAATTATTATCTTGTGTACAATCTCACACCAAGCCGGATTGCCGACTTCGCTGCTATGGGCTTTTCAATTTCTTTTTTAATTTCTTCGTCAATTTTATCGAATTATGCAAAGATAAGATTAATTTTAAATAAAGAACTATCTGAAAACTTACATTACGAGACTATATTATATTTTCAAGAGAAATTTCTTCTGCTTTCCAAATTGTTACCATGATTCAGTCTTCTTTCTCCCTCTTGTCTTTTTCCTCTCAATCTCATTCTCTATCATGTTTACGGCGTCTCCCTCGTACTCTCCTGTCTTCTCATGTAATCACCCCTTCCTTACATTTCTTTCGAACAAGAAAAATCAGTAATTGTTGTAAATCGAGATGCGTATGGGTCTTTTGGAGGTCTCTCTCTCTCTCTCTCTCTAGAGCCGTTTCAAATCATGTTTCATATTCTTAACAATGGCGCCAATTAGGTAAAGAACAAATTCGCGAAAAAACATTAGAAGAACTATATATGAAGTTCACAAGTGATAAGTTCCATTGTACAAAATTATCAAACTCAAGACAACGCAGGCCCATGCATATTATTGGTCAATGTTTGTTAGGGGCCCAGTTTTACAATGGCCTACGCTGTAAGAGACGCAGATTCACTAGTATTTAGAGGTCTGATGGGTAGACTAGGTCCACCAATAATAAGGTCTGGGCTCAAAAATTTGAAATTCAAAACCCATTAGGCTATTTGACCCATCGTTCAGTTGGGCATCAAAAGCCTCATGAGCTTCGAGCTAGTCTGACCTACACACGAGTTTACTTATTTCTATGCACTACAAGATTCTCCCGACGGAATGAGTCAAAATATAATAGTCCATTTGTGTGCATCTCACAACACAATGTGTTTTTGCTTCCTCCTTTCGTGTGCGATCTGCAATTGTGGTCTCCTTTCCAGATCTATACATTTTTCTTCTAAATCTGTACACCTTTTTCTTCCTCAGACGATATAATGGCAAATGATCCAAACTCTGTTACTCTGCCTAATATTCATCCTCTCTCAATTAAACTGGACAAGGCAAATTATATTTTTTGGAAAATTCAAGTGTTGGCAAATGTTAGGGCTTATTGCTTTGAAGATATCCTACTAGATCAGCGCCATCCTACGCAATTTCTTCCTACTTCGGCTGAAAATACTCAGCCTACTCCCAATCCCCTGTATTTGAGTTGGCCACGCAGGGATCAGTTTCTATTTGGTTGGCTACTCTCATCTATATCACCATCCATGTTAAGGGTATATTGGAAGGTGTTCTACTGCAACACAGTTATGGAAAGCCTTTGAGAATTTCTTTCAAACCACGTCCGAGGCTAAGGCAATGAACTTGAGATTTCAACTACAAACTCTCAAGAAAGGCGATCTCCCCATCGATGACTACATCATGAAATTCAGAACAATCTCTGATGAACTATTCAACATAGATCAACCAATCTCAGAAGCAGAACTTGTGTTATTCATTCTTGGAGGATTAGGACCAGAATTTGAGTCCATTTGTGTGCATCTCACAACACAAGTTGGCTTTCTAACTGTGAATGAAGTGCAGAGCCATCTACAAAATCATGAAATAAGAATTCTATCTCACACAAGTCATATTGTTCATAATCCTGCTGCACATGAGCATCATCCTGAATCACACTACTCCTACAGAGGAAGAGGAAGAGGAAGAGGAAGAGGAAGAAATCAAGGAGGTTTTCGAGGGCAGTTTCAATACAGAGGTGGTCGAGCTGGAGGAAGAAACAATAACAGACCTAGCTGTCAACTGTGTGGAAAGATAGGGCATGTTGCCTTCAAGTGTTTCAAGAGATTTGATGTACACTATCCCGGTCCAGAATTTGCTCCAGTTCCACCTATCTTACCACTTTGCAACAGGCTAATCAACCTTCTTATGGCCAGATGAACAACAATTATAATGTTAACATACCAGGATCTAACACAAATTCGTTTAGTACCCAATGTTCTTCACAATACCCAGTTGCTAACATTGCTTCTCAGGGCACAACTGGTAGTGCAGGAGAGTGGTTTCTTGACAGTGGCGCCTCAGCACATGTGACTGCAGACATGGGACAGATGCATCAGGCAATACCATACCATGGAGGGGATCACCTAGTTGTGGGTAATGGTTCACAACTCCCTATCTCTCATATGAAGGAAATAATCCCAACATCATATAGGCTGGTCCAGTTTACCTAGCAAACAGTCTAACATTCTGCATCTTAATAATGTCTTAAGAGTGCCTCAAATATCTAAAAATCTGATTAGTGTATCTAAGCTAGCAGATGATAACCAAGTGTATGTTGAATTGCATGATTCTTACTGCTTGGTAAAGGACGAGGACACCAACAAAGTGCTGCTGGAGGGAACAGTTGAGAATGGATTGTATCAACTCAACCTGGCAGAAGGAACTCAAAACACTGGAACTCAGAAACATAATAACTCGAGTAGTCAATTTTGCTTTCTTACTGGTAATAAGACCTCAGATGCCACTATATGGCATAGAAAGCTAGGACACCCTTGCATTAGTACAATAAATATTGTAATAAAATCTATGAACAAGACGACAGTTACATCAGATATATCATTGTGCAATGGGAAAAATCCACTAATTACCATTTACTTCTGCACATCAGAAAGCTACTAAGCCGTTTGAATTGATATATAGTGATTTGTGGGGTCCTGCTTCAACTACCTCTACTGATGGTTGCAAATATTACATCAATTTTCTTGATGATGCCACACGGTTTTCCTGGATGTTTCCGCTTACAACTAAAGCAGAAGCATGTAATGTAGTAAAACAATTCTTTGTATTTGTGGAAAGATAGTTCAATTCTCAAATCAAGGTGTTTTAGTCTGACTGGGGAGGAGAGTACATACCACTTCTACCTTATTTCACTGCCATGGGAGTACATTTCAGGCATCCCTGCCCTCACACTCATCAACAACAAGGGAGTGTTGAAAGAAAACATCAGCATATAACTGAGCTACGTCTTACATTATTAGCTCAAGCTTCTATGCCATACCGGTTTTGGTGGGATGCATTCGCTATAACAGTCTACTTGATAAACAGGTTACCTTCCTGTTCTCTCAATAATCAGTCTCCATATTAGTTGTTGTTTAACAAAAAACCAGAGTATACCTGCTAAAAGCCTTTGGTTGTGCTTGTTTTCCACTTCTCAGACCCTATAACCAATCTAAACTACAGTTTAGATCATCGAAATGTATCTTTTTAGGATACAGTACCACACTCAAAGGATATAGATGCCTCCATCCCTCTGGCAGAATATATGTCTCTAGATTTTTCTATTCAATGAGACTGAATACCCGTATCCTAGTCTGTTCCCTGCACCAGTTTCTTCTGATAACACGCATCCTCTCCCTACTCATACATGTACACCTATGACCACGATATAGACATTAATAATGCTTTCCTTAATGGAATATTAGAAGAACCAGTCTACATGCACCAACCAAAGGGATTTGAGAATCCTACTAAGCCGCATCATGTTTGCAGACTGAAAAAGTCTCTATATGGCCTGAAACAGGCTCCTAGGGCCTGGTATGAGAGACTAAGGAATCATCTCAGACACCTTGGATTTCAGAGAAGTGGATCAGATCACTCTTTATTTTTTGCACGAATATTCAGGAGTTTATTCAGAATCTATCACAGGAGTTCGCTCTAAAGACATTGGGAAAGGTTACTTACTTCTTAGGTATTCAAGTGTGCAGAACTCCATACTCTGGAACTCTTCATCAGGCTAAGTATATCAGGGAACTCTTGGCTAAAGCTAATCTACAAGACAGCAATTCAGTTCCTACACCATTTGACTCGGGCCAAAAACTCAGCCTAGCAGACAGTCCCATCTTCCCTAATCCAACTCTATACCACAGCATAGTAGGAGGACTGCAATACCTGACTCTCATCAGACCACACAGAGCCTACATGGTTAATAAACTCAGTCAGTTCTTGAAAGCTCCAACAGAAATGCAATGGAAGGCATGCAAAAGAGTGTTAAGGTTTTTGAAAGGGACTATAAATAGGGGTATAGTATACACTGAAGCTCCTAATCTCACTTTAACTGGATTTACAGATGCTGATTGGGCTAGCTGCAGTGATGATAGAAGGTCAACTGGTGGTTTTTGCATCTTTATTGGGCCAAACCTAGTCTCATGGGCGTCAAGAAAGCAAAAAGTAGTGGCCGGAAGCAGCACATAATTAGAATACAGAGCACTTGCGGATGCAGCCATGGAGTTAGTATGGATAAAATCTCTACTGGATGAGTTGGGATTCAAGTTACAATCACAACCTATACTATGGTGTGATAATCAAGGAGCTGCAGCAATAACCTCAAATCCAGTAGCACATGCTCGCACGAAGCACATCGAGATTGATGTTCACTTCGTAAGAGACAAAGTCCTGCAACAAGAACTGGATGTACAGTACGTTCCCTCATAGAATCAGCTTGCCGACATGTTGACCAAGCCCCTCACTATAGTGCGGTTTCAAGAACTCATCAATCAGCTTCGGCTTGCAGCAACAGAGTAGAAGAGAAACAGAATGTTCAGAGAATACATGAATCAGAATTAATTAAACTTTGTTTAAGTTGTTAGATGGTAGTTAGAGTTGTTAGAGATGACAGTTAGTTTGTTAGAGATGGCAGTTAGAAAGTAGTTATAAACTGTATGACGTCATCAACACACATGTGCATCGCATGCACCTTACTTCCCCATGTATAAATACACCTCATACTTTGAATAAGAACAAGCTTCCTTTTTCATATTTTCCTTCTACTTGATAGGACCGGATCCTCCTTGGTCCCGCATCCAAATCGTAATTTTTCACTTTGGTCTAGATACGGTCCAGATCCATTGGATCTCAAAAAATGAGATCCAAACCTAAATCCATAAGATCCACAGGGTCTCGGGTCTAAACCCGAATCCATATACGTTTTTAATTAAAATTTACATAATTTTAAATTAATTAAAATTTAGCTAAGTTAATTATTTCCAAGATAACACCATAATCTATAAAAATATTACTACTATTAATAAAAAAAATCAAAATATTATGATACTACAAAAATATTACAATCATCTAAAAATAACATGATCTTCTTTCGAAAAAGAACTTCCAAAGTCGTGGACAATGGCTACTCAATCTACTCCCTCTTTTTTATTTATTGGATACTAATAAAGCATTTCAAGTTTAATAATAATGTAATATAGTATAAAAAATATATTAATAATAATATAATATTTAAATATAATAATAAAATAATATTTTAGTTATAAACGGATCTCAAAAGGCAAAGTCCACATTTAAATTCGTAATTTCTAAATTGGGTACAGATCTGATCCAAATCCATTAAATTTAATTTTTTTAAATTCCAGGTCTGAAAAAATGGATCTAGATTCACGGATCTGAACCGGGTCCAAGATTCACTGCCATCCCTAAGTGGGACAGAGGGAGTATTTTATAAAGAGAGTGTGTTAGCTCGGATTAGTATAATTAACCAAATAACTAGGAATAGGAGTGAGTTGGTCGATTAGACGGAAGTTGTGGTTATCAAAATTTGAAGAAATAAATAATTAGATTATAGACTAATTTAGCCCGATAGTCTAAAAATGGCTGGGCTAAATCGGGATTTTAGTCCAATACAATCTCAAAGCGTAGAAATTTCTCTTATAAATGCTTTGGTTTGTCTAAGTTGAGAAAAATCACTTTATCTTTGATCACATTACACATCCAAAAATAATAGACATATAATATTATGGGACAAAAGTTTATTTAACCAAATTAGATAATTTTATAATTTTTTTAACCACAATTATAAAAATAGTTAAAATATAACCACTTTTTTTTCTGAAAAGTGGGTCAACTAATCTTCTCTTTCCTCTCTTCTCTCTCCTCTTTATTGAAATGATAGTTTTATCCCTTATATTCATTTTATCAATAATGATAGTGTTTTAAATGTAGAAAGAAAATTTAAAATATTTTACTTTTATAATTGAAAGAGAATATATACATAAATAAGATATATTTATAATAAACTATTATGGAGCATGAATACGTATTCAATAAATTATTATTTTTAGTTTATTTAATTATTTTTCAAATCTTTATTGAAATTAACATTATATTTAATTGGTAAGAATGTATTAACTTTTACCTTTACAGTACGATAATTTCTATCTTCGCAAAGCATCAACATCAAATCTTCGTTGCAATTCAAAGCAACCTTGATTCTTTTGCCATCACTGGTGCTTGTACGATAGAACAATGAATAATCTGTAGTAGATGGATTGGTCTTCATCACCCGATGAATATCTTGTAGCAACTGATCAAGACTTAACTTCACCAACGTATAGAATAATTCTTCATCACCACCTATATACTCAAATTTATCCCATTGACCACCGTATCGAAGAATAATACATTGATGTCTCATCTATAATATAAAAATGGATTAAAATAAATACCTATGAACATTTATATATTTTAAAATCAAAGAAATAAAAAAATAAATGAAGAAATCCAAAAGAATTATTAAAAGAAATCGCAGAAAATAGAAATATAGTTTCGGAAGAGATTAAATGTGAATAAGTAATTTGATTTATAATTAAATTAAAGAGACTAATTATCTTTTTTCAATGAATTACTTTTATCTTTTTTCAATGAATTACATCTTTATATTATTTATGCGGAATGTTTGGGCTCAATCTAATGCAGAAAATATTAGAAACAATTAAACTTTTTAATTCTACACAAATAGAGACCATATGAGGCACTGATCTAATCATTTCTAATTCTAAATAAAAAATCTTAAAATCATATTACAACCAACGTATTAAAATCATAAATTAATGTATTAAAAATGCAAGCTCATTTATTTCTAAATAGCTAATACAAAATATTTTCATTTAATTTATCCAAAACCTACAAATTAATTCCTAAAATGTAGCTAAATATCTTAATTTCAAAACGTGAGGAAATATCTTAATCATTCCTAAAATGTAGCTAAATATCTTAATTTTCATTTAATGCATAACGTGAGGAAATATCTTAATCATTCCTAAACTAAATAACTAAATATAAAATCATTCTATTTAATCAAATTTCAAAACCAACGTATTAGTATACACAATCAGACAGATATATATGTACAATATGTTAAAATATCCTAAAGTATCTTATCCTAGTCATTCCTAAACTAAATAACTAAATATGAAATCATTCTATTTAATCAAATTTCAAAACAACGTATTAATATAGAATTCACACACATGTATATATACAATATCATAAAGTATCATAAAGTATCTTATTCGAGTCATGTAGCTCTACAGCCTCTACTTCAATGCTCTAATGATGGAACATACAATAACTCTATTGAATGATGCAACTTGTTTGTTTGAAGAAGAAGATAAATTCATTTAGGAATGAAGATAAAATGAAATGTTGAATATAAATAGAAGAGATTGATTATTGATGCTAATATTAATTATGCTAATTTAAATAAAATTGCGCACTGTTAATCTGAATAAAATTAATTACGGTAGTTAATTGACAGAATGTTAATTGCACATTTAATTGATACAACCGCTCACTGAGGTTGTTGAGTTATTATCTGCATTAATTAACATTTTTATTATTTAATTACTTTAATTAGATTGATTACATATTCTCTTTCTTGGTAGCGCCACTTTTAATTACATATCCTCTCTTAGTAGTTAATTGGCAATAAAAATTTAAGTTCAAGATTCAAATTTTTTTTAATTATTTTATCTCTCCAGGTAGCTCCACCTTTATAGTCAATGAACCCACTTTTTTACATAAAAAGTTTAGCATATCAGAAAATATTTATATAATTCTCAAAAGTGTAAAAAGTGGTTATTTATATTATATTTTTAGAAACGTGGTTATTTGTTGGTCCGGAGACGAAAAGTCGGGTGTAGGGGGGGGGGGAGGGTGAATACACTCGAGCTCGTTTCTTTTTCTCGGTGAAGGTCGTTAAGCGCCGATGTTTGCAAATCGATGAACAGTGCCAAATAAGCCTTCGATCACTGGGGTCAAAGTGAGTCGGCTTCGAGCTCTTCTACCGATCGATGTCAGCATTACGAAACTCACGGAGACCGTAGTGCGGATAAGTGTTAGGCCCGAGTCGTCTCTTTTGAAAACTTGTTTTCGCAATGTAAAGTCTTTTGGTGTGCGCTTTTTAAGATACGTTTTATGCAAGCCGATGATTTAAAATCGAGTTAAATGCAATGCGATAAAAAGTAAATAACACAAGCGATTTTTAACGTGGTTCGGATAACGATCCTACGTCCACGGTCCCGAACTCACAGGGAGAAACTTGTTGATTAATCCGAGCAAGTCTCAACAAGGAAACCGTACGCCAGGACGCATCCTTCTAAGTTATAGTCCTTAGCGACTTTTACAATCCAAACCTAAGTTTAGAAGGGAGGGAATATTCTCCAACCGAGAAGGAGTTCTTACAATAAGAACGATTCACTAAATGTGAACTCCTTCGAATCTAAGCTATGAATCTAGCAATGAGCTTAGTTTAGAGAAGAAAGGGATCAAAGAGCTCTAGAGAGATGAACTACAAGAAGTGTTCTATGAAAAACTAGTTCGTCTCTCGGATAAGCTTGAAGGTTCTAGAGCGTTGTGAGCTTGAATGCTTTCCCTTGATTTCGCGTATATTCCTCTCGTTTCGAAATCTTCAAATCCTTCTCTATTTATAGCCGTGAGTTGTGGCATATGTCCGTTGGAGACGACGATGCCACGTGTCACAAGCCTCCAAAGAAAACGGCCATAAATTCGAGCTAGTTGCGGGGCGCTTAATGCACCGTTCATGAGAGCAAACTTTATCGTAGAGTAGGTAAGCGTTGTCGGCTTCTCATTGGTCGAGGTTTGTGGTTGGTGAGAGTGTCGAGTTGACCGTTCAAACAACCTCGTATGTCTTCTCGCCGAACTATTCGAAAAGACTTCAGTGCGAGTCGCTTTACTGTCGGGTACAGATGGGCGAATACGTCTCTGTCTTCTTCGGTCGAGTCGTCCGACCGATGAAGTGAGCTTCGATAGTCGGTTGGTCGACGCGAAGGTATTATGCTTGCATAGGTTCTTCCGCTGATGACCATCAGCTGATAATGTCTTCTACTGAGATCGGGTAAGCTGATGCGCTGTCTCCAGCTGAGTTTAGCATTCAGCTTCTGACGAAGAACGCAAGTGATTACACTGATGACATGGGGTTCTGAAAAGTATCTTCAGCAGAAGATCAGTTCAACAACTATCCCGTACAGGACTTAGATAAAAACAATAAACATAACATCAAGTCTAACCTATACATAAGCTAATCCTATCGACACACTAATCTACTGATATCAGCTCGGTTTTGGGATCTTCAATTCCATAGTATTACTATGATTTCCCCCAATTTCTTTTAACCCTAGAACAGCTGAGTATCAATCTACTGACTCATATCCAACAATTTCCCCCTAATTGATGATGCCAAAACCTCTATACTCTAACATCTATCAAAGATACTGTCCTACTGACAACAATTTCCCCCTTAAAGCATCTGAGGAAAAACTGATAAGAGTAAATGAACTTCAGCAGGTGAGAGAAAGGCAAGATCAGAGAAACTGATGTGAGTGTGTGTCAGATCACTTGGTGATCAGTCGTGAAAACATGACACTAAAAAGCTTAAAGACAATAGCGATTGTGTAGCAAGCGATAGGAACTCTTATAGATAGATCGTCAAAGTACAGGTTCCTATGCTATTACAAAGAATTATAAAAAACAAAGAGGAGAAATCACTGCTGTCGTCTGAAGCTCTGAGTCTTCTTCTTGAAATCCGTCGAGCGATCATCTGGAGGGTCCAGGTAGTAAAATTTATAAATCCTTTGGCGCAAAACCTGGATTTCCTCTTGATCTTCTGGTCTATGCGGATGTAACTCATGCTGATAGGCTGCAGATTCGATTTCTTCTTCGATAGACTTTGTGATGATAATGCCTTTAGTAGTCATGGGAGGAGGATATCTTCTGAATGCAGGTGCTTTCACAGGAATGTTCAGTTCTTTCATGATAGGCAAAGAACCGCTTCTCCGAGTTCTGGAAAAACTTCATTAAAACACTCTTCGAACAGTTGATCAGCCGGAATGTCTTTCGGATAGAAGCCCCATACATACAGATTTTTAACAAACATTTCTTTGAGAGTCTCCCATTGATCATTCAGATCAGCAGGTACCCATTTGTCCACATGAGGTGCAGGAATCAGCTTCATACGAGGAGTTCTGATTGTAGCCCTCCTGTTCCTCGATCCTCTGGGTATCTGTTTTCTCGGATCGGCCGCTGGCTTATCAGATAGACTTTTCATTCTTGCCAGGTCAGCCATCCTTTTCTTCTCACGGAGAGCGGCCGCTCTAGTGTCTCCCTCGTCCGAGACTCGGTCCTTGCAGCGTCGTCTCCCGTGTCGCTTGTTCTTCTGCTATCTGCTCAGGTGTAAGAGTAGATATGGGAATACTCTGAGCAGTAGCTTTGATTTCAGTCGGAAGAGCCTTAGCAAAATCTTCTTGGGCTTTCTTCTTTTGCTCTTCGACCGTATTAATGACCTTTCTCTTTCCTTTGCCCCGACGCTTTGCCCTTAGGCTTTTTTGCCGCTTCACTGCCTCCTCTAGCCGACGCTCCCGGTCCAGACTTGTCTTGCGGCTCTTGGGCTATTCCGAGGTCGAATGCCTCTTGCTCCGCTTTTAATTTAAACTTCTTGACCGGGGAGGAAGGAGTAGTGGATTCGATAGCGATTTCCTTCCCCGACCTCTCGGGCAATGTTGAGACTCTTCTTCTTCATTTGGCTCTTCAAGGAATTGAGCGATTTCGTCTATGTGTGCAGACGAAGAGGAGATGGGGGTGGCTTGTAGTGGGAAATCAAGGAGAAGGACCTCGGTAGATGTACCTTCTCGAGTAGATGGTCCCGCCTCCGAGCCTCGTTCCCCCCTCGAATCTCTGCGGTCGAGGGCTCTGCTGCCGAGGAGGGTCCCGCCTCCCGAGCCTCGCTCTCAAGAATCCGGACGTCACCGTATCCGTATCGGGTTCATCTTTCACAATATCTTCCCCTTTTTGGCATCGCAATATTTGCCGGTGGAGGTGCGGATAGCTTTTACGTCCCGCTCCAGACAGTACGTGAATCTTTGATCGGGTAATCGTGTCATCAAAATCATCGACCAAGTTGCGGTAGTTTTCCCGGTCTTTCTCCCGATCGCTCTAGATTTCTTCAATCGAGGGGCCGACTCTCGACGGAGTTTCAGTAGAGCTTGATCATTTGATTCTGTTATTTCGTTCTGAATGGCTTTTAAGGCCTCAGCCTGTTGCTTAATGGCTGTTTGAAGAGAAATGGTTGCTATCTTGTTTCTCTCATCTATGAAGCCTTGAACTGTTTTCATGGCCTGAGTCAGCTGCTCCGAGAAAGTTTTATGCTGAGCGGCAAGCAATGCCCGACTCGTGCCGTTAAATCGGCCTTTTGAGCACTTAGGGCCTCGCTCAACTATCTCCTTGAAATCCGGGCCGAGAAGCCTCTTTAGGAATTGAGATGTCGGCGGCCAACTTACTTAGAGCTTCGTTCTGAGCCTTGGTGTACTTCTCCCATTTGATATGAACATCTTTGGCTAGGAGTCGATTTTTCTCACCTTGGCGTTTGATAGCCCTGTTGACAGAACGTGAGGACACGGAACCGATGGGTTGTATCTGATAAGAGCTGGTTCCGAGCCTCTGCTCAGAGAACGAGATCAACTGCTCCCTACTGTACTTCGGAGCAGTTGTAGCCTCACCTGATGTGACTATGGGTGGTGTTGGGCTCTTCTCTTGGGGAGTTTGTCCCTCTGCAGATTCTCCCCCGGTCCGCTTCCTTGGGTTTGCCATCCATCTCCTCATCTTGATCATCATTATCACCTTTATCGAAGGTGGAGATGGGGGCGGAGTCAGCTTTGACCGGAGCTCTCAAGCTCGGTAAATAGAGCATTGCGCTCTCAAATCTTCGAAGGAAGCCACATCGCCGGCTCTCCGAATCCAATCTTGGCTTGGAGCTCTTGCTCCTCTCGTCGCAGCTCATCCGGTGACTGCTGGGATTTGGCAAAGTCAATAAGAATGTCCCAAAGGTAGAAACCTTAAGAGCATCCGAGCTCTTGTCCTTACTCGCTATTTCAACCGGATCTGCGTGCTCGCAATTTCTCGGTATCTCTTGTTGAATCTCATTTGCAAAGACGCAATCGAGTGGTGTCGGTTGTTGTCCACTCAAGCAGTAGGTTCGGGTGACGGTTCCCTCTCATCGACTCGTTTCCTCGTAGCCGATCACTTGGACCTTGTCCTTGATCGTCGCTCCCTCGATTCCGAGATTCGAATCGAGTAGTTGCTCCTCTTGAGTAGAAGGAGGAGCCGGCTCTATGATGGAAAGTGGTCGAGCCAATGTGACCTTAGCAGGTCGAGTCTTAGCCAACCTCCTCTTCTTTGGCACTTGGACGGATGGGGGCAGAGCGGACGCAGCTCTCTTCGGTTCGTGTGGCCCCTTGCCAATTGACTTCTCTATTCCAGCCTTTGTCATAAATTCAATACTCTTGAGATCAAAAGACTTTGAGTCCGCAAAAGCCGAACGTTTCGTACCACACTCTCTATCGGCACCGACATCTTGGTGCCGAATAGGAGCTTGCTCGTATCATGGGTTAGCTTCCTCTCTCCGAAGAGGCGAAGTAGTGAACTTCCGGGCTTGGGCCTTCACCGAATAGTATAGTAGTCGGCCCAGCTCACTTCTACTCCATCGTCTATAATCATCATCGGTTGTATCCTCGGCTTAGAAACCTGATCATAAGATCCAGCTGAGCTCGTCGAATATGAGATACAACGTAAGCTAAACCCCCGTACCGAGGTAGCAAAAGATTCCTCTCGTAGCGCCGTCTTGAACACTATGTCGCCGCGTCCACGTAACTTTTGGACGTAATCATTTATCTCCCTTTCCTTATAACCAATGGGAGAAATACCAGCGAGGGGAGTTGAAAAGCTTCGAACGAGAGCCTCGAGATGTTGAAGGAGTGGGTAGCCTCCCTCCACTTATTTGGGGCAACTTCCCGACTGTAAACAAACGAAGCCTCTTCTCCTCCTGAGGCAAGCGACTTCCAGTTGTAGTAGGCCTCCACAACTTGTCTCGGCAGATGAGAACGGGGATGCCTCGACACAAGAGTTGCCAGCCCTGACTTCCCAAGGGCGCCAAACACCGGCTCCAAATATGAAAGGTCCACCTGCGGAGAGCCATCGTCGGCTCAAACTGAACCCGGATGGTCATGATCTCAACCATCTTCTCAAGAGTCTGTACTATCACCATTGAAATCTCTTCAGCTGAACTTATCAGCTGGTTACCATCATTTATCAGGAGGATGGTTGTGCTGACGACCATGTTCCCCCTTGTTGTGTACGCATGTGCATCTCCCAACCGAGTCATCGTACTAAGTTTTCTCGACTTGTCATGCCGATTCCATACCGATACCAATTGTTGCTAAGTATATCATTATCGTAGTTGGCTTCTACCGACTTGTCTCGGTAGGATCTAGCGACCTAGCTCAACCGATAGTTCTCCGAACCTGTTCTCAGCTAGTGGTTTGGTTAGTATGTCTGCCCTTTGCTTATCAGTATGGATTTTCTCCATTCTGATGTCCTTCTTCTCGACATGGTCTCTGATGAAGTGATGTCGAATAGCCACGTGCTTGCATCTCGTATGCGGGACCGGGTTCCGAGTTATAGCTATTGCGACCGGTGGAGTCACGGTAGATGGACACTTCATCCCGAAGTTATACCTAATCTCTCAATTGTTGTCGAAGCCAAAGGATGCCGGGCACAAAGCAACTTCCTCGCAGCCATGTACTCGGCTTCGGTAGTGGACGTAGCTACCGAGTGCTGTTTCTTTGAAAACCACGATATCGCCTTGCTGCCTAGGAACCGACATGTTCCGGAAGTTAATTTTCGATCTATCCCGCATCCCGCATAATCGGCATCGAATAACTTTGTTAGTGTTAGATTATCATCGGCAGGGATACCATAACCCAAAGATCGGGTGTTCCTCTTAGATATCGCAGAATCTTCTTCGCCGAGTCTAGATGACTTCGCTTGGGATTTGCTCGAAATCTTGCGCATACACCTACAAAGATAAGTTATGTCGGTCGGCTAGCTGTTAAATAAAGTAAAGAACCAATAATAGCTCTATAATCGGTAGAGTTAACGTAAGCTCCCTCATTGTCTAGATCGATTTTAAAGTTTGTGTTCATGGGGATCTTGACCGGCTTGCCGGAATCACAAACGAATCTTTTGAGAAGATCTCGAGTGTATTTGGCCCGATTGATGAAAATTCCTTCACCGATTGCTTTACTTGAAATCCAAGGAAATAATTCATCTCTCCCATCATAGACATCTCGAATTTCTCCTTCATCATTTTCTCAAACTGCTGACATATGACTTCGTTTCTGCAGCAGAAAATGATGTCGTCCACGTAGATTTGCACCAGTAGTATGTCATCTTCTGACTTTATGCTGAATAGAGTGCGATCTACTGTCCCCTTCGAAAACCTTTACGAAGTAGAAAGTCCGATAGGGTATCATACCAAGCCTTGGGTGCTTGTTTTAACCCATACGAGCTTTCCTAAGTCTCGTACACTCGATGTCCCCGCCGAAAGCCGGTGGTTGTTCAACGTAGACTTCTTCCTTCGTAACGCCGTTCGTAAAAGCCGACTTCACATCCATCTCGATATACTTTAAAACCTTGATGTGTTGCATATGCTAGGAAAAGACGAATGGCTTCCAATCTGCGACTGGAGCGAATGTTTCATCAAAGTCAATTCCTTCAACTTGACTGTAACCTTTTGCAACTAGTCGAGCTTTATTTCTGACGATGACGTTGTTTTCATCTCGCTTGTTCTTGAAGACCCACTTTGTTCCGATCACGTGCTGATGTCTAGGTCCGTCAACAAGCTCCCATACTTCATTTTGCACGAATTAGTTCAGCTCTTCTTGCATGGCTATGACCCGGGCCAAGATCTTTAAGTGCATCCTCTATCGATTGAGGTTCATCTCGTAGACGTAAAAACAAGAGTAAAGTGAGCTTTCGCCTTGACTTAATCTTGATCTTGTCCTTATAGTAGCTGACGGATCTCCAATGATTAGATCTGAAGAATGAGCATCGAGCCACGAGCGTCTGAGTCGGGCTTCTTCTTCTGATACTACTTCTGCACGTCGGTAGGAGTATTAGGCATTTCAAGAGTAATCGTTCGCGATCGAAGCAATTCAAGAAGAAGATTAGGATCTACCGAAGTTTTCGTGTTCGGGGGCATTTAGCTCGGGAACATTTAACGTTCCCCCGAGTTTATATTCTCGGTAGAGGTCTCGGTTACCACGGGGCTTCCTCATCGACCGTTGTTACCTGTTGTTGATTCTGTTCTGGAGAATCAACCAGGTCAGCTACATTGCTTGTTGACTGAGTCTGAATTTCATCATCGTCTGACTCATCATCCCAACAATGCTGGATCTTCTCAGCTTTATCATTCAGTCCGAGATCCTGTAGCTTGCTGCTGACATCTTCAGTGTTTGGCTCAGTATCTTTCCTGTCCTCAGTAACAAACTCATCAAAAACAACATGAGGGCTTTCCTCCACGCAAAGAGTCCGATAGTTAAAGACTCTGAATGCTTTGCTGACCCGAGAGTATCCTAAGAATACTCCTTGATCAGATTTGTTGTCAAAGACTTTCAACTGATCTTTCCTATTATTGTGGATAAAGCAAGGACAGCCAAAAATATGGAAATGAGAAATAGAAGGAATTCTCCCTTTCCACAGTTCGTAAGGCGTCTTCATGTGTTGCATTGTAAGCAGTGAGCGATTCTGAGTGTAGCAGGCTGTGTCAGTAGCATCTGCCCAAAACTTTGAGGGTAGTCCGTAGTCCGCTAGGAGCGTTCTTGCCTGCTTCTTTGAGTGTTCTCGTTCTTTCGTTCGAGCAAGTTCGTTCGCTGAGGGGTGCGTGCAGCTGATGTCTCGTGCTGAATTCCCTCTTTATCGCAGTACTCTTTAACTACTGAGTTTAGAAACTCTGTTCCTCTGTCTGAGCGTATCCTCTGTATCTTGATGTCCTTTTCCACACTGAGCTTTTTCAGTAGATTAGGCAGCTCAGTCTGAACATCAGACTTATTGGCGATGAAGATGACCCAAGTATATCTCGAGTAGTCATCTATGACGACTAGGGCATACTTCTTGCCTCTTATAGTCACTGGAGAGACTGGCCCGAAAAGATCCATGTGGAGCAGTTGAAGGATTCCATCAGTGGAAGGTGAAGGAATAGGTGGATTGCTCTTCTTTGTCTCCGCTTTCCCTTCGGGCATGCTTCACAATTTCTATCTTTGATAAAAGATTCCTTGGGCGATCCTCGACTTTAGAGTTCTTTGCGAGCTTGTTCATAGTCTTGAAGTTCAGGTGGCCGAAGTCTCTTGTGCCATAGCCACTCGACTTGTCACTTGATTTAGTCTCGTGCAAGCAAGCAAGCCTCGTGTTCTGCGGTTTTCCGGTTTGCAACATAGATGTTCTTCTTCCGCGAGCCCGACAACACCGTTTTCCCCCGTAGATTTGTCAACAACATCATAGAAACCGGCGTCAAAGATAACTCGTTAAGATTATCACGAATGATCGACGAAGGAGATTATGTTGAAGTCCTTCAACATATGTTACTCTTAGGAACCGAGGCGAATCCCCAATGTTCGGTGTTCCATATCCCCTTGTGTAGCCTTTGGAGTTGTCACCAAACTCACCTGGGACCATCTTCTTGTACGTAGTTGGTCGCGAGCTCTTTTGATGTGTCTTGTGTCTCGAGCAGCTGCCGTCCACTATCCAAGGCTCCTTATGCACCCGCAAAACAAACATTTTTAGGTACCCTTTGGTTCGATTGGGTCCTTACAAAGTTAGTGGGTGATTTCGGAACCCGGATCCGCTTAGGAACCTTAGAAGTCCGAGACTTCTTCTTCCGAACCTTGTCGCCTTCTCTCTCTTTAGGACTTGGAGATACTGACTTCTTGTTGACTTTGGGTTCATGAGCTTTCTTCTTCTGAGTCTTAGCGCTTCTCCTGACCCTGGGCTCATAGTGTGATACTTCTTCAGCTTCCTGACTCTCTCCTTTTCTCTTTGGTATTTGAGAGCCATCAGCGTGAGCGGATCGCCAGCCAGATATTTCGAGATGACTTTGTTTCACCAAGCACGCTCGCTCGATGAAGTATTTTTGTTTCCGCTTTGTTTGATTGCCTTGAAGGCATGATCAATGTGGGTGTCAGCTGGAGCACTGGAGCATCTCTGGGGTAGGCTATGCTCAAATTCCTCCGTTTTTAGTTCTGAAAAGATAGCATCAGGAGTTAGAGAATTTAGATCAGAACGTCTTAGATAAGTAGCAAATGGAAGCCACTTCTGTCGAGGTAACGCTCTTAAGATCTTGGTGTTCATCTCTTTATTGGTGAACATCCTCCCCACCCATTGATGACGTTGACTTGGTTTGTGAATCTAACACCGAGCTCGTCAATCGTCTCATTTGGCTCCATAGTAAGGGCGTCGAACTTCCTCAAGCTCTAGTTCGAGCTTGTTCTCCTTAATCCGAGGGGTTCCTCGGCTCGATCAGCCAAGAGCATCCCATAGCTCTTTTCTTTGTTTTACAATCTTGCACTCTGCCGAGGTGTGAGTCACCGAGCGTAGTCGGTATAGCGTTTCGTGCCACTCGGTCTAGATTGTGCAGCTTTTTTCTCTTCGAGTGTGAAGGCAGATTTGTCTTTGGGAATCTTTGCACTGTCTCGTGCTCCTACGCCTTCTCCAAGAAGCAAATACGACGCCGTCGATCATAGGGATTATGGGTCCTGTTTCAAGAACATCCGCCATGCCGTCGTGGAGTGACGTAAGATGTGCCTCCATACGCACGCGCCAAACCGTATAATTTTCAACGGAGAACATCGGCACCATCCGAATACCCGACATATCGATATGTTGCGGCGAGTATAGGGATGAGATGAAGAGATGATTGTGCGGAGAAAACGTTTTCGGGATCGGTTCGAGAGGACCAAGATTACGTAACCGGCGATCGGTTGAACACCGTGCGCTCCGATACCAATTGTTGGTCCGGAGACGAAAAGTCGTGTGTAGAGGGGGGTGAATACACCCGAGCTCGTTTCTTTTTCTCGGTGAAGGTCAGCAAGCCGATGTTTGCAAATCGATGAACAAGTGTCAAATAAGCCTTCGATCACTGGGGTCAAAGTGAGTCGGCTTCGAGCTCTTCTACGGACCGATGTCGGTATTACGAAACTCCGGTCGGAGACCGTAGTGCGGATAAGTGTTAGGCCCGGAGTCGTCTCTTTTGAAAATGTGTTTTCGCAATGTAAAGTCTTTTGGCTGTGCGCTTTTTAAGATACGTTTTGTGCAAGCTGATGATTTAAAACTGGGTTAAATGCAATGCGATAAAACAGTAAATAACACAAGCGATTTTTAACGTGGTTCGGATAACAGATCCTACGTCCACGGTCCTGAACTCAGCAGGAGAAACTTGTTGATTAATCTGAGCAAGTCTCAAAGAAGGAAACCGTACGCAGGACGCATCCTTCTAAGTTATAGTCCTTAGCGACTTTTACAATCCAAACCTAAGTTTAGAAGGGAGGGAATATTCTCCAACTGAGAAGGAGTTCTTACAACAAGAACGATTCACTAAATGTGAACTCCTTCGAATCTAAGCTATGAATCTAGCAATGAGCTTAGTTTAGAGAAGAAAGGGATCAAAGAGCTCTAGAGAGATGAACTACAAGAAGTGTTCTATGAAAAACTAGTTCGTCTCTGGATAAGCTTGAAGGTTCTAGAGCGTTGTGAGCTTGAATGCTTTCCCTTGATTTCGCGTATATTCCTCTGTTTCGAAATCTTCAAATCCTTCTCTATTTATAGCTGTGAGTTGTGGCATATGTCCGTTGGAGACGACGATGCCACGTGTCACAAGCCTCCAAAGAAAACGGCCATAAATTCGAGCTAGTTGCAGCAGGGCAGTTAATGCACTGTTCATGAGAGCAGACTTTATCGTAGAGTAGGTAAGCGTTGTCGGCTTCTCATTGGGTCGAGGTTTGTGGTTGGTGAGAGTGTCGAGTTGACCGTTCAAACAACCTCGTATGTCTTCTCGCCGAACTATTCGAAAAGACTTCGAGTGCGGGGGTCGCTTTACGTCGGGTACGTAGGATCGAATACGTCTCTGTCTTCTTCGGTCGAGTAGTCCGACCGATGAAGTGAGCTTCGATAGTCGGTTGGTCGATCGCGAAGGTATTGTGCTTGCATAGGTTCTTCCGCCGATGACCATCGCCGATAATGTCTTCTACCGAGATCGGGTAAGCCGATGCGCCGTCTCCACCGAAGTTTAGCATTCGGCTTCCGACGAAGAACGCAAGTGATTACACTGACGATGACATGGGGTTCTCAAAAGTATCTTCGAGAAGATCGGTTCAACAACTACCCCGTACAGGACTTAGATAAAAACAATAAACATAACATCAAGTCTAACCTATACATCGCCTAATCCTATCGACACACTAATCTACCGATATCGGCTCGGTTTTGGGATCTTCAATTCCATAGTACTACTATGATTTCCCCCAATTTCTTTTAACCCTAGAACAACCGAGTATCAATCTACCGACTCATATCCAACATTATTAACATTAGGCAAATTGGATTTTTTTAGTCCCCAAACTATGCGTGTTTGGCCAATTTGGTCCCTTATTTATTTTTTTAGTTAATTGATCCCCAAACTATAAAATTTTGGATGAATTGATCCTTCTGTTAATTTTTTTGTAAGTCAACTGTTAATCAACGATTTTTAAAGGGTATTTTCGGTATAATATTATTGAGGACCAAAACGTCCAAATACTAAAAAATTAAGGACCAATTTGGCCAATTACTGAATTTTTTTTAATTTTACAAAAATAGAAAAGTATTTTAGTCGTTTTGATTTTTTTAAGGACCGACTACGCCAATTTTAAATAAGTTGAAGACCAATCCCTATATTTTGGGATCATAATCGTCAAATTTTTTAGCTCTGTTATCAAAAATTTTGAATATATTATTATGATAAAGAGAGATAAAACGTAGAATATTTGATAATCAATGAATAAAACTATAGTAGATTTCCATTCAAAATATGTTTTCATTCCAATATGATTTATTCATTAATTTTTCGTATATTTTATGTTTTAATCCCCTATTTTTATAGTAATATTCGGAAAAAAATTGGTTGCAGAGTAATATATTTTATGTTTTAATCCATCGTTTTCATAGTAATATGATCCCTAAATATATTATAATTAACGGGAGTGGTCCTCAACCTATTTAAAATTGACATAATTGCTCCTTAAAAAAAGCAAAATTATTAAAATATTTTTCGATTTTTGAAAAACTTAAAAAAATTAAAGAAAAAAAATTGGTCAAATTGGTCATCAATCTTTCAATATTTGGACGTTTTGGTCCTCAATAATATTATACCGAAAATACCCTTTAAAAATCGTTGACTAACAGTTGACAAATAAAAAAATTAACAGAAATATCAATTTATCTAAAATTCTATAGTTTGGGAATCAATTAACTAAAATAAATAAATAAGGGACCAAATTGATCAAAGACGCATTGTTTGGGGACTAAAAAATTCAATTTACCTTAACATTATTTTATTATTTGATTTGGTTATATTTGTATATTTCCCCTAATATTATTATAACAATAATTTGAAAATCTATTTCTTAGAGCTAGCAACTGTCATGAGACTGTTGTGTTTCTCTAGTAAACAAAATAAAGTCATCTGAACTCTGAGAGACCACGTGACACCGTACACCTACTTCATTATATACTTCCTTTTTGGAGAGAGAGAGAGAAAAAAAAAACATTACGATTGCAATTTCACTCACTTTCACCAAATTTGGTTGGATTGCATTTGGCTTTATCGCTTTGTTCCGGCTCCATCTTCGGTAAAACTGTCCTAAAATAAGCTACAAAATAAACGCAATAGCCATGCTCCCCATCATTAAAGCTCCATGAATAGTCACAACCATGTCTGCTCTCTCGGTTCTCACCCCAAGAAAGGAATAACTCATCTCCAACATTTAACTCAACCGTAAAAAAGTAATAACTCTTATAATTTTCTTTTATTACCGCGGCTAAATCATCGGAGGCTTCATTGCATTGCACAGACACAACAAAGCTATAATCAAGCGAGGAACACCATAGTACTAACGTTGATAAGATGGATTACAAACACCAACTGAAATCGTGTAAAATAAAGCGGAATTGTAAAGCATTTTTTAACTACTAGTAGTGGCATGGGAGTTTCTTTGAAGCTTCGAAGGCGAAGGGACCGACGGTGAAGAGCTCGAACGGCAGCGGCTTCTTTGGGGCGTCGACGGGGGGTTTGCGTGGGCGGGTGAGAAGAGCACCGAGGGCGCCGCCGTGGAGGTTGGTGGGGACGTTGCATGTGGCGAGGGGAGAGGAGACGAGTGTGACCTTGCACTTGTGGGACCCAGCGGTGGTCAGGGTCGGCGGCATGAAGAAGAAGTAGCCGTTCTTGTCGGTCGTCTTCTGCTCCTTCAGAGTGTATTTTGTGTTCTTGCATTGCAGTTTCACGATAGCACCTAAAAAAAAACCAAAATTAAATTAATAATTTAGTTGCATGAAAAGATTTAACAACGTGTGGAAATAGGAAGCCACCGGAAAGAGGGGTGGCGCCGCTGAGAGTGTCGACTCCTCTATACTTGCAGGACTTGCAGTAGACGACTCCTTGAACGGCGACCTTCTTCCTCATTGGAGGATACGTGGGCGGCTTAGCCGGTGGTTTGACGGGTGGGTGGGTCGGTGGTGGGGAAGGAGGAGGGTATTTTGGGCTTGGGGATGGGGGGTGTTTGTGGGTTGGCGGCGGTGGGGGGTATTTGTGGGTGGGTGGCGGAGGGGGTGGGGGGATACTTATGGGCGGGTGGCGGAGGGGATGGGTGGCGAGGAGGTGGGGGGTGTTTGTGGGTGGGTGGCGGAGGGGGTGAGTGGCTTGGGGGAGGGGGAGATTTGTGGCTAGGTGGGGGAGTGGGTGGTTTGGTCGGAGGAGGGGGAGGAGGGTGGTGGTGGTGCTTGTGGTGAGGCGGCGGAGGATGTGGAGCTTCAGCCGGTGGGTAAGTTGCTAGAGTTTCATCACCGGCGTAAGCGGTGAGGGAGAAGCAGAGGAGCAGAGAAAGGAGCAAAGAACTGGCGAAAGAAACAAAAGCCATTATGTGAAGTGAGCTGAAGAACAGAGTTGCAGAGGCCAGTGTATTTATAGGGGTTTCTGGATCGGCATATTCTGGATTTGTTGCTTGTGGCAAAATTATTTCAAATCATAAATTACAAAAAAGCATTATTTTATGTCCCAAAACTTTTGATCTCTTAATTACAACCTTATTATGCGGGAAGACATGTTATCGAAGTTCACAGTTTTTGAGCCTACATAGACTGGAGAAGTTTCCATTAAATTCTTAGTGATAAGATTCGATGGACTTAAATAATCAAGTCTAAATTAAACAATCTGACAAACCCAATAAAAAACGATAGGACACTGTCGATCTAGGCCTCGAAATTGTAATTACAAACAAATAATACCCAAAATTAGGTACTACATAAGTCTGCAATTCGGGTGAAATTTTATAAATACGTAGATTTGGACGGATTAGCTGGTGGAGAAGTCTAGCTCTAGCCCACGCAAACCAAATACGCCGTTGGTACCCTGAAATTGGGTGGATTTGTATTGATGCCATCTAGGTAGGTTTATCTATTTAATTATACGATTTTCATTTATTAGTTATATTGGTTCAGAGACGAGTATGGGGTGTAGAGAAGGGATGGAGAATACACATGAGTTCAAGTTTTTTGCTCAAACGCGAAGGTCAGTATTTTACTAACTATGCTATTGAACGAGTTCAGTTGCCAGTTAAGCCTTATGATCGTGGTTCTACTGACTGATATCAGTACTGAGAAACTCAATAGATGAATAAGTGCGGAAATGTGTAGGCCCGATTTAAGTTCGTCTCTTTGAAAAACGCTTTTATGCAAACCAAAATCAGTTTTGGCTAATGCAGTTTCAAATCTGTTTTTACTGAAAATATGATTTTGCAAACATTTGACACATACGCAATAAAACAATAAATGACACGAGCAATTTTTAACATGGTTCGGATACGCAAGATCCTACATCCACGGTCCTGTTGAACATTAGGTCTTGTTGATTAATCTCGAACAAGCCTCAAGAAGGTTTCGTACCTTGGATTGAACCTTCTAAGTTATAGTCCTTAGCGATTTTACAAAATCATATCGAAGTTTGAAGGTTTTCTCTCCAACTAGGAAGGAGTTCTTACAATAAGAACGCTTCACTAAAAGTGAACTCCTTCAAGTGTCTAAGCGTAAGATCTAAAAATGTTAGCTTAGAAAAGAGATCGGGAACAACTCTAGAGTGAAGAACTCCTAGGATATCTCTGGGATTTCTAGTTCTTCGTTGGATGTAACAATAAGTATGCTAGAGTGCTTGAGAATGTATGCGTTGAATTTCTTGCGTTTGTTCCCTTTGGTTCGTGTTGAACTCTCTTGAACTCTTCAACATGATCTCTTTATATAGTTGTGACTCAAGCATAGATTCGTTGGAGGGGACCATGTCACGTGTCACAAGAGTCCAAGGAAAACGACCATAATAATTTGAATGTCACCGCAGAGAGTGGTTGACTTTCTGTGCATGAGAGCAGCTTTGTGTCAGAGCAGGTAAGCTTCGCTTGCTTCTCATTGGTCGAGGTATGGCGATAGGTGAGACTTATCAGACATCAGTCTTCTATCTGAGTTGACTTCCTCTGAACCTTGGACATAAGTATTCCTCTATTGACATCCGACTGATAAAGGTCAGACTGACGATTTTTCTTATACGGTCTGTAACTGAGCCACAACTCATTTAGTAGATCAAGGGTGATCATACTGAGTCTTTTTTCTGAGTTGGCTGAAGAATGATCTTCTACTGAGTGCTTCCAGCTACTGACTCGAAGACAAACAACTAAACTCTTATACTGACATAGCTCTACCGAACCTATGACATGTGGGTTTTGGAACTTTAACTTCTCTACTGAAGTTCAGTCTAACAATTACCCTTACATGACTTAGACAAAAATAATCTAGAAAGATCAAAGCAGGTATAGCCTATTACATCATGTCGGTTCATCACACACTCAGGAGTTTTGGGATCTTCAATTCCTCTTTAAACATATAACAATCATCAGCATTAGAGGTACTGAATCATCTCTCTACAATTTCCCTCGAACCACTGACTCATATCCTAAGAAATATTACAATATTTTCCTATAAGGACGATAAACTATGAATCATCTCCCGACTCATATTCCTACAAGTTATATGAACGAGATTTATATGTGTAAAATATATATGAAAGTATAAAATAGATTCTTAAATGCGATGAATGGAAGTAAACGGGCAAATGTGAAACCTGGGTATCAAAATTATAATAGGGTTAGCAATTATTATGGATCACGTGAGAGGAACTTACCAATGAAGAAGTAGAATAAATGATTATTATTATAATAACAATTTGGTTGTCCTTCCGCTGCAAATTTATACTGTTTAATTCTCCGTAGATACCGCAGTTTTTCTTGTGCCTTGAAGCCCTCTACATTATTTTAAAAATTAGATAGACTTTGGTGTTACACAATTCTACTCCACTATATGTCACCTCCACAAATCATTTGACATGTGAAATACATTTTAATTAAATAATCAAATCAAAATCAATTATGGTGGGCCACATATATCACATGTCAACACCTTATAAAGTGTGACATACAAGGGAGTATATTGTGTGACACACAAGTCTTTGTGTTTAAAAATTTGTATGCACCGCAACTCTTGTATCAATTTATGCAAACCTTTTTGGTTGCTATATCTAAAGAAAAAATAACTATTATTTGACAAAACTTTAATTACGAGAACTTCTCTATAATTTTTTTTTTCAGGTTAACTTGTGGGTAGGTAGGTCTAAGTTCCCTAATACTATCTATTTTGGACAATTACATGTAATATGGTAACTATCATTGTTCATGAGAATTATACACTACGATGTTCCTTTGTATGATGCAACATGCATGGATACAAATGAAATTGCAAATAATAAACTCATTAATTTTACAAGAAGAATTGAGCAATTCACGGGAATAACCAAAGACTTGTTGACCTGATAAGAAATATGGAAAAATTGACGAGGATTGAGCCATTGAGGAAAGCCTTATTTCTAAATAATTAAGGATGAAAAGAGCTCAAATAGCAACGAATTAACATAATCATATCAAATATGAAAGTTATAGTAAGAGTTATAGAATTCTAGAGTATCTGAATGTTTCGGATGTCGAAGAATATGTGAAAATATGAAACAAAATGCATAACACCAAAAAAAAACTTTGGTCCCACGTCAAGTCAAGATCTTGTGTAAATTCTTATTATGTTCAAAATATATACATTTAATTAGGCACTATATATTTGCTCCATTTCATATATTTTGTGAAACATTTTTCTAGAGTTAATTATCTGCCCTCCCCCTAATTATAAAGATTCTAAAAAAAAAAAAAAAAAAAAACTGTATGAAAAAATAGAAAGAAAAAAAAACGTCGATCCCACATTATGCTAAGATCTTGTGTAAATTATTCAGATGTTCAAAATTACTTAGTCCATATATTTGGACTACGCTTGCACCCTTTCATATACTTTGTGAAACATTTTGTTGGAGTTAAGTTAATTATCCGTCCGCCACCTAATGATAAAATCCCATCTATATCTAAAATGAGTTGTCTTATGAATCACTAGTTTGAATATCGAGACCATGACATGCCAAGTTTATTGTAAGTCTAATATGCGGTAGATTTTAACTAAATCCATCATATTATAACCGATAAAAATCCTATTCATATATTGATTTCTTTAACTTGGAAATTCATCTTTAGATTGTTTGGAATTTATTATAGGACATGCTATAGATTCATACGTGCCCAAGTAGCATCCCAAGATCGCACCTAAGTAAAATTGAAGGTCATGCATAATTAAAAAAAAAACTCTCCCGTCTATCACCTATATACATGGAAGGTGCATAACATTAGCATAACACATGCAATCACGCAATAATTCCGAATATGTATTAGCTATATACATGGAAGGTGCAGAACATTGACATAACACATGCAATTATTCCTAATATGTATTCTCAATGTATTTAGATGGATTATGAGTTATATTCATTGTGATTAGTCCTTTATAAATAGAGATAATAATCTCTATGTAATCATCTAGTGAATACAATTCATTACAATTTCAGTTTTATAACATGGTATCCAGAGCCTGATTTTTTTTTCCGATCCATGGCGTCCGCAACTTCTTCTCCTGCTGCTCTTCCAAGCTTTCCTACAATTCATCTTAGGTTGGATCGGACCAATTATTCTCTTTGGCACACACAAATTTCGACTACTGTTCGTGCGCATGGCCTGGATTCGTTTCTTCTTGGGACTTCACCAAGGCCGCCACCGATCCTTCCAACTTCTGGTTCTTCCTCTACTCCTAATCCTGAATACTTAACTTGGCTTCGTTATGATCAATTTTTAATGAGTTGGATGCTTACCACTATATCTGATTCCATGCTTGAACATGTGAATCATTGTGCTTCGGCGAATGCGATCTGGAGCGTGCTTGAGAAATTATTTCATTCTCAATCCAAATCTCGAATTATGCAACTTCGTTTGTCCCTCCAAACACAGAAAAAGGGAGATCTTTATGTGGATGATTTCTTTCTCAAAATGCGAGGATTTGCCGATCAGTTAGCTACAATTCGTAAAATAGTAAGTGATGAAGACTTATTACTTCATATTTTGTCTGGTTTTGGCAATGAGTATGAAGCTGTTGTAGTCAATCCCACCTCAAGATCTGAATCTGTTACCCTTCAATAGGCACAATTTCTTCTTCAAGCTCATGAAGCTCGAATTCAACAGCAACTCTCTGTGGCTACCTTTACACCAAATGTTAATGCCACTTATTCTAAACCTCATAACTCTTCAACTCGTGGGGGTGCTTCTGCCTATAGTCAAAGATCTGGTAGTCGTGGTGGTCGTGGCTATTACACTAAGTCAAAAGTTGTCTGCCAATTATGTGGTAGACATGGTCATGTAGCTCTAAAGTGCTACAACCGGTTTGATGTTCACTTTACAGGAAATGAGCCGGTTAAACCACATTCTTCTCCAAATGCTTATTTTACTACTCATGCTTCCTCTAGTTCTTCTTCTAATCAGGTGGATTCCGCTTGGTATGTGGACAGTGGTGCCACAAATCATGTCACAAATGATTTAAACAACCCGCAGTTAAGAAATTCTTCACAGGAACTGATGGTGTTTCAGTTGGAGATGGTAAAACTCTCCCCATTCTCTCTATTGGAAAATCAGTTTTTCATGCTTCAAAACCTATGCTTTTAAATAACATCTTATATGTGCCTGCAATTACTAAGAATCTACTTAGTGCTTCTCAATTCACAAAGGATAATCAAGTTTACATTCAATTTCATTATGATTGTTGTTTTGTCAAGGACAACAACACCCACAAAACACTCTTGAATGGAATTCTGCTTAATGGCCTCTATCAGATTGATTTCTCCAAGCTGCCTGCCTCCTCTTAAAGATCATTTACTTCCTCTGTTTTTCAAGTTTCTATAGTTAATAAAGAGAATAGCTCAGTCTCTACTTGTAATTCTGGGTGTAAATCTCATATTTCTTCTGATTGCAAGTCTAATTGTTATCATACTTCTCTTCTCCTGAATGTAAAATCACAAAGACCTGTAAGTCTGATGGCAATGTGGATGTATGACATCATCGACTTGGTCATCCTCATTTTAATGTGCTACATAATGTTCTTAGAGAAATAAAGGTTCCTTTCAATAAATCATCTAAATCTTTTTGTGAAGCATGTTCTCTTGGAAAGATTCATAAGAAATCATATCCTACTAGCTCCAATGTAACTACACATCCTTTTCAAGTCGTACGTTCGGATCTGTGGGGACCAGCCTCTGTCGCTTCTACCAGTGGATACAAATACTACATCCACTTTGTTGATGACTACACTAGATATGTTTGGATATATCCTTTGACTACAAAGTCTGAAGTTTGTAGTATTGTGCAAAACTTTCTAAAGATGATTCAATGTCAGTTTGGCACTTCAGTCAAAACACTACAAACTGATTGGGGAGGGGAGTTCCGACCTTTGGCTCCTATTTTGAAGTCTCAAGGGATTTTATTCCGACATCAATGCCCGCATATTCATCAACAAAATGGAAAAGCTGAGCGAAAACATAGACAAATTGTAGAGACTAGTATTACACTCTTGGCTGCAGCTCATCTTCCACTTAAATATTGGTGGGATGCCTTTGAGACTACTGTATTTCTCATCAATAGACTTCCTACAACCACTTTGTCTCATCAATCTCCTTACTACACTCTTTTTCGTAAGCAGTCTGACTATCAATATCTCAAAGTTGTTGGTTGTGCTTGCTTTCCCTATCTTCAGCCTTATAACAATCATAAACTGCAGTTTCGGTCTACTAAGTGTCTCTTCCTTGGTTACAACCCTACTCACAAAGGATACAAGTGCCTTCATTCTAGTGGCAGATTGTACATTGCCAGTACAGTCATTTTTAATGAAGCAGAATTCCCATATCCTTTCTTATTTGCTCCATCTACAACTCCATCATCAACTTCTTCTTCCCCTTGCACTTATCATTATTTGCCTTTTGTTTCTATTTCTCCTCCTACTAATCATTCCACTGCAACTTCTCCCTCTTCCACTTCTTCCAGTTCGTTGGATCATACTCCTCATTCACCTCCGACTGCTTCACATTCTATTCAGTCTACACCCAGTTCTTCTCCTTCTTCTAATAATTCTTCTCCTTCTGTTCCAAATGCCAATAAGCATCCTATGATTACAAGATCTAAAAATGGTATTTTGAAGCCCCGCATCCTTCTTGCTCATAGTAATCTTCCTTCTCTTCCATCTTCTACATCTGCTGCTATTAAGGATCCTCTATGGTTAGTGGCTATGACATATGAGTTCAAAGCATTGAAGCGGAATAATACATGGGAATTAGTTCCCTCCACTCCAGATATGCAGCTCATATCCAACAAATGGGTATTTAGAGTTAAAACAAAACAAGATGGATCTCTAGACAAGTTGAAGGCCCGATTGGTGGCTCGAGGTTTTGAACAAACGGTCGGGGTGGATTATTTTGAGACTTTCAGCCCCGTGGTTAAAGCCACTAGCATTAGACTTATTTTTGCTATTGCTGCTACTCGAGGCTGGTCAATCCAACAACTGGATGTAAATAATGCGTTTCTAAATGGCGATCTTCATGATAATGTTTATATGCATCAACCAAAAGGTTTTCTTGATGCTACTCATCCTACCTACGTGTGCAAACTCACTAAGGCTCTCTATTGGCTCAAGCAAGCTCCTAGAGCATGATATGATAATCTTTGTTCTTGTCTTCTATCCCATGGCTTCCAACGGTCAAGTTCTGATTTTTCCTTATTTTTTAAGAACTCTCATGGCTAGTTGCTTCTTATCTTGGTTTATGTGGATGATATACTTATTACCGGGGACAACTCAAAAGAAATTGATGCCTTAATTCACATGCTAAGCTCCACCTTTGCTCTAAAAAATATGGTGATGTTCATTACTTCTTGGTCTTGAAGTAGCTCGATGTGGCTCAAGATTTCATCTTTCTCAAACCAAGTACATTCAAGAGCTTCTACTCAAGTGTAATCTTGTTGATTGTAATTCAACTAATGTGCCTATGGCTGTCTCTCCTAAGTTGTCTAAGACAACTCATCTCTCTTCTCAGATCCTACTTTGTTTAGAAGTACTATTGGAGCTCTCCAATATCTTACTTTGTCTTGACCAGACATAGCCTTTAGTGTGAACAAACTCAGTCAGTTTCTTCAACATCCTTCCGAGTTGCATTGGTACGCTTGCAAAAAGCTACTACGATATCTTCAAGGAACTATACACCATCGCCTTGTGTTTTCTCCTAGTTCATCAAACTCGTCTTATTGGTTATGCCGATGCGGATTGGGCCAGTTTTATTGATGATCGACGATCAACCGGCGGTCATTGTATTTTTCTAGGATCGAATCTTCTCACTTGGTGCTCTAAGAAAAAAGATGTTGCTCGAAGTAGTGCGGAGTCTGAATATCGGGCTCTTGCTAATGCTACTTCTGATATGATTTGGCTCCGCTCCTTATGTTCTGAGCTTGGATTACCTATTCATCCTTCATCATAATTATGGAGTGAAAACAAGAGTGCCGTGGCTCTTGCTAGCAATCCCGTGTTTCATGCACGAACGAAACATATTGAGGTGGACATTCATTTCATACGGGATAAAGTTGCTGATAGATCTCTCACAGTCGGCCATGTTCCAGCCGAGGCTCAGTTAGCGGATATCTTTACTAAGCCTTTGGCTGCTACTGCATTTACGAGATCAATTACCCTTTTCTCCAATTCGGGATAAGTTTCTAGCAGGGGAGTATTAGCTATATACATGGAAGGTGCATAACATTGACATAACACATGCAATCATGCAATCATTCCTAATATGTATTAGCTATATACATGGAAGGTGCAGAACATTGGCATAACACATGCAATCATGCAATTATTCCTAATATGTATTCTCAATGTATTTAGATGGATTAGGAGTTATATTCATTGTGATTAGTCTTTTATAAATAGAGATAATCATCTCTATGTAATCATCTTGTGAATACGATTCATTACAATTTCAGTTTTATAACACCGCCCAATAATACTGTCATCTTTTCCGAAAAGAAAATAAGATTACACTAAAATCACAAAAGTCATGTAAGCCCGTATTAGTTACAATCAAATGCCAAACTTTTTAATATTTGTGCTGAAAAGAAAATAGACGGTATTGTTTGGACGGAGGGAGTAATTAAAGGTCATGATTAGAAGCAGATTTGTAAGCCCATCATTTTTGTAATACAGTACATGGGGCTTATTAACATGGAATCATAACTTGTCTTATTTAATTATTTTTTAAAATCACAAATTGGTAAATTTGATTTTTAAACATGTCAATTTTTTTGGTTTTGGTCCCCAAATTTTATTTCTTGAGTTTTTGGCTACCAAATAATTTACGTTTGTGATATTAATCATCACTTTAGTTTTTCAGTCAGGTAGACCGTTAGTTAGATTATTTTTTAAAAATAATTAACATACAAAATGGAGAGACTAATTAGGCTTAATACTATTTTTGTTTTTCCACCGGTTCAAGAGCGCGAATACAAGCAACCCTAAGGTGCATGTTTGCCGATGAGATGAAATTTACCTATAGGTATTGGTTCAAATGAGAACACTCCCCTTAGAGTGAGAAGCGAGAACAATTCTGAACCCTTCAATCACGAGATGGAGGGTTGAGGTTGTGCAGATTTTTTTCTCTCTCTCTTTTTTTAAATCTCATTAAGGGTAGTTTAGGGATGATATTTTAGAAACACATTTCACTTATCTTCTTCCCTCACGCTTCATCGTTTTCTCTCTCTTCTCTCACTCTTCAACATCTTCGAATCCAGCTGCAACGACATGAAATCTGGGCAAGAATCCTTCAAACATTGTTTTGAAGATAGCGTCGGTCATTCTAAAGTAGAACAATCCTCATATTTCAACCCTCGACTCAAATTCGAAGAAGCGAAGTTATAACATTTTCAAAGTTGTAAGGTGTCACACCCCGTTCTGGAGGGAGCGAGTTTGGGAAGGATATCGGTGATCCGGACGACAAAAGGGGAATCGGATAGGAAGTTGTTTTCTCAGCCGTTGATGATGAGAACAAAGATCCAACGGTGGAAGATCAAAGTGGCTAGATAAATCTTGACGAGATTTATAATATATACGGGATATCCTAATATAATTATAATATTATATTTATGCTTTATAAATAAGAAGTAATAGATGTGTAAGATATGCATGAAAATAAATTATTCTTCCTTCTCTAAACTCTTGATTTCTCTCTTTCTCCCTCAATTAACTTTCCTTCTCTCTCCAATCTCTTTTCTCAATCAACTTCAACTTTCTCTCTATCAATCAATTATCTCTCTCAATCAATTGTTCATCTTCTTCGTGTTCATCAAAGATCTATCAAATATGTTTAACAATCCGGCGAATTCGCACCGGTTTGTCACATAAGGTCGATGAGTAAATTTACAAATTGCTTCTAGTTATGTCTATTGATGCAATTTGTTGCTCGATTTCCTTGCAAATGCTCGTTTTCAAATGGTAGTGAGAGCAATTTCAAATATTGTAGTTCATGGGTAAATTCTCAATTGGTTGTTTGCTATGTTTATTGCTGCAATTTTTGGTCGACTTCTATGAATTGTTGCAATAGGTTGCTCGATTCCTTTCCTTAGTTGATCAATGGTGCAACGATAAAGTTCATCAATTTAGTTGAAAGTGGTGAAGTTTTCAAATTATGGGTTTACTATGTCTTTGGGTCCTCATTTTTTGTCGATTTCTTACTTTATTTGGATAAAGAGATTGTTCAATGGAGGTTGAGCTTTCGAGTTTTCCTTTTGTTTATGAACAATTTGGTTTGTGGCTTCAATTTTGTTACATGTATTCGCCAAGCTCACGTGATTCACTTTCTTAACTTTAATGATCTACTTTTCTTTTAATTTTGATACACCTGGCTGGAGATGTTTTATTGGCTTAAGATGTTAAATTGACCGAGATGGTTTCAGTTTTGTTAACTAATCCTGTTAAGACCAAAGGGAGTGGTAGTCGTATAAAGTCAAGGCGATAATCTACACTAGCAAATGCAAGAAATTGTTTAACTGCGATGCACACAATTATGATCAATCAAGTGAAGATGATGAGTAATTTCTTATGTATTATGCTTTAATGTGCAACTTTAGTTTTTTATTACAGTACTGTAAGACTAAGCTTCTGTTTTCATTGAAATTTCATTGATATCTAAACCCTTCAAGTGTATTATATAAATAAAATGATGAGGCCAATGTAAGTGGAACCAAAAAAATTAGAAAAATGCTAAGCCCAATGTGTGCTAACGTTTTTTTTAGCCTTTTCAATACGGAGTATAAATTGAATGTGCATATCTTAAACATTTTCAACTTTTTCATTATGTTGATATATGATCTTTTGTTTGCTTTAGTAATAAGATTATGTGTTTCGTTAATCTATTAACAAAACAATAAAGATTGGTCTAATTGCTTTGTATTAACAAAATCATTAAAAACCACCAATAAAATTTACAAGAAGAAGAAATAACATACAGTTAAACCTCTCTAAATTAATATTGTTGGGACCGTGAGATTTTATTATTTTTAAGAGATATTAATTTATTTATAAATTAATTTTTATTAATTTAGAGAGAATTTTCGAACTTTAACAAAATCAAATTTTAATCAGATGAATATTAGAAATTATAAGTTTATTTATATGTCATATTTAATTTCATTTTATTATTTACTATTTAGAAACAATGAATTATATTAATTTATTGAGAAATAATGAATTAATTAATTAAAAAACTAGTACAATGGTCAATGATATAGTCACATTTATTCACAATGAATATTATAAAAGACTCAAGATAATACAATCCATTTGGAACCAGTTACATGCAAGGAAACACTTATTACATTTAGGACTTCACAATTTTATTGTGCAGTTCGAGAAAACAACACCGGACTTTTTGATGCATTTAGAAAAATTAGAGATGAGATTCAATTAGATTTAAGTTTAAGAAAAAAACATGCAATACTAGAATCATACTCCCTCCATCCCAATTATCTTGTCCATTTTAGTTGTGGCTCGATTTTTAAAAAGAGTTGTTAGTTGTGTATAGAGTGGTGTAAAGTTGTGTGTCCCACTATAAAATTATGTGTAATAATTTTGTAAAAGAGAAAATTGGACAATATATTTGGGACGGCCCAAAATGGCAAATTGAACAAAATAATTGGGACTGAGGGAGTATTTCATAAAATTGTCTTCGTATTATTAGTAATTTTAAATAATTATTAATTTATCATATTTATGGGACCATATATTTATATTAGGATTTTCTGAAAATTATTATCTTATTAACTTATCAAATTTGAAGATTTTTTACATTGGTCTGAGTGGAGAAAATTATTATCTTGGAGAGGTTATTAATTTATCGAGTATTAAATTATTGAGGTTATATTGTAGTAGTAAAAGATAAAACAATTACAAAGTCAACAATCCAGTCAAACAAAAGAAGATAGAATGGAACTGGCAATTGCAGAGGCACATGTAGGGACCGGGGTGAATACCAAAGGGTCCAACCGTGTAGTGCTGATAATCCGACGTCGTATTAGTCGGAGCTGGTTTCAACGTAGCCTCTCGGTCGTCGGGATAGTCTGGGATGGGGCAGTCGGGTCGGGGCGAGGAGACTAAAAATACCTTGCATTTGTGGGCCCCGAACGTCGTCACCTTCTGTGGCTTGATTACGAATCTGCCCTTCTTACTCGTCCTCTTCTCTACCTCCCAACCATTGTTCGTATTGTTGCATACCAGTTGCACCACAGCCCCTTGACAAATAGTCAAATAACAAAGAGTGGAAATTATATTGGATAAGGAAGTAAATTAACCAGGAAGAAGAGCTGTTTTAATGACTGAGCCGGGCCCACCCTCCATCACGAAGAAGGTGCAATATACAGTTCCCTCAATTGAGACCTTCTTTCTCGGTGCAGATAACCTAGGATTATGGGCTTGATCTGGTGGTGGACGTATGGAAATTAGATAAGGAAGCATGAGCCATTGCGCTGCATGTTCTCTCAATTGTGCATGCAGTAACTTAATTTATAGATGCATGGAGGGGTTGACTCTTGACCATAATAGTTTTTCCATGCGCCACTCTTCTTGATGTGATCGGCAACTAAGGAAACCCATCGCTTGGTTTAACTACTTTAGTTTTTTTCACGCATTTTAATATTTAATTGTTCACAATTTGCTGCTTTATTATACCTGGTAATAATTAATTAACCCATGCATCTTTCTCTACATGACTTGGTTTGTACTGAATGATTATATATATTGTTAATGCAACTATGCAACTAGGAGGAGAAAAACTGCACTTGTTGCTCAGTCAAAAGGTTTCAGATTCAAATGCCACGTCTTAATTTATTTACTTAGAGTACGTCCTAAGATAATTTTATAAGTTCCCTAGTCATTAAAAAATCGAAAAACATTTCTTTTGTTAGAAAATGGAAATTAATTAGGCTATAAAATTTATCCAGAAAGAACGAATACCTTTCTTGTACTTAAAGCTTCTCCAATAATTTTTATTACTATATGTCGTAATAATTTCATTTAACATGCAATTTGAAAGCAATACAAACTTGATCTCCTCAACATTTCTGAACAGACTGTGGAGTTGCAGTAGATTCACATACATGTAGCCCAGTGGGGATAAAAGACATATTAGTTGTAGCGGCGGTCAACGGGGCTGTCTTCCGGGAAGGGAGTGCCGGCCGACATGCAATCGGACACCTTCTCCTGCCAGAAACTGAATCCGCCCTTCTTATTCGTCGTCCTTTCTACCCCCCAACCCTTGTTCGGAATATAATAAGTACTAACCAGGAATAGGAGTGAGTTGGACGAGTAGGCGGAAGTTGTCGTTAGGGTCAAGGTCTGCACGACGCCCTCAACCGCCACCTTCTCTCTTGGCGGCGGATTGGTTACGCTAGTAGCAGAGCAAAACACATAAAACCCATCATGTAAGCAGAAGCGGAGCCAGCTAAGGGCTGGGGGGTGCTATAGCACCCCCGAAAATATAGATAATATTTTTTTAAAACTATTCTTAAGTTTGATCGTGACCCAGCGGTAGTGCTATCTGGCAATTTTGCAATAGGTTGTGGGTTCGATTCTCATCTGTTACATTAATTCACTTTAATTACTCATTACCTTTTAAATGTTGGACAATTACACACTCAAATACCCAAATTACTCATTACCTTTTATCGTTGGCCCATTACTCATTACCTTTTGTTGTTGGCCCATTACTCATTACCTTTTGTTGTTGGCCCATAACTTACCCAAATTAAATAAAAACCTATCAAACTTACACAACAGATGATACACGAGTAACACGATGAGGGATATTTTTATGGGAAGCTCAGCTACGCCTACGGCGGCTCGTAATTGAGCAACGGCTTTTGAGAAAGACAAAGGTTTGACTTCAATTTCTTTAGTTGATGTTGTCAGTTTTCTATCCTTAGTGCTAACTTTTAGTTCCAATTTTATATTCATGTAACTAGGGTTTGGGGCTTCTTTAATTTGTTATTCTAAATTTATAATTACTTGTGAACTTTTCTTGAAGTATAAATTAATGATTCCTAAGTTTGTATGGGGAATGGAAATGAATGTAATCAATGTTAATTTTAGAGTTAGTGGGGGTGGGGAACTAGTTTATAATTTTATATTTATTCTTTTGTATTTTATATATAGTTTACAAATATTAAATCTTTTGGCAATAGGATGAAGATATTTTTTGAAGTTATTCTGAAGTACAAGGAAGCAAGTAATAAAAAACAATTGACAAAGAAGCAAGTAACAAGGAATCAACTCAAGAAAGTAACAAGAAAGTAACAAGAAAGTAGCTCAAGAAGCTTCATCTTCAAGTGATTATCCATCTTTTCCTTTAAAGGAACAAATAGATTATAATCACGTTGTTTATGAATCTCTGAAGCCCAATCCTGGACTAAGGAAACAAATTTCAGAATTCCATCCGAATGTCCAAGATGAGGTCAGGAGAGCTTACATTCAAAAAGGCGTATATCAACCTCGTGGTCATGCCTTTCCCACTAGAAAGATTGGCAAACAAAATCGGAGTTTTGTTGAGACATGGTTTAATGAGTATGATTGGTTGGAGTATAGTATTGAAAAGAATGCTGCATATTGTTTGCCTTGTTTTTTATTCAAAAATCCAGGTGAACTTGGTGGTGAACATTTTATAACTCAGGGGTTTACTCAATGGCACAAGAAAGAAAGCTTAAACAAGCATGTTGGAGCAATCAATAGTCCTCATAATAAAGCTGTGAAGAAGGGTGATGATCTCATGAATGCAAGTCAAAGCATTGGAGCAATATTGGATAGACAAACGGAACAAGAGAAGTCTGATTATCGTATTCGCTTGAAAGCATCAGTTGATGTTGTCAGATTTTTAGTTTGAGGTGGGTTGGCATTCCGGGCACATGATGAATCTAAAGACTCTTTATACAAGGGTCATTTTCTAGAATTGTTGGAATTATTGGGAAGGAACAATAAAGAAATACAAAGAGCATTGAAATCTGCTCCCGAAAATCATAAGATGACTTCTCCAGATATTCAAAAAGATATTGCTTACGCTTGTGCTTATGAGACCATTACTCAAATTATAAGTGAACTTGGAGATTGTGCTGATAAAGAATTGTTGGAATTTTTGTGTATTGATTGATGAGTCGGGGGATTGTGCTGATAAAGAACAAATGGCAGTTGTATTACGCTTTGTTGATGATAAAGGTTTTATTGTGGAGAGATTCATAGGAATTGTACATGTCAAAGATACAACTGCATTGTCTCTTAAATCGGCTTTGGAAGTTATGTTGTATGGATATGGATTATGTATATCTAGAATTCGAGGACAGGGATATGATGGGGCTAGCAATATGAGCGGTCGATTAGGTGGTCTGAAAAGCTTGATTCAGAAAGAAAATCCTTGTGCATATTATATTCATTGTTTCGCTCATCAGCTTCAATTGTCTCTTATTGCCGTTGTGAAAAGCCATAGTGTGGTGAATTGGTTTTTTGCGGAGGTCAATCGGGTTGTTAATATAATTCAGTCTTCCAACAAACGCCAAGATTTGCTCCGAGAGAAACAAGTTGCTTATGTGGAAAATTTGAGAAATAATGGCTTGAAGAAAAATGGTAAAGGATTAAATCAACTTATGTCCTTAGCTAGAGCTGGTGATACTCGTTGGGGATCTCATTTCAAGACTTTAACAAGTTTAATGGAGTTGTTCTCTCATGTGATTGATGTGCTTGAAGACTTGGAACTCGATAGATCATGTGACAAAAATGGTGAAGCGATATCCTTGTTATTTGTTTTGCAAACTTTTGACTTCATTTTCATGTTGCACTTAATGATTGATATCTTGGGTGTGACAAATGCTTTGTCACAGGCTTTGCAAAGGCGTGATCAAGACATTTTGAATGCCTTGAAACTTGTTACAATTAACAAGAATCGGTTTCAAGAAATGAGAGAAAGAGGATGAGAAGTTTTTTTGGAGCGAGTTTTGTTGTCTTGTGACAACTTCATGATTACTGTGTCTGATATGAATGCACAATATGTGAAGGGACATAGGTCGAGGCGTCAAGCTCCTGTGGTTTCCAATTTGCATCATTATAAGTTTGATTGTTTCTACAACATTTTGGATTTGCAATTGATGGAGCTTGAGGATAGATTTAATGTCGAAAACATTGAATTATTGAGTTGTGTAGCATGTTTGTGCCCTTCTTCCTCTTTCGAATCTTTTGACGTCAAGGCATTACTAAGGATGACTGAATTTTACCCAGATGAGTTTTGTGGTGTCAGCGACTCGTCCTTGTCTTTCCAGGTTTTCGAAATTGAAAGGGATATCTGAACTTTATAGGACACTTGTTCAAACAAAGAAGTACAAGACATATCGTTATGTCTTCCTCCTTGTCAAGTTAGCTTTGATTTTACCGGTGGCAACTGCTAGTGTTGAGCGAGTGTTCTCAAGTATGAACTTTGTCAAGAATGACAAGAGAAACAAGATGGGAGATCAATGGCTCAATGATTGCTTGGTGACTTTCATTGAGAAAGATGTATTTAGCACAGTTAGTGATGAAACTATAATGTTGTGTTTTCAAAATATGAAAGAGAGGATTGGAAAATTATGAATGTAATATTTGTTTGCAACATTGTTTTTTTAGTATGGTATGTAAGAATATTATAAGTCTTTTTTTAAATTTAACATCGTCTCTTAAATAGCACCCGTGGACATAAATTCCTGGCTCCGCCACTGCATGTAAGTAATTAAGAGGCTGACTGTTTTTGTGACAAACCGGCCTTTTCTCAAATTTGAGTTGCTTGAATCATAATCTTGGTACGTACACTGCTGACCTCCTCGCGCTTTGCGAAAAACACATGGTTGCACCGACAAATCTTGAATCATTAGTTAGCTTAGATCAAATCCTTTTTGTAGAGATTTTTCCACGGCCCAGATCCTATTCAACAGAATATAAATGTGTAAAAAAATATTGAAATATTCGTGATTAACTTTGATTTGAAATATCAACACCAAATTAAAGTTGACATTTTAAACACAAGTATGGAGACTATTTCAAGAGAAGCTTTAGTTTCTAATATATCGATCCTTCCCTTTTATATTTCGTTACGAAAATCTCAGATAACAATTCTTCATATGCCATGCTAATTCATTACAGGACATGCAGCTCCTCTCCTCCTCCTCCTCCGTTTTGCATGGGGATCGAACCCCTCTAATCGTCCAAGGAGTTGTCAATTCAGCCTCAGCAGGAATACTAGTAGTTATGGTTCATAAACATCAGTACCTCTGCTGATGTTGAATTGAGGGTGCATAAGAAGACGAGTTTGTTTCATTTGCAGTTCTACTTATACTGATTCTTGGAGGGGCTACGTGTGTGGTATGATTCACGTAGCCAAGGAAAAGTTGTTTAGGCCTTGAAGAATGGCTGATGTTTTGAACCCACAAAAGTAATACTCCCCAGTCCCATAATCCTTGTCTCACTTTGCTTTTCTACTTGTCCAACAATTTTTGTCCTATTTTTTGAAATAGCAAATTATTATAAACATTTATTTGAGGGGCCCCGCCATCTTTACTCACAACCAACAACTCTCATAAATTATCGCGCCCAAAAGAAATGGGAAACAATTGTGGGACGGACGTACCTATAGATGCTTGAGGAATTAATTTTTCCATTGAATTTAATTTAAAGGAGAAAGTACAGTTAAATTTCTTTAAAGTAATAACATTGAGATTGGGAAAAAATATTCGCATAACGAGGTTATTATTTTATCGAACAATATTTTAGTCTATTAACCCAAGTCGGGACCGAAAGAACTTATCATCTAAGCGAGGTTATTATTATATTGAAAATTACTTTATCGAGGTTCAACTATATAGTTCAAATTAAAAAGTTAAAAAGGTAGAAAGTTGTATCATGTGACATAAATTGGGAAAAGTGATAAAAACATCTATATACTTGTAGGTTGTAGTATTCAAATGCATAATATTGAAAGTATGCATAAAACATATATATAAGCATTATGCATAACGCATATTTTAAAATATATGCAATCCAAATTATGATCAGCTTCTTAATTCCTATTTTAAAGAATTTTTCTATATAATTCATTCCCTATTTATATATATATCTATATCTATATATATATATATATATATATATATATATATATATAGGGTTGGGTTCTTTGATGAACACCCCCTTAAGTGTGAAAAATGAACAATTCTATACCACTAGATTTCAACAATAGATGGTTATGATTTATACTTACTTAATTATAAAATAAGCTTTTTTTTTATTTTTAATTAGTAAAGGCTAAATTAGTAAACTTTTTTCTTGGTCCCACACATCAAATTAAACATAATGGTCCCCCCAAATTAAATCTAATGGTCCCCACTCCTCCCACTTCCAACGTAAGTCTCTCTCTCTCTTCGGATTTGAAAGTCGTCGGACACGAAATATACTACGTGTACTGTTCGTGATGCACTTTCCTTCGTTATCGGATGCACTTTCCTTTGTCATTCGATGCACTCATCAAATTAAAATTAAAAAATCACATCTACTTTATTAAAAATGTAATAAACTAATTAAGTTCAGTTTTTTGATTGCTAAGACAAACAAAACAATTGGTGAGCATAAAGAAAGTATAAAACGAAAAAATAGAAAAAATAAGAAGATGGAGAAATCTAATGCTCTCGAAGACAAATTCAAGTGTACTTATAGGCATATCGTGATGCACTTTCATTCATTATTTGATGCACTTGTATAATCAGACCTCGAACTCAAAAATCATGGTTATATCTAAAAAACTGGAATGAACTGAGTCATTTTGATTTTTGAATTGCTAAGATAATTTAAACAATCGATCAAGATAAACAAAGCATAAAAGAAAGTAAAGAAAATAGTAAGTAGATTGAAAAATCTAATGCACTCGAAGGCACATCGTGATGCACTTATAGTAAAAATTTAATGCACTCGAATGGAGAGAGATAGAAGAGCGAGAGAGGGAGGAGTGATACACGATCAAGAGCGAGAGAGACGAGAGAGAGAGAGAGAGAGAGAGAGAGAGAGAGAGAGAGAGAAGAGAGGGAGGAGAGATACAAGAGAGAGAGACGAGAGAGAGAGAGAGAGAGAGGAGAGAGAGATGATAGAGAGAGAAAAAAAAGAGAGGGTGGAGAGAGAGACAAGAGAGAGAGAGAGAGAGAGAGAGAGAGAGAGAGAAACGTGAGAGATTTTATTTGTGGGAAAGTGGAGACTAAAATATTTGATTATGGTAGTGGGGATAAAAAATAAAAGAATATTACTATATTAACTTTAATGAAATTTAATGAATTATTACTAATTAAATAATGCTCATTTTATTATTGCCTTAAATCTTAGAAATAGAAGGTGTAGATGTGTTCATTTTTCATCCTCTAAGGAAGTGTTCACAAATGATCCTTCCTTATATACTAAAATATTACTTTATTATCATATCTAAAATATTATATTTATATTATTCTACTTAAAATACCACATTACATTATTTGTTGAGCTTGAAATACTTTACTAGTAATCTAATAAATAGAAAAGATGGAGGATATTGAGTACCCACTGTCCATGAATTTGGAAGTTTTTTAGAGAGAAAATCGTAGTTTATAGATGATTGTAATATTTTTATAATATCATGAGTATTTTGACTTTTTTTTAATGATAGTAATGCTCTTATAGATTATCTTGTTATCGTAGAATTAATTAATTTAGTTAAATTTTAATTGATTTAGAATTTTTTTTAATTTTAGTTAAAAAACTTATGGATCCGGGTCTAGACTTATTTTTTGAGATCCTATGGATCTGAACCGGATTTGGATCAAAGTAAAAAATTCTGGATCTGAATCTGGACCGAGGAGGATCCGGTCCAAATCCAGTCAATTGTCATCCCTAGTTAACCTTTTTTACCCAATGCATCAATTAATTTTTTTACATAATGCATCAATTTTTTTCCGTCTATGTTATGGAGTTGTTTAATTAATGTTGTCCAAAAAAGTGAAAAAAAATTAATGTCGTAATTTTAATCTTCCTAAATTAAAGATAGTAATAATTTGATTAATATAATATAATAACAAATCTGCCCTTAAAATATTTAGGAATTGAAATGAAAAAAAATCATTAATTATTATTGAAATTTGACCGTATATTATTATTAGATTTGTGGTCTTGATTAGTTCTTAATTCTCATATAAATATTGGTTCTCATGAGAATCCTACCCTCTATATATATATATATATATATATATATATATATATATATATATTGCTTGTTATAATATTAATTTGTTTTAGCTATTAGTTACCCATTTTTTATGCATGTTTCAAAAGAAGAAAATCACGGATATTTGAAAACATCAGAAATATATCCGAGGTTAAAAATATGTTGCTGTTATAAGGTAAGAAGATAAGGAAAATAAGAAAAATGAAAAGTCGTATTTGTTCATTGCAATAGAAAATATACGCATCGCAACTGTAACAAGAGCTCCGGACTACAAATCGATTTATTAATATCGGAGACCAAATTCTCCGCCCAAAATCTCTACCACAATATTGTCTTATGCAATTTTAATCAATGTTAAAGAGTATAATTTTACCAAATTAATTCCAGGACTGTTGTTATCTCAGACTAATATATAAGGGGTAGCTAAAATGTATATGTGACGTGTAATTTATATTGCATGCGTCCGTGTTAGAGTGAAGCTAAAAGTTGATTTTTTAGGGATATCTGCAAGGTTTCAGTTATGGCCCCCAAATTGAAGGTAATATATATTAATTCTTATTTTTTTTTACTTTACTAGTTTTAAGACGTAGTCATTCATGTCAATATCATGCCACAACTGTTTAAGACGTGCAAAATTGGAAACTGGCAATATATTATGCACGTAATCTACTAGATATATTTTAAAAATTTGTACTATATATTAGATATATTTTAAAAATTTGTAAATAATATTTATCCCTAATAGTTTGTATCTTACAAGTTAAAAAAAAAAAAAGGATAAATAAAATAATTTATTTTTAAAGGTATTATGTTATATAAATTAAATTATATAAATATATTTGCGGACATATCCTAACACATTAAATAAATGAATTAAATTCTCATCACCGAATTAGTTAGTAAGTTTACTTGATTAAATTGATAATTTTATTTTCCGAAACAGGAACAGACTTATGTCATGGTTGTTCATAAGAGAAAATTATCAAGTTAACGTACGTGTATGCTCGGGTCAATTATATATAGGTAATCAAATAAGCTCAAACATATATAATAAATTTTTAAACCCAAACTATAACAATTCCATCATACAAAATACATATTCATGTAAAATTTGAATATATGTCGGGCCGATGCTAAGTTGAATACGCATTTCATGATTAGGGTCTTCGGATGCTAAGTTGAATAAAACGCCTTTAATGATTAGGGTCTACGGCAATGCCGTAATAAACTGTTGCCTTTTATAGTATAAGTGAGAAAAACAATTGCCATCATTATTAACTAAATGTTGCCTGCCAAAATAAAATGATCTTGTTCAAGTCGTACGAATTAATGATATGATAATAGCATGGAGATACTATGTATGCAATCTGCATGTACCTGAGGTATAAATGCTGCTTCCGAGGCCAATTCCTTCGGATAATTGGCAATTTCAATAATGATAAATGCACAACATTTCCCAACTCCAACACCTTCAGAAAAATTAAAATGGTATTTAAAGACGCATAGACAACTTTAACTGAAAACTAATCATTCTTCAAAATATTTTAAACGCTTAGTCTTAATAAATGTGTGACAGAAAGTACAACATTATATAATTATAGTACTAGCTTTAATTGAGCATAATAAATCGAATATATTCAAGTAGAGTTGGTCTCCTGTGCATCCGGTTATATCTGCAACCGGATGCTTATTACTTATACATACCGGTTTGTAAATATGACAATAGTGTTGTACAGTGCAATTGGTTGAACCATTGGAGCTCTCACCTGACCTGCTTGGGTACGAGTCCAGACAATGACGTTTGACTTTTTTTTTTTCAATTGATATTTTTTCAGATTAATTTTTTTAATAATGTATTCAGTTTAATTGATACATTCGAAGTTTGATTTTTTTTTTTTTACTAATTAATATTTTTTCAGATCAAGATTTTTTTTTTAAATAATGCATTCAGTTTAATTGATACATCAATTTTAAGAAAGTGATACAATACAATATTTTATTCATAATAAGTGATACTTTTATCAACAAGTGACACATTAATTAATAACAAGTGGTACTCTTATTCAGAACAAGTGATATATTCAAAATAATTGATATTTTTTTCATGTAAAGTGATACTTTTGTTAAAACAAGTGATACTTTTATTCATAATAAATGATACTTTAATTCATAGCAAGTGATACTTTGATTAATAACAAGTGATACTCTTATTCAGAACAAGTGATATATTCAGTATAATCGATACTTTTTTCACGTAAAGTGATACTTTTGTTAAGAACAAGTGATATTTTGATTCATAACAAGTGATACTTTGATTACTAACAAGGACTCTTATTTATAACAAGTGATATAATCAAAATAATTTGATACTTTTTCATGAAAAGTGATACTTTTGTTAAGAACAAGTGAACTTTGATTCATAACAAGTGATACTTTGATTAATAACAAGCGATACTCTTATTCAGAACAAGTGACATATTCAGGATAATTTGATACTTTTTTCATGAAAAGTGATATTTTTATTAAGAACAAGCGATACTTTTATTTGTAGCAAATGATACTTTGATTTGTGACAAGTGATACATTAGTTAATAAGAAATGATACTTTTATTTAGATCAAGTGATATATTCAGAATAATTAATAGTTTTTTCATAATAAAATTTCTTACCAAATTCGAATTAAAAAATAATGGTAGGAAGATAGAAAAACTTTATTTTAGTGGTCAGCAATCGGTAAAAACTGATTTAAATAGAATGTTTTTTATTTAATTCAATAATTTTATTTAATCTCTTTTTTGGTAGAACTACCTTAATCTGGTATCAAAGTGTAAAGATGAGAAACGAGGTGAGTGTTTGTGTTTGTTAATTTTGCAATTTTTTGGAATTAAAATAAAATAAAATAAAAAAAATTGAAAAAATGCTGCCAGGACTCGAATTCGCGTCTAGAGGGTAAGAGCCCAATAACCTTACCGAATGCGCCACAAAGACATTGTTGCTATATAACACACAACTTTAGATTAGTATTAAGCATTCGGTTGCACCTGCAACCGGATGCACAAAAGTTTGTCATTCAAATAAAGTATAATCACCTGTGAAACCTCAAGATGGTGAAGGAGTTCAGTCATGTGCATTCAGTAAACGGAAAGTCGCCCCACGGATGATGGCCAAAGAGCAACATCAAGCTCTTGAAAGCATACCGAGGGAGGGAGGGAGAGATTTGCGAAGATTGGAATTTGAACCCACATATATAATATGCTAGACAACTAGAGCTCTAACAAAAATCATATCAATTTGATTTCATAAAACTTCATGTTCACGTAAAATTGGAATTTCTCAACAGAAAAATTGTTTCTAGGTAATCACCAAAAAAAATGACAACAGCATTGATTGGAATTTCTCAACAGAAAAATTGTTTCTAGGTAATCAAGTAATATACCAAAAAAATGACGAGCATTGATTTTGCATGTAACAGAATAAGCGTTTCTTCATTTTTGAATGGAGCTAGACTGTTTGATCTGCTCTGATCGGACGGCTATGACATTGTCTTCATAGTAGGTTAGGTAAGTGGTGCATGTGGTGGGATCCTATGATGATGCATGCGTGTGGATTAGGCAAGGAAAGTTGTTTAGCCCTTTTCGAAAGGCTTCTGTATTCAACCCACATACAAAATATTTAATAAGTTATTTTATCAATAATTGAATATATAAAAGGCAAATTGGCACAAATGATCCCAATATTTTCTAGTTTGGATGATTATAATCTTTTATTTTTATTTTTTTACTTTATTGGTCTTTAATGTTTGTTAATTTGAATAATTTGGTCATTCTATTAAATTTTAAGTGTAGGCAACGGTTAGTCAAAGGACATTTATGAAATTAAAGTTTCAGGACCAATTCATCCAATTTACAATTAAATCTAAACTTTTTTTTCAAATTTTTTTTTAAATTATAATCTTTTTCAAATAGATTTTTTAATTAATTTCATTTTCTAAATAAAAATTTTGGTTAAAAAATTTTAAAATTTTAAATAAAGAATTAATTAAAGATAAAAAAAATTGACTAAATCTAAATTAACTAATACTACTTCCCTCTCATTTAACATGACACATTTCTTTTCGTTACGAGAATTAAGAAAGCGGATGATAAAGTATGAGAGATGTGTAAATGATAAAGTAAGAGAAAGAAGATGAATGAGTTTGTGAGAGAGTAAATGATAAAATATGATAGATACTGAAAAAAGTAGGAAAGATAAATTAAAAAGTAAGAGATAAATTTAGTACTCCCTCCGTCCCATAGGAAGTGTCTCCTTTTTATGGGGCACGGAGATTAAGAAAATTTGAGTTGTGTAGTTCCTGGACTCCCTCTGCCTGAAGATATATTCAAGATGTATGGACTCCCTCTGCTTGAAGATAAGTCTAAAGATTTCAAGGCAAGGATTCAGAGGTTCAGAAGATAGTTCCTGATAGCTTCTTTGTTTTTGTTTTTGATAGATAGCAAGTGATGTAAATGTACTGAACTTCCTTATATATAAATACATCTTTGTTGTTTGGCCTAACAACATCTTATTGTCTCTATAGCCTGTTTATTTAATTTAACACTCAGAATCACCTAAGTGATTACTGACTCACACACTCACTGCTTATCATGTGTTTGTCTGTTTTTGCTTAGATTGATAGATTTTATTTGAAGGGAAACTGTTTTTTGTCCCTCAGTAGATTAGAACTTGATATACAACTTCACTGATTCTACTTGTAATATTTGTAAGGAGCTTGTATCTGACAATTTGTAGTGTTAGGTTTTTGCATCATCAAATAGGGGGAAATTATTGGGAGATGATTCAGCAGTAGATTGTTTTAGAAGATTTGGCTGATCCCAAAACCCTAGTTTGATAGGTGAACTATTTCGTTGTAATTGTAACACATTGTCTCTGAGAGTTTCAGACTCAGTAGACTTTCCTTCAGCATGGTCCAGGCTCAGAGTTCTGTCTGCTAATTCCTCAGTAGACTATCCGCCTCAATACCATGGAGTGAAGACTCAGTAGTCTTTGGACTCAGCGGAGCAAAGATAATGAAAGATTTAGTAGTCTTTGGACTCAGCGGGAGCAAGATATCGAAAGGAGTCGCGTAGAACCGGACTCGGCGGGAGCGAGTTCCGAACTCGTAGTCGACCTTCAGTAGAGTTAAACTCAGCAGGAGTATACTACTGAACCCCAGGTCAGACTCAGCAACGGCCTGACAGTCTCCTTGATTGTCAGATGATCTTCCTTGTTAAATCAGTAGAGTCGTCCGAGGTTGTTCACATCAGAGAAGTCAGCTTCAGTATCTGCCTAAAAGTCTGTGTGTCTCAACTACTTTCTACACCTCGACCAATGACGAGCAGCCAACTGTCAAAGTTCTGGTAAAAGCTGCAAGTCAACAACTTTCCAGAAATGGAGGAAAAGACTCTGCGCGATTCCTTAAAAGAGCCGTTAGCTACCCAAAGAGAGTGACACGTGGACAGTTCGTCTCCAACGGATCTATCCATGACTCACCTCTATAAATAGAGGGAAAATCAAATCGAAGAATAACACAACAAAATAGAGCGATTACGAGCATTGAACGACCAAGAACACAACCTTTCCGCAAGAACTTCAGTGAAACACTCAACGCGAAAGGCAACTACTTTGCTCTAGGGAACCAAGCTGAATAGAATCAAAGTCTCTAGTATCCAAGTGATTGAACACGAACCCAGAGAGATTATTCCTCATTGTTCATCACTCTAGAAGCTATTTCTTGTTCTCTTCCCTCTAACCTAAGCTCCACTGAAATATCTATAGCTTAGACCCGAAGAAGTTCATATCTTGAACTGTTCTTATTGTAAAGAACTCCTTCATCGTTGGAGAATTTGTCAAACGTTATAGTTTGATCCTTGTAAACTGGGACTTGCTCAGCATAATCTTCAAGGTCGTGTTTGTCCAGTGTACAAACCAACTGAGACTAACTCATTATAATAAAATAGCCTCATGATCTTTTCAGGATAGTGGACGTAGGATTGTTTGATATCCGAACCATTTTAAAATCGTTGTGTTCATTTAATGTTGCATTGATTTACTGTTCATACTTAAAACCGCTTTTATAAAATCATACAACGAGTTTCATCAAAGCTTAAACCGAGTGCACTAAACTACTGAAACAGTTTTAATAACAACGTTTTCAACTCAACTAAATCGGACCTACACTATTCCGCACGCTACTGAACTCTTACTGAACGGTACTGAATTCTGACATCAGTCAGCTAGCCGGCCTCAGTATAGTCAATCACTTTGTCCACGCGATCCAGAACATCTTGTCTGGTCGACTGAATTCATTCAGCAGACACTCTCCTGAATTGGACTGTTCGCGTTTTAAGTTGAGAAAGTTTTCAGGTGTATTCACCCCCCCTCCTTTACACCTGAACGTTTACAGCGGCAGAGAGGAGATTTAATTAATTTTTTTATTTTTAATTATTTTTTTCGTAACAAATTAATTTGACAAAAAAAAAAGTTAATTTAAAAATTAGATGAATTGGTCCCAAAAACTATTGGTCCCTCCATCTCATTATTGTTGTCTTGTTTCTTTTCGGCACAGAGATTAAGAAAGTGGGTGAATATATGTTAAAGTGGTGTGTCCACTTATTTCATTTAATTGTGGTCCATAAATTAATTCCATTTTTAGAAACAAGACAACAATATCGAGACACTCCGATAATAAATAATGGGACAGAATTAGTATTAGTTAATTTAGATTTAGTTAATTATTTTTATTTTAATTAATTTTTATTTTAGTTTTTTAATTAAATGTTGTATTCATCTAAAATTTTATTTTTAAAAAATTCCTTAAAAAATTAATTGGAAAAAATTATAATTGAAAAAAAATATTTGAAATAAAAAAGTTAAAATTAAATTTAAAATTTGGATGAGTTGGTCCCTAAAACTTTTATTCCGTAAATGCCCCTTTGACTAATAGTTGACTAACTTAAAATTTAACAGAATGACCAATTTATCCAAACTAGCAAACATTGAGGATTAATAAATTAAAATTAATAATAATAATTACGGACCAATTCATCCAAACTAGCAAACATTGAAAATCATTTGTGTCAATTTGACTATCAATTAACCTTATAGATCATCATTCGATCTCTTATACAAATTTCTCTTATTGCCAACCTACTACAGACTACTGTAATATTTTTACCAATTATATAATAATTACATAAAAAAATCTTATACGATTAGAATTTTTTTGGTGACCAACGTTTTTGGTCTATCTCGTACTTTCGCATGTTTAATCTCCTCGAGTTTTTTACGTATAATACTTTGCAAGAGTGACAATTCAATTATCGATCTGAAAATGTAAATATTATAACTTGCTATTTTCTCTTCTGTTTTTTCCATCCAAAAACAAAATAAATGGGGTCAGTTGAAAGGTAAAGTTGGTGGTTATATATATCCCACTACCCAATTCCTACTAAAGTTTGGCGCGACGAAGTGTTCGGCAATGAAAGCAATTTCCTCAATCTCTAGAGAAATTTGCGAGAAGTTGATGGCACAATTGTAAACACGTTTTCCGAGCTCGAATCCTGTGCGTGCGTTTGGGGACTAGATTACATTGATACGAAACACATAACACGCGTACGACACAAATACACGATATATAAGTGATACATTATTTTTTGAAAAAAATAAGATACAAGTAGTGGCGTAGCCAGATTTTCCGCTTAGTGATGGTCAACTATCGAAGAGTTTGTGAAAGTTTATCATTTGTGAAGGACTACCTCAACAATAATTGTTAATATTGCTAATGTTTTTTTGGTACAATTTTACATATTAGAAAATATCAAATAAAAAAGTAACTTTTATATTATATTAGAAAATTGTTAAAAAAAAATATTAGGATTTAGAATAATACAAATTTAGAAAATTAAAAATTTCTAAATTCACACTTAAATTTTACCAATCTCACTGACAAAGTATATTTTTCTTATATTGTCAGGTAAGATGAGAATTTGTAGAAGATCAAGGATTGAAGCTCTGACCTCCCACTACCAAGACGTTTATAAAAGCACCACTGCCACTCTACTACTTCTTCAAAAATGAAATAATAACCGTGCGAATTATATTTGAAATTTTAGTGGGGGCTGGCTATGCCCCTGGATACAAGTATACAACAAAGACGATGATATTTACAAAAAACATACTCCCTCCATTCCATAGATGTTGTCCCATAAATTTTCGGCACGGGATTTAAGGAAAGTTATTGATTATGTGTAGAATGGTGGTCCATCAAATTATGGGTAATTCTTAATCACACAATTTTTACTTTTTAGGAAATAGAACAAGATATATGGACAACCCAAAAAAAATGAGACAAAATCTAGGGGAGGAGGGAGTATAATTTAATATAATAATTTTTTACTACTCCCTTCATTCCTATTTTATATGTCCATTTGCTTTTCACATAGATTAAGAAAAAATTTAATGATATGAAAGTTAGCTAAATGTTGGTATTGGAATTTGAGTAAATTAAAGTAAATTATTAAAAAGTTAATGTTATAATTGTGTTTGCTATTATAAAAGTTGGATAAAATAGTATTTTTCTATATTATCATATTAATTATATCTATTAAAGTTAGTGAAAAATTTCATTAGATAAAAAAAATTGCTAATAGACATATAAATTTAGGACAGACGAAAAAGAAAAGTAGATATATGTATTTGAGACGGATGGAGTATATTTTATTAGAATGAGAATGTATTGAAAACAAATGTGATTTGAATGTTCTCGTTTCATGACTCGGACACGTTGATTTTTTTTAAAATATATGTTCGAGATAGTTTGGGGGCCCTTATTGCCACGTGGCCTTGGTGGGGTGTTGATTAATATTAATGTGTGATCGTTAATTTATTAGGTCGTTTATCGATAATTTAGTGGAAGGGATCTTAAATCTTGATTCTTGAGTATTGTTGCTGTGTTTCATTCTCCATTATTGTTGTTATTTGCAAATATTGTATGGTGTGTGTTAAATTATTATCGTGAACAAATTATTAAACACTGATCGATTTTGCTATATGATTAATTTTGAAATATCAGACCTTACGATAACAAATATATATAGTACTATTAATTATAAATTCCTGATCACATAAAATTGGAATTTCTCAATTAATTAAACAAGTAAAATTAATGAAAAAAATAAATACGAGAGTATCTATTAATGTATTACGCCCTTTTGGCGAGAAGAGGCATATGGCGGTTGGGCTCGTTTCCACCGTAGATATGATTAGTAGAACAGCCACCGCCCTATCCCCATCGCCACCGCCACCGCCACCGCCTTCCGCGGCATTCAACCCACCGCCGCCAGTAATACGGTGTCGCATAGTATCCAACATGAGCGTCGCTAAAGCCACCAGCGTAGCAATAAACCCAGTGACCGGCTAATCACCAAGGTCGGTCCTGACTTTTAAGTGCCATGTGCGAAAGTAAAAATAATATCAACAGAATATTGTTAATTTGTTTATATTTAATTAAAAATTCAGTCCCAAATCCCAACACTAGTGGAGGGTTAATTTTTTAAAATTTGAAAAAAAAATCTCAAGATTTTGATTACAATATACTAGGAAATTTCTCATTGATTTAAAAATAACCAAAATTTTAAAGAACTAGAAATTTAATATCTTGAGAGTTGAGTCTGAAGAAAATTGTGTCGCTAGGATGAGTTATTTTTCCTCTGTTCTCTAATTAATTTCGTTCTGCAAGCCCTTCTCTCTTGTATCGTCTTTATAAAATTGGTAACAATTTTTTATTATTGTATTCCTTTGGTTATTATTTATTTCTATCCTTATATTTTTATTATTTTATTAATAACTTATAAATGAGTTGTGATTTGTGAAGGTGGGTATTCTTACGGGTTGGACTTTTAAAAATAAAAGTAAATAAATGAGGTTAATAAATAACGAGAAGAATAGGACTAGCTAGCTGAGTAATAAAAAAAATTAACCCTTTATTGAATAATGTATAAGTGATTGGGCCTTAGCCTTGGTGCCTCAAAAAATTTTGGGCCCTGTGCGGTTGGGCAGCCCGCACTGGCCCCAGGTCGGCCCTGCTAATCACCCCACTGACCACCGCCGATGCATGGCCCCTTGAAAGTCGAAATAGTCCGGCGAAACGTGTATGACTCCGGTCAACAGAACCACGGCAGCCGCAAACCCTTTCACATTGAATAAGAGGTTCCCGGAACAACCTCTTTACCACTATAAAGTGTTTTGCCCCGGCGAGAGTTTACGATCATCCGTGGGGTGATTTTTCATTCACTGAGTTTATCTCTAGGGTGGCGGCCATAGCCCATAGGGATGCTGATGGTTGACAGCTATGCCATGGTAATACGAGAGGCGTAGAAGGATGAAGACGGCGGTAGGCGGCGGCGGCGATGAGGGTAGAGCGGTGCTCGTTCACTCTCATGCATTCTGCACATACTATGTTGCACCGACACTCTGAAAAATGTCGTCATACTGTGTCGGACACGTGTCGGACACGGACACGCTCGGACACGCGCCCGACACGTGTCGGACACGGGAAAAAAGAGTCCATAATAAAAAAATAAAAAAAAATTGGACACTTCCCGGACACGGCAATTTATGTGTCCGACACGCACGGGACACTTTTTTTTTATTTGGACACGTTTGTTTGACCACTTCTTCACAACGATTCTCAAATCATCGAAACCTTCAATCTTTCACTTTAAATAAACTAAATTAAAATTTTCAATCAATGGAGTAAACTCTGGTTTGCTACAACCCTAATATTTTTTATATAGATTATTATGACTTGACTTTAAGACTAATGTTTATTGTTGTTATCTAATTATCTTAGTATTTTACATTTTAATCTTTCACTTTAAACAGACTAAATTAAAATTTTCAATCAATGGAGTAAACTCTGGTTTGCTACAACCCTAATATTTTTTATTTAGATTATTATGACTTATGAGTTATGACTTTAAGACTAATGTTTATTGTTGTTATCGACTTATCTTAGTATTTCACATTTTTATGCTATGATTATAACTTATGAGTTATGACTTATGTGCTTTGAGTTGATCATTTGATAATATTAATAATTTAATATTATTTATATCAACGTCCGTGTCGTGTCCTAAATTTTTCAAAAAATGTCGTATCCCGCGTCCCGTGTCCGTGTCGTACCGTGTCCCGTGTCCGTGTCCGTGCAACCTAGTGCACATAAGAAAGCGTTTTCGTTTTGAAACTAAAAGATCACTACTACAAAAAGCAAATAGACAACGGTTTTTAATCGTTGTTTATGAAAAAATGTACCGTTGTTGTAGGTCTCGTTGTCGTAGAGTCTCGCTAATAGACAACGGTTTTTAACCGTTGTCTTTAATTTTTTCGACAACGTATTTTAACCGTCGTCTTTTAGTTTTTTCTCTGTTGTCGTCCATACGTACGACAATGGTTAGGAACCGTTGTCAATTATGTTTCGAAAACGTTGTCGTCTAGAGTTTCGACAACGGTTTATAACCGTTGTTGTAAATAATTTTAAGCGTTGTTTTAAATGTCTTTGACAACGGTTTAAGATTTTCTACCGTTGTTGAAAGTTATGTTGTCGTATAAATAGACGATAAGACAAAGGTTTTTATTTGTTGTCGTTTGTATCAAGGACAACGTTTACATTAATTCATCAATAAAACTAATAAAAACCTAGTTGGTCCAGAGACAAATATCAGGTGTAAAGAGGGGGGGGGTGAATACACCTGAGTACCGTTTCTTTTTCACGGTGAAGTTCAGCTGAAGCTGTTGGTTGCAACTGATGAACAGTGCCAAATAAACCTTCGATCACGGGACAGAGTGAGTCAGCTACTGAGCTCTCCTACAGGTTTTTGTCAGTACTTTAAAACTCAGTTGGAGACTTAAGTGTGCGGATAAGTGTGGGGCCCGGAGTTTGTCTCTTTTTGAAAACGTGTTTTCGCATATTAAATTCTTTTGGTTGTGCGATTTTAGAAATAAGTTTTATGCAAACTTATGATTTTCAAAGGTTTGTATGCAATAAAACAGTAAAGAACACAAGCAGTTTAACGTGGTTCGGATACGCAAGATCCTACATCCACGGTCCTGAACAGAGCAGGAAAACTTGTTGAATAGTCTGAGCAAGTCTCAACAAGGAAACTGTGCACATGACAGATCCTTCTAAGTTATAGTCCTTAACGACTTTACAATTCAAACCTAAGTTCGAAAGGGAGCGAAAATAGTTCTCCAACTAATGAAGGAGTTCTTACAATAAGAACAGTTCACTAAAAATGAACTCCTTCGAATCTAAGCTATAAATCTGACAATGAGCTTAGGTAGAGAAGAAAGGGATCTAAAGACTCTAGAGAGAAGAACCACAATAATATTCTAGTAAATGCAGATTCTTCGCTGGATGTTCTGATTGAGTTGCTAGAGTGTTTGAGAGCTTGAGCAATTTCCCTTTTTTAATTTCGTGCTTCGCGCTAGTGGAGCTTCGAAATCTTCTCTATTTATAGCTGTGAGCTATGGCATATGTTCGTTGGAGACGACGATGCCACGTGTCACAAGCTTCCAAAGAAAACGGCCATTAATTCGAACTTGTTGCAGCAGGGCAGTTAATTACTGTACATGAGAGCAGCTTTACTGTTTGGAGCAGGTAAGGCGTTGTCGGCTTCTCATTGCTCGAGATTTGTGGTTGGTGAGAATGTCAGAGTTGACCGTTCAAACAACCTCGTATGATCTTCTGCTGAACTTTCGAAAAGACTTAAGTAGCTGGGTCGCTTTCTGTCGGATACAATAGACTGCAAAGTCTCTGTCTTCTTCGACTGAGTCGGCTGACAAGGAATGTAACTTCTGAGTAAGTCAACTGGCGACTGCGAAGGTACTGGGCTTGCATGAGTTCTTCTGCTGATGATTTATCAGCTGCTGGATTGGCTTCTACTGAGGTCTACTCAGCTGATGACTGAAGAACGCAAGCGATTACACTGATGACGTGGGGTTCTGAAAAGTATCTTCGACAGAAGATCAGTTCAACAATTACCCCGTACAGGACTTAGATAAGAATATAAAAACGATTACAACAAGTATAACCTATAAATCAGCTAAATCTAACGACACACTGAACTATTGATATCAGCTCGGTTTTGGGATCTTCAATTCCATAGTACTACTATGATTTCCCCCAATTTTCTTTTAACCATGAACAACTGAGTATCATCTACTGACTCATATCCAACAATTTCCCCCTAATTGATGATGCCAAAACCTCTACTTCTAAACTCTAAACATCTTATAAGAAATGCTAACCTACTGACAGCAATTTTTCCCTTAATCTATCTGAGGAAAACAAACTGATATGATGACTTCAAAACATCAGCAGGTGAGAGATAGGCAAAATCAGAGAAACTGATTGTGAGTGTGTGTCAGATCACTTAGTGATCAGTTGTGAAAACACAAAGCAAAATGCTGTAAGACAATGAGTAATTGTCTATCAAGCAATAGGAACGATAGCATATATGATCAAGAAATTACAGGTTCCTATCACTATTACAAAAGAGTAGAGAAGAGGAAACACTGCTGACGCCTGAAGCCTTGAGTGCGCTTCTCGAAATCAGCAGATCTGTCGACAGGGGGTTGCAGACCATAGTATAGGTAGATTCTCTTCCTCAGTGTCTGGACATCCTCATCGTCTTCAGCTAAGTCGACACTCAGGTCGAAGCGATAAGCTGCAGTTCTGACCTCATCCTCTATTTCCTTTGTACACAGAACTCCGCGCGTAGTTCTAGGAGGTGGGATGCGCCTGAAAGCCGGAGCTCTGAAAGGAATGTTCTCTCTCTTCATAATCTCCAGAAGTTGTTCCCTCAGCTCAGAGTTATAATTGAACAAAAACTCGTCAAAGGCTTGTTCGATAGTTTGCTCACTTGGATAGAATTTCCATACGTAGTAGCCTTTGATAAATTCCTCTTTGAGCTCTTCCCATTGATCATTAACCAGAGCAGGAACCCATTTATCAACATGAAGCACAGGGTCCTTTTTGACATAAGGCGCTCTTTTCCTTGATCCTCGTGGGATTTGTCTTCTGGGATCAGCTGCTGACTTTTGAGATAGGCTCATCATCTTAGCCATATCAGTCATTCTCTTCTTCTCTCGAAGAGCCGCTGCCCTACAATCTCCTTTCCTCAGGTTAAGGCATCGCAGCGTGGCTTCCCACGTGGCTCTATCTTCAGCTTCTTGCTCAGGTGTAAGATGAGTCTGATAGTGACTACGAGCGTAGCTTGACCCGTAGTAGAAAGAGTTTTTGCGAACTCCTCCTGAGCCTTTTTCTTTTCTTCGTCCACAGACTCTTGCTTCTTCTTTCCTCTGCCCTTAACAACTTTGCCCTTAGGCTTTTTAGCAAGTTGAGCTTCTTCCAGTTGTCGCTCATGGTCCAGCTTGTCTTGTAGTTGTTGGGCTACGCGGAGGTCGAAGGCCTCTTGTTCCGCTTTAGATTTGAATTTTCGGATCGGGGAGGAAGGAGGAGTAGTAGCGAGCGATCTCCTTCCCCGGCCTCTGCGGAGGAGCCTGTTCTTCTTCAGACTCTTGCTCAATGAAGTGAGCAACATCTTCTATGTGGGCGGCAGAAGATGAGATGGGGGTAGGTTCTAGAGGAAATTCAAGTAGCAGAACCCCTGAAGTATCTTGAGCATTAGCAGTTGAGGGTTGTTCTGCCTGAATACCTTCCCCCTAAGTCTGAGCATTAGAGGATCCTTCCTCCTGACCACCCTCTACTATTTGGACATCAGCCATATCCGTATCAGGTTCATCCTTCATAATACCTTCCCCCTTTTTGGCATCATCTGCCTTAGAGAGTTGGGTGCGGATGGCTTGAATGTCTCTTTCCACAGTGTGGACTGAATCCTTAATCTGAGTTGTTGTGCATTCGAAGTCCTTGACGAGATCACAATATAATTCCCAGTCTTTCTTGATCAGCTCTTGATGTTTTAAGCTGTGCAGCTGACTCCAGACGGAGTTTCAGTAGAGCCTGATCCTGCGATTCTGTCATTTCTTTCTGAATAAGTTTCAGAGCCTCTGCATGTTGGGTAATAGATTTCTGAAGGCTAGAGGTGGCAATCTTATTCCTTTCATCGATTTCGAGCTTAACAGTTGCAAGAGCTTGAGTCAGCTGCTCTGAAAATATCTTCTGCTGATTCTAGAGCAACTGCTGACTCTGAGCTTCTAGATCGATTTTCTGAGCTGCTAAGGCTGCCTCAATAATCTCCTGAAAGTTGGGTTGAGGAGTAGGTACTGGAGTCTTTGAGATGCCAGCAGGCTATTCGGTCTAAGCTCGTGTCTGAGCCTTAGTATACTTTGTCCACTTCAGATGGACGTCCTTAGCCAAAAGTCTGTTTTTCTCTCCTTGGCGTCGAATGGCTTTATTTACAGACTTTGAGGACACGGAACCGATAGGTTGTATCCGGTACGAGCCGGTTCCGAGCCTCTCGCTCGAGAAAATGTGAGGAGCTGCTCCCTACCGTACTTCGGAGCACCTTGAGCATCACCCGATGTATCGGGAAGTGGTGATTTGCTCTTCTCACGGGGAGTTGAACCCTCGGCGAGCCTCCCAACTCGTATCCTTGGGTGTCTGATCCTTCCTCTGATTGTTATCATCATCATCTTTCTTATCATCAGCAGGAGGAGATGGGGGTGGAGGAGTGTTACCAGGGACTGACTCTCGCAAGCTTAGAAGGTAAAGCATTGAGGCTCTGAGATCTTCAAGAGTAGCTAAGTCAGCTGGTTCTCCGTACCCTATTACTTCTTGTAGCTTCTGCTCCTCATCGAGCAAGTAGATGACTGAGTGGGTTTTGATTATGTCTTCTAGAATATCCCAACTCAGAAATCTAAGAAGCATTTGAACCCTAGCCCTGATGGCTATGTCGACTAAGTCTGAGTGCCCAGCGATCTCAGGAATATGATCGTGTACGTCATCTGCGGCACGAAGACGAGTGGTGAGAATAGCTGTCCACTCAGTCGCAGTCTCCTCAGTCGGTTCCCTGACGTCCGACTATGTCTCCTCAGAGCTAATTACCTGGACTTTATCTTTGAGGGTCGCACCCTCAATGCCAATATCAGAATCTAAAATCTGCTCTTCTTGAGTAGGAGGAGGAGTGGGTTCAATAACAGAGAGGGGCTGAGCAGCTGAGACCTCAGTTGGTCTGGTCTTAGTCAGCCGCCTCTTCTTAGGCACTTCGGTATGCGGGGGCGAGCCGATGCTTGCTCTCTTCGGCTCGAGGTGGCCCCTTAGCGATAGACTTCTCGCCGCCGCTTTAGTTTTGAACTTAATCAGTTTTACATCGAAGAACTTAGAATCAGCAAACGACGAGTACCTCTGAACAGAGTTTTCTATGAGGACTGACATCTTAGTCCCATAGAGTAACTTCCCTACACTGGCTAACTTCCTCTCTCCAGTGGGTAGGGTAGTGAACTTCTGGGCTTGGGCCTTCATCTCCGAGACATAATAGTCGGCCCAGTTCACTTCAACTCCATCATCTATCGCCATCATCAGCTGAATCCTTGGCTTGGATAATTGATCATATGATCCAGCTGAGCTCGTTAGGATATGAGAGACTATGTAGGCTAGTCCTCTGTATTGGGGGGCCGAAGGTTCTTCTCGCGGAGCGACTTGAATGATATGTCAGAGCGTCCGCAGAACTTATGAACATATGCGTTTATCTCCTTCTCCTTGTATCCGATAGGAGAAATACCAGAGTCTGGAAGATCAAACGTCAGCATCAGCGCGTCTCTGACGTTGAAGATTCTCTGAGTAGTATCCCAACAGTTCTAATCTACTTCCTTCATATAGACGAAGGAAGATTCCTCGCCTCCAGACGCGAGTGACCTCCGGTTGTAATAAACTTCTACCACTTGCCTAGGTAGATAAGATCTCGGGTGCTTCGTCACCAGCTCCTGAAGACCAGAACGCTCCAGAGCATCAAACACGGGTTCCAAGAAAGAGATATCAACTTGTCGGAAGGCCATAGTTGGTTCAAACTGAACCCTGGATGCCATTATCTCCTCTATATTCTCCGGAACTTGAGATGTCGCCATTGAAATCTGCAAAATAACTTGTTAGCACTTGAAAATAGAGTAAGTTAGTAAGTATTCGGCAGGTTTCAATACATTACCGAGTACTAAAGAGCTTTGAGAGATGCAAAAGCGAGACAGTTAAGATGATTTTTGAGAAAGAAACTGAACGCTTGAAAATAACTCAAAGTTGAAAATGGCGAAAAGTGAGGAGGAAGATAGAAGATGAAAGATTTATATATCTGACTGATTATAAGTTTAGATTCAACGATCCTATTTTAATCTTTCAAATCTATAGACGGCTGAGATTAAATGTTATAAAAGTAATGATTACAAAAGCCGCCTCAAACATAGACTTACGTAATAAAGGTAAGTGAGAAGACATGCATTAAATGCGCGACAGACAGCATTAATTACTCAGTTTATGCGAATGAGAAGGTTTCCTACTGACCTTTCCTTAAACTTATTAATGGCGAGAAATAAAATCACATTAACTACTGACTGCGTGCGACTGATATAATAAATGCAGACATACTTCTGAAAAGAAATTAAGTATATGATACTACGCAAACCTCTTCAGCTGAACTTTCGATCAGCTGGTTACCGTTATATCGCAGGAGGATGATTGATGTACTGATAAGCACGTTCCTCCTTGCTGTGTACAGTGTGATTCTTCCCACTGAATCATTGTACGGAGTCTACTGACTTGTCGTACTGGTTCCATGTACTGATACCAAATATTTCCAATTGTCTCCACGGACTGCTATCAGTAGTTGTCTTCTACTGATGCATTTCAGTAGTACTGTTCTGAGATTGCAATATTTCAGTAAGAAGGTTAGGATCCACTGAGTTTCCAGGTTCAGGGGCATTTAGCTCAGGAACATTAATCGTTCCCCCTGAGTTTATATTCTCAGTAGAGGTCTCAGTTACCAATGGGGCTTCCTCATCGACCGATGTTACCTGTTGTTGATTCTGTTCGGGAGAATCAACTAGGTCAGCTACGTCGACTGTTGGTTGAGTCTGAGTTTGTTCATTATCTGACTCATCATCCCAACAATGCTGGATCTTTTCGGCTTTATCGGAAGTCCGAGATCCCGTAGCTTCTTGCCGGACATCATCGCATTTAACCGTGTATCTTCCCCCGTTCTCGGTAACAAATTCATCAAAAACAACATGAGGGCTTTCCTCCACACAAAGAGTCCGATAGTTAAAGACTACGAAGGCTTTACCGACTCGAGAGTATCCTAAGAAAACTCCTTGATCGATTTGCTATCAAAGACCCTCAACCGATCTTTCCCATTATTGTGGATAAAGCAAGGACAGCCAAAAATATGAAAATGAGAAATAGAAGGAATTCTCCCTTTCCATAGTTCATATGGTGTCTTCATGTGTTGCTGAGTGAGTAGTGAGCGATTCTGAGTGTCGCAGGCGGTGTCAGTAGCATCAGCCCAGAACTTCGAGGGTAGTCCAGACTCTGCGAGGAGCGTTCTTGCTGCTTCTTTGAGTGTTCTGTTCTTTCGTTCAGTAAGTCCATTCTGCTGAGGGGTGCGAGCAGCTGATGTCTCGTGTTTAATTCCCTCTTTATCGCAGTATATCTTAACTACTGAGTTTAGAAACTCTGTTCCTCTGTCCGAGCGAATTCTTTGAATCTTGATGTCCTTTTCCACACTGAGCTTCTTCAGTAGATTGCGCAACTCAGTTTGAACATCAGATTTATTGGCGATGAAGCTGATCCAAGTATATCTCGAGTAGTCGTCAATAACGATGAGGGCATACTTCTTGCCTCTTATAGTCACTGGAGAGACTGGCTCGAATAGGTTCATGTGCAGCAGCTGAAGGATTCCATCAGTGGAAGGTGACGGAATAGGTGGATTGCTACTCTTTGTTTGCTTTCCCTTCAGACATGCTTCACAATTTCTGTCTTTAACGAACGATTCGTTGGGCAGTCCTCTGACTTTGGAGTTCTTGGCTAGCTTGTTCATGGTCTTGAAGTTCAGGTGGCTGAGTCGCTTGTGCCATAACCATCCTGACTTGTCACCAGATTTTATCTGTGCTAGTAAGCAAGCCTCAGGTTCTGCGGTTTTCCAGTCTGCAACATAGATGTTTTTCCTCCGCGATCCTGATAACACTCCTTTCCCTGTAGATTTATCAACAATATCACAGAAACCAGCGTCAAAGATAACTCTGTTAAGATTATCACAGAATTGACTGACAGAAAGGAGATTATATTGAAGTCCTTCAACATATGTTACTCTTGGAACTGAAGCAGTCCCAATGTTCAGCGTTCCGTATCCCCTTGTGTAGCCTTTAGAATTGTCTCCAAACTCAATTCTGGGACCATCTTCTTGTACATAGTTGGTTAGCAGGCTCTTCTGATATGTCATGTGTCTTGAGCAGCCGATGTCCACTATCCATGGGTCCTTATGCACTCCGCAAAACGGAAGCATTTTTAGGTACCCTTTGGTTCGGTTGGGTCCTTCCTGGTTAGTGGGTGATTTTCGAACCCAAATCTGTCTCGGGACCTTAGAAGTCTGAGACTTCTTCTTCTGAACCTTGTCAGCTTTCTTCTCCACAGGACTTGGAGATACTGACTTTCTGCTGATGATTTTGGGTTCAGGCGCTTTCTTCTTCTGAGTCTTAGCGCTTCTCCTGACCCTGGGCTCATAGTAGTACGAACCGTACTGAGCCGGATGCTCAAACAGTGGCTCCTTGTACTGTTCTGCCCATCTGACCTTCTTGGTTCCCCCTGAGTTCGATCTCGATGTCCTGGGCTGGAACCTTTGGTCAGTTGTTTGTTGCTGCTCGGCTGAGGTGCGATTACTTTCTGTTTGTTCTTCGCCTGAGGTGTGGTGTCAGCAGCTTGCACCTTTCCTCTGACGAACCTATCAACCAGTGTTGCTGAGCTTTTGGAGGTAGAAGCTTCGTGGGTATAGCCAAGGCCTTCTTTCACAGCAGTTGGCCGTTGTGCTCTGAGCATGCTTTCGAGTTTCTCCTTAGCTCCCAGGTATTGTTCAGTCATCAGCCTTCTCCAGACCTCATCACTTCTCCTGAGAGAATCATAGTCCTTATGTACGTCTGAGAGTTTCTGACTGAGTTGGGCTATTTCAGTCTCTTTCTCCAAATTGTCCTTGGTCAGGACTGAGATCTGAGTCTCTTGAAGCTGAGACTTAGTCATAAGAGATTCGATCTCTTCCTTGAGTCTCGCAACTAGATCCACTGACTCAGTAGAGACCTGACAATCAGTAGAAAGTCTCTGACTCTCAGCCTTTACCTGTTCTAGTTCCTAGATGGTTCTGCTGAACTCTCTGCTCAGCTGAATTTGTTCCTCTAGCAGGTCGTCATATGCTTGTACTATGTCCAAAGGGTCATCCGAGACCGAGCAAGTGTCGTGTGTGTTGTGTGAAGAGGAGGTTATATTAAGTTTAGAATTTACCTCAGTCTCTTCTCCGGCCATCGACACTTTGTTCAACGATTCCTCGGGAACCTTCTCTCCGACTTCAACGGCCTACGAATGCGGCTTCATCCTCGAAGAGTACATGAATGTATCCTCTTCAATTGAGTTGTCGGATATCTCTCCCGGCTATGTAGCCCGCCTCTTTTGGGCGAATTTATCTCTTCGGCTCGTCGTTACGCTCTTTGAGCGGCCTAAGAGTTTGGGACGGTCGTACTAATAGTGTCCCTCCTTCTTGCGGTTGTAACACGTGGATGTTCTGCTTTGCTTTTCCCAGTGAAGCTTTTGGTGGACTAGCAACATCTCTCGTGTTCCCGCATTCGATAGAAGTGTTAGATTCTTTCCTTTTTGAATATTCTTTCTTACCGGGGGGAGAATCTCCGTGATATTTCTTCGACTTTCGACTCTCTCCTTTTCTCTTTGGTATTTGAGAGCCATCGGTGCGGGCCGGGTCAATACCGGACATTTCGGATGTCTTTGTATGCGGCAGCTCTTGCGCTTTTGCCGGGAAGAAATCTTTTTGCCTCCGGTTTTGCCGATCGTTGTCTTGAAGGCATGATCGATTTGAGTGTCACCGGAGCACTGGAACACTTCGAGGTAGACTATGCTCAAATTCCTCCGTCTTTAATTCCGAAAATATAACATCGGGAGTTAGAGCATTAAGATCAGAGCGACGTAAATAAGTAGCAAAAGGAAGTCACTTCTGTCGGGGTAGCGCTCTTATGATCTTTGTGTTCATCTCTTTGTTTGAGAACACCTTTCCCAGCCCGTTTATCACATTGACTTGATTCGTAAATCTGACGCTCAGCTCGTCAATGGTTTCACCGGGCTCCATCGCAAAGGCTTCGAACTTTTGAAGCTCTAATTCGAGTTTGTTTTCTTTAATCCGAGGAGTTCCTTGGCTCGAGATGCGCCGTGGCGTCCCAAAGTTCTTTCGCCGTTTTGCAGTCATGCACCCTCCCGAGGTGTGAGTCACTGAGCGTTGTCAGTATAGCATTTCGTGCGACTCGGTCGAGGTTATGCAGCTTTTTCTCTTCAGGCGTGAAGGCAGATTTGTCCTTGGGAACCTTCGGACCGATACGAGCACCTTCACCTTCCACTTCGAATAACCGAACGCCGTCTATCATTGGAATGATGGGTCCGGTCTCCGATGCGTCGGTCGTGCTTGTCGTGCGGCGACGTAAGGTGTGCCTCCATTCTTACACGCCATACCGTGAAGTTCTCTATTGAGAACATCGGCACCATCCTGATACCTGACATGTCAGACATTATGTGTATGAGTATAAGGATGAATGAAGAGATGCTTGTGCAGAGAAAACGTTTTCAAGGATCAGTTCGAGAAGACCAATATTTCAGAACAGGTGGTCAGTTGAACACCGTGTGCTCTGATACCAATTGTTGGTCCGGAGACAAATATCAGGTGTAGAGGGGGGGGTGAATACACCTGAGTACCGTTTCTTTTTCTCGGTGAAGGTCAGCTGAAGCTGTTGGTTGCAACTGATGAACAGTGTCAAATAAACCTTAGATCACGGGACAGAGTGAGTCAGCTACTGAGCTCTCATACTGACTTTTGTCAGTACTTCGAAACTCAGTTGGAGACTTAAGTGTGCGGATAAGTGTGGGGCCCGGAGTTTGTCTCTTTTTGAAAACGTGTTTTCACAGATTAAATTCTTTTGGCTATGCGATTTTAAAAATACATTTTATGCAAACTTATGATTTTCAAAGGTTTGTATGCAATAAAACAGTAAAGAACACAAGCAGTTTAACGTGGTTCGAATACGTAAGATCCTACATCCACGGTCCTGAACAGAGCAGGAAAACTTGTTGAATAGTCTAAGCAAGTCTCAGCAAGGAAACTGTGCACAGGACAGATCCTTCTAAGTTATAGTCCTTAGCGACTTTACAATTCAAACCTAAGTTCGAAAGGGAGCGAAAACAATTCTCCAACTAATGAAGGAGTTCTTACAATAAGAACAGTTCACTAAAAATGAACTCCTTCGAATCTAAGCTATAAATCTGACAATGAGCTTAGGTAGAGAAGAAAGGGATCTAAAGACTCTGGAGAGAAGAACCACAATAATATTCTAGTAAATGCGGATTCTTCATTGGATGTTCTGATTGAGTTGCTAGAGTGTTTGAGAGCTTGAGAAATTTCCCTTTTTTAATTTCGTGCTTCGCGCTAGTGGAGCTTCGAAATCTTCTCTATTTATAGCTGTGAGCTATGGCATATGTCCGTTGGAGACGATGATGCCACGTGTCACAAGCTTCCAAAGAAAACGGCCATTAATTCGAACTTGTTGCGGCGGGACGGTTAATTACATCACATGAGAGCGGCTTTACTTGTTTGGAGCGGTAAGGCGTTGTCGGCTTCTCATTGCTCGAGGTTTGTGGTTGGTGAGAATGTCAGAATTGACCGTTCAAACAACCTCGTACGATCTTCTGCTGAACTTTCGAAAAGACTTAAGTAGCTGGGTCGCTTTTACGTCGGATCCGATGGCCGCAAAATCTCTGTCTTCTTCGACCGAGTCGGCCGACAAGGAATGTAACTTCCGAGTAAGTCACCGGCGATCGCGAAGGTACTCGGGCTTGCATGAGTTCTTCTGCTGATGATTTATCAGCTGCTGGATTGGCTTCTACTGAGGTTTACTCAGCTGATGACTGAAGAACGCAAGCGATTACACTGATGACGTGGGATTCTGAAAAGTATCTTCGACAGAAGATCAGTTCAACAATTACCCCGTACAGGACTTAGACAAGAATATAAAAACGATTACAACAAGTCTAACCTATACATCAGCTAAATCTAACGACACACTGAACTACTGATATCAGCTCGGTTTTGGGATCTTCAATTCCATAGTACTACTATGATTTCCCCCAATTTTCTTTTAACCACGAACAGCTGAGTATCATCTACTGACTCATATCCAACAAACCTGTAGACGAAGCAAAATATAATATTTCCAATTGAATTCTTATCGAGAAGCTCCATACAATTAAAATAAAAACTAAAATCTAGAGTGTATTCAAAGTTCAATATGAAATATCACTAGGAAATTCAAAAGAAGAGAACAAATGGCAAATAAACCTACAATGCATCAGTTTGGTGACTGCTCAATGCATCCCTCATTTGATGACTGCTTGAAGGCTCCTCAACAATCTAAGGTATTTGTAATTATCCAAACCCTTATCTGCAACATATTAAAATGTATATATTTTTCATTCAGTGCAACATAAGATAATATAGCTCATGATCTCATCAACTTATATAGTTTACCACCACCAAATTACATAATAACACTAAGAACAACGGTGATTATATCTCAACAATAATTCACTACCAAAGCATTAGAAGGCACATCTCCCTTGAAACTGTGAAGGATAAATATTTGTAATTACTAGATAGATAAGCAACAAATACTTTCAATAACTTAAGATAAAATATTTAAAGAGATATTAAGTGTCTCAGTGTCTAAATAGCCTATAGAGTTTACGAAATTCGAATATATGTTTCCTCAGTTGAGGACTTCGAAAAGACTTTTATCAAAGAAAGGTTAAATCAAATCCTCAATAAGTCCCACTTAATCATCTATGAGCTTTTGATCCGACCATACCCTTAGGAATTAGAAAGAATAATTCACACAAGTACCATATCGCAATATCAAGACATTTAAACAAAGTAGACAAACTTTGAAGCAACATAAACAGCCTGTGGGAACAAAAATCATTATAGCGCCAAAAGTTATATTTAACTCAACTCTTAATTAGTGAAGAAAGGAATGCTAAATGTACTAACCTTGCAATGCAACTGAAACATGTAGAATATAGTTTCATCTTCAACTATAATCCCAGCATGCTTTCTGGTCAGAACCACCCACTGCAGAAAATTAAAGACATTAATAACAGGCTAGAAAATAGGCAGTTTCCATATTTCTGATTTTATTCATTTTTCCTTCTGTCAGTAAAATGTGTGTTTCGGGAAGAAAAAAATCATGTGTCACCTGGGATCCTTTCCTCTAGTTGTCAACAGATATCGCAGGATGCATTTTTGGATTGAAACGACTATCCGTTTTATCAGCAAAACTGCAACCACAATTGATATTTAATGAGGTCAGGCATGTCAATTTTTTTCTAGAAACAAAAAATATAGGTCCGGCATTGTCAACCAATTTTTTTCTAGAAACAAAAAATATTTAATGTGTAAAAAAAATGTCACACTTTAATCAAGTATTTCCAAACTTCAAAGAATCTTGCTATTGATGCAGAGTTGCATAGGTCTTTTATACAATCACATAAAGAAAAAAGAATTCTCCTCCTATGATTTATAAACAGTCAAACTTGTGATACAGAATTAACCAATAATTTTCCCTAATCTGACTGCAAAAGCAGCAAATTAAGAAATTGATTTATGTCAATGTGCTACTCAAGCAAACAAATATTCCAAAAAAGTAACCAAAATAGCATATAAAAACAACAAATTGATACATTAAGATCACTTCAGAAAAATAACAAGAGGAGAGAGATAATTACCTGAAAAAATACATAATAAACAGTGTCGAGAGGAATCCAATTGCGAGCAATAAAAAGAAAAGCGAAGAGTTATAAGAAACGCGAAGAATTGACTCTTCCATCTGTGATGAAATTTCCCCGAATTGGACCTGCGCTTCATCCGCTCTAACTGAGCTCCTACTTTAGGGCTCAGCATTTCAAATTCCGAAATTTCTCAATATTCGGCAGCATTCACTACACAAAAAGCAATGTTTAAAATTAGTTGGAAGCTTACGAGATCCCCACTCACACCAAAGCTTGTTGTTACACGATTCAGAGGATTGAGAAAGGCAAACTCTAAGATGGCGGTGAAGAAATGAGCCGCGAGAAATTATATGTATGGTAAATATATATATATAGAGAGAGAGAGAGACGTGGTGTTTACCGGACGTCGGCCTGGCAGCGGCGGTTCGGTGGCGGCAGGGCTTCTCGCTGACGGAGAGGGTGAAGAACGTAACTGTGAAGTTGGGCGTCGATGGTTATTTTTTTTTTACTATGGTGTTTTTTAAATTATATTATTTTTTATTATATTATATATATACTCCCTCCGTCCCATTATTTATGTCCCATTGGGACTGGGCACGGTAATTAAGATAGTGGAGGTAAAGGTGTAAAGTTGTGATGTAAAAGTATAAAGGGGTGAGATCCACTTGTTTAGATTGATTGTGATCCACTCATTTATTTCCTTATTTGGTATGAGACATAAATAATGTGACAACCAAAAAAGGCAAGTGGGACATTAATAATGGGACGGAGTGAGTATAATATTATTGTATTATATATAAATAAACATAAATGTAAATATAAAGTATTATATAAGTATATAAATAAGTATTGTGTTACTAAAAAATATATAAGTGTAGTATTTTTAATTTTTATTTTATAAAGTATTTTTAAATTATATGCTAAAATGTATATTTATAGATTTTTTATAAAAAAGAATTTTATTTAATTTTTATTATGATTTTTAAAAATATAGAATTTATAATTAATTAATATATATATATATATACATATCTTGGTAAAGACAACGTACAAACAACAACGGTTATGAACATCGTTCTCTATTGTGCATACGACAACATATAAACGACAACGGTTATCAGAACAGTTGTCTATGAGCGCTTATTTATACATACGGCAACGGGTCAACGACAACGGCTGTTAAAAACCGTTGTCAATGAGCGCATCCATATATTACAGCAACGCTTAAATGACAACGGTAGACACTATCGTTGTCTATGAGCGCCTTTTTAACATAAGACAACGGGTCAATGACAACGGAAATAAAAAATCGTTGTCTATGAGCGTACTTTTGATATAAAAGACAACGATTTTTCAAGCTACGACAACGGTTTTATTCAAAAAAAGTTGTCTTTCAAGTGTTGTCGAGTGGATATTTGGGTATATGATTTGTTTGTTTTACTTGCGTTACATCTGAACTGTATTTATACCAAATTATGAGGGACGCACAAAAATTTATATTCAAGCACCAGCTATTTTGATCTCAATTATCATTATTAATATTTTTAGTTCCTTGTTCATCCAGCACTTTTCAAATAGATTGAATAACAAAATAAAATCAGAGTTTCAAATCAAAAGGTTCAGCTGTTGCCTATAACTTTTCCCTTGAAAATATATATTGAAAAATCTAAATATGCATTTCCACACTCAATGTACATATAATTTACACATACTTAAAGATTAACGAAAGAAAGCAAATATATCTTATAATGTAGAACTAAAACATTCTGATGAGTCAACACTCAAAATTGAGCTTCATTGATTTAATCGATGAAGATCTAGGGCCATACTAAATCGACGCAGATGCGAGGAAGTTCTTCTTGAAATTGATCCTGGGCATAGGTTTTGCATCTAGCCGGCAAATTTCTTTCAGTCTTGGCGGCTGGACGCGGCGGAGACCTGGCGGCGGCTGCGGTGATTAGCGGAGAGGGATCTGAGATTAAGTTGTCAAGATTTTCAGGGCGAAGCAGCTCAGATACGAGAAGCACGAGAGAAGCCATTAAATTGTTTTGAGTAATTGGTAAGAAGAGATTGGGATTTAAATTAATTATGAGTTGTTAACTGCAGACAGAAAAGTTAGGTGGTGCAACGAATTTATAAGCAGGCAAAAGTGGTTGCAATTAAATAAACATATAAAGTAACGATTAACGAGGCTGATTGCTAGTGCGGAAGTTCCAAAGCACACAAGAATTTGAAAACATGGGGCGTCCAAAAGAAATCAATCGGTGATTCCTGCTGCTTTGCTCATGGTTTTCTACTTTAATGGTCTGTTCTGTTTTTAATCACTAATTCAAAAAATGAATTGAAGAGGTTCAAAATTAATAATTATATAGTACAGTTTTAAATAAGTACATTAAAAAATTAAGATTCGGCACCCGATTCAGGAGCCGCCACGCTTGATGTAAACATATAAACGATGCAAACCACACCGATAGAGTTAATAGTATTCATATATAATCCTATTTGGTATTCTAGGATGAGCCATTTGGTATTCTACCCAAGACGTTAAAGTCAAACACAAATATACTCATCTCTTATATATAACTACACTACATACTCAAGTTTACTAAAATATTCATACTTTTCAATAAATACAATCTCTTTTCAATGATTGGCAACTGTTTTTATAATTTTCTTTGAAATAAATGATTGATTTTGTTTAAAAAAAATATCATGGGTCCGATCACGTCCGACCGATCGGCCACATCGTGATCGGACAAGCATGATCGGCCGTGGCCGATCGATCGGACACATGAGCATGATCGGACATATCCGATCGATCGGCCAGAGCGTGATCGGCCGCGGCCGATTGATCGGACACATGCATGATCGGCCGGTGTGGCGGATGTTCGATCGGTCGGACACATCCGTAAGGTCCGATCGATCGGACACTTTATTAAAATGTGTCGTGACTATTACCTTTTTCGATGCCCTATCGCGTCCGACCGATATGTCAACACTGTGTTATAGTGTACCTTCACGTTTCACAGTATGCCCTATCATGTGTCCGACCGATAGGGCACTCGTGAATAAATTCATCAGTGTGCCCTATCACCTTTTGACAGTGTGCCTTATGACATGTTCGATCAATATTACACACTTTCACGTGAATAAATTATACAGTTTGACCGATAGGGCACAGTTTATCAATAAATTCATTACAATTCGTCTCATCACTTCACTTATTTCTCACAACTTCTCTTCTCAATTGCTACCATTCTCCTTCATTTCCACCACCACCAAAGCAAGAAAAAAATATGGAGAATGATTGGAAACAATTTGTTGTCAATTTTAACGGAGTTTTCGATAGTGAATCGAAATATGTTGGCGGCCAAGAGACAATGGTTTGGATTCCAACAAACAATATTTGTCTTGCAGTACTATGACAATATATTCAATACGCTCTGGATGCATATTCAGTTCCGCCCGACTACCACATCTATTATACTGCAGAGTCTCGTAAAAGTCATAGAACGATCAAGGCCGTTATCGGGAGTGATCTTGATCTACAACGTATTTGTCTTCTAGACGTAGAGCATGCAGTATATTTAGTGCACCCCAATAATACCGGCGTAGTAAATCGTGAAGCTCGAAACTCAACATTCGTTGAGTCTTATCAATTCGGAGGTGATAACCAGTTTGAAGGGCCAAACAGTGGAAGCAACCCAGGTGGGAGTCGAAGCAACCCCGGTGGAAGTGGTCAGGAAGAGGAGACCCATGTCGAAACAGATGAAGATGAAGAAGTTTATCTCGACACTTCATCTCGAGGATGAAGATGAAGGTATTCTCGAAGCATTGATCAATTGTTCGCTTGGTGACTTTCTTTGCATGGATCCGACGAGAGGGCGGCGTCAACCAACTCATGTCAATGCTTCTTCCAATCACTCGTCCAAATACCGATGACGAAATATTATACAAAGAACATGGAAGCGGCAAGTAATTGGATCATTCCAATTATACCTCTCGATACATCCGACCCACCATTCACAACGAGCTTGCCTCTTATATTGGATTGTGATTTGCGGCAATGAAACGTTTTTTTGGAAGAAAGATGAATTATATGCTATGGTCGCACTGTGGCATATGGAACATGGAGTGGATTTCATGTGCCGACGTTCGTGCACAAAAGACTCGAATACATATGCAAGCGTAATGATACATGTCCATATTTTCTTCGTGTTGCCTGTAGGACCACGAAAATTTGGGAGGTGACCGTATACAATCCCGAGCACACCTGCAACCGCGATCTATCTGGCTTAGGATCGCGAAATGTGCGGGCAAAGGCCGTAGCCGCCTATATTGCGCAGAGAATGCACCGCCAGAGCAAGATACTGAAATCTGCCGATATTCAAGCTGATCTTTTGGATAGGTTTGGAATCCAAGCGAGTTATAGTGTGGCGCTGCGAGCACGTAATGCTGCGATATCAATGATTTACGGTGGCCATGCAGAGTCATATAAAAATCTTCCGAAGTATTTGCATTTGCTCCGTATGCAAAATCCAGGATCTTTGACCGATCTAGATGTTGGTCCTGATGGTGATTTCCGACATCTATTTTTTATGCTTGGTGTTTGCCGAAGTCCTTGGTTATTCCAACTTAGAAACGTGATTGCGGTTGACGGGACACACCTGAAGGGGAGGAATAAGGGAATCCTCTACTCGTACTACGTCTGCTCTCCTCGGTGCGCCTAATCAAGATACGCTGTCCATCTTGATCATACTGCGCCGGCTGTAGGGGGTTCAAGGGCACAGGAAAGTGTATCCCAAATGGATTACTGCCGACTGCACTCTGCCAATATGGACACCTCTCCTCAAGCTCCTTCGGTTCTAACACTTCAAACACTACCGAGTCTCTCATCGGAAATACATAATATTTGTGCATTAAATATTAATAAAAAAATTATAATTAATAATAAAAGTATTTTTACCTGGCGCTTAAAAAACTCGGCTATATCACGCTGATCGGCGTCATTAAACGGCCACCGTAAATAACGAGAGAAACCATCGGGATGTAGAAGGGTCGCACAACGAGCTCCAAAACTAGGAATGGCCTCATATGCCCACACCTATATTACAATATAAATATATCGAGTTATTTAAACTAATAAATATTTATAAATTAGTAATAATTAAGTTGTGAACAAATATTATACCTGTAGTGCCCAAACCGGCCCGTATAGATTATACTTTGATCCTATGAGGTCCAGAGAATTTGGTACGTAACTGAGGTAGTGCAACATGGCCTCGTAGGTAAAAGCACCACATGGAAACGCATTACATTGGTTCATATCATCAGCCAATACACATATTCATGTATCAATCTTCTTAGTATCTGCAGGAGCATAGAACAAGAAGAAAAGAGCCAAAATATTCGACAACTTAATCAAGTCATCATCTGAAACGCCACCGGGCTCATATGTTGTAAACCAGCTTAACAAGTTCTTTGCTTCAATCGGTCTCCCACCATTGAACCTAACGTAAACCCCAGACTGAGTAGGTTGATAAGATGCTGCCATATCGAAACTACACTCGCCGAACATGAGCTCAGTAACCAATGCAAACTCCGGATGAGAGAAACGGATGTTCTGACCAACATAATTAAACCAAACCTCCGAAGGTCGTACCGAAATCTCATAGCATAATAGCTGGTGAAGAGCCCGCATAGCATTCTTACCATCTGGCCAACCCACTATGCCCCCGAACTGACCACAAATAAATCGATGGACTAGATTCATACCACCCTGACTAGATAATTTCTCTCTAATCAATGTTCCTAAAGTATGCTTATAATATGTTGTGATCCTCGGGGAAACGTCTCGTAGTGCTAACCGTTTAAAATTGACCTATATATTACAATTAATATTTAATAAAATTATAATTATTACAGTTATAATATTTAATAAATAACATTAATTAAAAAAATCGCGTAAAAAAAAAAAGTGTCGATCGGTCGGACCGATTCAGACCGGCCAGACCGGTCGGCACTGAAGCTCAATGTCCGGCGACAATGGCGCGCCGATTTTCCGGCGATTTATACCTCATTTTCACCAAATCTATGTTATACTCACTAAACCCAATATATATATTTCATCAAAAACCACTTTAAACATGCAATCATACATTAATTTTAACATCTACAAACTAATTTACAAACTAAGATTTCAAGATAAATACTAACCTCTTCCATTGTTTCCGACCGATTTGGATGAAGATATAGTGTTGTATGGGCGTGCCGATGAGCGTCCGACCTTGCTGTGCCGATAGGTAGGATTTTGTGTCCGATTCGTGTGCCGATCGAATGATTTCGGCACTTTCGGCACTGTGAGTAATATATATAATTTTTTTTAAATTTAAAGCCCGATCAATCGGCCAGTGTCGATCGATCGGCACATAATTTTTTTTTTAAATATTTAAAGCCCGATCGATCGGGCGTGCCGATCGATCGGGCACAATTTTTTTTTTTTTTTTTTTTTTTGGAAGCCCGATCGATCGGCCCTTTCTTGATTTGTGCCGATCGACCGACTTGATATGTTAGAATCAGTGTATTTTTCGAATCTGACAAGTTTCAGGTTAAAAAATTGAAAAAGTGAGGGTAATTTAGTAAACTTGGGTATTTCCTACATAGTTTTTAACAAAATGGGTAGTTTTGTACTTTATATAGCGATTTTGGGTAGGATTGTACAATTCCACTTCTAGGATTGTGGAGTATATGATAAATATTTTATACTTTGAGAAATAAATTGTTTTAGTCTAGTAATGTGGCTATTTTTGGTTTTTTTATTCCGTATAGTGGCTTTTTTAATTTTGATTCCGTAACCTAGCAAAATTACTGGTTTTGATCTCACTACTGGATGTGTGTTACAGTCTCTACAGGACATGTTATCCGCAAAATTCGAATGAAATTGATTTTGGTCTTATAATTTGACAATATGATCAATTTTAATTCTCTAATTTTACGATATATTCAGTTTTGGTCATGTAATGTATTATGTATTCGTTTTTAGTCTTACAAATTTAATATCATTTTTTCTGTCACAATAAATTAATAAATAAATATAATTCATGAGTTTTACATTTCTTTATTTTTAATATTCCATTAGACTAACTTGTAATTTTATTTAACATTAAATATAAAAAATTAAAAATTAAAAGAAATGTAAAACTCAAAATTATATTTATTTATTAACCTATTGAGAGGAGGGGAAAAACAAGTGATTATAAGATTATAGGACAATACATGACATATTACATGATCAAAATTGAACATGTTATAAAATTATAAGACCCAAATTGATCATATTGCTGAATTACAGGATCAAAATCGATTATCAATCAAATATGCAAATAGTCCGAAATATGTTCGGCAACGGGACCAAAATTGGTAATTTTGCTATGTTAAGAGACTAAATCGAAAGAAACCACAATACGATACAAAAAAGGAAAAGAGCCTACATTACGGGATAAAAATGATTTTTTTTCTTTCTCTTTATACTTTATTGATATGTAATTGTGTTTGGATTCGAGGATAAAAGAATCATCAAACGGTCTCCAAATTGGAATTCAAGGTTCTGTCCAAAATGATCATAAATTGACAGACAAAACAATGGATTCCCTTTTAATCCAAACTAAAATAGTACTTGTCCAGATTCATTGTGCGGGGATTCCCATTGATCCAATACAGATAAAAGTTGCCGAGGAATTTGGGTTCTGTTAAAACCCTGATGGAATATAAATTATATAAACCCGACTTAAGATATTAGAGAAGACTTCATAATTTGATTTATTCTAATCAAATTAAATAAAAAAAATTCTTAATTCAAATAAATAATGAATATAAGAAAGTGAATATTTAAGTTTAAACATATAATTACAAAAATCAATGAAACTCGACTAATCTCTCAACAATTAGCTCATGAATCCCTTGATTGGAAGTAGGCCCAATATAAACCCCGTACGGAGTGGATTAAATTAAACTATCAACCCATGTGATTTAAATTAAGTCCATATCAGGTTAAGTTCGTGACTAACAGATACCAAAATTTGAAATTGTTTACTAAATTCAATCTGAATATGTTTCCTTGAATAGCAACCACAAATTACTTTCATTAAAATAAAGTACAAATTTGTAGTTGAAAGTTTAAACTTTTAAACTCTAAACTCCCGAGTTTTGGTTGGTTTAGGCAATTATTAAATAAAATCGATCATCGAGTTTGGTAGAAGCGTCGGTGGAGATTTGTGCCAAGGGGAGAAAAGCTCGTGTTTGCTAACAATCTAGAATTAGTGCACATTTATTATGTGCGTGAAATAAGCGATAAGCGATAATGTGGAGGACAACAAATAAAGATGGATGGACAAGATGGATGCTGATTTGCAATCTTGTATATAATCTCAATTATCTATAACTTCGGCATTATTATATCTAATTTTCTATAAATATATGATTGATTTTTCATCAACCCCATGATATTGACATAAAGTGATAGTAAATTACACAAATGAAAACATTTTTTAACCATAAAATATTGATGAAAATCATGTCTTTACACAATAGTAACATATAAGTATTTATTATTGTGGTATGATTTTTGACTTAATTATTAAATGAGAATTTCGTGTACGACGTTTTAATTTGAAAAATCAGAAACATGAAACCGAAACGGAAAACAATTAAATTTGATAGCAATCAGTTTGTAAATGTCACACTTTTTCTTCTTGTTATTTCTTTATGTTTATTTATATATTTTTATAAGATTTCACATCAAGTTAGTATGTGGAATTTTAATGTAGTTAATGCAGCGGGTATCTGTCAGATATTGCAGGCAAGCAGGTAATATTAACGCTAATTTGCCCCCATATTTGTAGTTATCTCTTCTTTTATTAATTTAGATTATCCCGGCCTAGTAAACAATTATTTATGTCCTTTTAGGATTATTACCTTTTAATTATTTACACTTTTCTGAGTTCAACTTGGCTAAAGCATACTATTAAATTAAACTTCCCTAGAAAAAGTTAAAAAGTTTGAAGCTGAGTTATAAACTAATTAAAAATATAGAATAATAGAGAGAGTGGGAATGAGGGTGTATTATTATCAGTACTAAAGACCTCTATTTATAGAGTTAAAGATGGGTTCATAGACTTTTAGGGTTTACATTATCCTCACAATATATGGTAAATACAATATTACAATATATTTACAACACTTCCTCTTGATTGACCATCCCTAAAAGAAACTGTTGCCTCGGTAAATCATTGCCAAAAAAATCCATTTATATAAAAACTAGTCAAAGAAAAAAGAGTACAGATGCTCCCCCTCAATATAGTCATTGTAGATCCTTGAGTCAGCGCATATCGATCTTGTGTACCATCTTCTTGAATGTTGACGTTGGTAATGCCTTCGTAAAAGAATCCGATAGATTGTCACCTTGATGTCGCCACTCTTTTGGAGATCATGTGTTGGATTGACTCTTTTGTGAATCAATCTCAATGACTCATTTACTCGTGTGTTGAATAAAATGTCTCGTTAAAAACATTAACTAAGAAAACCCTTTGGGAAAAAAACTTAGAAAGGAAAAAATAGTACAACCATTTGACCTTCAGGGTCATTTGACGTTTAGGAGTGAGTTTAATCTTCAAGATTATTTGCAATTCGTTACTCCCCCTCAAGATAGCAATCTTCAAGATTATCTTTAAGGTCTACACTAATATGTGCAACACAAGTTTAATTATCTTCATATACAATAGCATGTTTGTCTCAAATATAACAAATTATGGTCAATACCATTTTAAATTTTCCAAATGCACATAAGTAAGGAACTTCATGTCCTAAAACATCTTTGTTATCTTCTACAGGTCTAAATGAGTCTTCATTCACTTCAAGTGATTGAATCAACCATTAGGTAGCTATGTGGATACGGTACAATAAAATCTCTTTAAAGACCTTTTAGGTAGGTCGACTAGCGTCACTCCATCAAGGAGTTGCTCGATTTGCAGGTTGATACAATTATTATTTCAACCTAAGTATTTTGATTCTAACTCCGTCTTTAGGCGTGAGTTGATTTCCTCAAGTACTTTTGTACATAATGATTAACAGATCATCTTCAGGAGGAATTTTGAGTAATGTGTTCTAATTTTGTATTCCGCGGACTACTTATATTTAGCACCAACAAATCTTTCACGCTTCTAGCGCTAATGATAATCAATTGATTTATTTTGTCTATGATGAATTTTAGTTCTTTCATGGTGCATATACAACAAGTATATGAGATTTTAATCACTCTTTTTACACTAAATAACTTGATGAACTTCCGGTTCATAGTGCGTGAATCTAAATAATTAATCTAATGAGATATTTGCGGCATTCTATCATTCATATTTTATATCTCTCCCTAATGCCGATAATGATGTAAGCTGGATTTACAAAATCAACATATCAATCAATAAAATAGTCCACAATTAGTGGCCCTATATATGACATCTTGACGGAATATATACGTAAAATTTTAAGTATTAAACTCTTCAGGAGTTCTAATCAAATTCAAATAACAATATAAACAGTTTTGCTATCAGTTTTCTTTTTGAAAACATATGAGCAAATATCTTCACTTTTGTATTCTTCTCTCAAGAGATACGCGTTGTTCTTACAACGATTTTGCAATTTACTTGAAAATATATTTTTGACTTACGTCATTCAAACAAGTTAAATCCTTCAGAGATTTTCAAGTATATGTCATTATCTAGAAAATCATATAAATAGACATTTACTACATCCATAAGACGCATATCAAGCCTCTATGACATAACTAGATTAATCAAAACTCTAAAATTGTGCGTCAATTATGGGAGAATTTTCATAATTGATTCCCGATCTTTGAGAGAAACTTGTGTTACGAGTATTGCCATATAACTCGCAATTTTTATTTCTCAAACAAAGACACATTTATATCCTTCGGGGATATTTTTCCTGATTTAAACTACATGTCCAAATGATTACCTGCTTTCTAGGGAATATTAATTCACCTTGTACGACTTATTTCCTCTTTGACCAATTATTTCTATATTGACAATCTCTTGTATATCGTCATTGAGGATCCTCTTTTATCATTTCAAGAGTCATATTAAAAGGCGAAAATACCGTCGTGCGTCCACGACGATATTTGATCTCTCTAATAATTTGAGATCTCAGTATTTTCAGACGCTTGTAGTTCGTTAGGAACTTCATTTGATTGATTAATCATTATCGTCATTGTTTGTTTCATATTTAGTGCCCCTTTTCTTAGACACAGTTTATTTTAGAACTAATTGGTCGACCATATTTTTGACGAACTTTTTATTCATTTGTTATCATTTGTACTTGTCCTTCAAGGACATTTATTCTTGCGGGGGTATTTATAGCAAATGTATAACATTGTTACTTCTTTATATATACCAAAATTAAAAGCATCAAGAAGTTGGTTTGCAATCTTTTGCTAGTGAGTCTTTCGACTTCTTGTTCACATTGATTACATGTGTGACTAGTTTTTTCTTGTGTTTTTTGTTGAATGTAGATTTCACATTGATTACTTCAGGGAATCCAAATGTGACATATGTCCCAACTAATGTTGGAAATGTTATTTCATCATAATAACAATCTTAATGTGAGATCATTTTTATACGGACAAGTATCATTTTGAGTATGGATATGAGCAACTATTTAATCTCAATTCCAAAGCCATATAATATAAATCCTCTTTAGGAGGAACTTGAAATTTAATAAACTCGCTAGCTTTGTCAAGACAAATCTTCTTGATGGAATTGAATTCTTTATTATTTGAACTAGTAGCTCTAACAAGTGCTACATTTCTTCTAGAAATCAAGCAAATCATGAAAATCTTTATTAAGAGATTCTTAGGATCTCTATGTTGCGCCCATATAAATTTTCAATTATGTTGCGCATTATAGTTGCTTGTAAATGTCCAAAACTATCATATCAAAGCATAGAGCCCTTTGAACTTTCGGTTCATGATATGGTTTGTCTCACTTGTTTTTATAAATGTGCAATACATTTAAGATGGTAGTGTGAAAACTTTTCTTTTGTTAGCTTCTTGCTAAATACAAGAATATGTATCACTATCTTCTTATATTATTTCAATATGGTATCCATTGTAGCAGATATCCTTAAAACTTAGTAAATGTCTTCTAGACTTACTAGAGTAAAGAACATGCTCAATTGTTAGTTTAGTATCATTTGATAGAATGATACAAGCTCTTCGGGAGCCTTTAATGATGTTCGATGCACTAGATTTTAAAATCTTGCAGTTCAAGATGCATCTACTCATATTGCAGTTCAATTAATATCTTGACGCAATCTTGCTGGGATGATTTGTTTCATTCTATTATTATCTCCCTCATGCCTCTTATTGGCAGATGAACATCGATATCAAGAGTGTATTAATGTCAACAAGACATAAATAATGTTTTTCATTCAAGAATAACATACATTACCGAAAGTATGAGTTGCAATTTAAGAGCATTTTATATTCTTCTAGAATATAAATAATGTTACTTCAGGAGCAAAAGTTAAATAGTATATAAAAATACTATATTTAAGACATTTCCACAAAAATGTGATAGTGAAGTTACTCTCACAATATGGTCATTCTTCATGAATGTAATTATGCTACTTCTAAAGTAACAGTTTAGTTTTATTCAAGATAAATAAAATAAATAAATTTCAAATTTTGTCGTATCTTACATCTACTCTTGAAAAGAAATTAACTCACAATAGGATATTGGAAATGAAGTTGTCAATCATAGAGGAGCTCTCGCCACCACTCTATGTATTAGGTAATACTTTAAATATACATTGTTCTTTAGGAACATGTAATATTTTTCAAGAATTTTAATTGTGCTACTTCATGAGCAATAATTAAAGTATGATTGTGATATATGATTTCAAAATGATAAGTTTTAGTTGTTCCAAGAACATATAGAGTTAATTTTACTACTTCAAGGGCAATAATTAAAGTTATGAACATACAGCATTTGCCAAAATCAAGAGCCTGGATTATTTTTCAAGAACATGTAGTATTCTTCTGAAACACAAATTGTGCAACTTCAGGAGCAACAATTTTATTCTATATTCAACTTCTTTAGGTGAAAGGCTAATATTTTTAGAAACCCAAATGCTCTTTAGGAACATATAGTGTTATTTGGGTATATCAATTGTGCTACTTCGGAATCAACAACAATAACAATTCAAAAGTCATGATTCGCCAATCAATAAGACATTATATGAATTACTCATCAAAAGTACGTAATATTCTTCAAAAGTACGTAATATTGTTCAGGAATATTATTGTGTGCTACTTCAGGAGAAATAAATTAAGCTTGTTTGTATATATACAAACATAAATATTATATAGTGTGCATGAAAAAAAAACTTAATCTAGTAAATACATAGATAGTATTAATAACTCTTCAAGAGTGTATAATATTCTTCGGGATTATTAAATTGTGCTTATTTATTGAGCAACAATTAAATCATTTCAATACTAAATTGAATTGCTCGTTAATAAGTTTGTGATATTCTTCATGAATATGGATTGTACTACTTAAATAAAAAACAAACAAATAAATATATAAAAACGTAAATAGAGTAAATGCTCTTCAAGAGCATGTAATTTTTTTCGAGAATATTGATTGTGCTACTTTTGGAGTAACAATTCAAATTGAAAATATGTTTTGGAATTACTCTTCAAGAGCATATAATATTCTTCAAGAATATTAATTGTCTTCTTGGGAGCAACAATTTAAGTAATAAATAAACACATCCGCATACACATATAATAAGGATTGTTTATTCCAAACATATATCATGAATGAATTACTGTTCCTTTTGAATAGTAAGCAACCAAAATTTGCAAAAACAATTCGACTGCCACAAAGATTTACAAATCAAGAAAAGCAATCGAAAGGAACAAGTAATAACGATTCTCAAACCATTAATGAGCAATACGTATTGTCGACGGCTTCAATCTTCAATTCTAAGTAATAGTATCAATTTAAATGACAAGCACACAACATATGATTTCGACAAGCCGATTCAAATTATGAATTAAAAGCATCATAGCATAATACCTTCAATTAGCCGTTGGCGCACAAAATAAAACTCGAGCAATCAGAACGATCGTGTTGATAACGTGTTATAAACTAAATAGAAATAGAGAATAATAGAGAGAGCGAGAATGAGAGGTGTTTTATTATGAGTACCAAAGACCTTTATTTATAAAGTTACAAATGAGCTTATGGACTTTTATGATTTACATAATCATCACAATATATATAGTAAATACAATATTATAATATATTTACAACAAAACGAAAGTTAATTAATTTACTTTTTCCCTTTCCACTCCAATTATATTAATCCATGTAAGTAACCAGCCTGTAATATTGCTCCAAATAAAAGTCATTGAAGTAGTATTATTTATGGCTGTTGCGATCAGGGATTATATAGTGGGTAAAAAAAATCCCGATCTTATCTATCTCACACTTAATGAAATTGAAAATGTAAAATCTCAAAAGGAAAAAAGAAAAAAAAATCAAAGATTGAAAAAGCAAATTTTCACAATTTAAAAGGACGTCATAAACCTCACACACCTCCTTAAATCCACCAAAGTACTTAAGCCAATTCTTTTAATGAGAAAATCCACAAGCTTCTCAAAAACATATTCGGAAATCAACGTATTTTCACAGCAACAGCGTAGAAAAGTTAGGAGTAATTAGGCAGCAAACAGCGATGAATGATGTGATGACAAGGCCAGACCAGGGCAGGCCAGCGCACCGGCATCTGACTCACGTGTCCACTTAATATTTCATGTTGCACAGCCTGGCCTGTCCATTTTGTAATAAGTTGTTCAAGATTAAAATCATGAAATACGTATTTGGATTTCCCTTTTTATTTTTTCAAGGACTTCTTCAATTCAAATGTTCATGTTAGGAGCGTGTACAGATTTAATAGGAAGACAAACTTATATAGAAGTGGGAAATATACATGCTATTTATATTTTTATATATAATATAATTTCTTAAATTTTTTAGATATAAATTCTGTAATTTTTATATTTATACCATTATACATAAAATATATAAGGAATGTGCATAACTAGGGTTGTAAGGGAATCAAATACTTTTTGTCCGATTCAGTATTTGAATTCGAATTTGATATTCGTAGTCGAAATTGTGATATTCGAGTTCGAATATAAATATTCGACTCGATTCGATTAGTATTCAAATACGAATACAAAATCATGATATTCGATTAGATATTCAAAAATATTCAATTAAATATAAATACATAAAATATTTATTAAAAATATTTATATATTTAATATATATTTTTAAAACTTATTAGTACTCCCTTCGTCCCATTATTAATGTCCCACTTGCTTTTTTTGGTTGTCTCATTATTTATGTCTCATACCAAATAAGGAAATAAATGAGTGGACCATGATCAATCTAAGCGAGTGGACCTCACCTCTTTATACTTTTACACCACAACTTTACATATTTACCTCCATTATCGTAATTACAGTGTCAAATCCCAATGGGACATAAATAATGGGACGAAGGGAGTATAAATTTGGTTCTTAAATATTAAATTTTAAATTGAATAGTTTTGAATTTAATCGAATAGTATTAAATACGGGGCGAATTCACACCGAATAATCAAATAATGTTGTTTATAAAATACTCAATAAAAAATGAATCGAATATTCGAATTGAATCGAATAATTAGAATATCACTAACGAATCGAATACGAATAAACTTTAATATTCGAAAATGAATCGAATACTAATACGAATCGAATATTATATTATTTAATTCGATTCGTTTACAACCCTATGCATACCTGATAGTGTATCATAGCATATTCAGTTCAAACCATAAAATGTGTATATATATATATTTTTTTTTTACTATTTTAGAGAGTTTTGCTACATTATCCATTCCTATTAGTGTTTACAATTTTTTAGGGTCTATTTATTTTTAATTGAAGTATATGCAGGTGGGTTTTCCTAAAATTAAATAAATAGATTAAAGGTAGAAGTATTAATTGAGATTTTATTTATTTATTATTGATCTAAAAACTTTACTTTTACTTAACAATATTTTTTTCAATTTTAACCAAAAAAATATATTTATAATTAAAAAAATCAGTTTAAACAATTTAAATAAATTCAAATTTATGACTTTTATATAGGAGACAGTGTTCAAGCACTAGTCATTCTCAGATGAAAAAGTATTTTTTTTAATTTCTTGTATAAGGTAGGGGTCGCTAAAGCGTAACGAGCACATCGCGAATTTTGATGTTTTTAATTAATTGATAGTGTTATTGTTTTCTAAACTACTACCGTTAAACCTCGATAAAGTAATAACTTTGGGATCGAGAAAAAATATTTATTCAATGAGGTTATTACTTTATCGAAAAAATATTCATTTAATGAGATTATTATTTTATCGAACATTATTTTAGTGTATTATCCCATATCGGGATCGGAAGAAATTATTATCTTAACAAGATTATTACTTTATCGAATATTACTTTATCGAGGTTTAACTGTACTCATTTTAGATAATCTTATTTGAAGTTATATGTCAATATAACTATATAATTCGAAATCTCAATATTATTTGAAGCTAGATAGAGGTTTACTTCAAGTAAGTTTCTGATTTGTGCTTCGGTGTGTTTCTTTGTGTGTGTATCAATAGTTATTATACTTCAACTTGAAAAAAATGATTTCCCTCATCTAAAACTCTAGCTCTGCTACTTTTATGTGAATATCTATGAATAAAGTATGATACAAGTGACGTAAAATAATCAAAGATAAAACAAGGTGATCAAGTTGACGCTTTTAAAATATTTAAACGCAACCAACTTGATCATAATCTTAAAACCCATCCAATCAAACGATTTCGTGTTTGGACCACTTTATCTAATTAAATTTAGGCAAATTGGCAAAAATAGTACTCAAACTTCGCGTTTTTGCTAATTTTGTCCTCAAATAATTCTTTTTTGTTTTTTTGACCCTCAACTCCTTGTTTTTGCGATTTTAGTCATAACGTTAGATTTTCCGTCAATTTTAACGGTAATTCAATTTTAATTTTAAAAATAAAAAATTAAAAGGGCAAAATCGGAATTTTTATTTATATGGACCAAAATTGCAAATGAAAAATTATTTGGGATCTATTTAGCAAAATTAAATAGTTTAAGGACTGATTTCACAAGTTTTAAACAAATAAGCTAATTGCTTCGTATCGACGAGATTTTGCATTAAATTTTTTATTTTTCATATAACTTTATTGCTTCGTATCAAATATAAGCTAACGAAGACTTCGTACCAATATAAACAACATTTAATTCGAAATGCAAAATATTACTGTGAATTAACCATTAAAAAATAAAGCTATTATCACCCAAATTTTTTTACTTCAAAATAACAATTTAGAGCATAATATTTACTTTAAAATAACATGAATACGAGGAAAATATGTGTCAGTTCGTATTTTACGATGAATAATATGTTATAAAAAATATTTAATTCATATTTTTTCATGAATAATAGAATACGAGGAAAATATGTATCAGTTCGTAAATAACATAAAATATTAGTTTTATTTGCAAATACTATAATAAGCCAAAAAAACTACTGCAAACAAGGTTAGTCTTGTATTCACATTCTCTGTATAGAACTGCCATGATGAATCCCCAACACCACCACCCGCCATTGAAGGCCGTAACCATAACTCACGTCCGCTACCAGAGCGATGATTAGCTCGGCCATTTCCTCGCCTGGATCTACCTCGTCCCCATGTTCATCAGCTTCGGCGGATTCGTCTCCCACTTCCTCTTCCGCTGCGAGCTTCAGGGAATGTTCTTCGCCGTCGGCCTTCTTCGCAATTCGTCAGCGAGCACATCAATTGCGGATTCGCAATTCTCCTCGTATTCTAGTTATTTTGAAGTAAATATTTTGCGCTAAATGGTTATTTTGAAGAAATTTTTTGGGTGATAATAACTTTGTTGTTTAATGATTAATTCACAATATATATTTTGCATTTCGAATTAAATGTTGTTTATACTGGTACGAAATCTTCGTTAGCTTATATTTGATACGAAGCAATAAAGTTATATGAAAAATCGAAAATTTAATGCAAAATCTCGTCGATACGAAGCAATTAGCTTATTTGTCTAAAATTTGTGAAATCAGTCCTTAAACTGTTTTATTTTGCTAAATAGGTCCCAAATCATTTTTTATTTGCAATTTTGGTCCGTGCAAATAAAAATTCCGATTTTGCCCTTTTGATTTTTTATTTTAAAAAAAATTGAATTAACGGTTAAATTGACGGAAAATCTAACGGTAGGACTAAAATCGCAAAAACAAGGAGTTGAGGGTCAAAAAAACAAAAAAAAAAAGAAGTTTGAGGACAAAATTCGTAAAAACGCGAAGTTTGAGGACTATTTTTTGTCAATTTGCTTTAAATTTAACAATGCCAAAAATATGCTGAAAATATTCGATTTCACAGGCTAGGTGGAATATCCTATTACAATAATTTTATTAACACGAATTTAATCAGATTTAAACATCTGATTTTTTATCCTAAAAATTGGATTTATTATCAACTCATCACGAAATGGGCTTTCATGATGCTATTCTTCACTTGTTTCATTTGGCGATGGAGATGGAATTTAAAGTATTTCAGTCGTTGTTAATCCCTGAAATAATGTGTAACGCATAATGCCTGTATACGGCTAGAAAATGAACTTCTTAAGAGTTTGTATTAATTCGTGTGAATCAGATAATATAATAATGAACGCAAACGCGTTATTTAGTATTTACTGGATTGGTTTGAGGAACAAATCAATACTATATGAGGGATAAAATCATTTTTGGCCCATTATATTAGCCACTTCGATTCTTTTGGTCCGTTATTTTAGTTGAGTTTAATTTTAGTTCATTAATTTGGTAAATTGTTCATTTTCAGTCCGTTTTATAAAATTGACCAAATTTATCCAATTTTGGTCCGTGAGTTAATTAAAAAAAAATTAAAAAATAGATTTTCAATATTAGAATATATTTGTAATATCGAATTTCATCTTTTTATATTATAAATGTCCAGTTTTAACCCATTATGTTAAAAAAGGTGGTTGATTTTTTTTATATTTATTATTTTAGATTTTTTTTAATTATTCAGATCTATCTCCGAGCAGAATTTTCTATAATTATTCGACAAACAGCATAAGCAAAATAGAAAATTCGGCCCAAATATAGACCCGAATAATTAAGAAAATCTTAAAAATACATATTAAGAAAAATAATCAACCTCATTTTTGGATCTTTTTTAAACGTAGTAGGTTAAAGTTGGACATTTATAATATAAAGAGATGAAAATTGATATTATAAATATATTATAATATTAAAAATAAGATTTTTAATTTTTTTTATTTACATAAAGGACCAAAATTGGACAAATTTGATCAATTTTGTGAAACGGACTAAAAATAGATAATTTGCCAAATTAACGGACTAAAATTGGACTCGACCAAAATAATGGGTCAAAGTAAATCGGGCGCCAAGATAAGAGGCCAAAAATGATTTTTTCCCACTATATGACACTAAAATGGAATTTAAACATTCTAATTATAAATTCCCGATATTTAAAAAGTATTTGTTTCTTAAAATAAAATACACAAACTTCACGTTTTCATGTGTCTACTAAACACATTTATGTCAAACATTTTTTATCCGTAGTGTATTAATTTTTACAAAATTATTTTTCACTCCAGCGTTATCGAATCAAAATATAATTCAGATTAATTATGTGAACTTAGAACGTATTAGAAAATCAGGTATGGTCGAATCGATTTTCATTTTCATTTTGATTTTTGTGGAAAACGTAGACAGCACAGTTCACCTACCTCTCCTATCCATATTCTCCATTTCAAATCATCACTCCCACTGTGTCCCCACCAGGCTTACTATTTAAAAACAGTCAAAACAATATTATACGAAGTAAGTATAATTGTAATTATTGTAATAAAGTTTTCATCAATGAGTACTAAATAAGAAAGGTTGTTTGCACAATTAAATTTTCATTTTTTATTTACAGGATATTCCACCACCTACCCATTCGTGTACATTTAGTGGAGATTTATTACCTTATAATATAAATACTATCACATTCCATATATATTATGTATCCAATAAATCAAAAGTATTAAAGTTACACGAAATTAAATTTTATGGCTTGTATTCTACATGAATTTGTAATTCAATTTGAATAGTAACCGTATCTTACAAGAAATTGTTTCTCGTGGTATAAAAATGATCTCTGACGGACTAGGGAGCACCCATTATATAGAATTTATTCAGCAGCATGGAAGTTTGACTAACGATTAATTTATTGCTTTAAATACATATATACTTGTATATATATGCACAAGCTAATGTGTTAAATGTTAGTAATATAGATTAAACGATCAACTTCAATTTCACATTATTAATCTGTATATACATTTTTCTTCTTTCGACAAGCTCTATGTTCCAACGAATCACAAATCCATAATAAAAATATGATGTTTTTCTTTAATGGGATATACTACTAATATTTAAGGTGTTTGTTTTATAGTTAAATATCATAATTTCAAATTTCATCAAATTCGTTAAATGTAATTAGTTTAATGTGATTTACATACTCTATATACTTTGCACACTACGTATTATACATAAATAAAATTTATCTAATACGTAATTTAGATAATAATTATAAGTTTCTCTCACCACGAAAAGAAACTAAAAGAATAAAATATGATAGTCTATAAAAGATCACCTAATTTGTTTTTATTGTGTATGCTTGCTAAATATCCGATTACAATTTACAAGAAGAAAAAAAATGAGTTCAAGTGGAGATAAACAGACGACTTACATAAAAATTAGGCATAATGACTTAATGATACCATTAATTAATGCCCCTGAATGTGTTCGGATATAATTGTTTTAACAACTACATGTGACTGATGAAACCTAAGCCTAATCAAATTGACCCACTCAACGACCTTTAAAATCTAATTAGTATTTCCCTTCTTAATGTCTTACACATTTAATTTGCATGCCTGAGTCAAACTCAAACAAACTGTAATTTAATTAAATTTCTCTAAATTAATATTTTTATAAATCGTAAAATTTTATTATTTTAGAGATATATCAATTTATCAATAAATTAATATTTATTAATTTAGAGATAGTTTTCGAACTTCCATGGACTCGAGTCTTTTTAGATGAATATAAGAAGTTATACATTTATCTATATACTCTATTTAATGTCACTTTACTAATTACTAGCCAAAATCAATGAATTACATTATTTTGTTAAGAAATAATGAATTTATTCATTAAAAAAAAACAATGATATAGTTAACGTTCATTGATAATGGTACATGATTACCCTGTAATTGGTTGTATAGAATAAGAGAGGAAAAAATTGAGAAGAGAGAAATTGAAGAGATAACATTTTATAAAGAGGAGAAAGAGGAGAGGGGGAAAAAAGGTGGGTCCGATGCATTATTTTCTTTCTCTCCAATTAAATATGAGAAGAAAGTGGAGTGAAATGAACAAAAAAATTGACAAATTTATCCTCATAAGAAAATTTTATAGACTTTGGCCTTGTTTGGAAGAGTTTATCAGCAGCTTATTTTAACTTATTCTAAAAAATAAGCTCTTATGAAAATAGTTTATTCTAATTAAAATAAGCTGGTAAGAATAGCTTATGAAAATAAGCCAAAAACCACCTATAAAAAGGTCATCATATCAAATTCCTTTGACAATAATTTTTTAAACTAAATTTTATTTTTTCTCTAATTAAGTGTTTATATGTAAATATATCCAAACGTAACAACTTATTCAATTTAAACACTTATAAAATAAGCATTTATGCCATAACACTAGCACTTATTTAAGTTGTTTTTCCAAACAGGATCTTTGTATTTTTGAATATGCACATTTTTGTCTTTTTGAATACACATTATTTCTCTCTTATCACTTTCTATACAACCAAACAAGGAAGATGTCTCTTTTTCTCTCAAAACAATTACATTACATTAGCTATATTTCTCACATTTCTCTGTCTCTTTACAATCAAGCAAAGAAGATCGAACCAGTTATGCGTAAGAAATTACTTATTACATTTATGACTTTTCACAATTTTTTGGTGCAGTTCGAGAAAATAACATCAAATTTTATATATGGACTAAAAAAATTAGATATGAGATTCAATTAGATTTACATTTTAAGAAAAAACTATTAAAACTAAAATTATTTTATAAATTTATGTTAGTGTTATTGGTAAATTTAAATGATTATTAATGTATGATATTGACGAGATTATATATTTATATTTGAGTTTTTTAAAAATTATTTTTGATGGTTTTTCATAGTTTATGAAGAAAAATGCTGTATGCCAATTGCTTATTTAATTTTCCTAAGTAACAATGTTAGATAATTATCGAAAACTAATAATTAATTAATTATAGTATTTATAATATTAGTCTATTTTAATTTTACTAATAACCTCAACGGGAAAAAATAATTCCGAATTACCGCGAACTTTTGTCCAGACAAACATCAATGGAAACTCAATCCGCAGAAATGATTGATGTGTTGCAATTACCAGACTACCCCCTTGTCTCTTATCCAGATATGCGGCTAACCGAGGGTACTCCAGGAAGTGAGAGATTAGACACAAAAAACCGTGAGCCTGCGCCGCGTAAGTATTGACAATGATTTTAGGTGCTGGACCCAGTTCATTCGGATAAACCCAATAAATGGACGCTTCAGATTGCGCCACATAATGCCGTTCCAAATTGTGGTGGGCCATGGTCCATCTGATTAGGATAGAATATAATTAAATAAGAAACTAATGTTGGAGCATATCCAAAGACCTCCGAACCGATCGCATTATTGCACCTGACTGACGTGGATCCTCACTGTCTGGTCTACCGAATTGGACCATTCGACTCGGGTAACATTAACTTGTGGAGGGATGTATGATAATCATGTGCACCTCCTCTTCCTTTGTCCACGTAGGATCTCTGGGCCCACACATCAGCAATATAAAACGCAGTTCCAAGGATTCGTGAAAATCACAAATCTAAAATTAGCAGACATAAAAATTTGGTTGTAAAGGGTTTTTCTAGAATGGCTAGAGTTCCTAAAAACCACCGGATCCTGACGTGCGACGGATGGGAATCTGAGTTTTCCGGCGACACGACGATCAACTTGTCCGACGACACCGTGTTTCAGTTCCTTAGCGAGGAGTGCGAGGGGTTGTCGCCGGGGAGTAGCATTGACGACGATGATGCAGACGACGAGGGGAAGGAAAATCAGAACGGAAACACGGAAGAAGATGATTTTTGGAAAGCTCAACATCAATTGTTGCAAGTAAGCTTATGTTTCATAATTCTCATTCTCCGTGAATCTTTGAATTGAAAATAAAAAATGAACAATTAATCTTCCATTATTTCGGAGAGAGAAGTAAAATTTGAATTAGGCAGAATTTGGGATTTGAAAGTTCTTTTGCATTTGAAAGTGATGATTAATGGACAATTATGTGGATTGGAGCGGAATATTATTTGCATTGATTGCATCTTCTTCCTAGATTTGCAAAGAAATTCAAAATTCTATTATATTTTTGCCTTATTTTGCTTATCTTCCGGATCACGAATTTAAATGTATGCTTATTGTATGTTCTGCAGTCTACGATATGCAGAACGAGTTCTTTGGAATCTAGAATCCGGAATATCGCCAAGGAAGCATTAAAAGAAACAGAACAATCCGGCGACGTTTGCGTCTGCGGCAGACCTGCCGAAAGAGGCTGCCGAAAATGTCTAATGGCGGAGGTCTGCCGTCGCCTCCAGAATGCCGGCTATAATAGTGCAATTTGCAAGTCCAAGTGGAAGAGCTCGCCGGATATTCCTTCAGGTACTAATTATAATCACGAGATAATCACATTTTTGTATGCACCTAACTTGTTAAATGTGATTCTAAATCAAGTGGAATTTTGTTTTGATGTGAAGGAAACTTCTAGTTTCCTTCCTTCCGACTCTTTATTTACAATCTGATTTTTTTTGTTTTGAGTCAATATACTCTAAATCGGGATAAAAATATGAAATTCCTGTGGCAGATAAATTTTAGGCATTAATCACATGCAGTTTAAATCATAATCAGAGGTGCGCACAGTTTGTTTCCCTCTACTTTATTCCACACAATAGATGATCAAACTATCATGATATTTCACCTGGATTTGTATTTTTAATATGTGGTTTGTGACATTCCATTCTTACATGTTCGAGTCATGATAGTAACATAATATTCCATCTGGCCAATGATCACGATATCAGAAAATAACGTTTAATCTGTCGTTAATGCAGGGGAGCACACATTCTTGGATGTAATGGACACCTCAAATCCGAAGAAATCAGCGAGGGTGATCATCGAGTTGGATTTCAGAGCTCAATTCGAGATGGCCCGAGCAATCGACGAATACAACACGCTGATCAAGAAGCTGCCGGAAATATTCGTCGGCAAAATGGAGAGGCTGTTGGCCGTGCTAAAGATCGTGTGCGGCGCGGCAAAGAAGTGCATGAAGGAGAAGAAAATGCACATGGCCCCTTGGAGAAAGCATCGTTACATGCAAGCCAAATGGGTCAGAACTTGCGAGCGACTGCCCTTGCCATCTTCTCAAACTTTCTCATCGGGCCGCCCAGCCCGACCCGATAGATCGTTGCTCACCCTAGACTTGATGGAGAATTTCTCTAGTTTGCATAGACCGTTTGTTGCGGTTGTATGAATTCGGAGTGTTTTCGAGCTTTTCCTTTTTACCCTTTTGCCTGTGCGGCTGTGCCATCCTTTATTCCCGAGCTATAAAATTAACGGTTGAGTCAACTTCATTCTTCTCATTTAATCTAATGGTACCTGTAAAATACACAAGGAAAAATGACAAAAACACTATGTTTACATGAAATTATGTAAAATTATTACTATATCTTTATTTTATTGCAAAAAAACATTCTTTGTATTCTTAAAATGGCTGTAAGAAAATTTTTACCCTCAAAATTAATAACATAGTGTATTTCAATCACTCTTTAAGTGAGTGAGGGTTGCAAATTTTTATATTTTTTTGTTGATTCATGAGGTTTCAAATAATCTTATATTGTGGAGATTTAATTTAGATAAAATCACAAGCATCATACATTGTTTCTCGCATTTTGAATCGCAATTCTCAATTCTTATCTAATTTTGTCTTGTCTAGTTTAGTAATTTTATATTGATACTAATATTGTTAAAGATTTAAGGATACTGAGTAAGCAGTTTTCGTGCAACATTTTTAAAAAATACAAAGGTACTTTTTTGGAATAAGACGAATACATAATAGTTTTATGATACTGTTGGTATAAATATCATCTACAATAATGAAGATATCGATAAAGAAACATTTCAACCCCACCTAAAAACTCTCAATATACAAACAACAATCATCTTGGTAAGATTTCACCTGCCCTCCACCGTAGTATTGGACCAAGAGAGTGACATTGAATTATAAGACAATCCCTTTCTGATCTCTTCAAACGTTGGATGTGAAGAGGCACCACTGTTATAAATCTGAGGATACATGGCCCAAATTTCATTAGTCCTCATCTTGTCTAGGAGGTAAATCTCCATGTCCTCCCCTTCCGATTCATTGAACTCACTCTTCCCTTCAAAGAACTTGACCACTTGTCTCATACTCGGCCTAGCTTTCGGATCCGGATGGGCGCACAACAGCCCCACATGAAGCACTCTTTCAACCTCCTCATCGATCCCTCCTACACCCCTCAACTTTGCATCAACCGCATTGACCAATTCGCCTCGTCTTAAAAGCTCCCACACCCACTCCACTAAAGGAGGCTTCCCTTCTGCAATAGGCCTTCTACCGGATATAACCTCAAGAATCAAAACACCATAACTAAAAACATCAGTCTGAGTTGATGCTCTACCGTTAATCACAACCTCCGGCGCCAAGTACCCAACCGTACCCACTACACGCGTTGTCCCAGCCATCTTGTCGTGATCATGTATACGGGCTAGCCCAAAATCGCCTAATCTTGCATTCATATCTCTGTCAAGCAACACATTGCTGGCCTTAATATCCCTATGCAACACCTTGGCTTCCCACCCATGGTGCAAGTATAGAAGCCCAGAAGCTACCTGCTTTAAAATTTTGATTCTTTCTTCACTACTCAACTTATCTCCCTCATCACACTCGAAAACCCTTTTATCAAGACTCCCATTTTCCATGTAGTCATACACCACAATGAGGCTGCCCTTCTCTTTCTTGCACCAACCTCTTAACCCTACTAAATTCCGATGCTTTAATCTTCCGAGGCTCGAGATTTCTGCAAGGAAGGCTCTGATCCCTTCACTACTCTGGTGAGAAATACGCTTCACGGCGATTTCTGACCCTCCTTGCATTGTCCCTTTGTATACATTCCCATTTCCACCAACTCCGATCACATTTTCTTCTGAGAAGTTCTTGGTAGCTGATTCGATTTCTTGATAACTAATTCTATGAGGCCAGTACTCTAATTCCCAATCCTCCATTTCCGCCTTCCTCCTCTTAATTTCCCTATTCCTCTTAATAAACAAGAAAGCAATAGCAGAGCAAAGACTGAACACAAACAAAAGCCCAACAGTCAAACCTGCTATAAACCCTTTGGTTTCATAAATTGGAGTTTTGGGAAGCTCGAAAGATGGCAAATTAGTCGTGATCAATCTCTCACTTAGCGACGAATTCGTATTGCTGAAACTCCAAGCTAGAATCTTGTGGCTTTCAACTAAAGCTCCGGTGGATGCAGTGAATCCGACATACATTTCATCCTCGAAGACTTGGGAGAGATTAAGAGGAACGGTGAGCAACGGCGTGTTGGGCCTCTTTGTTCCGGCAACTGCCATTGTCACATTAACAGTTCCGTCATCGTAATCAATCCAGACTTGGTGATTCTTCCCATTATTAAGAACCAAACTCTTGAACGAATTCTCATCTTCGGACCAAAATCCGGCTTCATGGGACTGGAGAGAGGTGAGTGAATTCACATCAACGCCGACGTGATTGTTGTTAATGTCTCTGAACTCTTCGTTCTCGAACACATCAAACTCGACGCCGAACACGTGGTTGTTTGAATCGCCGTTGTTGGTGAAATTGAACAGACCCAAGTTCTGGGATGCGGCTGCGCCGTCGACTCCGGTATGAGGGATGAAGAGGAAGACTATGCCGTGGCCGGGGAGGATGCCGGCGTATGGCGCCATGGCGAAGATGAAAGAAGTGTAGAAGGGGAGAACGAGGGCGGAATTGGGCTCCTTCGCGGGGATTTTTGATTGGTAAAGAGATCGCCCAATTGAGAAGGGCGTATCCTTGGTAAGTGTGAGAATGCGGGAGTCGACGGTGGCGTTGCCATAGAGGGAGACATCGGAGGAATCGAAGCCGTTGAAGAAGAACTCGGCGGCGGAAGCGAGTTGGGCGGCGGAGATTATTGCTGTCAGAAGCAGCAGCAGCATAAGAATGTTGCGGTGTCGCTTCATTGCAGATGTGAAGAGGTGAGTTTCATCTCATTGGGATTTTATTGATCGATCGATCGATAAAATGGAGGAGAATCAAGCTGGGAAAGGAAAAGTCGTAGGTGCTGCCGTCGGCTGTTTGATAGTTCTAAAGTTGTCGTCTAGTCTGACTTTTAGTGATTTACCCTTTTTGTCCTTCAAATATGATGAGAGCTTTCTTTGACTTTAGTTGACATTTTATTTTATGTATCTTCTACTATTGATGAGATTTTGAATTTGAAATATTGGTAAATGTATTTATGATTATAAGATTTGTTTCTCCATTAATCCAAAAGTCAAAACACTTGTGATATCAATTTCTAAATATATGTTACTATTTTAACTTAAAAAAATTATTTTATAACTAGAAGAGGTAATTATTAAATAAAAATGTAATTATAATTATTTAATAATTGTCACAAATTAAACAAAGATTATATACGAAAAATTGAATAGTGATCCGGTCCACCATATAAGATTTGTAGTAGAATTGGGACAGTTTATACAACAAGGGCAATCTGGACAATCGACATGAATACTATGCATGTTTGAATATGTATCAAAACAGGATTATATAGTTTATAATAATTATACATACATCAACTAATAATGAAAGGAAGATCCAGGCGGTGGCTGCGGCCTTGGGCCCACGCCACGTATCCAAGTTGGGCTTTCTCTCTCTCTCTCTCTCCATTTTTTCCACCCTTCATTAATTTATGGAAGAAAAGCTACCATATTGAAATAATAAATATGTTAATTCTTTTTTTCCTTGTAATGTGTTGACCGTTGAAAAAACAAGATTAGGTACAGTAAATTTGTGGAAGTCCAAGATTTCTAGGCATCATGTGGAGATTACATGTTCAGTTGTAATACCATGTTTGTTTTTTTGGGCAAGCGAAGTTCGAATTGTGACTTAAAATATGAGTTATTTAGCGGGCAATGTGTTTACAAAATGTGAAGAAAATCAACCACCTAAATCTAATAATAGTTGCCACGAGATTATAAGATACTATTTGAAACACAATTAGTCCGACGCATGACGTAGTTGTTGTCGTCCAGTCTAAGCAATTGTTTAATTAGAACATAAACTCATGTTCATGATGCTTCTGTCTTCAGCAACCACCTTGATTCCACAATTAAACAGTCTAATCCAATTAGGACGTTTTGTTTGCTTTACAAATAAGGTAGTTTATTTTTATGTAAATAAATATTATCGTACACACTAAACTTTATATTTCTCATGACACTTAAATCATCATTTAAAAATCAATAATATTGTACGCTCTACATTTAATATTTTTATGATGATTCGATATTACAATTGTCATATGAATCATCATTTTAAATTAGGGACATCGTATATGTGTACCATACCAGCATGTAAAACAACATTATCTTTTTATCCAAACATTATTAGTATTAGTATTAATGTGATTAACCAACATATTATTTTCCGTTTTAATTTACTTTTAATACACTCAACCAAATATCATAAAAAAAGTGTCATTACATTTAACCAATAACTGAATCACCTCAAATTTGGGGGAATGGGAGATTAATAAGTATTAATTGACCCATTACGTGTCACTTGTCTAAAATGGAAAGACGTATAATTTTTAGACAAAATGGAGTGTCTGTATCACTGCAGAAATAAAAATGACACAAAACCGAATTTTATAAATTTATCAGAATTAAGGTTTACGATGCTGTTAGTTGAAAAGGACTACTTTCTAACTTTAAGCCAAAATCTATCTTAAAGGTGGAAATTACTATTTGGAAAGTGGTATTTCTTGTTTCTTTTTATTATAATAATTAATATTGTTGAATAAAATATCTAAATAAAATTAACAGCGAATTAATTATTGGTAATGGTAGGTGCCGAATGGGGAAGGGGATGGAGATTGCGCGCCGTTTAAAGCTCGGCCGCACATGGCGCATGTTAGAAACTGAATTTCTGCGCAGATCCATTATTTTAAGAATTCTTATATGATATGATTAGGGCCGAGGGGAGGGGTTTATTGTGTCAATGTCATGCTATGAAATTAATCTAATTATCAATTCCAAAATTACCGGGGACTTATATATATTCCAATAATAAATGCAAAATAAGAACCAAATGCATAAACCAATTTTTGTAAGCGGTTCGTGAATCCGAATCGTGATCTATACAAATTTCAGACAAACCCTAGAAATGGAGGATTCGCCCTCAAATTGAGGGCCGGGTGCCGCATTAGCATATTAATAATTAGGACCCCTTATTTCCTCCACGTTTTTTCACCTGATCAGTTCAATTCAAATCATTGTGATCTGTGAGCTTCGGGTTGAAGGCAGAGGATATACATACTGTAATAGATTGTGCATTTGGGGGCCAGCAGTTGTGTTTGATTGAATGCAAGTTTTTTGGTTGAACTCTGTTTTTTTCCCATTCAATAGCCATTACGTTTGTTTCTGCGCTTCTTCGTGCTTCTAGTTAGATTCTTAGAGCTCAAGCTATACTGTAGTTGTTGATTGATTGTGTTTCCGTGTGTGTACCTGGTTACATTGGGGTTTCTGCAGCGCGTAGTTTTATGATTTCTGACTGCATTTGAGAGAGAGAGAGAGAGAGAAAGAGAGAGAGAGGATATCAGAAGTGTTTTGTTAATGAAGGGTGGGAGAGATGAAAGGTGGTGGTTGGGGATGAAGGAGTGAAGAATGAATACGGGATCACTGGGGCTGCGATCTTCGGGAAGTTATGATTCGCTACAGCAAGCTCAGAATAATTCATCATTGTTGCCTCTTCAAACAACACCGTCTCTCTCATCAAGAAAGCCTCAGAAGATGCTCAAGGAGAAGGATAGATTGTTCCATCGGATCTACAAATTCGCCCCGCGAAAGAAGGTTGGAATGCTGCTCCTCTGCCTTATATCAGCGGCCGTGTTGGGCTGGGTCTTATATGTTGGCAAAGGTTCGCCTTCCTTTCTCTGTATTCTTGCTTTTTAATGCATACCTTTAGCTTTTCTGGTGAAGCTTGCTATGCAGTTATATATTACTCTTTTTCCTAAACTTTGTTACTTGTAGGTGAAGATGCTCGGGACTCCATGGTTGGAAACATAAGTATTCAGGCAGGGCCAACAATCTCAGTTACGAAGAATATGAGTAGACCATTCTCTTCTGAGGTTATTAAAGTGATGGGAATTGCAAATGCAACTCCACAGTCTCCACCACTATACCCCGCTCCACCTCCACCCCCTGCCTTTTTTACCGGATACACACTCCCTCCTGGGAATCCATGCCAGAGTTTTGTGTTGCCTCCACCACCAGCAGACAAAAAGAGGACCGGACCACGCCGTGAGTTTTAGTTATCGTTTGAGTTCTCCTCAAAATATATTTGTTTTAGACTTAAGGATGAAGATATATAATATGTCTTGACAAGCATATCTTGATAAAGGTTCTTGTTTTGATGGCTATGTTTGCTGTTTGCTCTGGCAGCATGCCCTGTGTGCTACCTGCAGTTAGAAGAAGCCGTTGCTCTTATGCCAAATGTACCGTCCTTTTCTCCTGTGCTTAAAAGTCTGGCATATATTCATGAAGAAAGTTTGGCTAAGTCCGAATTTGGAGGTTCGGAATTTGGTGGATACCCTTCCCTGGAACAGAGGATTGATTCATATGATATACGCGAGTCCATGAGCATGCACTGTGGGTATGATAGTTACCAACTTACCATTCAGTTGCTCATTCTAAATGCTTTAGATTGTATTATTTTTTTGGTACCTTTTTATGCACGGAAAAGAAAATCTATTGATGAAGTTTGTTTTCTGATGTTTGTTGAATTTCCCTAAGGTTTGTTAGAGGTGTGAAACCAGGCCGCCAGACAGGCTTTGACATTGATGATCCTGACCTTTTAAAGATGGAAACTTGTGGAGGGGTGGTTGTAGCATCAGCAATATTTGGTAATGGCCCCTAAATGGTGTTTCATATTGATGTTATACACTCGTGCTAAACTAGGAAAACACGTTCTTTGCCAGGAGCATTTGATTTAATAAGACAACCGAAGAATATTAGTGAATATTCCAAAAGAAATGTATGTTTTCATATGTTTGTGGATAACGAAACAGAAGCTCTTCTTAGAAATTCTAATGAGATTGGCAGTGACAATAAAGTTGGACTATGGAGAATCATTGTTGTTCACAAGCTACCATACTCTGATCCAAGACGCAATGGAAAGGTAAAACCCTACTTGTGGATTGTTATGCCTAGATGAGAATGGCCTATGCTTATGTTTTGTTGGTTGGGTTGAGTTGGAGAGGGAGGCGAATTGGGGGTTGGGATGCTTTCTGTCTCATTATGCTTTGATGGTAAACACGGTGCTGCCTGTACTGCACATGGGTCATATCTAGCTCATGAAGGAAAAAGCTTTTTCTTTAGGTGTATAGAATCAATTAATTAGATGTTTGCTCTTGCTTTGGCAGGTTCCAAAGCTGCTACTGCATCGGCTTTTCCCTAATGCTAGGTATTCACTGTGGATTGATGCAAAACTTGAGCTGGTTGTGGATCCAATTCTAATTCTTGAAAGGTACATATGCTCAACCGGTGTAACCATGGATGTGATGACTTCAAAACTTAGATATCTGTATTGTGACACAAAAACGACAGTTTTTGTTGTGTCTCTTAAGTTATGGTTTTACTTGATCTGCATACTAGGCCCTTCACATAGTGTATGCCACTTACCTAGAAACCAGTTCAGATCTAGTTATTTTCCAGTTGAGTTTTCCTCGCTCTTGGTAAGAAATAGTTTTTAGATTAATTTTTATGTTACTGCAGGTTTTTGTGGAGGAAAAATGCTAGTTTTGCAATATCAAGGCATTATAAGCGCTTTGATGTCTTCGAAGAAGCAGAAGCTAATAAGGCTGCTGGGAAATATGATAATGCTTCCATAGATTTCCAGATTGAATTTTATAAAAAGGAGGGTTTGACACCGTATTCTGCCATGAAATTGCCGATCACAAGTGGTAGGATACTGTTTTAACAGTTTCTCTTCCTTCATCTTTTTTCTTTTAAAAAGAAATTACTGTCTAGCCAACTATGTTAATTATGCTGTTGATTTGGCTGGTTACCAGATGTTCCTGAAGGTTGTGTAATAGTCAGGGAGCATGTACCAATCTCCAATCTCTTTACCTGTCTTTGGTTTAATGAAGTGGACCGTTTTACTTCCAGAGATCAGATTAGTTTTTCTACTGTGAGGGACAAGATTCGGTCGAAGACTAATTACACTATTAATATGTTCTTGGACTGTGAAAGGCGTAATTTTGTTGTCCAGGTAATCTTGTTTAACTTGTGATTTTATATTTCTACCGATCCGCTTCATCCCATTAAAAAGCTAATTTATGTGGTTTAATGCTGCATGATATGCTTATCTTGTGTATTTAGAAATACTGGCTTCTTAACTGATCAGATCAGTTTTAGGAACTAGCAAGTGATCATATTTGTGGATATAAAACAACTCCTGGAAATCATCGCTTAAAAAAAACATTTGTTTGCTTTGCAATTCACACTTGTATCAAAGTTAGAGCCTCTTAACTAGCTCTCCAAAGCTCAGCCTAGCGTAGGTTTCCTGGTTTCTTTTCTTAGGTATTATCTATTGGCTGATTCTTGATTTCATTGAAACTTATAGTTGAACATGCCTTCTGGAATTCAAGTTGCTTTTACTTGTCTTGTTATAGGAAGAAATATTTTCTTTTTTCTCTCATACCTAAGTTGATGATTACATTATGGTATAACTTGTTTAGTTCCGCAGGGTTACCACAGAGACTTGCTCGAGCATTGGTCTCCCCCTCCTCCTCCACCGCCAGTTGCCGTATTCAGTGAAATTCAGAATACAACCAGTACTCCGGTCATCAAAGTTCCGACAAGGCGTGGGAAAGACCAGAGGTCAAAGCGACACCGGAAAATCATCAATTTTTTGCCTAACCAGTATTCTTAATTCTCTCGTCTTTTTTCTCTACATCTCGGATTGATCAATATTTTTGCGTACATATACGTATATACAGTCTATATATACACAATATGAAGATTGAATTTGAATTACATCAAATGGATTTTCCTTGAATACCTTACATGTTGTGTGTGTCTTTTGATTTTGCGATGTGTTTGTTGTACAGTTAAATTTCGATAAAGTAATAAATTGGGATCGAAAAAAAATATTCATTTTACGAGATTATTATTTTATCGAATATTATTTTAGTGCATTGACCTATATCAAGATCAGAAGAAATTATTATCTTAACGAAATTATTACTTTATCGAATATTATTTTATCGAATTTTATGTAAATACAATTTAACTTGGACGTTCATACAAACGGTGGTATTAAAAGGAGGCATTGCGGAAACTAGATTTTGTTCGTATTATATAAATATTTAAACTAAAAAAAGTAGGTGACTGTCTAGTAAATGTAATCGAGCCTGTAACAATTTGTTAAGTAGAGAATTATTAATATATTTTCAGTTTTTCACTAATTACATTTGTGATTTCGGCTGATTATGCATTTTATTTTTGCTGTTCCTTTTTTTTTTTTTTTTTTTTTTTAATTGGTACCCCGGAAAAAAATTAATAATTGAAATTTTGTACCAGTAAGCCCTAGATTAAGAATTAGCTCGCAAAAACCCTGCAAGAAAGAACGTAAAGAATTTCAGAGCGAGCAATAATGGCGAATCGGCGCTGCTTACAAACCCTAACTCGTTGTCTCGAATCTATCAAAACCATCCCCCTCTCTCGAGAACCCTAGTACCTTCCTCCGCCCACGCCTCAACCAAGCACACACCGCCGCACCCGCACACTACATTTCCGTCAATAATTTTCACGTTTGCCAAAGCGCCACCCTGTTCACGCGGAGCTTTTCCTCGAATCCTACCGACAATGACGATGATGACGACGAGGAAGATGACGGAACTGAAGACGACGAAAGTGATGAGGGAGAAGAATATGCAAATGAGAACAAAGAAGAGAGCCCAGTTTTGTCTGCTGAGGATGGTTACAAGGTGATTGGCCCGCTCCAGAAATCGGACCAGGTTTTCAAACCGTATGAGCCCGTCTTCGCAGTTATTCAGGTCGATGTGTTTCTGGTTTTTGTTCTGATTCATTGATAGCTAAGTCTGGTTAATTGGAAGATTGACTGAGATTTAGTGTTTTGCCCTTTACCAATTTCCATTTTCATGTGAATTTGTTTAGATTGGATCGCATCAATTCAAGGTGAGCAATAGGGATACCATTTACACAGAGAGGTTGAAGTACTGTGATGTCAATGATAAGGTCAGTTCTGCTTTTGACGAGCCTAGCACTTATTCTTTGCTGAAAAAGATGGTTGCGCCTAATTTGAAAACTATCTGAACTATAAATTTGTATAAGATGAAAAGAACTTGCTCCGTGGATGCTTTATTGCTTATAGCCACTTTCCTTGTTCTTTCTTGTTATTAAATTTCCGATGTTCTCTTAATGACATTTCATTAGACAAAAAGCACCTGTTTTTCATCAACCAGAATTTTTGGCGACCTACTCTCCTACGTTAGCTGTGAATATTTGAGCATGTATTGCTTACAAATAATCATAGACTAATTAGGGATTGGTGATCGCCGCTTAAGTCTTTACATTTGCATTACATTTCAATAACTTGGCAGGGTGCTGATTGAATTGACATTCTTGGAAGCTCAAGATGTTGTGTAATACTCATTTTATAGTAGGCTTTATTGGGTGCCCAATGCTAAGATATTTCTTGGTCCAGTCTATATGTTAAGACCACCTCTTGTTTGACCTACTCAGCTGTTTCGAGACTACAATCAAAAGGGCTTATGTTGATCAAATAGTTTAACTGCAACTTATTCGTTATTAAACTAAACTATTCATTCGGGATCCTCGGTCATTTATCTGGTTTTTTGATTTTTCATTAGTAAAAATCAATTCAGCAGCTCTGCTACACATTGACTAACCATTTGTTTGTCTAGTTATACGTTGAATAAAGTTAGTTATGCACATGAAGATGGACTCCATTTGGACTGATCTTTATATTCTCATTTCATGCAGGTGGTTCTCAATAAGGTTCTTATGCTTGGTTCACAGACACAAACAATAATTGGTAGGCCAATTTTGCCTGATGCAGCTGTTCATGCTGTTGTGGAGGAGCATGTAAGATAATTCACGATTATATCATCTTTAATTACAAATTGTACAAGGGCTGTTTGTTTGGCTTTCTTTCTCTTGGCATATTATGAAGTTATGGGTGTACTTGACTCTTATATCTCCAAAATAACCCAGAGAATTAGTTAAACCCTTAAGATCATCAAGCGCTCGTTATTACTCTTTGCCTAGAGTTTAAGGAACTAGTAATTCTGAGTGGAGAGCACTAAGTTTATGGAAACTAGGTGAACTGGCAAAGAATGGTATTGCTTGCATAAATCTTGGCAGCATTTCCATTTCTAATAATTTAGAATAGTTTGTTTTGCTTTTGTTTATAAAGGAATGAAGTGCGGTTGCTATCCTTATATTTCTAGATGTTTGTACGATGTGTCAATTTCTGGTTGAAGTTTCTGGCACATACAACCTGACCTAATAACAGCAATGAAATGTTTTTCAACATCAGAAATATTGTTGCTTAGTTCTAGTCGAGCATTCGTTTTTATTTTATATATTTTGTTTGCAGGCTCTAGATGCAAAGGTGATTATTTTCAAGAAAAAGAGAAGAAAGAACTACAGAAGAACTAAAGGTCATCGCCAGGTAACTGGGTTGATATGTCATTGATATCTTCCCCTCCTCTGTTTCTTTTTACCCTTCCTCTGGTTTGTTTCAGGAATTAACTAAGTTACGGATAACGGATATCCAAGGGATCGAGAAGCCAGAAGTGACTAGGCCTCCCAAGAAAGAGAAGGTGAAGGAAAAGCCAGAGAAGGTGGCTGTGGGAGCTTAAGAGGGTGTTATCCTTCCTCTACTCGGTTTTGTTCAAGAGCTCAAGGCTTGACATAGTAATTGTGTTTCTAATGTGCCTGCTGCTTCCTGCCCAACTCACTGTATTGTAGGTTTCACACATTTAATTCAAGGTTTTTGCTTTGTTGTTGGAAATAAATATAATACAACTTTATTTTATTAGTAGAAATAAATATACATTTTGTCTATTTGATTAATGAGTTGTTATTCATATAAATATAATTTCTTCACTCTTTTATGTACTAGGAGATGTCAGTTGGGAAATGAATATTGTGAAAAACTAGTGTGGAAAATGGGAAGAATCATGTCAGTGATAAGCAAAAAGGAGCTTATTGAGGACTTAAAAAGTTCTCGTACTTCAAAAAAAAAAAAAAAAAAAAAAAAAGATATCACATTACACATGTTGCACAGATCCTTAGACTTATGGTATCGGGTATTCCGAAAAGATGCGAAACTTTAATTATCGTGGTCAATGTATTTTAGTACAAAATAAATATATTTGACATTCCAACCGCCAAATCCAACCCTCATATTATGTTATAAGCTTTTATAAAGTATCATATCTCATATTCGTATTGTATTGTGTCTCATATCCAATATCCGACCTGTAGACCAGCATTACACAAGATAAAACATGGAAGTGGCGTCCCCTTGGATGACGTAGCGGTGAAAGTGGGTGGCCCGGGACCGATAGGTCATAGATTCAAATCAGGGGCGGATTCAAGGGGGGCGGGTGGGTGCGACCGCCCCCCCGAATTTTTGTGCAATACTATGAGTTATCTTTTATTTCTAGTAATTTTTATACTTGTTCCATTAAATTTTCGAATTCGCCCCCCCGAAATTTTTAAATTTGTTATCCTAACTTTGAAAAATATTAAAAAAAGTATATTATGTGTCTCATATTTTAGTAGAGGTGTAGATTTTAAGTTTTAGATACCTAGTTTGGTAGAGTCCACTTATATAACTTGATGTAGTTAATATACTATGTTTTTTGTTTGATGCAATTAATATACTATATTTGTGTAGTTAATATACTATGTTTTTTGAAGTATGAATAAACTATCATTTAAATACTTATTAATTCCTCAGTTAGATATTTTCCTCTAACTAAATTTAGAGTGATGTCAAAATAGGATTGTGTACTATGTTTTTCGAATAAATATAAAAAATATATGAGTTATTCATGAAAGAAGAATATAATCCTTAAATAAGACATAAAGAATAAGTATAATTAGATTTAAGTAGAAAAATGTGCTAAATTTTTTTTTTCGGGGGCTCCGCCCCCGAACCCCTATATAAAGAAAACTCAAGCCCCGATAAATTTCGCCCCCCCTAACCAAAAATCCTAGATTCGTCCCTGATTCAAATCTCACTGGAATATGTGTTGCCTAGGGTGGAACGAGGTTTACCCAATGTGCACTTCGATAGCGGATGCGGATTACCCTCATCATCAAAAAAAAAAAAAAAAAAAAAAAAGGCCTAAAATAAGGACAGAGGCCGGAGGCCCTATCAAAATCAGAATTTCTCTCCACAGTAGAATTGTACGAAAAATAATTAAGAAAATAAATAGTAGGAGTAACAGCTTCGTGTAACGCAAACGTGAGGAAACAGGAAGATGACGGCCGGCGTTGGGGGTAATAAAATCCTTCGACTCAAAAATCAGAATTGACCCCTTACCTCCTTAATTCATCTATGGAGATTTTCTCCACTACTCCACCGCCACAGTGCTTCGCCGCAGCTCCCAAAATCCAAATTTTCATATTCTCCCAATCCATACCGCGATTCGCCGCATTGCAATTCATTGCGGCCGTCCTCCTCTTCCTCACCTCCGCCGCTGCAGGAATATCCTACTCCGATCGTTGCGCCGAATTCGTACGCGATCAGCCCTTGCTTCCGACCGTCAATACTCCGCCCCTCAATCATAGGTTTCTCTCTCTTCGCAACGCACACGTCGATTGCAAAACAAGCGACTGCCGCAAGGATGGAATTCCCGGTTCCCTTACCTTCTCCTCCCACAAAGAATACAGAACCGCAAAAGACGCCGTCTTCAAAATTGAAGCGGTACTGAGCCTGAACGATGTGGGGCACTCACGTAATTTCACTCGCCGGGGGTTGCGCCTTGTCCATTTCCGGCCGCCGCGGATTCCATTGACTCCAGGTAACTCGTGGAATTCCATCAGTTTTTCGTTGAGTGGGTTTTGGGATTCGTTTTCGGGGAAGCTTTGCATGGTTGGGTCTGGTTTTGACAAATTGAGTTCGGCTGATGTTGTTTTGAAGCTCGATTACTTGAATTCCTCGAATATTTTCAGTAGTTTGGTTAATGGTACTCTGGAGAATGTAAGTATGGGTGATGAAAGTGGTTTTAACCTGAAATTGATATCAATACTGGGTGTGAACTTGATGAACTATAAGTATGAGTTGATTGATGAAGAGAGTGAAAGGAATGTGTTCTCGTCTTTGGATGATATGAAAAATGTTTCTTTAGGATCAGAGGATTTGAGACAGAAGGTGTGTACCCGTGTTGTGTCTGCTGGCATTGTTGAGTTGGAGTATAAGAAACACTGCGAAAGTGGGAATTGCAGTTTTCTTGGAAAATCAAAGGGAGATCTCATGCCAAGTGTGATGCACTTCAACGAAATCGAGTGTTTGGAGGATGGTAGAGTGAGGTTCTTGTTAGGGTTTGGAGATTGGGGGCGTAATGGATACCAGATGCCTTTTGAACCAAATTTAACTTTGGTTACTGAGGGGAGATGGGATGAGAAGAAAAAGAGGCTTAACATGGTTGGTTGCCGTATTTTTAGTGATGGAGATGAGGGTTTTGTTGGGGAATGTTTGATCAGAATAAGTTTAAGATTTCCAGCTCGGTGGACTTTGAGGGACCGGAGCTCTGTCATTGGTGAGTTGTGGAGTATTAGGAGTGCCAATGACTCAGGCTATTTTGCCAGAGTTAATTTCACAAGTATAAGGAATAGGCATGTCAGGATGGCAGGTCTGAGATACGAGTATACCGAGATTGAGAATGCCAAGAGATCTTGTGCAAATAAGACAACCTGGAATGGATCTGAAAGGAAGTACCCTAATCCATTATCATCTGATATGAGATTTGACATGATTGTTAGGAATAGGAAAGTGAAAGATCTTTGGGGTTACACTTCTCCACTTTTTGTGGCCGATAGACCCTATCAGTTATCCCCCGTGTTTGGAAGGGAAAATGAGGCTACTTGGCATGAAAAGCAAAACATTAGTTATGTTAATGTCAGCTATGTACTCAGTGTTGCATCTTCTAATTATTTCAAGCTGAGCGATGAATATCTGCAAATAAAATCATTCGATGTTTCTGCTGAAGGAAGTTATGACTCCAATAGGGGGCACCTTTGCATGACTGGATGCATGCATGTTGGCCCGCCTAAAGTAAGAATAGGGCGAAACACTTCATTGGATTGTGAGATTCTGGTTGACATACAATATACTACACTGAATGCAAGGGATGGAGATGCTGTGAAGGGAACCATTGAAAGCATGCGAGAAAAGTCTGATCTTCTTTACTTTGAACCTTTTGAAATCTTTTCACGTTCGGTTTATTCAGGCCAAGCAAAAGAATCCATATGGAGAATGGATCTGGAGATCACAATGGTTCTAGTTTCCAACACGCTTTCATGTGTGTGCATCATTATGCAGCTTTTGCATGTTAAGAGGCAAGCAGATGTACTGCCCTTGATTTCTGTCATAATGCTTATTCTGCTCACATTAGGACATTTAATACCTCTAGTCTTGAATTTCGAAGCTCTCTTCAAGACAAGAGGCAATAGCATGAGCGTTTACTTTGGTAGTGATGGATGGCTGGAAGTTAACGAAGTATTAGTGAGGATAATAACAATGGTAGTTTTCCTGCTTGAATTTCGTCTCCTCCAGATGACCTGGTATTCAAGATCTGGCGATGAAAGCCAGAAAAAGCCGTGGGTATCTGAAAAGAAAGTTATATATCTGTCTTCACCTTTGTACATTGCTGGTGCTTTAATTGCTTGGTTCGTCCACCTATCAAGAAAGCCTAACCAGAGACCATTGCCAAGGATCCGCCGTCTTAATCATAAGCAACAATCTTCATGGGGCGACCTCAAATCCTATGCAGGGTTGATCTTGGATGGCTTTCTTCTCCCTCAGATTCTGTTTAATTTATTCTCCGATTCCAAAGGGAAGGCTCTTGCCCCGTCTTTCTATATAGGTACTACATTTGTTCGGCTACTGCCACATGCATATGACCTCTACCGGTCCCATAGCTCTAAATGGTCTTTTAGTTATATATATGCAAATCCAAGAATGGACTACTACTCCACTACATGGGATATTGTCATATCTGTTGGAGGAGTTCTATTTTCTGTTCTAGTCTACTTGCAGCAGCGGTATGGTGGGCAATGTCTTCTACCAAAGAGATTCTTGCAGGGATCCACATATGAGAAAGTACCAGTGGCTTCTCCATGAGTAGTTTTATAATGGGTACGCTTTGCATTTTACTCAGGAATGGATTTCAGTGCGAGATTTGATATTTAAGTTTTGAAAAGGTGTCACACCTGAATGTTAACTTGTTTTTTTTGTGGGCTGTGTCATCCTGTATGTAGTTATTTTTGCTCCACTACAATAATCCCTCACACACGGAAACTTTTAAGGCTCCATGAAATGAAGCTCTTTGAAGCATATGGATAGTTTATTTGTTATGAAAAACTAAGTATATGTAAATGATGGAAGGAATTGATTTTGTGTTTTGCTTTTTCTGTTCTTACCAATTACATCGTTAAATTATATGAGGATCTTGTCTGTATAAACATGTTTTAGCTGTATTGTATAGGAATTCATATCCAGCTAGCTATCCAAGCAGCTCTATCAGTAATGGTAGATGTGATCTGTGTACATATGAGCCGTCAAATTCAAGCCTTGGAGCATTGCTTCACCGCGCTTGTTAAAGTTAAACACACACAATCCACCATTGTTGATGTCCATTGCTCTGAACCTGATCACCAACTCAACAGTTGAGATGATCCCAGATTCCCAACCTCAATCAAACAAAGAAACCAATATTGTCTATTTGATTTACCTCTCTGGGGCAAGGCCAAGTGCTGTGCAGATCAATGCCCTCAGGATTGACTTATGAGTGACAACCAAGAAACTCTCTCCCTGTCCATAGGAATATGTTAAGCTTAAGAATGAGAGAGGGTGTTTGTCGAGACAAAGGATCATACCGGTGTGAATAGGATTTCCAACCAAGCTGCTCGAGCTCTCTCCCACAGTTTCTCTACAGGGTAAACTCCATTGATGCAGAGACTGGAGGGATCTTCTCTCCATTGTGTGAACTCCTTTGGGTAACTCCTCCTGGCATCCACTGCCTCCAAACTTTAAGTATGATTTACTCATATTCTACCTAATCTCTTACTAATTTCAATTTCAAGAAAGAAGAGATGCTAAATGAACTGACCATTTTTGAGGCCTTCGAGGAAATACAAATGAGCCTCCTTTAGTGAGTCCAGATAGACCACAGGCTCCTCCCTCCCTTTCCATAAGATTTCAGCAGTAGACTGCATATAATGAACTCCCACTTTCAGAGGCTGACCAACTCTTAAAGCCATACATAGTCACAAACGAAAACGAACCTTGGCACGCGATATTGGACTCGAGAAACACTGATCAAAGTGCATATCAGCAAGAGCTGTTCGACATTTTTCTGCTTGTGTGATGCCTGCTTCAGTTAGGACTGACAAGTCTGAGCTTCCCTGAACTCTACCTTCTTCATTCCAAGTGCTGTAACCATGCCGAACCAGAGTTATCTTCTTCGGAGAAGACAACAATTTCTGAGAGAGTGAAGTAGTAGCTTTGTCGAAATCATATGCACCACCAGTGAGGGAAGCATTATTTCTAGATATCTCTGTGGAGAATGAGAGAACCAAACTTAGACACGCAGCAGATATAGTAGGCAAGAAATTCATAAATGATTCCTACTTGTCATCCACTACTCGTCTACTCCAAAATAATGTTTTCAACACAGCCTTGGAACTCAGCTGTACCATTTAGTCATAGATTCTATATCTTACCCGATAATATCCATAAAATCAGTTAAGACAGCCAAGGAGAAGACCACATTTTATCATTGTTATCTCAAATTAGGCCTTGCTAATTCAACAGAGCCTGTAAAGACCGAAGTTCTTGATTCACAAAATAAAAAATCAAGGATAACGAAGTTATAGTGTATACCAGTGGCGATAGAGTAATCTGGAGCGGACGATGAACAGAAAATCCGAACAGATGGGCCGCTGCAAAAAAGAATCTTTGGAGATTTTCTTGATTTACGGTCGGCGGAATTGTACGAGAAAGGATGGAACGCAAGATTACAACTCATTGCGCAGAAGTGCATGTATAATTCAACTTCAACTGGAGATGCCCTTTTGCTAGAATGTTCTCAGATATTAATTGGGTTGATTGGTTGAAAAACTCAGTTCCAAGCCACTCAGCATTCTTGTACGATTGTTTCAAATGTTTGTGAAGATTTTTTCTTTTCCTTTACTTTTTGAATCGAAAAAAAAATTAGTGGTCTGGATTTATTGGATTTTAATTTGGTAAGTTGGAATTTATATCAAGTGTAAAATAATATTCGCAAGTGGGACTGGTATATTCTTCTTTTCATTGTTTCGTTTTATCTTCTATTTATTTATCTGCTTGGGGGGCAAAACATGATAAATATTACTACTACTATAGATTGCATCCATACACTCATTCTGGAGAAAGAAAAACCAACAAAAACAAAAGCATCATTGTCCAAAGACACCAAATAATACATGCAAGTTAGGACAATAGAAAGTGGGAGCTCAAAGGGATCATAGTGCTTTAATTCTAAGTGTTGTTGAGAGTGAAAAGATTGATGACATTGTGAATGGAGTAGAGAAGTATGAGGAAATAAGCAAGTGCAGCCACAAAACCAGCAATCATAGCCCCCGTGATATGGTCACAAAACTTGGGAACTTGCCCACAAATTGGCAGCCAACCTGCATGGCTGTTCCCATACTTCCCCACTTGCCCTATCGCCAAACATGCCGTTATGCTCGAAACCAGCAGCAATGCCATCACCTACACATATCCATATCAAAATGAGACAAAAGGGTTAATTATTACTAGAATTTGTAAATATTCTGATCCAGAAATTAAATCTTATATATCCCAACCAAATCTGAGACCAAGATGAAGTGGCCAGATGAGCTCTTGGAAGGGAAGAAGAGGAGTATAAGGGTGTAAGCAGCAGCAATAGCATTCATCAATATGAAGAACCTGCAAAAAAAAAAAAAAAGATTGAAGTGTTGGATATAAATGGTCTAAAATGAATGGACTGACTTGAAGGTGGGGGAGTTGGTGTATTTGGCTTCAAATTTCATGTTGAGGACGAGGGCGGAGTCGTGGCTGGTGATCATGACCACGGTTGCTGCGACGGTGGCTCCCAAGGCGAGGAGCCTCAGCACGATGACTGGGATGCTCTTGGACATACTCGTAGGTTGTTTGGTTGCTGTCCCGACAAGAATGAGTGTTTCTTTTGTTTTGTGTTTTGTAAGATTAAAAAGGCACGAGTTAGGAATTAGGCAGATGAGTGGGGGAGTTATATTTTGCGTTCCTGCCAATCGTTGAGGGTCAAGCTCTAGGTAACCTAATGTGGCTACCGACGTATATGTCTAGCCATTTGTGGCCTTTTCCTGAACTCCCCAATCTATTTCTTATAAATAATGTTTAAAAAAGCAAGAATTATTAAGGGGGTTATGTCATAATGATATGGTGGAGAGAATTCAATTGTTCTTTTGAGATCAACGAATATTTATATGATGGAACTTAAATGAGTAAATCTAATTATGAGAGAGAGAGAGATGCTTTCATGGTGCGTCACTTCACCTGTCAGGTCAACTACCAATTGAGTATGTACAGCGCTATACCAACAATATCGACTGGGTAGATGCTTACATACAATCTAGTACTATTAATAAGCATAATTTAGATATACATTATCTTAATTGTGTCATGATCGAAAATGTGCATGCCTGATCATGTTAGTTGCATTTTGAGGCTGAATGATAGTGAGATACACATTCAAATTCAAATAAATTAGGCCAGCATTATATTATTGTCAAGAAATATGACCGAAATTAGCATACTAAATTCATCATATTGGCACCATAACATTTTATTCATTCAGAAGGTAAGACTATCATTTTGGTGTTGATGGGGGTTAGGAAAGCCGTTAATTTGAAAAGGAAATTGCAGTTTAAGTTGGAGCAATAGAACTCATTGCATTTTCATTCCAAAGAAACAGCTTATCTGAGCAAAACATGCGTCGATATATGAAGACAAGTGATTATAAAGGGAACTGCATATGATATCAGTAGTTTCTAACAAACATGCTTGAACGAATCCAGGATTCACAGTTGATGTACAGCGATTTACATAAAAGTTTACCTAATACTTTTGCAGTATCAGTGGAAGTGATAAACCAACCTTTTATACAAGAGAGGGTCTCAGTCATAGGGAGGGAAGTCCTCATCTGAGGCATTTCCAAGAAATGAGCCCAGACTCTTTTTCAAAATGCCCAAGGCCTTATCATCCTGCTCACAACAACATACGTCGTTCAACTTACAATCTAGAACCCCAGGGTATAGATTTATTTTACCTGCTTCTTAGTCTTGAGGGATTCCTCCAGTTGAGCAATTCTTGCAGAATTTGATTTCTCCAGTTCAGATATCATGTTCTTCTCTTTCTTTCCTGTAAGAAATTTCTAGAATCATTCTTCTTTCTTCTATTGGTGTACAGATGGAAAATACCGCAGAGTTTATCTTTGCTTACTCAGTTGTTCGTATCGAAGAAATAACTTTTCCTTCTCCTCCTCATATTTGGAAAAGACATCTGTAAATAGCCAAGTTGGAGATAGCATCAAATAATGTTACTGACAATTCTATATAGGTAGATAAGTTGTCAAAGAGACAAATATTGCAGAACAAATTCAACACAATACTTCTTAAAAGATACACACTTGCTTCTGTATTCTAGCATGTTTAAATGTAGCAGACGTGTAAATGGTTTGAGTACTCAAATGATATAATTTGGATTGGATTAATGTTGCCAAAGCATCACATTAGAATAAATTTGCTAACAAGGAGTTATAAGTCTGAACTTCCATTACAGTCTTAACAAGAACAGTCAGAATAGTAAGACCAAGCAACTTAACATTTACTATTTGAAATGATATTTTTGGGTCATACAGAGTACCCAAATGGAAAGACAGAAACACATATATATATCTTCTGGTAAGCATTCAATCCTATAATTTAAGATGACTAGGACTTATATGTACATTCAACTACCATTGCAATTGCTCCAATCATCAAATCTAATATCAACATGTAAATCCAGAACCAAATAATTCTCGACAGGTTTACTTCCCCAGAAGTTAAAAACTAAAGAAACAAGATATAGGAAGATTACCTTTCAGGGCTTGCAGATGTGCAGATTTCTCCTTGCACAACTTCTCATGAATTTCTTGGTACTTGGCAGTCTCACTCTTCAGAAAATTTTCACACTACATAGATGCAAATACATACAGTTAAAGTCTAAATAATGGGAAGTAGTAAGGCACTCACAAGATTCAGGACCTCTTTTGAGCTCTTCAAGAGTGCCTTTGCAAAGCTTTGCCTGTCAATCATTGTGAAGAAGGATGCTTAAAAGTTTAATCGAGGAAAAACAGCAACCATGAAAGTACGATGACAACGTGATCGTGCAAAAATATTCGTATCACCTTTCTTTTTCAATTTTTGATTTCAACTCATCCAAACTAGATTTGATCTCTGAAGACACACTGCAAAAGAGAGCATCAGAATCAAAATTGAGCAACGTATTATTTCTGATCTCACTAACAGTATGAGCCACTTGAATCAAAATAAAATAAGACTACTTCTCTGCTAATCTACTCACTACAAATTCTGGAAAATGATACCATTTATCAACACAGTGAAGAAAATAAAGTGATTGTATATGACACTGGGTTCCGTTCTTTCAATTGACTGATTGTTTACATTTCTCCGGACATTTTCGCCAAGTATCCTAGGTACACAGACGTACAAGAACTCAATAGACTAGTGAAGTTAAACAACTAAATCAAATGCATTCCAATCCTGCCTAGTTTTGTTATCAGTTACAACACCGGACTAAGGTAAAGGTCCTGCTAACAACTCTCCATGTTTACATCTCTTAGTTGATTGATGCATAATGATTTCATCACAGATATTGATCAAAACATAATCAAAATGGAGCGAAAAGCTTAAGATGATATAGAAGTTAGGGCATCATTTTCAGATCAATCAAAAGGAAAACCCCGATCAATCTTAAGAATCCTATAAAATTAACACCAGGATCGGATTCTTCTCCTAAGCGAGCAAACTGTACCTTAATTTAAGATCGAACATATTCGGAAGGAACAAACAACACACATACATATCAGTCTAGATCTAGATCTTATTAAGGATAGATAACATTTTTCCACCTCGAAATTGTTTCCTCTTTTTTCTTCTGGTCGTCTTTCTGCGCCTTCTCTTTTATCTGCCGGAGAGCGCTCATAATTCCTTTTATATCACTGCATTAGATAAGATCTTCGTCAACAACTTAGACAAATAAATTTGGCTACAGCAAATCAGCTCATTCAACTTCCTTCCAGAATTCTTACTCAGATATGGCATCGTCGAAATCGTCTTCAACGATGGTTCTCTTTTGCCGATCCTTCACAATCTCCGAATCTGAAACTCGCTTGGAGTTCGCTTTCGTCGCCGACATTTTGAACGTTCCGTGCTCTACTCCTCAGCTGGTATGCAGTGTCTCAGTTGACGAATGAGAGAATGATGCCGATTTCAAATGTCGACTCTACAAATAGCTCTGTTATTATGGCGGGAAATATGATTTTTTTTAATAATAATAATGCATCTATCATGGTCTTGTTTTAGTAGAAGACACCCGACCATTTTTAAGCCATCGAATTTGTATTAATAATGCATGACTCGTTTTCTTGTAATCTTTTAATAAAAATAATTTAAATTTAAAATAAACCTCTAGTATTTCCTCCGTCTCATTATTCATGTCCAGCTAGAAATAACGCATGTTTCTTATCGGGATGTCCCAATTATAAATGTCATGTTTTCTAAAATGACAAAAATTGTTTGAATCATATTTAATTATTTAAAAATCAAACAATATACATCACATAATACTACTACTATCTTAATTCTCGCACTTAAAAAAAATATTTCATTTTTAGTAGGAGGGAGAAAGTACAACTTCTTCAATACTCGTGTATAAAATTTTGAACTAATAATAAAGGAACGAAAGTTGCATGATATTTTGGGACCCACCACACAAATATCTGTGTGCTGTTATGTTGGAAGAGCAAAAATGAGGTAATTATCTTCTAGAGGGATTGGTGGTTACGCAACTCTGTCTCTGTGAAGCCGTCACCGGCCACACCACCCATAATTCGGTCAATGCACATGACTAACATTTTTTTCTACATTCTATCCCCTATTAATTCGTCGTCAATTCTTCACTCTAAAGATAAACATTGTCATATAGAATTCTTATTTTTTAATTGAATTTCATTTTTTTCCATACCATGCGCCACGGGACTTTTTTTTTCTAAGTTTCAGAAACACTACACGTGGTATGTTATCAGTACGCTTCTCGGCGAACTTTCTCTTTAATATCACACGTGATTCTGAATTGTCAAACAAGAAATTGGATGTTTCTCTCAACTATTGATTTAAACGAGTCCTATTAAATCTCGATTTTTCTTTAAAAGAAAAGGAAAATTGTTATTCCCGCCGATACCCGTCTCTACTCTCTCCTATAGTTTGGGAAATATGCAATACTGAAATTACCTATATACTGTAATTTTCAAACGGTAATAATATCAGCTCTCAAATAATGCGGTATATCTTTGAATACTAAAATTTTTGTATACTAAAAAACCACGATATATCAATGACTATCGAAAATTTCATATGATTATTCTAGTGAAAAATACTATGTACCTAAATTTAGTATAACATTTTGCTCGGTCCATAATGAAAAAAGCGGTTTTATATCGAAATCTAACTTGATTCATCGTTATAGTGTATCAAACCATCTATAGAATTTTAGTATGTCCTCTTCTTTCACTGTAAAATTGCACGTCCATCTCATTCTTCACTTTTTCGTGAGTGGCAATATATAGTTATCTGATGTCATTGAATATATCATGTATTATGTAATAGTCCGTAAATTGTTGGGTGATGATTCAGACCCCAGCAACAACACAAAGTATTGGGAAATGATTCAGTCTTCTCAGTTGATAAATAACTCAGTAGCCATGTGCTCTGAAAACGTACTGAAGATTTGAAGATCTCAAAACCCTATATTGATTGATGAACCATTCAGTTGTAATCTGTTTTGGTGTTGTCTCTGAGGATTTTAGCAGGCACTCTGCATCTGGTTTAGGCACTCAGTAGATTATTTGCCTCAGCACCAGAAATAGAAGACTCAGTGATACTGGACTCAGCAGAGCAAGATATCGAAAAGGAGTCGGTGGAACCGAACTCGGCAGAGTAGTTCACCGAACTCGTAGCCGATCTTCAATAGAGCCGACTCGGCAGGAGCATGCTATCGAATCGAGATCGACTCAACAACGGCCGACAGCTTTCTCGACCGTCGATTCTCTAAAGTCAAATCGGCAGAGTTAATACGAGGAAGAGAGAAGTCGCCTCGGATCTCCTTGAAGTCTTGCTTGCCTCAACCACTTTCCCGAACCTCGACCAATGACAAGCAGTCACCTGTCCTATATCTGTTAAAGCTGCAAGTCAACAACCTTCCAGAAATGGAGGGAAGAGACACTGCTACCATACTTCGAAAGAGCCGTTAGCTACCCAAAAGAGAGAGACAAAGGATCGTCGTCTCCAACGGATCTATCCTAATCTCTGCTCTATAAATAGAGGGATAAATCAAATTGAAGCTCACCTTCACGATATCAAGAACACGAGAAACTAAGAACTCAGAGCATTCAATAGAGCAACTCGAAAAAGCCTAAGTCTTCCGCAAGTAATTCGAAGAGTCAATCTCCGGCGAAAGACTACATTTCTGCTCATAGGGAACCAAGCTTAATTAGAATTATACAACCTCTAGTATCCAAGCGACGATACACGAACCCAAAGCTTATACTCAGCTGTTCGTCGCTCTAGAAGCCAATTTCTTGTTCCATATCCCTCTAACCTAAGCTCAACCGATTTAATCCATAGCTTAGACGAAGGAGTTCACTTTTGAACTGATCCTTATTGTAAATGACTCCTTCACTATTGGAGAGTTTTTCAAACACTTAGTTTGATAACCTTGTAAACTGAAACTTGCCCAGTATAAATCTCAAGACCAGTGTTTGTCCAGTGTACAAACCGACTGAGACTATCTCAGTATAATACATAGCCTCCTGATCATTCGGGACAGTGGACCTAGGATTGTTGGATCCGAACCACTTTAAAAATCTCTGTGTTCCGTGTTCTGTATTTTACTGTTGCATTGATTTACTGCTCATACTGAAAAATATTATTTAAATCATTCAACTGAGTTTCAACAAACTTAATCGACTGCACTAATCTACTGAAACTGTTTTGATAAAAATGTTTTCCTAACTCAACTGAATTTGGGCCTACACATTTCCGCACTACTGAACTCTATTCTGAACGATACTGAATTATGACTCCAGTCAGCTAGCAGGCCTCAGTAGAGTCAGTCACTCTGTCACACGATTCAGAACAACTTATCTGGTCTGCTGAACTCGTTCAGTACGACATTCTCCTGAAAATGACTATTCGTGTTTTAAGTTGAGAAATCGATTTTCAGGTGTATTCACCTCCCTCCCCCCCTCTACACCTGAACGTGCTCTCGGGACCAACATAAATCATTTAATTTAAAGAGAGTAAAATCCTGGTGCTGTGAGATAGACTCCATATAGATGCTCTTATGTAGCCCTTTTTATATATTATGGGATGGGATGGGATGGGATAGGTCGATTGTAGCGGTGGGTACATCAAAGCAACATGAACCTGACATTTTACCCTAGCAAAAGTCCATGGTTATTTATTTTATGTTCCTTTTATCTTTACGTGCAATTTCATCTGGGTGGAGAAAGAGCTGAGAATTGAGATTTAATGGTTCAGCGGAGTCGGTGTTGTCTATTCTCGGAATCGAAGGTATTAATAATTAAAATATTCGGATTTTTTCAGTAACTGTATTCTGAAAATTCACGTTAATGTTTTATGTTAATTAAATCATATAAGTCAAATTTAAAAATAAAAATAAAAAATCAGAGTCCATGTTCGAGATGTGCAGTGCATTTAGGTGGTGTTTGAAACAACTTTCAGCTATAGTTTATAGCTTTCAGCTGCAGCTGAAGTGTTTGGAGCATCCGACTTTCAGCAGAAATTCCCTACCAAATATAGCCAAGATAGAGACACAGATTTCAACCGCAACTTACAACTTATCTAATTTATTGCACTATTTTATCCTTTAAATATTTTTATAATTCTCAAAAAATTATTAATTTTAAAATTGATATTTTTCTTAGTTATAAATTTAATTATAATTATATTTTAATATATTAGTTATTAATTTGATAAAAAGTATGTAATATTTATTATTTATAAATTCTTCAAGTTTAATGAAATAATAATTATTAAAATTAAATATAAATAAATATAGATTAATTAAAATAGTGGATTCTGAAAATTTTGAATTTTAAATTAATATTTTTTTTCATTTAATGATAATTATTTCTTAGCTACGTATTTATTAAAATTATATAAAAAAATTATGATTATGAATTTAAGCAAATAAATAATTATTTAAAAATAATAGTAAGATATATTTATGCTAATATGATATATTATAATTTTATACTCCCTCTGTCCCGCTATTACTGTCCCCTTTGGTTTCGGTACGGAGATTAAGAAACTTTGTTTGAGTGTATATTTTATGAATTTTAATTGTATTAAGAAATGAACACAATTTTCGAGGAGTGATTGGTGGAAGAAATGAGAATTTATCCAAATTTTTGCAGGGCATAGTTGAGGCAATCGATTTTTTTTCGGTTTTTTTTTTCATATTGTATTTTAAGAAATAGTCTTAAGTTTCCAAAAAGTTAAAAATAATAAATTTTCGAGTACAGAGTGGAATGAAAACCGTGTGAGAAATAGATTTTTGGAGAGAGAGTGTTTGATAATGTGGGGATGAGTATTAACTATTAAGTAAGAGGGGCCCCACTTCATTTTTTGTTTAAGAGTAGTTTTTTCTATTTTAGGAAAGAGGATAATAATAGCGGGATAACACGATTAGAAAAGTAGGACAATAACTGTTGGGTTATGAGTCTGTGGTTTGTCTTAACAACCACTTAGATGATACTTATTACTCCCTCCGTCCCATGAAGCTGCTCCATTTGTAGTTCGGCACGGAGTTTAAGATAGTGGGATAATTAGTTGCTTTATTGATGGGTATGTGTTAATCCAAAATTAATTTTTCTCTCTCCTCTAATCATCATTTGTATTGATTTTGTTAAACTTTCGAGTAATTGTTATACGTTAATTTTTTTCGATGTACACGATTTCATCATTTTCTTCTTATTTACGTAAACTTTACACCATTTAACATAATTAATCCATCGAAACCATTTTTAATACTAATGCTGCTTTTACATTCAACAAATTAAAAACAAGCAAAAATCAGCAATTAAACTGCTGATCCATGCACACGTCTACATTTGATGTGATCAAAAGTACAATTTGCCTCCAAAACTAATCCAAAACCAGCAAGTTAAACAAGCATCACAAATTTGAAATTCCCTCCTAACAAGAACTAGTTATAAATATAAGTAGAGAGAAGAGGCAGACAACACATTCCAATCTCCCCAAAATGCCTCAAGCTCGTCCAAAAGATCTCACCACCGATGAGCGGAATTGAATTGCCCAACTGCTACTCGTACGCAGCAACAATGGAAGGCCAAGTCGAGGTAAGATCCTTGAATTGTCCATACAATTTGGCCGGTCAAGGCACACGATCAGAAGAGTTTGGAAAGCTGCAAAAAAACAAATGGATGAACGGCAAGTCATTAATCTTGTCTCAGCTAAGAAAACAACCAAAAGAGCCAAAAAAGTTCAAATCGATCTACAATTAATTGAGTCACTGCCGGTGTTGAAAAGAGGAACAATCCGGAGACTAGCTAATGGAATTGGGGCAGCAAAGAGCACAGTTGGTAGATGGTGCAGAGAAGGTCTAATCAAAGCTCATACGAATTCTATAAAGCCTTCATTAACAGCCCAATATAAGATTCTAAGGTTGCAGTTTTCACTAGAGGCTTTGGAGTTCAATAGAATACTTAACAGATTAAAGTTCAAGAACATGCATAACACAATTCACATAGATGAGAAATGGTTCTACATGACAAAGTCAAGCCGAAGGATGTATCTCACACCTAGTGAAGTTGAACCACACCGAACATGCCAAAACAAGAAATTTATCACAAAAATAATGTTTATGTGTGTTGTCTGTCGCCCTCTGTTTTCAGAGGATGGTTCAGTGCTATTTGATGGGAAAATAGGCATTTTCCCATTCACAAGAGTTGAGGCAGCATTAAGGAACAACAAGAAGAGACAGGCTGGTACCCTAGTTACTAAGCCAATTGAATCTATAACTAAGGAAGTGATCAAAGAATGTTTGATCACAAAGGTATGTAATTAAGCTCAACTTAAAGTAGATTTCAGAATTTAAATTCATCATTATTCTACTGTAATGATTTTACATTAACGCATTTTCTATACTATCATATCATTAGCAATCAGATTATACCAGCAATTAGAGAGAAATGGCCAGAACATGCAAGCAAACAAATTTTTATACAGCAAGATAATGCAAGACCTCACATCAAACATTGTGATCCAGATTTCAGAAGGGCTGCAACAGAGGGAGGCTTTGATATAAGAATAGTCCATCAACCACCCAATTCTCCAGACACTAATGTGTTGGATCTTGGGTGGTTTAGAGTCATTCAAAGCATTCAAATCACAACAGATTCATATACAGTAGATCAGTTAGTGGCTGCAGTTTGTGCTTCATATGAAGAATTGTCACCACAAACACTTAATAAAGTGTTTGTCAGTTTGCAAGGCTGCATAATGGAAATAATGCGGGTAAAAGGGCAAAATTGCTACAGAATACCTCATATGAACAAGGAATGGCTAATCAGACAAGGACTACTACCTTCTGATTTGGAAGTTCCTTTGGAATTAGTGAAGGAGTGTTTGACTTACATGTTGGAAAATAGAATGATAGAGGATGTCAACATGCTGAGGCATAGATTGTGGTTTTAAAGGTTAGAAAGGCTAAATAGTTTTTGTTATTAAGGGTTAGAAAGGCTAAATAGTTTTTGAAAGGCATAGATTGGGGCTGTAAAAGTATTTTTTTTGTAAAAGTATTAGGGCAAGGGCTGTAAAAGTATTTTTGGTAAAAGTATTAAGGCAGCACAAACAGAACCAGCAACAACATATATTTCTAAATTATATCAACAACTCAGCATCTAATCATCATTGTTATTGATCCAGCAGTCACACAGGGCATGCATCAAAGCATCAAAAGCATCTAAGGCAGCACAAAGACAACTAACAAGAACATGGACAGAATAATTAGCTCAACAACTCAGCATCCACTTATCTTTGTCATTGATCCAGCAGTCACACAGGGCAGCCATCAAAGCATCAAAAGCATTTAAGGCAGCACAAAGGCAACTAACAAGAACATGGACATAATCATTAGCTCAACAACTCAGCATCTAATCATCATTGTCATTGATCCAGCAGTCACACAGGGCAGCCATCAAAGCATCAAAAACATTTAAGGCAGCACAAAGGCAACTATCATGGAGCAGAGTTTGTACATTAAACATATTGATCCAGCAGTTGCACAAGGCAGCCATCAAAGCATCAAAAGCATTTAAGGTAGCGCAAAGGCAACTAACATGGACCACAGTTTGTATGAAAAAGGGCAGTTCATATGAGAGGCCAATTTTAAGGCACCACGGTTCTATCATCTTAGAACCTAATTGCCCATCACCAAATACATGCTCCACAAATATTTACAACAATACATTTAAGGCAGAAATTAAAAGGAAAGATCTCACCGCCGATATAATGCAGGGACCAAGATCCGAAGCATTTCATCAATTGATTTTTCTGATTCGCTCATTCCAATCCACTTTTCAACCCAATCCAGGAGAAATGTCAATAGGTGGGGCTGGAATACGAAAGATATTCCCGAGAACGGACCCCTCCCCGATCTGCCCATCTGGACCAAGCTCGTCGCTCAGTCTCCGTCGTTTCGGCAAGCAGCCAACGGTACGTGTACTATCTACTCGAGATTCCCGGCTGGCCAAAGCTTCATCGCGATTCAAGCAGCCGGGAGTCATCATCATGACCTTCGACTCGGTGAGAGACCTTCCTTCGTTAGAACTTATAAATTGAGGCTTCTTCACATCGATCCAGCCCGGATCTGTAGGATGAGGGCTAGATTTCCCTTCGTTGTGAAAAAAATCGGACGCAATGAGGGTGTCCCAAAGCTCGATTTTCATCCTCAACATAAGAGGGAGGGATAGAAGGATTGGGTGGGGTGCGGGGGGCGTGAGAAGAACCTCAAGATCTCGTTGATCTTGAGGAAGAGAATGCAGCGGCGGGTTTTCGAGTGAGCGAGGAGAAGATAAGTTAGATCTAGGGTTTCGAGTGAGAGAGGAGAAGATAAGTTAGATCTAGGGTAGGTGAGATAGATTTAATTAGGTAGGTAAATTAATTAGTGTTAAAATTATTTAGTTAAGTTATATTAAGTGTTAATTGAATTAGTTAGTAAGTTAAAAATTTACTTAACATATAAACGTTGCAAGATCGGTGGGACGGCCAAAAAAGGAAATGTTGCAAGATCGGTGGGACGGAGGGAGTATTATTTTATCAGTAGTTCTTGTAATAGGACCTATTTGTTTATCGGTAATGGGGGAAATCATAGTGTTTCATTACTATGGAATTGAAGATCCCAAAACCGTCTTGTATCCTTTGTGTAGTGTTGATAGGACTAGATGATGTAATAGGCTAGACGGATTATATTTTTCATTATCGTTTTTGTCTGAGTCCTGTACAGGGTAAATGTTAGATTGATCTTCAGTAGGAAGTTACTTCCCAGAACCCCAAGTCATCAGTGTAAGAGCTTGTGTTCTCAAGTCATCAGCTGACCTCGCTCAGTAGAAGACATCTCATCAGCTGACATACATCAGTAGAAGAACACTGTATTCAAGCTCAGTACCTTCAAGAGTCATCAGTTGATCTCGCTCAGTAGAAGTTTTGCTATCAGCAGACTCAGACGAAGAAGACAGAGATCTTATCAGGTCTACTGTATCCGACAGGAAACGACCCCAGTCTAAATTCATTCGAAAGTCAGCAGAAGATCATACGAGGATAAGTGAGAGTCAACTCCGATGAAGACCGATATCTAACAAGTCTCACCTACCACAAACCTCGACCAATGAGAAGCAGTTTAAGCTCTACCTACTCTGACCAACTAAAGTTGCTCTCATGCACAGTAACCAACTACTCTGCGACATCATTTCGAACTTATGGCCGTTTTCCTTGGACGTTTGTGACACGTGGCATCGTCCTCTCCAACGGACAAATGCCTGGTTCACAACTATAAATAGAGAAGCATTTCCGAGCTCCACGTACGGGATATCAAAGGGACTACACGCTCAAGCTTTTGAAACACTCTAGCGCCTTTCACGAAGATCCAGCGAAGAACTTGCTTATTAGAATATTTTTAGTTCTTCTCTCTAGAATTATTTCGTTAGATCTCTCTTCTCTATCTAAGCTCAATCGTTCATATCCATAGCTTAGAACCTTCGAAGGAGTTCACATTTCGTAACTGTTCTTATTGTAAGAACTCCTTCACTGTTGGAGAAAATCCCCTCCCCTTCAAACTTAGGTTTGGATTGTAAAGTCGCTAAGGACTATAACTTAGAAGGGTCTGTCCAGTGCACAGATACCTTGATGAGGCTTGCTCAGATAAATCAACAAGACCTCCTGTTCAGCAGGACAGTGGACGTAGGATCTTGCCTATCCGAACCACGTTAAAAATTGCATATGTCATTTACTGTTTTATCGCACTGCATACAAATTATCTTACAAACTCATACTTTGCATAAAACGTATTTGAAAAGTGCACTAGCCAAAATAATTTAGTTTACGAAAAACACGTTTTCAACTGAGACGAAGTCTTCGGGCCCTACACACTTATCCGCACTCATTCTCCGACTGAGAATCAAATACTGACAAAAGTCAGTAGGAGAGACTCAGTAGTTGACCCACTCTGTCCCGCGATCAGAAGGTTACTATTTGGCACTGTTCATTAGTCGCAATCAACAGCTCAGCTGTCCTTCGTGTTTGAGAAAAAGAACTTATACTCAGGTGTATTCACCCCCCCCCCCTCTACACCTGACATTCGTCTCCAGACCAACAATTGGTATCAGGGCGTCAGTGTTCTTCTGATCATCGGTTCTGAAACTCTGGTCTACTCGAACAGATCCTGAAAATGTTTTTCACTGCACAAGCATGTCTTCCTACATCCTTATACTCTCACCCATAATGTATGATATGTCAGGTATTCGGATGGTACCGATGTTCTCTGTGGAGAACTACACGGTATGGCGCGTAAGAATGGAGGCGCACCTTACATCGCTGCACGACAGCATGACTGATGTCCTAGAGACAGGACCTATCATTCCCATGATCGACAGTGTTTAGTTTGCCACTGTGGGAGGTGTAGGAGCACAGACTAATGCTAAAGTTGCGAAAGACAAATCAGCCTTCACGCCTGAAGAGAAAAAGATGCACAACCTCGACCGAGTTGCGCGAAATGCAATCCTGACTACGCTCAGCGATTCACACCTCGGGAGGGTGCAAGACTGCAAAACGACAAAGGAACTTTGGGATGTCCTGGCTGTACTGAGCCAAGGAACCCCGCAGATCAAAGAAAACAAGCTCGAGCTAGAGCTACAAAAGTTCGATACTTTTGCCATGGAGCCCAACGAAACCATTGACGAGCTTAACGTCAGATTTACAAACCAGATCAATGTGATCAACGGGCTGGGGAGGACGTTCACCAACAAAGATATGAACACGAAGATCTTGAGAGCGTTACCTCGACTGAAGTGGCTTCCTTTTGCTACTTATTTATGTCGCTCAGATCTAAATGCTCTAACTCCTGATGTTATTTTTTCAGAATTAAAGACGGAGGAATTCAAGCACAGCCTACCCCAACGATGTTCCAGTGCTCCAGCTGACACACAGATAGATCATGCCTACAAAGCAACAGTCAGCAAAACTGGAGTCAACCCCATTTCTTCTAGCGAGACAATAGCTACGTTAGATGCTAAGTCTTCCGAGACTCCTGCTATTGATCAGCTTGCGCTCATGGATCTCAAATATCAAAGAGAAAAGGAAAGAGTCAGGAAGCTGAAGAAATACCACAGAGATTCTCCCTCAGGTAAAAAGGATTATCGGAAAAGGGAAGAATCTAAACCATCTACTGATTGCAGGAACGCAAAACCTGCTGCTAGTCCATCCAACAGCTCAGCTGGAAAAGGCGGCAGAACTTCTGTATGCTACAACTGCAAGAAGGAGGGACATGATCAGTACGACTGTCCCGAACTCTCAGCTGCTCAACGAGCAGAACGGCAGGCTAGACGCGAGAAATTTGCCCGAAGAAGGCAGGTATACATCGCCGGAGAGATATCCGATGACTCAATTGAGGAAGATACATTTATGTATTCTTCTGAAGATGAAGCTGCATTTGTCGCCATTGAGATCGGAGAAACAAATCCTGAATCAACAGTTGAATATTATCTGATGGCCGGAGAAGAGGCTAAGGTAAACTCGAAACTTAATATAACCTTGTAACGCCCCAAAATTTTCAATATAAAATGCATTTTATATTTATTCATGCATGTTATCAAGTGTGTTTTAGTTCTGTAAGTCGCGACTTAGAATTTAAATGAAAATTAAAGCATATATCTTATTTGTCATTAAATTATTTTTATTATATAAATTTATTTTGAACTTTGAATATGTTTATTTATATCATATTATGATTATATTGTTTATTTATTTATTTAGAAATCATGTTAGAATTATTAGGCAAGAATAATAATTATGTCTTTTGGATTTCCTAAACCTACTAGGATTCATAAAAGGATATAATATTTATTATTATATTAAATTATTAGGAGATAATTTTATATTATGTTTTATGATTAAAATAGATATTTTATGTGTGATATAAATATTTTAGAATAAAATCTAGTTGTGGTTATCCATATCCTAATTTATCTAGGATTGAATCTCTTATATGGTAAGTGATAGAATAAATTCTATATAAAATAGATATGGACGAAAATAAATATGGATAAAATATATTTGATACCTTATAGGATTAGGAATCTTTATATAATGATTTCTAGGCCTATAAATAACCCTTAGTCGCTCATAATAAAGCATTCCATAAATTTTCGGAAATCCTGTCAGCATCCTGCGAACTGTTTAAAGAATTATTTACATACCTTCCCGGAATCATATCATTGTGAAATTTTAGGCGAAGCTTCCTAGGTATGTCTCGTATACTCAATTATTTTTGTATAATTTTTCAAGCATTCTAAGTAATTGTTTAAAATTTTTATTCGTAACCTGGCAGTTTCTGACAACATGTTCATGATCTTGAAAGGAAATTGTTTTACATGTGTTATTTACCTTGTTTTCGATCATGATTAATTTTAATGGGATATAATACATGTTAGGTCATTCACATTAAAAATATAGAATTTTTAGGATACGTTTACTATTTATTTGTTAATTTATTTCTTGATGTGTCCGATTCTATTATGTCAATTCTTTGGTTGTTAAAATATTTAGGTTTCATGAGAACATAAATCTGTCCTGCAATTCTACCTTTTCTGCCGTGAGTACCAGGCCAAATGGACGATCTTATGTTACTTTAAAAATTCCATAAAAATTATAGAGACAAACTTTAGGATGTCTTTAATATTTCTGTAAATTTTGGAAGTTTTTAAATAAGTCTTTATATTTTTAATGAATTTATACTTTTACACTACCGTGAAACCATGCATCAGGGATAGGGCTTAGGAAAACGTTTATATCTCACTCCACAAAAATGTTTTTGACTTGATTATTTTTCCTAAATACTCTAAACATGTAGGGATATGTAGAAATATTTATTTAGTATTTTTAACTTATGTGTATGAAATCAGTTTAATACAAATGTCCGGGTAGTCAGTCGGAGCATGCATTTTCGTATTCTGATTTTGGTAGAAACTATTCTGTATTTTATGAAGTCGTTACTTATCTATACAGATTGAAATTTTGATATGATATTTATACGTATGTCTCCTAGATGTGTGTTAAATATTAGAATTTTTAAGATATGTTTAGTTCCCGAAGTTTATTGTTAAAGGTCAGTAGGTCATAAACCGCCTTTGTTGACGCAGTGGATACTGTTTTAGTTATAACTCTTAGATGACTTATTATTTTGATATGAAACCAAATCTGGTATGTTTGAGACTCATTAAGGAATCTATATGTGGAAAATTAAAATTTATGGAATGAATTCATGTTCTGTGGAATGTTTTTAAAATAGGTATTCTGCACAAGTTAATATAGAACATTGAAACCTAGTTACACTAATGAGCACATGTATATATATATATATATATATATATATATATATATATATATATATATATGATATTGTTTGTAACCTAATGACTATGAGGTATTGTTGTATATGTGAAATACGTACATGACTTTCATGAATCATTAAGAATTATTAATTTCCATGTTTAGGATCGGCGCGCAAGAATTAAACATCTGATATCCATTATTTTTCATCAAGTCGAAGTTAAGGTGGGGAATTCTCGATGTTTATCCTTATTATATCCTTTACTTGAGTTTCTCATGTGACTATAGTACATGATCAATGAAACTATGAACGAGGGATATAAGGTCGACGGGCCTATATCAACGAGGGACCTTCGGGTCAAAGCCTACGGGCTGCTATGTCTATGGATCTTCGGATCAGCGAGGGACCTTCGGATCAAAGCCTACGGGCTGCTATGTCTATGGATCTTCGGATCAGCGAGGGACCTTCGGGTCAAAACGAGGGATCTTCGGATCAACCATGCTATGTTTTCATGTATATGTTATCATGTTTAAATTCGGTATCATTTATAATCTGGATAAATGCATTTCCCACTGAGTAGTCGTACTCAACCCACTATTTTAACTTTTTTTTTCAGGAAATGGCTCGGCCGATGCGTAAAGGTGTTGGTGGTGATGGTCATACGAGGAAGGATTCATGAATTATTATTGCATTAAACTAGTTTTTATCATGACCTTGCATTTTGTTTTCGAGAACTAGTAGTCATAGTTATTTTTGTTTAAGACTTCCACTGAGTATGAAAATTGACCTAAGTTTGCAACGTTTCTATTGAATGAAAATGTTTTGAAAGAGTTGAAATTTGCATGTTAAGTATGAAGTAACGTCCCTAGTTAAGTTTTTGAAAATTGGGGCGTTACAAACCTCCTCTTCGCACAGCACACACGACACATGCTCAGTCACAGATGAACCTCTAGACGTGGTACAATCATATGATAATCTACTAGAGGAGCAGATTCAGCTAAGCAGAGAGTTCAACAGAACTATTCAGGAATTGGAACAGGTAAAGGCTGAAAATCAGAGACTTTCGTCTGATTTTCAGGTCTCTACTGATTCCGAGAATCTAATTGTGAGACTCAATGAAGAGACTGAATCTCTAATGACTAAGTCTCAGTTTCTAGAAACTCAGCTATCAGTTCTGACCAAGGACAATTCTGAGAAACATACTGAGATAGCCCGACTCAGTCAGAAACTCACAGAAGTTGAAAAGGATTATGAATCACTTTGGAAAAGTGATGAGGTCTGGCGAGGAGTGATGACTGAACAGTACATAGGAGCTAAAGAGAAGTTGGAAAGCATGCTCAGAGCTCAAATGCCACTAGCCATGAAAGAAGGACTTGGCTACACTCATGAACTATGTTATTAAACCCGGCTCGGCCCGACCGGTTGACCGGGTTCAACCGTGACCCGGTGAAAAATCCGAGCCGGGCCAAATAAAAACCGGTTCTTGCCTTTGACCCGGTACGACCCGGCAGAACCGGCCGGTTGACTCGGTAACCGGTAACCGGTTGACCCGGTTGACCCGGTAATATTAATTAAAAAAAATAAATTTAAATTCTAAATCTCTAATGTACTAATTCTATTTATGAAGTTTGGACATGGAAAATACTAGGTTAATTTTTTACTTCATATTATATTAATATTAGGTTTTTTATATTTTTAAGTTATTTATTTCATTTATTTGTATTGTTAAAAGATATTTAATATTTATTATGTTACACCGGGTTGACCCACCGGTTCGACCGGTTGAACCACTAAAATTAACTTTTCCGGGTCAATGATCGGGCCGGGTTTAATAACATAGCTCATGAAGCCTCCACTTCAACATCTAAAAGCTCAGAAATGCTGGCTGATAGGTTCGTCAGAGGGAAAGTTCAGGTCATTGAACCAACAACTCAGGCGAAAAACAAACAGAAGATGATTGCACCTCAGCCGAGCAACAAGAATCAAATGACCAAAGGTTCTAGCCTCATGACACCACGATCAAATTCAGGGGGAACCAAGAAGGTCAGGTGGGCAGAACAGTACAGCGAACCACTGTATGAGCATCCAACACAGTATGGTTCGTACTTCTATGAGCCCAGGGTCAGGAGGAGCACAAAACCTCAGAAGAAGAAAGCTCATGAACCCCAAACTACCAGAAAGTCAGTATCTCCAAGTCCTATGGAGAACAAGACTGACAAGGTTCAGAAGAAGAAGTCTCAGACTCCTAAGGTCCCGAGACAAATCTGGGTCCCGAAATCACCCACTAACACTTAAGGACCCAAATTGAACCAAAGGGTACCTAAAACTGTTTCTGTTTTGCAGGTGCATAAGGACCCTTGGATTGTGGACAACAGTTGCTCGAGACATATGACATATCGAAAGAGCCTGCTGACCAATTACGTACAAGAAGATGGTCCCAAAATTGAGTTTGGTGACAACTCTAAAGGCTATACAAGGGGATACGAAACACTAAACATTGGGACTGCTTCAGTTCTAAGAGTAACATATGTTGAAGGACTTCAAGATAATCTCCTTTCTGTCAGTCAATTCTGTGATAATCTGAATAGAGTTATCTTTGACGCTGGTTTCTGTGATGTTGTTGACAAATCCACAGGGAAAACAGTGTTATCAGGTTCGCGGAGGAAGAATATCTACGTTGCAAATTGGAAAACCGCAGAACCTGAGGCTTGCTTACTTGCTCAGACGAAATCAAGTGATAAAACAGGATGGCTGTGGCACAAGAGACTCAGTCACCTGAATTTCAAGACTATGAACAAGCTAGCCAAGAACTCTAAAGTCAGAGGACTGCCCAATGAAGCGTTTATCAAAGATAGAAATTGTGAAGCATGCTTGAAGGGAAAGCAGACAAAGAAAAGCAATCCACCAATTCCGTCACCTTCCACTGATGGAATCCTTCAACTGCTACACATGGACTTGTTTGGGCCAGTTTCTCCAGTGACTATAAGAGGCAAGAAGTATGCCCTCGTCGTTATTGACGACTACTCAAGATATATGATGGTCATCTTCATAGCCAACAAATCTGATGTCAAAACTGAGTTACCCAATCTGTTGAAGAAACTCAGTGTGGAGAAAGATATCAAGATACAAAGAATTCACTCAGTCCGAGGAACAGAATTTCTCAACTCAGTAGTAAAAGAGTACTGCAATAAAGAGGGAATCAAGCACGAGACATTAGCAGCTCGCACCCCTCAGCAGAACGGACTTGCTGAACGTAAGAACAGAATACTATAAGAAGCAGCAAGAACGCTCCTAGCAGACTCTGGACTACCCTCAAAGTTCTGGGCTGATGCTACTGACACCGCATGTTACACTCAGAATCGCTCACTGCTTACACAGCAACACATGAAGACACCTTACGAACTGTGGAAAGGGAGAATTCCTTCTATTTCTCATTTCTATATTTTTGGCTGTCCTTGCTTTATTTACAATAATGGGAAAGAACAGTTGAAGGTCTTTGATAGCAAATCTGATTAAGGAGTATTCTTAGGATACTCTCGAGTCAGTAAAGCCTTCAGAGTCTTTAACTATCGGACTCTTTGCGTAGAAGAAAGTCCTCATGTTGTCTTTGATGAGTTTGTTACTGAGAACAGGAAATCGAAAAAGACAAATACTGAAGATGTCAGCAGCAAGCTACATGATCTCACACTGAACGACAAAACTGAGAAGATCCAGGATTGTTGGGATGATGAGTCAGACGATGAGGAAATCCAGACCCATCCCACAGGCACTGTAGCTGACCTGGTTGATTCTACTGAACAGAATCAACATTAGGTAACAATGGTCGATGAGGAAGCCCCAATGGTAACTGAGACCTCTACTAAGATTATAAACTCAGGGGGAATGACAAATGTTCCTGAGCTAAATGCCCCTGAACCTGGAAACTCAGTAGATCCTAACCTTCTTACTGAATTGCTTCAGTCACAGAATAGCACTACTGAAATACCTAACACTCCTGTTGATTGCGCAGAAGTAATCTCAGAAGAAGAAGCCAAAGTCAGACGTTCATGGCTTGACGCTCACTCTTCTGATCTCATCATAGGAGACCCATCAGCAGCAATAAGGACAAGATCCAGATTAAGACAAGGAGAAAGTTCTCTCTACTCTGCTTCTTGTCTACTGAAGAACCTCAGACGATAGAGGATGCCCTTAACGACGCTGACTGGATCATTGCCATGCAAGAAGAGCAGAACAAGTTCGTTCAAAATGAAGTTTGGGAGCTAGTTGACAGACCTAGACATCGGCACGTGATCGGCACTAAGTGGGTCTTCAAAAACAAGCGAGATAAAAACAACGTCATTGTCAAAAACAAGGCTCGACTTGTTGCTAAGGGATACTGTCAAGCAGAAGGAATAGACTTTGATGAAACATTCGCCCCAGTCGCCAGATTGGAAGCTATTCGTCTGTTCCTAGCCTATGCGACGCATCAAAGATTTAAAGTATATCAAATAGATGTAAAGTCAGCGTTTCTGAACGGCGTACTGAAGGAAGAAGTCTATGTGGAACAACCGCCCGGCTTTCAGCAGGGACATCAGGTGTATAGACTCCGGAAAGCTCTGTATGGGTTAAAACAAGCACCCAGGGCTTGGTACGATATCCTATCAGACTTTCTGCTTCAGAAAGATTTTCAGAAGGGGACAGTAGATCGCACCCTATTCAACATCAAGTCAGGAGATGACATCCTACTGGTGCAAATCTACGTGGACGACATCATTTTTGGTTGCAGGAACGTGACTATATGTCAACAATTCGAGAAAATGATGAACGAGAAGTTCGAGATGTCCATGATGGGGGAGATGAACTATTTCCTTGGATTCCAAGTGAAGCAATCAACTGAAAGAATATTCATCAACCAGGCTAAATACACTTGAGATCTCCTGAAAAGATTCGGCTGCGACTCAAGCAAGCCAGTCAAGATCCCCATGAACACAAATTTTAAAATCGATCTAGACAAAGAGGGTGCTTCTATTAACTCTACTGATTATAGAGCTATTATTGGTTCTTTATTATATTTAACAGCAAGCAGACCTGACATAACTTATGCTGTAGGTGTATGTGCAAGATTTCAGGCGAATCCCAAGCGAAGTCATCTGGACTCAACAAAGAAGATTCTGCGATATCTGAAGGGAACACCGGATGCAGGGTTATGGTATCCTGCTGATGATAACCTTATATTAACAGGTTATTCTAATGTTGATTATGCAGGATGTAGGATAAATCGAAAGTCAACTTATGGAACATGTCAGTTCCTAGGCAGCAAGCTGATATCATGGTTTTCAAAGAAACATCACTCAGTAGCGACGTCCACTACTGAAGCTGAGTATATGGTTGCTGGAAGTTGCTGTGCCCAGATCCTTTGGCTTCGACAACAACTGCGAGACTATGGAATTACTCAAGATGAAGTGCCCATCTACTGCGACTCCACCAGTGCAATTGCTATAACTCAGAACCCAGTTCTTCATACGAGATGCAAGCATGTGGACATTCAACACCACTTCATCAGAGACCATGTCGAGAAGAAGGATATCTGGATGGAAAAGATCCATACTGACAAACAAAGGGCAAACATACTGACCAAACCACTAGCTGAGAACAGATTCACAGAATTATCAGTTGAGCTAGGTCTACTGGATCCCACTGACTCATGTCAGTAGGAGAAGTCAGTACGACAAGTCAGAATACTCAGTACTTTGATTCAGTCGGGTGAATCATACAGTACACAGTGAGGGGGAACGTGGTCATCAGCACTACAAAGATCCTCCTGAGTCATTACGGTAACCAGCTGATCGTAAAAGTTCAGCTGAAGAGGTTTGCGTAGTTTAAGTTCTCAGAAGCATGCTTGCATTTATTATATTAGTCGTTTGCACTCAGTAGATTAATGAGCATTTATTTCCCGCCATTAAGTTTTTAAGGTTTAAGTCAGTAGAAACCGTTTTCATTTAAAAAGCTTAAGCCTTTAATGCTGCCTGCAACGCATTTAATGCATGTCTTCTCACCTTACTTTATATGTGCATATCTTACGTGGGTCTAGGTTAGAGGCGGCTAATACAATCATTTCGTTTATAACATCAGATCACAACCGTCATTAAAAAGCGAGTTTTTATCCCAACCGTGCGATTAAAATCGGTTGATCTTCATATCTTATAAAATCTCTCGTTTTCCTCTAATCCTATCTATTTTTCGCTATTATCGCACTTAGAGCAATCTTCAAGCATTCAATTTTCGTCTCCCTTCAAACTATCTCTATTTTCCACTCCTGACTACGGTAATTTCTTAAACTTCTGCTTAACTCGAATCTAACTTACTCTATTTTCAAGTGCTAACGAGTTTCTTGCAGATATTAATGGCGATTGTTCTGACCTCACCCCACATTAAGGAGATCATCAAGTCCATGGTTCTTTTCGAACCGACGATGGTGCTCCATCAGGCAGACCTTCCATTTCTTGAGCCCTTATTCTCGGCTCTTGAAGAGTCTGGCCTAGCGCTTCTTGCGACGAAGCATCCCCGTTCATATCTTCCCCGCCAGGTGGCAGAGTTATATTATAACTGGCGTTCTGTGGAAGATACCGATAGAGAGATGTCGCAGATCACCTACATGAGGGAAGTGGCCCCTCAGAAGTGGGAATCCAACCATGCTGATATCAACATCAGTGCAGCGCTGAAGTCATCTTTTGACCTTCCCCGCTACGGGATCTCTCCAAAGGGGCTACAAGGAGAAAGAGCTTAATGCATATGTCCACCGTTTCTGTGGAAGGGACGACATCTCCTTCAAGTCCGCATTGCCGAAGAACCAACTCCTGCCGGAGTACCGTGGCCTCGCATACATCGCCATCCATATCCTGATGAGTGCCGCTGGTTCGTTTGATCAGTTGTCCAAACCCAGACTCCAACTGATGATAGCCATAGTGGATGGAGTCCAGGTGAACTGGACGGAGTTCCTTGTGACCGAGTCAAGGCTCGAGCACAAAAGTTTGTCACCACACGGTCGGGAGAGAAGACTTATTAGTGTGGGCAAACTCATGTATGGGACCAAGGTGTCCATACTGATAGAGGACTCAGTATCGAATCACACATCCTTTGTTGATTCGAAATACTTCGACCGCAAGCTCATTAAGTTCAAAACCAGAGCATCGGCTGAGAAGTAAGTCGGACGTGGAGCCGCTGAGCTCAAGAGGCCTTCTACTGATATGCCTCCACGGGCTGACCCGCCAAAGCGAAAGAGGCTCACAAAGGCTGGAACTTCTGAGGTTCCTGCAAAGCCTGCTTCTCCCCCACCTCCTCAGGAGGAAGACATTCTGGACGCTGATACCGGGATCGAGGGTGCGACCCTCAAGGACAAGGTACAGCAGATCAGTTCAGAGGAGACTCAACCGGAGGAAGTTGAGGAACCGGCTGATGAAGTCTCAACCGAGTGGTCGACGCTGCAGAAGACTCATCTCCAAGCCACAGGAGAAGTCGTTGCACAGATCCCTGAAATATCAGCTCATCAGGATCTGGTCGACATCGCGATCAGGGCAAGGATTCAGATGCTGCTGAGATTCCTAAATTGGGACATCCTCGAAGAGCTGATTAAGCAAAGATTCGCATTGTCCTTATCGGCGTAAGAACAACGTCTGCGCCGGCCCATTTGGTTTGGGGAACCCGCTGACTTAGCATCGTTCGAGGACTTAAGGTCAGCCATGCTCTATCTTCTGAACCTGAGGTCCTCCGAGCAGAACGCCAGCAGCCCTTTGCAGCCTTCCCATCATGATAATGATGATGATGACAATAATGATGAGGATCAGGCACCACCCAAGGACGCAAACCAGGGAGAATATGCTGAGGGTAAAACTCCCAGCGAGAAGGGCAAGTCACCACCTCCACCTCCTACATCAGGTGAAGCCCCTATTGCCTCGAAGCCCAGCCGAGAGCAACAACTCGCAGCCTCTGAGCAGAGGCTTGGAACCTCGTCATATCAGATCAAACCTATAGGTTCCGTGTCCTCAAAGTCTATCGACCGGGCGATAAAGAAGCAAGGAGACAAAAATCGTCTCCTAGCTAAGGACGTCCACCTGAAGTGGGCGCAATACATAAAGTCTTAGACAGAGACAGTTGACAGACTGGCCAGCGTTATCAAAAAGGTCTCGGAAACTCCAACTCCAAACATTCAGGAGATTGTCCAGACCGCGCTCGCCGCTCAGAAGGCGGACCTGGCTGCTCAAAGTCAGCAGCTGCTCGAAGCTCAACATAAATCTTTTTCTGAGCAGCTAACTAAGAGCTTAGCCACTGTCCAAAAGAAAATGGATGAGCGGAACAAGATGGCCACCTTCAGCGTGCAGAAAGCCTTGGAAAATCAGGCGGCGACCCTTAAGCTCATCCAAGCAGAGATGACTGCCTCCCTTGACGCATCGCTCCTAAAGCAGAGGCAAGAAATAGCAGCCCAGATTCGACAGATCCGCAAGGATCAAGAGGCTGACTGGGAGCACTATTGCGATGCGGTCAGAGACTTCGACACCACCACCACTTCCATCAAGGATGTCCTTTTCAAATTAGAGAAGGAAGTGATAGCTATCCGTACTCTTCTGACCCCAGCTGTTGATGATGCCAAAAAGGGGGAAGATAGGGAAGAGAGGACGGAGACAGCTCAGGTGGGTGTAGAAGCTGAGGCAAGAGGAATTGCCAAGGGGGGAAGGTTCATTGCTCAAGCCGGGAACCAGTCAGCATTCCCCCTCCCACAGTCCAAACAACTCAGGTGCATGAGCCAGCCGGTGGATCAGGCGAAGGATCCTCGGCTCAGCACATTGAAGAGGTCGCACAATTTGTGGACCAAGAGGATGAGTCCCCGCCACCGCAAAGGCCTAGGAAGGAGAAAGCGACTGAATCCACTCCACCGCCTTCCCCGACACCTAAGTTCAAAACCGAAGCGGAGCAGGAGGAGTTCGATAAAAGGGTTGCTCAGAAGCTCCAAGATGAGCTAGATAATGAAAGACAATTGGAGGAAGAGGCTCAGAAGGCCAAGAAGAAGAGACAGCCTAAAGTCAGGATGTCCAAGAGCACAGCCAAGAAGATCTTGGATGAACAGAAAAAGAAGGCTCAGGATGAGCAGGCTGGCTCTGACACTGACAACCTGCCCCTCGCTCAGAGGATGAAGAATCTTCCAACACTTACTCCTAAGAAGGAGGCAGAGGATAGAGCAACCTGGGAGGCTACGCAGCAAGGGTTGAAACTCCGAAGATGAGATACTAGAGCTGCGGCCCTTAGGGAGAAGAAGAGGTTGGAAGACTTGACAAAGATTATAGAGCTAACTGACAAAATTGCCAAGGAACCAATCCTCGACTGGAAGAAACAGGTGCCCAGGACTTCCAAGTTCTTCAGGTGAGGCGCACCAAGAGCTGCTTATCTGAAGAAGACTCCACACCGCCATGTAGACAAGTGGATCCCCTGGAACCTGAATGAGGAATGGGAGGAGCTGAAGATTGATTTCATAAAGGCATACTACGTATGGCAATGCTATCCAGCTGAGGAACTGGCGGCTGAACTCTTCGACGAATTCATTCATCAGTACGACGCCAACCTCAGAGCACAGATTCAGCTGATTTTATTCAAGGAGAAGCTGTCACTCGTTGCCCCTGCCTACAAACAATTGACTCCACCCATGACCTCTCGAGGAGTCTTGTATACGAAAGAGATTGAAGATGAGGTCGACGTTGTTGCACGCCACCATGATCTTGATCCTTTGCAGCCGAGCGATCTCGAGGATATCCAGACCCTCCGTGCCAGAATCTACAGATCTTATGGTTTGGATCCTCCTGTTGCCAAGTCTACTGAGTTCAAGAGCAAGATTAAGAAGTACAGGCGATAGCAGTAGTTCTCTCTCTCTCTGTATAGAAGATAGGACTGATTGTAATCATTTCTTATATATATCAGTACCTTTCTTCTGGCCAGACAACTACTCATTGTCTTACGGCTTTGTTTATTTTACTTTATCACAACTGATCACTGAAGTGATCTAACACACACACACACATAACCGTTTCTCTGATATGCCTATCTTTCAACTGCTGACTGCCTTGCTTTATTTGCTCAGTTTTACTGAAGTTTTTCTTATGTCAGTAGTTTGGGACTTTATGTCTTAGAATTTATAGTGGTTTTGGCATCATCAATTAGGGGGAAATTGTTGGGTTATGAGTCTGTGGTTTGTCTTAACAACCACTTAGAGGATACTTAGTATTATTTTATCAGTAGTTCTTGTAATAGGACCTATCTGTTTATCGATAATTGGGGAAATCATAGTGTTTCATTACTATGGAATTGAAGATCCCAAAACCGTCTTGTATCCTTTGTGTAGTGTCGATAGGACTAGATGATGTAATAGGCTAGACGGATTATATTTTTCATTATCGTTTTTGTCTAAGTCCTGTATGGGGTAAATGTTGGATTGGTCTTCAGTAGAAAGTTACTTCACAGAACCCCACGTCATCAGTGTAAGAGCTTGTGTTCTCAAGTCATCAGCTGACCTCGCTCAGTAGAAGACATCTCATCAGCTGACATACATCAGTAGAAGAACACTGTATTCAAGCTCAGTACCTTCAAGAGTCATCAGCTGATCTCGCTCAGTAGAAGTTTTGCTATCAGCAGACTCAGACGAAGAAGATAGAGATCTCATCAGGTCTACTATATCCGACAGGAAACGACCCTAGTCTAAATTCATTCGAAAGTCAGCAGAAGATCATACGAGGATAAGTGAGAGTCAACTCCGATGCAGACCGATGTCTGACAAGTCTCACCTACCACAAACCTCGACCAATGAGAAGCGATCTAAGCTCTACCTACTCGACCAACTAAAGTTGCTCTCTACGCACGCAAACAACTACTCGCGACATCATTTCGAACTTATGGCCGTTTTCCTTGGACGTTTGTGACACGTGGCATCGTCATCTCCAACGGACAAATGCCTGGGTCACAACTATAAATAGAGAAGCATTTCCGAGCTCCACGCACGGGATATCAAAGGGACTACACGCTCAAGCTTTTGAAATACTCTAGCGCCTTTCACGAAGATCCAGCGAAGAACTTGCTTATTAGAATATTTTTAGTCTTCTCTCTAGAGTTATTTCTTTAGATCCCTCTTCTCTATCTAAGCTCAATCGTTCATATCCATAGCTTAGAACCTTCGAAGGAGTTCACATTTCGTAACTATTCTTATTGTAAAAACTCCTTCACTGTTGGAGAAAATCCCCTCCCCTTCAAACTTAGGTTTGGATTGTAAAGTCGCTAAGGACTATAACTTAGAAGGGTATGTCCAGTGCACAGATACCTTGCTGAGGCTTGCTCAGATAAATCAACAAGACCTCCTGTTCAGCAGGACCGTGGACGTAGGATCTTGCGTATCCGAACCACGTTAAAAATCGCTTGTGTCATTTACCATTTTATCGCACTGCATACAAATTATCTTACAAACTCATACTTTGCATAAAACGTATTTGAAAAGTGCACTAGCCAAAATAATTTGGTTTACGAAAAACACGTTTTCAACTGAGACGGAGTCTTCGGGCCCTACACACTTATCCGCACTCATTCTCCGATTGAGAATCAAATACTGACAAAAGTCAGTAGGAGAGACTCAGTAGTTGACCCACTCTGTCCCGCGATCAGAAGGTTACTATTTGACACTGTTCATCAGTCGCAATCTAGCTGTCCTTCGCGTTTGAGAAAAAGAACTTGTACTCAGGTGTATTCACCCCCCCCCCCCCTCTACACCTGACACTCGTCTCCGGACCAACAGTAACAGTGGGACAGAGGGAGTATAATATAAAAATTAATTTAATTAAATATTTTTTAATACGAAAATTGAAATTATAATGTAAAAAAAATCTTAATTTTATTTATTTATTATAAATTATAATTATTTAATAATATTGAGGTAAAACAAATATTTTATTTAAAAAGTTAAAGTAAACTACTGATATTAGCAGTTTTCCAAATATTATTTTTCCCACTTTCAAAGCCAAAGACTTACTTCCAAACATTTATAAATTCTTAAATCATTAGCTTTCAATATTTATCAATAAGCTTCAGCTACTCCAAACATCCACTTAGTAAATTAGGATTAACATACAATTTTTTAAGTGATAATAGATAATAACTCATAAAATCCGTGTCAGCACTAGCCCTTAATTATCAATCCGGATCTTCTGGCCTATTTTTGGTGGACCACTTAGTGACCCACCAATCACACGGTGCCACGTGTATTTTTACCACTAAATAAAAATTTTACTGATAAAAATACGATCCACCAACGACGCGCAAGATCGCGCGATTAGTGCGCATCGAAATGGCCCGCCAAAAATGGGACAGAGGATGTGCAGCGCTTAATTATCATTTCTGATTTGGATCATACGATTAAACATATGACATTGATTGATAATAATGAGTCGATTATATAATAAAAATGAATGAAGCGATTGTCGGACACCTGTATCAACCGGGCGGCCTTCTAGAAGGACATTGTTTTCCATACCCACGTCGGTCTCACAAAAGTTGCAATCAACTCTTTAGATCCACCCACTGACAAATTTTAATTTAATATATACTTATTCTATACTACCTCAAGTCATATACCACTTTATTTTATTTATTTATTTATGTTATGTCTTAGTTTCTAGAAGAATCGGCAACGAGAATATAATTATTAAAATATTGAATAAATTTCATATTTGTGAATAATACAATTCAAAAGAAAAGTGTGATGATACATGTGGCGTTGCATTTACTCTGCCCTCTAGAAAGATCGTATTAGAAATTGAGATCGATATTTAGGGGGTCAAATGAAAATAATGGCATTCTAGAAGCGGCGAATAGTGACAAAAAACCGCCTACCTGATTTTGTTGCTATGTTCATACAATATAAAACAATCTTTTCTTCTCATTATTTATATTTCATTTATGTTTTGAATTATTTCATTATTTTTGATTCATACAATAAAATGAATAAACCACTATCAATATAAGCAACTTGATTCACCGCTTTATAACCATAGTTTTAATTAACGTGCTCAATTCCAATAAGATACATCTAATAAATTATAATTATTTAATAACATTAAGGTAATATAAATATTTTATTTAAAAAGTTAAAATAAGCTATTGATATCAGCAGTTTTTCAAACATAATATTCTCTTCGTCCCAAATATATCTCATTTCCATTTCCGTATGTCCCAAATTTATATGACCATTAACAATTTTTTTGTGCCTAATTAAATATTTCACTAATTTCTAGAAGTCTAATTAATATGATAATATAGAAAAAGATCATTCTATCCAACTTTTCTAATAGCAAATACAATTATGTTATTAACTTTTTAGTAATTTACTTTAATTTACTTATATTTCAATACCAATATTTATCTAACTTTCATATCATTAATTTTTTTTCTTAATATGTGTAAAAAGTCAAATAGGTATATATATTCGGGATGGAGGGAGTATTATTTAAAACGCTAGCAGAGACTTGTACATAGGCCAAGTGTCTTCTGTTTAATTTAAAGGCCAAGTGTCTTCTGTTTAATTTAAAAGTATTAATCAAATTATATTTAATGTTTTAACCACTAGTTGTTTCGCACCAAAGTTTAGATCCCCTCATGGGATACCAACGTCCCTTATTAACGGAAAATTTCTACCCTAGACCAGTCTGCTTGTACGCTTGTGGTGTGGAAGCAATGTCACATCACATTTTGAATTTTATAAATGTTTCTTGTTTTGAAAAACAAGTGAGGTGACATCATTTTACAACACAAAGTCTACAACTTAAGTTGTAGACCCGGTCTAGGGTAGAATTTTTCTAATTAACGCATGGGAGGCAGATAAGATACGCGTGGGTCACTACACTCTCTCAATTGTAAAATTAAATAATTTTTAATTATATTTTTTGTGAAATAATTACTCCCTCTGTTCTATTAATTCTGTCTTTTTTAATTGAATTATTTTATTATTTTTGTTCAGTTTTTAAAAATAAAAAAATTAAATTCTTGATCATAAAATAAAGTAGATTCTTTCTTACTCACTATTCACCCCACAATTTATACACTCTCACGCCGTTTATATTATCTCACGATTCCATTATTTTCGAACTTGAAAATTCATGATTCTTACATTTTTGAAAATTTTAAATTATTTTTTCAATTACGATGTTGAAAAAATTGAAAAAAATCAATTGTACCAACTATTCCTTAATAGAATTTGGATGAATTCTTATTGAGAAGGACTAGTGTGCAACATGATCCAATTTTCAATTTTAACCCGGTTTGACCGGGTTTGACCCGGTTTTCATTAAAAAAAATAAAAAAAAATCTTCCATCTCTTCTCCCGTCTCCTCCCCTCCCCACTACATCCTTTCTCTCTTTCTCCCCTCTTTCTCTCTGCATCTCACCCATGTCTCTCTCTCTCCCCTCTCTCTCTCTCTCTACCATTCTCCTGTCTCCGCCGCCGTCACTCCTCTCCGTCAGCCGTAAATCGTAATTGCCAGAATTATATACAAAACCCTAGCATTTGCCCCAAAATCCACCCATAGTCGACAGCAATGGCTTGGCGTGGTTCGTTTTACAGATCTCTAATCTCCATCGCAAGGGCTTCCGCCTTCCGCTCGTCGTCTCCACTCTCCGCCCCCACCCGCCTCCGCCCTTCGCAGATCAACGCCCCACGCCTACGGCCTCGCCGCCTCTCATTCTCCAACCCCAGGTCAGATTTGATGCTTTAACTTTTATATCTATCTACATGTATTTAGATTTTCACGATAGTTCTTTCCCTCTATAAGTTTGATATAATTTCACGGGATTTTTAGTTTTGAATTGCCAGAGCTGATGCGTTTTAATCTCCGTATTTGCCTAATTATCGTGGTGTATGATTGAATTGCTATTGACAATATATACATAAATTTAAGGGAATAAAAAGATATGGTGTAGCAGGTGGAGAGAGCGATTGTGAAAGAGAGCGAACTGATTACGTTGAATAGAGCATTTTCTTGGGAGAGTGGTTGCGCCACTTCCCGCAAAATTAACTCCATTTGAGAAATCAGATTCGAGGGAGTCGAGGTAATTAAGATTTTAGATAACTTATTTTCAGATTCTCACCAGGACCTGTTGATGTTATAGTTAAACCACGTGAAAAATCACTTCTAGATCTGGATCTGGACTTCAATTATTTTCTTATGAAATTAATTGGTCGACATTTAGATATTCAACCGCCGTCGGGGTAGTGCTTTGCCAAAATCAATTTCTACAATTGTTTGAATTTGCTTCTTAAGTTCGTGAAATTGTAATTCTCAAGTTCAGCTTTCTTGGTGGAGCGGATAAATGGTTGTGCTAGTTTATTGATTTGATGGTGGTGGTGTTTGTCTGGCATTTGATCAATTTATCATTTATTTACGATTCGTTGATTCCCTGATTTTTTGGTTCTTCGAATTTTGATAAGGAGTAAGAATCGACATTCTGAAAACGAGAGCCGCCGAAGTGGGAGACTTCTGGTGAGCAGACCGGAGAAATAGGCAGCGAGAGTGGCGGAGATAGGTTGTGCGAGATGTGTCCGATCATAGTTGAGGTGGGGGAGTTGGTTATCACATATCATTATGGTCGATGATTGGTAGTTAATTTGAAATTGAGTCTTGTTTTCTCAAATTAAGTCTCTTCTTCATATTCAAAGATTAAAAGTAATAATGATGGTTAACATTCATGGCTTTTGCAGCAGTGTTCTCCACTCTCACTTCATATTTTGTCTTGTAGATATGTGATGCAGGAATAATTGTATGCCCTGCGGAGTTTTTGAAGTGAGTAATGTTCAATTTTTTTTTGACTAAATCGTTAAACGGTAGTTTCGTATGATTACTGGATTAAAGTGACACGTTTCTTAATTATAATTAACACTTTAATTCATTGTGATTGACACTTGTGGTTTCGTATGATAATTGTATTAAAGTGACACGTTCATTAATTATAATTGACAATTTACTTCACTGTGAATGACACTTTTGTTTCGTTGCAATTGATAGATTATGAGAATGTGAGACTGTCCTTCGGGACAATCGACACTTTTATTTATTATGATTGACACGTACAACAGATACAATTGCCACTGTTGCTCTCTAATATGAATTATGACTTAAACAGACACTCTGCTCATCATTGACACATTCTTTTATCACGAGTGACACGCACAGCAGATACAATTGACACTCTGCTCTCTATTATGAATTATAGTTTAAACAGACACTCTGCTCATCATTGACACGTTCTTTTGTCATGATTGACACAAACACCATACACAATTGACACTTTTTTGATAAACATATGACATTTTTTTAACAAATCGCATTTTTTTCAAAAATAATTAATAGTTGATAAATGATACTTTATTCAAATACAAATGACACTTTCATTTGTTACGATTGACACTTTGGACAAATAACAAATGACACATTTATTCATTACAAATGACACGCCTTCCTTACCAAAAAAATGGAAAAAATAAAAAAAAATTGTTTGTTATGATTGAAACTTTTGTTTGTTACGATTGACACTTTCGTATGCAAAGAGTGACACGTCCGTCCTTAAAATAAATGGGAAAAAACGTTAAAAAAAAGGAAAAAAATTAAAATTTTAAAAAAAATGTTTGTTGCGATTGACATTTTTGTTTGTTACAATTGACACTTCCGTATGCAAAGAGTGACACGTCCGTCCTTAAAATAAAGTGGAAAAAAGTTAAAAAAAATAATTAAAAAAAATAAAAAAATTAAATTAAAAAATGATTAATGATGTCATGCTGACATCAACGGGTCAACACGGGTCAAAGCGAGTCAACGAGTCAAGTACGGGTTAAAGCGGGTCAAAATTGGATAATTGGATCATGTTGCACACAAGTTTTTGCCATTCTTATTCATTTAAAACAACCAGTAATAAAAAATTGTTCCCATTAGTCTCGAAGGAAACCAATAATGGGACGAGGTAGAATTTATCTCTGAAAAATGAATATTTGCAATAATAATGTAATCTTTAACTTTATTTGGTAAAATTACTAGTATTGAAAATGTAAAATCACAGAATAGTTTCGGAAGGAGGTATTTAAATATTACTATTTCCCAAAAAATAAAAATAAAAAGTGATTTGGGGGATTGGGTTAGTTGTGTGGGCAGTTTGAGTTAAGCCAGGTCTAGAAGGTAGTAATATCATTTATTCAGAATTTATTGCACATTAAAATATACGAGGACTACATCCTTTTCTTCGAACCCACCCTGCCGCCTCAGCAGATTGTTGTTTATACTTTTTGTAGGTTTTCTTATATAAAAGCCCCTGAGCCACCACCGAAGTTCCTCATCAATTTGCCCTCTCTTTCTCTCTCTGAACCATAACTCTATCACACAAAACTCATCCGAGACCCTGTTATTCATCGATCTGGTACGTATTTCTTATTCTTCTTTGCTCTATGAATTCTTCCTAGGGTTTCATTGTGTTGTTTGCCAGATTTCAAAATGTTAGTATTTGATTTCAAGAGTAAGTACCTTTTGATTCTGAATTTTAATTTTTATATTTGTTCTCCAATCACCCAATCGGGGTTATTAGGGTTTATACGGTTCTGAATTCGTGTTTTACTAACTTGAAATAGAAAATTCATTACGATCTACAAATATGGATCTTGGCGAGGGTTTAATTTTAAGGTCGGAATTCTTTTAATTGGTTAAATTCAGTAAATTTGTGAGTCCGAGGTGGAAGTTTTTCTGCAATTATTTCTTCTTCTTACATGTGTCATCTTTTTGAACCAGAAAATATTTCAAGATCAATTTGTTGTAGTTTGTATAAAGTGGGAAACATGAGCGTGTTCAAAGATATTTTGCTTGATCCTACCATGTGATTTGGTTGGTGGGCGATTTTTAATTATCAGTACAACCACTTTTAGCAACCACCTCTAAGAACTTACCGGAATGACATTAATGATGTTCTCATCTTACCATCACGTCTAAAGATCATTTTAGTGTTTAGAAAAGCTCTGTTCTTGAGTTAAATCTTGGTTATTTCAGAGACTTGATTTTAATCTCCTTTTCCAGATCAATAGACATATAAAGAAGTTCAAGAACAAACAAACACATGGCATTTCAGCAGTACTTTATGCAAGGATGGGAATCCATCCCCCAGCAATCCAAAGAATGTGAAAAAACCTCCGCTTGCTTCGATTGCAGCATATGCTTAGACTTTGCTTCCGATCCAGTCGTAACCCTCTGCGGCCATCTCTACTGCTGGCCCTGCATATACAAATGGTTCGACTCCCAAAGCTCTTCCCTCCCATCTGAAGAGCTTCCTCAATGCCCCGTCTGCAAGGCCGAAATCTCTGAAAAAACGATGGTCCCCCTCTACGGCCGCGGCCAGTCCCTCTCCGGAGCAGGCGCCGAAGACAAAGTCATCCCTCCCCGCCCGCCGGCCAAAGGGATCAAGGGCCTCGCCGACCAACTCTCCTCTCCTAATTCTCACCAAACGCTGCCGAGCCCGTATTACGGAGGGGATGAGTTGGTTAGCCTTGGCGGTGGTGGGGTGGTGTCTCCGGTGGGGATGTTTGGGGAGATGGTTTACTCGAGAGTGTTTGGGAACTCGCAGAGTTTGTATACGTATCCAAATTCGTATCATACGGTGGTGAGTAGGTCGCCAAGGTTGAGGAGGCAGGAACTGCAGGCGGATAAGTCTCTCAACAGAGTAACCATTTTCTTGTTCTGTTTTTTGCTTTTGTGCCTTCTCGTGTTCTGATTTTGTGGATACCGAGTTTGGTCACATTGTAGTTTGTACATTCATTACCATGAGAATATTAATTACATCACTAGCCCATTGGGTACGCAGTTATCAGTAAAATTCTTCAATTCATTTCGGAGATTTTAACTGTGGATGTCAAATAATGCAAGAATATTAAATTGAGAAAAGAGAGTAACTATCTAAATTCTTCACACATGCAAGGAAAAATAGGGAAAGAGAAAAAATTATTAGAAAGAGTCAAGTTAGGTTTGCTACAGATTACTCTTGCTGAGCCTCAGCTGTCATACATAACTAATTTTAAAAATCATCATTAATTGACATAATATTTTCTACTAAGAAAAAAGAAATGAGCCTCGCATGTAAAAATGTCTGCTCGAGAATCCTCTATCTCAATTTTGAATATAAGTTGATAATTTTCTCTCATTTATTCTATTGGTAAAAATGGACGATGGACTCATCGATTTTTACAAAATTCCCAGTTTGTTCTTTTTGAAAACTATTTTTAAGTAGGTTATATTATGCCCAATTGCCAATACTTCTCTTTAAGTAGTCATACTCATTATCGTCTATTTCCTTTCATATATCATTACTTGCGACAATGCCACTTATATTGGTCTACTTACTAATATTGGACTTTATTTGTTATCCAAACAAACACCTCCAATTTTCCATCCTTGGACGGCGGCCGGGAAAAAAGAATTTTGGAGTCAGTTGTCCTGTACATGCCCGAGTCACACTTCGCGGCTCTTCCATTTATTTATCCTATAAAAAATCAGCTAAAGTGTGCAAACCATATCATGGTTTATTTCAACAACTAGCACAACGTATAACGCGCTCCGCGCGGTGTCGTTGTGATGCCCGTGTTTAGAATTAAACAAAAGGAAAAAAAAATTAATTGGGTTGTCTAATAACAATGTTTGATCCACCAACGGGAAGAAATAGGAAGTGGGACACTCATGCGGAAAAACTTCAGATAGACTTAACTGAATTAACAATTTGGAGCATCATGATCACTAACGAAGATTCTATAAAAACATTTTGAAGAAAGGGCATCTAGGCATAAGCACAATTCTTCGTTACTCGGTGTATTGGAGCAAGCAGAGGAATGACTCGTGAAAGCAAAAAAGACTTCATAGATATAATTTCTATAGATCAAGAGGCGACTTTTTTTGCATAAATGTATATATTAATCCGGTATATTGCCTTATTCTTATCTTTATTTTAACGTGCTCTGCAATCTGCACGGAGCGGTGATTTTGCCCTATTTGATATTAGCATGCGATAGTAAGGATTCATTGACTTATACGAAGTGTAAAAATCTCAACTGGATCGAGATGGAAATCTGTTAAGATTAATTAAAGATAGAGTGCGACTCAGTACAAGTAAGAAAAGTAGTTGCATCTCTGCTCCATTTGTTATTCACAACAGGGGAGGGAGATTCGTGTAATTTGATCTAAAGAAGAAACCTCTGTTGTGAGATGATTCAGCAGTAGAATGTTTAGAAGATTTGACTGATCCCAAAACCCTAATTTGATTGGTGAATCGTTCATTTGTATTTGTAACACCTTGGTCTCTAAGAGTTTCAGACTCGGTAGACTTGCTTTCAGCATGGTCCCAGGCTTAGAATTTATGTTTGCTGAACCTCAGTAGACTATCCGCCTCAATACCATGGAGTGAAGATTCAGTAGTGCTAGACTCAAGAAGAGCAAAGATACCGAAAGGTGTTCGTGGAGTCGAGAGAACCGGACTCAACAGAGCAGCATCGAACTCGTAGTCGACATTCGGAAGAGTTGAACTCGGCAGAGTATACTGCTTGAACCCCCCGGTCGACTCAAGAACGGCCTGACAGTTTCCTTAACTGTCAGTGGTCTTCAAAGTATAAATCAGTAGAGTTGTCCGAGGTCGTACACATCAGAGAAGTCAGCTTCAGTATATGCCTTGAAGTTTGAATGTCTCAACAACTTTCTACACCTCGACCAATGACAAGCAACCAGTTGTCAAAGTAACTGGTAAAAGCTGCAAGTCAACCACTTTCCTGAAAAAGATAGTGGACTCTGCACGATTTTAAAAGAGACGTTAGCTACCCAAATAGAGTGACACGTGGACAGTTCGTCTCCAACGGATCTATCCATAGCTCACCTCTATAAATAGAGAGAAAATCAAATCGCTGAAACAACACAAAAAACGAGAGAATATACGAGCATTGAACAAACAAGAACACAAGCTTTCCGTGAAGAACTGCAGAGAAAACAACCAACCGCGAAAAGCACTCATATTGCTCTAGGGAACCAAGCTTTCATAGAATCAAAGCCTCTAGCATCCAAGTGAAAGAACACGAACCCAGAGAGATCATTCATCACTGTTCTTCACTCTAGAAGCTCTTTCTTGTTCTCTTTCCCTCTAACCTAAGCTCAACTGAACTTAGCTATAGCTTAGAACCGAAGGAGTTCATCTCTTGAAATGTTCTTATTGTTAAGAACTCCTTCATCGTTGGAGAATCGTTCAAACATATTTTTGTTACTTTGTAAACTGAGACTTGCTCGGTATAATCACAAGGCTGTGTTTGTCCTGTGTACAAACCGACTGAGACTAACTCAGTATAATAAAATAGCCTCCTGCCTTGTTCAGGATAGTGGACGTAGGATTTTGGATATCCGAACCACTTTAAAAATCGCTGTGTCATTTACTGTTGCATTGATTTCCTGTTCATTCTTAAAACTGTTTACAAAATCATTCAACAGAGTTTTAGTAAAAAGCTTAACTGAGTGCACTAATCTACTGAAACAGTTCTAATTAATAACATTTTCAAATCAAACTAAATCGAGCCTACATTATTCCGCACGCTACTGAACTTCTACTGAACGGTACTGAATTATGACATCAGTCAGCTAGTAGACCTCAATATAGTCAGTCACTCTGTCCACGCGATCTAGAAATCTCCGTAATCGGACTGTTCGCGTTCAAGTTTGAGAAAACGATTTTCAGGTGTATTCACCTCCCCCCCCCCCCCCACACACACACACACCTGAACGTTTGACTCATGACCAACAACCTCATATAAGAAAGAATCGACATCATTAACAGCCAACATACGAGAATCTGACGACTAAAAACTCACGTTTCACAAGTACAAGGGCTCCTCAAGCAAAATATATCAAACCGCATCAAGATACCGTCACACCACAATCAAGAAGGAAAGACTAGTATAACCAGTATCCACTGCAAAACTGAAGGAAAATTTGCACAATAAGAGCTAGTTTATAGTTGCTTTTCGCGTAATATAAACTATATACGGCAGTCATATTCTTCTGTAGAACTGCACAATCCTAAAGCAATGATCACAAACGGCTCTACAGAAAGATCCCTTGCAATAACGCCCAAGGAAAAGGTGCTCTTGTGCTCTGCTTCTGCAAGAAGGGGGCGACAAGATCTGAAAATGAAAATCCGAATAATATTTCTACAAGTAACAAAGTCCTAGTCAAATTTGAGATAGATGTTTCAACAGTTGAAACTCAGTTATGATGCATGGCCCATCTTCAAATTATTTATTTTAGATAATGCACATCTAAAAGCAAAACGTATAAATCAACTTTAATGATAAAACTTTGTTGTGAGTACAGGACTACAAGAAGGTGATATGACTACAAGGAAAAATAGAATTACAACATGCTACAATTAAAGAAACAATGTTCTAAATTTATTGTATACAACTTTGCAAGAAAACCAACCTAGATTTCAAAGAATGAAGTTTTACAAATGAAATGTAGTTAGATCTAGGACAACCTAATCTAATGTACTTTGCAAAATTCATCCAAATGATTGCTCATGCAAATGTAGTAGAATTACAATTCCAATGCAAAAAGTATTAGATATCAACATTAATAGCAAAGACTAATAAGCTATAATACTTTTACACAAGTGAGTAAGTGAAATACGTAATCATGGACTCAAAGGAATTTATGATAGCATTCAAGAACAATGAAGCACAACTCCATGAACAAGGATGAAGCTCAAGCAGAATTTTCAATATATTCACAGTAATTTGCTCTGCAAGCAGATAAATATTAGGAGTCACAGCTATTTAATTTTATATTCTGAAGCAGGGGCTAGGTCAAGAAAATGAGAATACACAGTTATTCAAAATAAAGTGTTCTAAGTTGTAGCTACTGGCATAGAAATTAAAAACACGGGAACTACAACTACTATAACCCAACTCCAATTTCTCTAGCCCTACAAGGGAAACAAATCACAACACTTAATTACTTCCAAGTTCAGAAAAAGAGCATTCTTAGTTGATTAAGAAGCACCAAATTACAAAAATATGTTAGTCACTAATAGGGTGGACAACATATGAGCATGAATTATATTATGCGCGAAGTTGTTAGCGAAGAATATTGTTTTTTATTTGTCAAATATCTCTCAAGTCCTGTGATGAGAGACTATCTCTTTGCGCTAAACTCCAGATATGGCTTATGAATACGTTCAGTTACAAATAAAAAGACAGCAAGTCCAGCATAAAGATTATATCTTTGGAGACAGAAGAAACAATTTCTGCACCAACATGGAGAGTAAACATAGTTAATGTTGCACATCTGGAAATGCATCTTCCGGTGCAAAGGTTATTTAACAAGAAAAAGAAAACCTGATCCGCTAACATTATTTTAAATAAAAAAGTTAGCAGCAAGTGTAGAATACGAGGGGCCTAAAACTACTACATTGATACTTTTATGTCAAGTGTGAGACAGTGAGAGGAATGCAAATAATGAATATACTACAGCCTCAGTTTCTTTTACATGGGATTTTAAAATAGAAACATGAACACTTTCCAAATTTATTCATAACATACCAAGCACTACTCTGTTCTAACATACTGTAATTGTTCTTCAACTGACTATCAATAATTGTTATCTCTCATCTGCAATAAGATAAAGTTGATTCAATAAGTAATGCTTATAGATTCATATCTTAAGTCCTAAGAAGCACGGAAACGGATACGGGGATACGGATACTTTAGGATACGGATACGGCGATACGCCATTTTTCAAAAAAGCAGGACACGGATACGTTTGAAATACGTTTTTAATTTTTTAATTTTTATATATATAATACAATTTAATATTGCATATTCATAAAATTAAAAAGCAAAATTAGAGAATTTCAAATCACAATTCCATATATTAATGAATCAGCACATATATTAATTCAATTCAATTCCACATATTAAAAAATAAAATTGGAGAAGTATTTAATTCAATTGAATCAGCACAATAAATTGAATTATACAGCACAAGACAATTCAATTCAACAACAATCTACAATCTACAGCCAGTACACGTGTACAATCAATTCACCACACTCACCACATTCAATTCACTTTATATACATATATATTATAATAAAACAAGAGGAAAACCTACACGCCAATACGCCACCAAGACACAAATAATACCGTATGGGCAGCGGCGGGCTGGGCGATAAGGCGGCGGGCTGGGCGACGGCGGCGGACTGGGCGACGACGCAGCGGCGGGCTGGGCGACGGCGGCGGTGAGGTCGACAGCTTGGACAGCAGCTTGGGATTTGGGAGAGAAGAGAAGAATCGATGTGAGTCAAACTTCTCTATCTTGATTAATAGGTCTTGATTCTTGAATATACTTCAAATCCGTATCCTTGACCGTATCCATGGCGTTTTTTAATTTAAAAAAAAAATAAAAATTAAATAGGAAACGAAATACGTTTAGGATACGTATTTACCCGTATCCGAGGCGTATCCGGGGCGTATCCGTATCGGAAACGCCTCGGATACGGATTCGGCCTCTTCCCAAACGTATCCGTGCTTCCTAGCTTAAGTCTTCATTAAATTCCCGCTTCATAAGATTTACTGTTGGAGCCATAACAAAACTTAAGAGAAGAAATTGTTATACAATATGGGAGAACTAACACTGCTTGAGAACCGAAGCAACAGGTAGCTATACAAATGTATATTCTTCATTACTAAAAGAACTTATAGTTGTCTTTACGCACATTGCCAGAAAATTAATACTGAGAAAAATGCAAAAAAGGAAAATGAACATCATGCAGTGAACTAGGGAAAAATGGGAAAACTCTATATTTACAATCATCCATCATAAAAATGAAACAAGTAATAGTTAAAAGCAAAATCATTCAGTATCAAGAAAACCCTCTAAGTATATGAATAAGACGAGCCCTCCACAGGACAGTACAACCAAACGTGAGTATAATTGCATAACTAGATAACAAATCAATGAAAAACATCATGTATGAGCATGTGATCTATAAGATATGAGAAACAGTAAAGCCACGCCTACAATATAATCAGATCTCTTTGTTAAGTTACTATAGCATCTCTGCAAAAATACGACTAATTCAGTATTACAGCCGGATAATCTCTTCCAATACGAGGAGTTACAGAAGAGTAACATTAATTTAAAAGAGAGAGATTGAGAAACACAAAAAACTCGGAATAGAAGAAAAATGCAATCAAATGAGACAAGATATGCATAGTCCTGAGTAGTTTGATTAAGAATATGCAATGTTTCTTAGTGGAAAAATACACGTTTTACCAAATGGTAGTACACGACACGAAATTATATAAGTGCAAGTAATAAACTTTTGAAAAGTGAAGAGGAGGAGCAGAGACTGGGAACTGTAGGTAAACAATAATTAAACATGTATATTTGCAATGAAAAATAATAGATCTTATATTCAGTTAATCACCTCCAACCAAATCCTATAAAATTACATTGGCGTTCATTCACCAAAGGGAAAAACGTCATAGTTGGAAAATCAATTAATCTGTATACTTACGAAATTAATTACTGTAAACTTGAGGAATCAATCTATAAACTTACGGAATCAATTAGATTAATTGACACACCGTAATTTGGTGGCATTTTGCATAGCTATCATCCAAGGATTAGCATTGCATTGAAGTCAATGTAACTTTCCCACCAGTTTTGCAATCCTCATATTCTGACATGTAGAGGTAGTGGCATTAGCATAACCACATAATACTTTGTTTTGTGTTTCAATTCGATATTTCATGTAAAAATCGTGGATGTCACTATTGTCTATAACCATAATAACTCCATTTTTATCGTCAATTACTATCAAAATATACATTATTATGTAAATAGGGCAAAATCACAACTTCGTGCGGAGCACATTAAAGGTTGTGCTAGCCAGACATATTGAGTACCAAAATATCTCTCTCATTATTCCACAAAATATTAATATCCATTTATTGATAAATTTCTATTGTAGTAGAAAATTATGTTTTAATAAGCCATTCTTCATGTGTTGCTGTTAAGAGCTTCATTAGTTTCTTTCTTTGACTAAGAATATACTTCTGTAACCTGAACTCAATAACGACCTAGTAAAAAGTCAATTACAATAATATGCCTTAGATAATCTATCAGTAGACATTTTCTACACGTGTGACTCATGTATTATAAGGATGTATGAAGGGATAAAATTCATCTAAAACAATATTATAAAGAATATTTATTTAGTTCTAAAGACTTTCCAAAAAAATCTGCTTAGAATGATACACAAGAAACTGAAGAAAGGATAAAGGATCATATACATACGAAAAGAGTGTTTCCGTAGATCTTGTCAGTAATAGACTCGGGTGCAGGTTGGCCACTGCTATAATTAAACTGCAAATAGGAAACCAAGAGAATATTAGAAATAGTACAGCAACATTGATGTCACAAAGATTGCAATATACCTTGATACCCCAATCATAATCCGGACCACCAGGATTGTGGCTAGCACTCATTATGAAACCACCATTAGCCTGTATAGACAAGAGAAGTAGAACCAATAACAATTGCCAATTAAAGAACATAAAGGGAAAACATAGACAGATAACATAAATGAGTGATTCTTGCCTTTCTCTTCCTTACTACAGCAGAAACAACTGGCGTGGACAGTATACCATCCCTGTAGTTACAAAATCAAACTCCCTAATTATTATCATCGTCGTCGTCAATTAGTTATTTTCCATATTCCTATAAATCTCTGTGATAAAGGGCCAGCTAATAAAAAAGTTCCAATACAGTCACAGTCTATAATTGAAAATAATGGGTGGAAAACAGAACAAATTTTTGTAAAGGCCAATAGAAGTGAAATTAAGAGGTTTATATAAGGTCACAAATTCACAAAAAAAAGAGAAGAAATGATATGAAAGCAATTCATTTGTACGGAACTAAGAGAGTGATCAAATGACAGAAAAAAATCACAGGACAACCAAGATTTTCCCAACGCCATTTCCAGTAACAATTTTGATAATTATATGTGTTTCTTTAGCAATATCAACATTGGAATAAGACAATACTAATGACATGTTAATCATTCTTAAATCTGTAAACCTGTGCAGCCTCTTTGTTGAAATATCTACCGTCGCCGCCTAAAACCAAAACTCCATTTTTACAATCTTCAGGAGGCAATGAATTAAACAATGCCTTCAACAATCAAATACAAAGCCTCATTAGGCACAAGAGTAAAGCATATCAAAGCATGTGTTCATAAGCTATATCTTCATAAACCACCAATCGTGCACATTAAGTAAAGATTTCACTAACAATATCAGTATTTCATCAGACCTGAATCCAATTGGCGAGATAATTATCTTGCATGAACACTTTAACCTACGAGCAGCAAAAACCAACCAATCAATTAACGATGGAATCATCGATTTTTCTCCAAAACATGATCAGCCAAATGTACACTCAAAGATTGTACCTTTTTTCAAAGCCCACTTGTACCAGTCTTCTGCCAATCGATGGGCACAAATTATTATGAACCCTAGTCTGCACACCACCACCTTAAGCAATAAACTATTACTCCAATTAATATGGATCCTATACGTAATAATCGGGGTCGGGCGGTGGAGGTTAAGTAATTGTTGAAGCGGAGGGAGAGGTGGTCGGTTGTGGAAGGAAGTGGGAGAAGGGATAAATTATTGCGCTTCTGCCGCCGTATAGGACAAAAGGGCAAAGTCGAAAATATATAGACGTAGAAGGGTATTTTTGGGATTCCATGAAAAAGATGGATAGAGCACCTGAATTGGTATTTGTAGTTATAGGTAGACTAGCGCAACCTTTAACATGCTCCGCACGAGTGATTTTGCCCATTGAGATAATAAAGTATGTTTTGATAAGGTGTTAATCTATTATGATCCCACCAGATTTTCTTATACTGCAGATTCACAAACTGCCGTCTTATTGTCTTGTGGTTTGAGTGGGAAACCTTGTTGGCCTTGTTGGATTTTTCCCAGTAAAAGGATAGATCCTACCTGTAACACATGATCAACAGTTAATAAAGTTTTAGATATGAAAAGAGTAATATCATAGGACTCAACGAAAACCTATGACTTTCCTGCCAATTGAATCATGGAATATAGCATCTGATCATCTTTTCAATGTAAATTCTCAACATTAAACCCCACCATATCATCCACGGCAATTACCACTACAACTAGGAATCTTGTTTGTTTTATAGTAATTTAGTGATAAAATAATGTATGGAGACATATACTTTTAGAATTCAAACGTCACATTAGCCAAGTTTCTCATGTCTTGTCAGAAAGAAAAGATCATGGAAATAGCTCTCATATCCATCAGATAACAACATCACGAAAACAAAGTAATCAACCAATATTGCATTTGAGCTTTCTTTTCTCCTTGTTCTAATTAAAGCTTACAATTTCAATGGCTAAGAGCAACCGAATACTTGTCAACCTAAATGGTTTATGAGAAACAATCTAGAAGTCCTAAGAAATTAAATATGTGACTGGCTGCTCAAAGGAGATTGTAGTACCAGATATAAACAAATAGAAGTTTGAAATTTTTATAAGTGAAAGAACTTAAAATCCACCCTCATGATTTGAAGACTCCTTTTTCTGCTATCTGATAAGTGGAACAATTGATATCATGAAACAGCATCCAAGACAAACCACTAGCTAATCGGACCATCCTCGTCAGTATTTACTGATGAGTGAAGTGCTAACGAAAGGTAGAAAGCTTAATCCTAGCAATGCTCTAGCATCCAGAAGTTAGAAGTACTACTCACAACTTTATCACATCATCTATGAATCCAAACAATTAAAATAAGTGAAGACGATACTAATCCAACTGCATTCAGATTGAGTTAGCTGGAAATTTCATTTCTATCACAAAACAATACTCAAGCTAACTTGACTAAAAGGTAGCTCAGAGTAAGAACTGCTTTTATAATATAAGGTTTTCCCAACAATTAAATGATTCAATCTTGAACAATAACTGGCAAGAGTAAATTTCATCCATCTCCAACTTGCCTGCTTTGTTTTATCAGTGTTTGAGCAACCTCTAAAACATAATCTCTTATTTCCAGAAACAAGGTACAATTACGAAAACATTGAATTTTCTGCTTCAACCCTCTCTATACTACTTTCTGCTTCAAATCTAGTAAATTGCTTCACATGATAACATGATAATTCACAAAATTCTCTTCCCCTTTTCATTTGAGTCTTCCTAATTCAAACCCACATAACACACAATATCAAAACCCCTAGAGCACATTTTAAGATTTTCAAAACACATCGACACACATAACGAAGAAACTTACGAGCAACAGGCTGAAGAGAAGGCCTAAAAGGAGCAGAAATAATCATAGGAGCAGTTTTCTCGAAGGCAGTATATGAAATTTGTTACGAATCCCTTCCGTTCAGTTGATCGTGTGCATGCTGATTTAAAGTGTAACTTATCTGCTGCATATTCCTCAAGAATTCACAACATTCCTATTCTAAGTAATATACTCAAGAATAGATAAAAAAGTTAAACGTGCTCTTTGTCGAGCTAAAACTACTGCAATCTAAAAGTTCAACGCATAATGCAAGGCTCACATCTATTAAACTGTGCATTCGAGTTCTCTACATGGGATTAAACTCTCATTGGGGAAAAAAAAAACAACCTCTAACACATAACATATCCAACAAATCAATCCCTAGATAGTTAAAATTCGATTATTTCTTTTTTTGAGAAAGAATTGGAAAAACTAAAAGGAGGAAATAAACACGGCGACGGTGAAGAGAGCGCTGGAGTGGGACGAATCGAGATCGAGGACGACACCGCATAAGACAAATCAATCGATGAGTTTTTTGATTTCAAAGGAAGATTATCTATTTTTCAAGAATTGAATAAAAAAATGAAAGGAAAAATCATCCAAAGAAATCAAGCGTAACCAAAATTCTAAAGAATATACAAGAGATTGCGAAGAGGGTTGTACAAATACAATTACCTTGAACCGCAATCCGAAAAGGATCTGCTCTAGGTTGGAGGAGGGCGACAATTGATTAACCGAGCGAAATTACAAGCCGCGACGCAGCCAATGTAGTTGGCGCTTCGTTTGAAAGAAAATGGGAGTAAGGAGCAAAGTGGTATGAAGAATCAATGCATGAAAACAAGAAGAATGAGAGCGCAAAAGTCATTCACTCAAGAAGAATAAATCAACCACGAATTAATTACCTAAGAAGAAAACCAAGTTGCGCTGTCAAGGTCCAAACTTGCGGCGAAGAGAGCGCCCGGACTGGGACGAATCGAGATCGAGGAGGTCGTCGTCTAACAAGCAATCAAAATTACTGTTCTCGGTAAACAACAGAAGTAGGCAAGTAGCAATCGGATTTTGAAAAATAAATAGTACTCCCTCCGTCCCACTGGAAACGACACGTTTTCCTTTTCTGACAGTTCCACTGAAAACGACACGTTTCCAAAAATAGAAATAATTAAGTTTTCTTAATACCTAATTACCCTTTATTATCCCTAATTAATTATTCTTAATTAACTTATACCCCTAATTATTTCTAACCTATTTTAACGTATCTAAACATCAAAACATCATTTCTCTCCAAACCCTACTATCTTCCTCCTCTCGTTCTTGCGCCGCCAACCTCCGTCGTCTGGTACCCTCCGTTACCACCGTTTGCATCACTCCGCCATGATGAATAGCCCCTTCGGCAACAATATCCACTCCGGATCTGAGCCCTGCAAAGCAGATCTGTCATCGCCCTCCTCCGCGATATCCCTCCTTTCGTCGTTTGGATCTGAGACCTGCGAAGGAGATCCGTCATCGTCTCCGACCGCGTTATCTCTCCTTTCGTCGTGTGGCTCTGAGACTTGCGAAGGAGTTCCTCATCAGCTCCCTCCGCGTTATGTCTCCTTTCGGCGTTTGGATCTGAGAAACGCGAAGGAGATGCGGTCGATGATGATCTGTCTCAGTCTGACAACTACGATACTCTTGCACAACTGATGCAAAAGTCTCGTGATGTCGTCTCTGATGCGGTAAAAGATCTGGAAATTGGCCGCCCTGAGGATTCGACAGATCTGAGCGGAGAAAAGATCGTCGCCTCCTTCTTGGAGGGCGGCTACTTGCAGAAGGTTTATGTTCGGTTTCCCGATTGCTTCAATAAACGGTACTCGGGTGTGGAGGAAGACCATAATGTTAAGAGAGCAAAATACAAGAAAGCTCTTGAAAGATATGCCTACGGATCGAAACTGGTGAGATCATTCCTATTTTTTGTCTCGTAAATGTGCTTCGTTCTAGATGTTATTGTGTGGGATTATTATGATAGGAGGGTGGCGAAGCTTGAAATGATAAAAATTCTGCTCACATAGAAAACTTGAAATGTTTATGATTTATCGGCAATTGGCTAGTGCAATTGGCTTAGTTATAGTACTGCTGCTATTATGTCCCCTGTTGTGATTTCTATTGATGATATTATGCTTATGTTCCCTATTTATGATTTATCGGCAATTGGCTAGTGCAATTCGGCTGTGCTATTATGTTGTTCTGTTGATGATATTATGCTATTATATCCCCTGTTGTGATTTCTATTATCTGTCCCCTGATGCATTCGGCTGTGATATTATCTGTCCCCTGATGCATTGGGCTGTGCTATTATCATGATCATATTGTGTTGTTGATGCATTCTGCTTTGTGGTATTGTGAACATCTTTGGTCATCTACAAAAGCATTTTGCATATAGGATTCATAATTTATACATGGTCATCTACAAAAGCATATAGTATTCCTACACAATACTTGGTTTCTAAACAAAAAAAACATCTATCTTTTCCAAGTTCATTCATCTACCAACTGTCCAATCATCCACATTTAGGCCCAACCTCTCCCTTAGCTCTTCTATATTAGTTAGGGTTCCATTTTCCATCATGTAGTTTATGCATTCTTCTACCAAAGTGTTGGGAACTTCCAAATCCTTTGGTAGTGCATCCAATCTTATTAAGCTGTCCTTCTTTAGGTGTGGGATTTTATAGCTGTTGCTGCCTTTAACCTTCATAATTTCAATCATACACCCTTGTAAGCTCAAAAAAACTTTGTGAATGCTCACAGGTGATAGTTGTTCAAATGAAAGAACAACTGCACTAATGAGTTGGTCCACATTATAGCTTGCTGTTTCAACTTGTATACTTTGAATGGCTCTAAAAAACCCTAGATCAAGAACATTAGTGTCAGGGCTATTAGGTGGCTGAGAAATCAATCTAATATCAAACCCTTCCTTGTTGGCTATTAGGGCTATTAGGGGAAATTGTTGGGTTATGAGTCAGTAGATGGTATTCAGCTGATTAGTGGTTAAAATAATATTGGGGGAAATCATAGTAGTACTATGGAATTGAAGATCCCAAAACCCAGCTGATATCAGTAGTGTAGTGTCGATAGGATTAGGCGATGTATAAATTTAGACTTTTAGTAGTTGTTTATCTTTTGTCTAAGTCTCGTACGGGGTAAACTGTTGGGCCGATCTTCCGACGAGTTACTTTCCCGAACCCCACGTCATCGGTGTAATCGCTTGCATTCTTCCGACTTCATGTATCCGACCTCGGTAGGAGATACCCCATCGGTGATAGTTATCGGCGGAAGAACATAATCTGAGCTTCGCACCTTCGCAGCCATCACCGACCCACCAAAGTCTTATCCGCTAGTCAGACGACTCAGCCGAAGAAGACAGAGACGTCTTGAGTCTAACGTATCCGACCAAAAAACGACCCAGTCGTATAAGTCTTTTCGAAGTTCAGCAGAAGATCATACGAGGATGTGGACTAGTCAACTCTAATATCTGACACATTCTCACCTACCACAAACCTCGACCAATGAGAAGCCGACACGCTTTATCTGCTCCAAACAACTAAAGCATGCTCTCATGTACAGTATTAACTGCCCTGCTGCAACAATTCGAAATTATGGCCATTTTCTTTGGAAGCTTGTGACACGTGGCATCGTCTTCTCCAACGGATATATGCTTGCTCACAACTATAAATAGAGAAGAAATCTGAGCTCCACGCACGGGATTCACAAGGGAAAACACTCAAGCATTCAAACACTCTAGCAAACTTGAAAGATCATCCATCGAAGAACTTGCCTTCATAGAATATTTCTAGTTCTTCACTCTAGAGTTATTTTTAGATCTATTTCTTTTCTAGCTAAGCTCATTGCCATATTTATAGCTTAGAAATTCGAAGGAGTTCACTTTCTGTGAATTGTTCTTACTGTAAGAACTCCTTCTAGTTGGAGATTATCCCCACCCTTCAAACTTAGGTTTGAATTGTAAAGTCGCTAAGGACTATAACTTAGAAGGGTCTGTCCAGTGCACAGATTCCTTGCTGAGACTTGCTCAGATTAATCAACAAGTTCTCCTGCCTTGTCAGGACCGTGGACGTAGGATCTTGCGTATCCGAACCACGTTAAATTGCTTGTGTTATTTACTGTTTTATTGCATTGCATACAAACTGGTTTAAAATCATATCTTTGCATAAAACGTATTTATAAAAGCGCACCAGCCAAAAGACTTTGATTTGCGAAAATACGTTTTCAAACAGAGACGAATCTCCGGCCCCACACACTTATCCGCACAAACGTCTCCGACCGAGTTTCAACAATTGACTTAAGTCGGTAGAAGAGCTCGATGGGCCGACACACTCTGACCCGTGATCGAAGGTTAATATCTGGCACTATTCATCAGTCGCAACCTACAGCTCAGTTGTCCTTCACGTTCTGAGAAAAAGAAAGTGTGATCAGGTGTATTCACCCCCCCCCCCTCTACACCTGACTATCGTCTCCGGACCAACAGGGAGTATCTGCCATTATTAACATTAGATATGCTATGAACATTAAAATATAGTCTGAACTTTTACAATGTAGTGAACTTTAAAATGCAGTCAGAACTTAGACAATGCAGTGAACATTATAATTTCTGCTTATAAGAACTGTCCACAATGCAGTGACAGTTTCTTCATTGCATTTCTGCTTACTGCTCTAATTCTGCATATGTGAAAGCATACAATTTTCTATTACATGTGAACCATACTTCATTGCATTTCCATACCTGATTTATTAGGCAGGCTTTAGTGACTTCTTTGGTTATAGATGGGATAGGTTGAGTCTCCAACGTGCCTGCTGGTCTATTTTTGCTTTTCCTTTTTGCTGCAACTTGTTGAGTGAAGGGAAAAATACCTATTTTCCCATCAAATAAAACTGATCCATCTGTGTTGAATATATGTCGGCACACAGCACACATAAACATAACTTTTGTGATGAATTTTTTGTTTTTACAAGTTCTATGTGGCTCGGCCTCTCCGGGAGTAAGATAAAATCTATGTGATGTCTTAGTTATATAGAACCATTTTTCATCTATATGGATAGTGTTGTGCATATCCTTAAACTTCAAGAGATTTAAAACTCGATCAAACTCTAGTGCTTCCATAGAAAATCTTAGCCTAAGTAACCTACAATCTCGTGTTAGGTCGGGCCTAATTGCACTAGTGTGAGCTTTGATCAACCCTTTCGTCACCCACCTACCAACTGTACTACTACTACAACTTATGCCACAAGCTAATTTTCGAATAGTTGATCTTTTTGGTAACTCAAGTCCTTGAATCAACTCCAAATCTATCATCACTCTTCGGGTTGGTCTAATTTTACCTATCTTTGCACTTTGAAGATAAATCATCTCACCTGCATTTTGTTGTTTCTTTGCTTCAGTCCATTGACGATGAACCGTGCTCCGAGAACAACTGAACTTGATAGTGGCTGCCTTCATAATCCCTCTGTCCGGCTTTCCATTCTTGCAGTTTTACAGCAAGAATTGGACAAGTTGATTTCTTTGTTTGGTTGTAAGATTTACGGGTGCCATGCTTGAATAGGGGTTTTGAAGCTTCTGTGATTGAGGAAGGAGATTGCAGTTTTAGAGAATGGAGGCCTGAGAAGATGGACTATATGTATTTATAGTGCTGTATTTTAATTTGAACTTGGATACTGTTATGTAAAGTAGGCGGCAATTTGGTGTTCTAGAACTTGGAGTACTTCTTATGAAAAGTAGGCGGCAATCTGATTTTTTTTCCCTCTGATAGTTGTTAATTACTGTGTTGAAAAGTTGGCGTCAATTATTTTCCCATCAAATACATTCGTACTTCCATGGCCACTGAAAAGTTGGCGACAATTATGTTGTTGTTTATAAGAACAAGTGATTTTGCATATTAAACTAATTTAAGTATAGTAGGTGGTAAATAGAGTAGGAAAATATTAAGATTAAAATATTATTCTTTGATACAAGTGGGCCATAAAAATTAACTCATAAACACAACGTCCTAAATTCCCGCGCCCATTGGAAACGCGTCGTTTCCAATGGGACGGAGGGAGTACATAATATAGAAGAAAACAAGGGCTATTAAATCCAATACAAACGAGGGGCATAATGAATCGAAAAGACAAGAATAACCAAGTAATGGGGGACTATACATACGTGTATTTCTTGAATATAATTTAGAAAGGTATTGAATCTTTCAAAAGGAGTAAGCGTTCATTAATATTGCCGAATTACTCGAAAGAATGGCAGCAAAGAACATGTGTTTATTCATTCGCAAATTCCTAGCAATTTATTACTCTGGCGAGTCTTGATCCACCCCATATCGATTTAACCTAGTTAATCTAAATTCAAAATCATATAATCACATAACCAATACCTTTGAGCACAATTTCAATTTAAAACAAATTATTCTCTTTCACAAGGTACTAGAGTCAGGACAAAGTATTCACTGCCACGAGTGACTTTTTTTGGATAAATAATTGGATCATATCTAACTCATTCTTGGAAAGGTGAACTTGGAAATTTTTTATTAGTTTTATGGACTAGGGTTATTTTCATCACATGTCTAGCAACAAATTTCATCTGCTAGATGCAACACAAAAACTTCATATGTTAATTTACAAAAATATCATCTTATGAGTCAAGTAATCAGTATCCTTTTAATCAATCTATCCAAATCTGACCTTAGATGGTTGGGTCATGCTCATTTTCCCTGTAGGTAATATTGATAGCCTATCTCATTAAGTTGAAAAAGTAAAGAAAATCGATAGAACAATTTAAAGCAAAACGACTCGTTAATTTATATCCAAATTAATATAATCACAGAACCAATAACTTTGAGCAAAATTTCAATTTACTCAACAATTTTATGAATTCTAAAACAAAATCCAACAAAACTATCTGAAAAAGGAAGTATCGAGTCGCCTCTCTCTCTAATTGCTAAACAAGCTAGCTACTGTATATTCGTTGGAGACGACTTTATCCAAAACTTCTTCTCTTAACTCTCCACCAAACAACTATGAATATACAGAAACTAAGAACCAACAAACTTCTTGCTTAATCATACACCACAATGCCAAAACACCCGCCAAACAAATTGAAAACACAAACAGAGAATCAAAATTTCAGAACAAAACGAGCTCCAACCTCGAAATGAAAGAACACCAAAATCGAATCGAGCAGTCAACGGCGACGGCAATACCAGAACAAAAACAAAATCAACCAAAACTCCACCCAAAATCTCGGAGCGGCTAAAACCCTATAATCGCGCACAAAATCAAATCATTCAACTTCGCACAAACCCTATGGAGAAACAAGCATCCGTAGTAGGTAGATCGTGGACAAGAGATAGCGATTAATTCATTGCTAAGAAAATGATGAGAAGAAGAGGACGTGTAAAAATTTCAGAGAGTTGTTCATTTGTGTGTATACAGTTTCTATTATGCCGCGAAAAAAGGGCAAACTCGAAAATCCACGAAATTGAAGGGCGTTTTTGGAAGTTCATGTAAAAGATGGGTGGAGCACCTGGGCTTCGCCCTTGTAGTTATAGGCGCACAAAATCAAATCATTCAACTTCGCACAAAACCTATTGAGAAACAAGCATCCGTAGTAGGTAGATCGTAGACGGAGAGATAGCGATTAATTCATTGCTAAGAAAATGATGAGAAGAAGAGGACGTGTAAAAATTTCAGAGAGTCGTTCATTTGTGTGTATACAGTTTCTATTTTGCCGTCGTATAGGACAAAAGGGCAAACTCGAAAATCCACGAAATTGAAGGGTGTTTTTGGAAGTTCATGTAAAAGATGGGTGGAGCACCTGGGCTTCGCACTTGTAGTTATAGGCACACAAAATCAAATCATTCAACTTCGCACAAACCCTATGGATAAACAAGCATCCGTAGTAGGTAGATCGTAAACGGAGAGATAGCGATTAATTCATTGCTAAGAAAATGATGAGAAGAAGAGGACGTGTAAAGATTTCAGAGTCGTTCATTTGTGTGTATACAGTTTCTATTCTTCCGCCGTAGAGGACAAAAGGGCAAACTCAAAAATCCACGAAATTGAAGGGCGTTTTTGGAAGTTCATGTAAAAGATGGGTGGAGCACCTGGGCTTTGCACTTGTAGTTATAGGTAGATAGATAGATAAACTATATATACAAAAAATTATGATATATTAAAATCCTAATTAAAGTCAAGAGCAGCTTCGAGGCCCATTGGAAAAGTAGCAATTAAGAAAGCTATAAACCAACTTCCAGAAAATGCAGCAGCACTTTGATTTGGTGTGACTATATAATGAGAAGAATATATAGATCGCCGGCTGTCCGGGTCGGAGGATCCATGGCCCGAAAAAGGAACAGCCCGACTCCATTCATCTGCAAGACTTACGATCTCTTGCGGGCGGAGGAGGAAAAGTGGCGGAGCGGCGGAGGCGAGAGGATAGTTTCGTGGAATGTGGAAGGGAATGGGTTTATTTTAGTTAATGATATACATATTCATCACAATATACAGAAATAAGTGGTGAATTAATACTGGATACAGTAAAAGATTGAATTATGATTAAATGATACTTCATCCGTCCCATTATAAGTGGCTTACTTCTTTTAGGCACGGTTTTTAAAGAATTTATGTTTAAAGAGGTTAGTGGAGTGGCCCACTAGTTATTACTCCTAAATTGCCGCCATTTGTGTAACTTTTTCTTTATTCTTTAATTGCCGCCATTTGTGAAACGAAATTTAGATTTCCCACCACAATACTTATATAAATATCATTGAATTGCTTGAATTCAAAAAAGCTGAAATGTCTAAAAATTCAAATATTTTCAATATGTAGATCAGATTCCCACCAGAATACTTCTATAAATATGCCACAGAAATCAGTTCATAACTAAGCTGAAATGAGTACTCCTCCACCACAATACAAAAAAAAAATTATCTGATGATGAAAGAAACTCCATAGCGCAGTGGCTCCTAGCAAATTCCAAAGACGGGCAGGTACTACGGGGCAAAATGAAGGAAGCTGTAGCCAAGTTCAACAGCTCACCGAGGACGGTTAGTCGTGTGTGGGCTGATGCAAGAAAACAATTAGCAAGCAATCAAGTTATACAATTAAAGAGCAAGAAGCCGAAAGCACAAAGAAGAAAGAGGGTGCTAATAGATTTAGAGTTGATCCAATCTATACCACTACACAAGAGAGCAACTATCCGTAAGCTTGGAATAGGTCTAAATTGCAGTAAGTCCACGGTTTGGAGGTGGGTGAAGGCGGGCTTGATCAAAGCCCACACTAGTGCTATTAGGCCTCATCTTAGCGCAGACCACAAACTCCTGAGGTTGAAATTTTCGATTGAGGCTATAGAATTCGATAGGTTACAAAACATGTTAAATTTCAAAAGCATGCATAACACTGTGCATTTAGATGAAAAATGGTTTTTCCTAACTAAAGAGTCTCACAGATACTACCTTACCCGGGAGAGATTGAACCACATAGGACTTGTAAAAGCAAAAGATTTATCCCTAAAGTCATGTTTATGTGTGCGGTTTGTCGTCCTATCTTTGATGCTAATGGGGCAGTGGTGTTTGATGGGAAAATCGGCATTTTCCCGTTCACACAACTTGTACCAGCAAAAAGGGCAAGTAAAAATAGACCTACTGGTACATTAGAGCTAAAATCTATCCAATCTATAACTAAAGAGGTTACTAAAGCATGCTTGATCAATCAGGTATGTTCTGTATACTCTGTATTTTGTAAAATTTCAGATATTCTGTTGTTATCCATAGTCTAGCATGATTCTTGTATGAAGTAGTGCAGTATGATTGAATGTCAGTATGTTTGTCAAGTAGTGCAGTATGTTTGAATGTCTGTATGTTTGATCAATAGTACAACATGAATCAGTATGTTTGCCAAGTAGTGTAGTATGATTGAATGTCATGTAATCAGACATGTAAACCTTTGTATCAATATGTACAATAAACAAACATGTTATGTGTTCCAACTCAGTAATCAAATCAATATGTATGCGATGTTTCATGTTCTCCCAGCCATAAGGGCAAAATGGCCTAGATGTGCAAGCCGACTTATCTTTATACAACAAGATAATGCTAGGCCACACATTAAAGATAATGATTTAGACTTTAGGGCAGCAGCCTCCATAGATGGATTTGACATCCATCTAGTTCACCAGCCACCAAATAGCCCAGATACAAATATAAATGACTTAGGTTGGTTCTGTGCTCTACAGAGCATACAAAATCAACATGTATGCGACACTGTCCAAGACTTGGTTAATGCAGTGATACAATCATTTGAAGACCTATCTCCTATCACTCTTAATAAGGTTTTTTTTAAGCTTAGAGTCTTGTATGATTGAGATAATGAAGGGGAAAGGACATAATTCTTACAAAATACCCCACATGAAGAAAGATGCGCTACTGAGACAAGATGCACTTCCTATCGACTTGGAAGTGTCTACAAGCTTGGTGAGGGAATGCATCACTTACATGCTTCAACATGGAAGCATGGCAGAGATTGAAATCCATGCAAATAGGCTAGGCCTCATTGTTGAAGAGTGGACGGAAGGACGTTGAAGAAAGATGCAGACAAAAGATGGAAACAAATGATGCAGACAAATGATGGAGTTTGAAGAAAGATGCAGACAAATGATGGAGTTTGAAGCAGACTTTTTGTAACTAATGTAAATGATGTGTATCTTTTGCATATATATATATATACATGTATGTTCATGTTTTGTTGAAGATTGCAGCATATAATATGATGTTTAAGATTGCAAAACCAATAAAAGCATTTCAAAACCAATCACAACAGTAGGCAAATTCTTATCATTTCAAAACCAAACCTGGCACAATTCATCGGATTGCAGCAAGCAGGAAACCAACCAAATTCTTATCATTTCAAAACTGAAACAATTCATCAATTCAGCAAGCAGGAAACCAATCAAAGCATTTCAAAACCAACCAAATTCTTATCATTCAGCAAGCAGGAAACCAATCAAAGAATTTCAAAACCAAAACTGAAACAATTCATCAACAATCCCGTAACTTATCCCAACCAACTCCAAACTGAAACAATTCATATCAAAGTAAATGAAGATGGATTTGATCTCACCGGATTGCAGCAAGCAGGAAACCAAATGCGTAGGCACTCTTGGATGAAAGCTTTCATTGAAGGTGTTTCCATCCCAGCCTTTAACGCCGCAAGAGATGCCTCCATCGCCGATGCCATCTCAGCCTTGAGCGCCGACTCTGTCTCATCCGTTGACGCCGCAACGGACTCCTCCTTCAACGACGGTAAAAGGGCTTCGTCAACGATGGCCGTTTCGGGAACATACGTTTCCCACTCAGCACGATTCAAGGCCCCAAGGGCATGGTTAGTGTGGATCGAGTAGAAATCTGATGAATCACAAAATGTTTCGGGAACAAAACTCGGATCTAACCTTGAGAAGGACTCTCTCCCCGTGAAGTCCGGCGGCCGTCGACGTTGGCGTTTGGCATCGCCAGGCACGATTTCTTCGCTCATTTGAAAGGGATCCACCGGGACGGCCACTCCATGGGTAGCATCTGAGAGGGAATTATGGGGAGAGAGTGGATCTACTTCAATTTTCATCATAGGGCGACGCGGAGTGAGAGATTTCGGGAGAGAGAGAGCGGCGGCGGCTTGAAGACGTAGGGTTTCGAATGAGATGAAAGTGAGAGAGGCAGGATTTAATTTTACGGTTGTAATTAGTGAGATTAGTTTTCTTTTTACCATTTTCGGACGTCGTCACTTATAGCGGGACGTCTGAATCGGGAAAGGTTGCCACTTATAATGGGACGGAGGGATTATTATGAAACACATTTTGTGTTTGATGAAAGTCAATTGAATATGTTTCTGTTTAAAGGACGTGATATTTGACTGACTTGTAGGTCCAGATCAAGAAAAAATACATCTAATGATCAAATAATTCAAGCTAATACTACTTATTAGTGAGTATGCCAGAAATTATTGTTAATGATCAAGTAAATGTTAATATTCAATCATCGAGTAATTAATCTCATTGATGATCATTAACATAACACAAAATGCATGCATGCACATCATTCATACAATCGCGTCCTTCTTAAGCTATATACATATAGAGGGGAATGTCAAAAGTGTACATTTCAAAGTTGGAAAATGCAAAAATGTACAAGTTTTTCCATAAATACAAAACTGTACAAAAAATGCTATTTCACATTAATTGTGTGTGTGCAGAGTGTGTCGGTGGGTTGTTGCATAGTTTATTGTGTTGCCTCGTTTTCAACGAAATAAGATGTGTTGATATTTAAAAAAAGGGATATTAGCATGTAAATACACCATCTTTGGTCCGAATTTGGTTTTGCACATGACATCAAAAACGCTCCTCAAAATACACCACTTTTAAAACCTGTTCAATTTGCACACCGACGAAATTTTCGGCAACATCGAAGCTGACCTGTCGGACAACGTGGCATATCGTTGCTGACGGGGAAGAATAACTATGACACATATGAAATTATAAAGGATTGGTTAGCTAATTAATACACGAAGTTTGCTATCTTTTGGTTTTGCACATATGAAATTATAAAGAAAGGTCAATTTGATCAAAATTTAATTATCAATTTAGCAAAAAAAATTGAATCGAGGATTAATTTAATCAAAAATCTTAAATTTAGAGACCATTTAATTATTATTTTGAAATACAATCTGAAGGTCAGTGTTTGGTAAATCAATATGAAGAATTTCAACTTTGATTTTGTATAATCTGTTGATTATAGTTGCATTGATTTGATCAGATATTGACGAAAAATGACGCAAGAGGTATTTCAAAATAATAATTAAATGATCTCTAAATTTAAGATTTTTGATTAAATTAATCCTCGATTCATTTTTTTTGCTAAATTGATAATTAAATTTTGATCAAATTAACCATTCTTTATAATTTCATATGTGCAAAACCAAAAGATAGCAAACTTCGTGTATTAATTAGCTAACCAATCCTTTATAATTTCATATGTGTCATAGTTATTCTTCCCCATCAGCAACCATCTGCCATGTCGTCCGACATGTCAGCTTCGATGTTGTCGAAAATTTCGCCGGTGTGCAAATTGAACAGATTTTAAAAGTGGTGTATTTTGTGGAGCGTTTTTAATGTCATGTGCAAAACCAAATTCGGACCAAAGATGCTGTATTTACAGGCTAATATCCCTTAAAAAAAAATAAGAATGCATTTATTTGAGCTGTAGAAAGCTCGAACCCGCGACCTCAATATTATTTCCAAAGTAAGATATCACTGTGCCATTTCCAATTCTCAAAAAAAATTGTAACCTTTTTATTTCTAGAAGATAACATGTTTTTCCAGAGTATGAAACCATTGTACTAGTACTCGTTCTCGAGAATATTAACGTTATTATAATCTCAAAAAAACCATATGCATGTTAAACCAGTAACCATTGTCTCTCTCTCGGTGCTGAAGACGTCAATCCATTCCAATATCAAGAATTCGAAATATTTGCTTCGTTTTCGAAATTGTCATATTTGTGATTTGCTTCGTTTTTAGTTCAATTGTGATATTAAAAAAAAATCTAAATCCATTCTAATATTTGAAAAATATCAAGAATTCAAAATATTTGAAAAATATGAAGATCTTGATCAATGTTTTCGAAAATAAATTGGGAATAATGCGAAATATTAGAGTTGATAACAGAAATGAGATTATGGTTGATAACAGAAATGAGAATATTAGGGTTCCTAATTATTATTACGTAAAACCTTGATAAATATTATCATATATATTATATAAAATCATAGATTAGTAATTATTCTTACGTAAAACCTTTATATATATATATATATATATATATATATATATATATATATATATATATATATTCGAAAAATATTCAAGATTATCCTATATATTATCCAATTTCAAACCTAAATAGGATTCAATATTATCCTATATATTATATACAAGGTTATATACAATATTATCATATATAGTACATACAATATTATCATGTATATAATACTTTATATTATGAAACCTAACCAATAATTGAGTTTCGTAAATAGTGTAACATTTTCAAACCCTCTTAAAAGTAGTCAACAAAACTGAATCATTGGGAGAAAGCATGCTGAAAAGAATATATGAGAACTCGTTTTTGACTGAAGGTACACGACAGGTTTTATAGTTTAGTCAATTTAAAGGGAATATTTTGATAGAAATGCCGTAATTAGTTTAGTTAATTTAAAGGGAAGAAATTGAATAAAATATAACATATATATTTCGTCAATTTTTTGGCCTCCAGATTTCGTCAATTTTTCGACCTCCAGATTTCCAGTATGTTTGTATCGCAAGATTCTCTAGCAATAAAGGGAAGATATTGAATAAAATATAACATATATAATTAAACGTAGCAATTATATATAACATATATAATTAAAGTTTAATATTTAATATTGATAAAGTTTGTACTATTGAATAAGATAAACATAATATTTAAATGGATTAAATAGTTACTTTTTACTTATAGACATATTTAATTAAACGTAGCAAATATTAAAAAATATTTCATAATCATTATCTTTCTAATAGTGGAAAAAATAATTCGTAATGAGTCTTTTTTACTTTTTACTTATAGACATATTTAATAGTTAATGCGAATGCAATAAAATATTAGGGGGATAGTTTAATATATATACCGTTTGAGATTAGGGGGATAGTTTAAAATATTAGGGGATAATAGATATATAAGTATGTGGTTAATGTATATGTATAAGTATGTGGTTAACTCACGGTATAACTATGATTATATTATAGTTATTCCGTTTAGGTATAAAATGGAATAATTTGATTTATTTTAGTTGTGCTAAGATAATTGTAAAAAACAAATTCATATTATGTATCAACAAGTTCTTTACTGGAGAATAGTATTATTTAATTGTATTTTTCGTGTTCATATCGGCTCTATTGGTGTTTATATCAAAAAACTAGGTTATTCGTATTGCATTTGTAATGCTAGCTTGTGGTTCATGAAAAATCATAACATGTAACTTTGAAACTGTCCGATCAGAAATTTTCTAGTGTATTGAGACTAAATATTATTTTTTTTTGGGTTAGACTAGGTTCTTAGTTTTTTCTTTCTTCGCATAATACGTCGCATATTAATGTAATGGTTTAGGGAGAAGTGTGAACATGTATTTATGTAGTGCTAACGTTTTTTAAAAGCTTAATTTGTATGTGTAATTAATTCTAAACTACTACAAGGTAACTGGAGGTGGGTTAGGTACGAATGCAGGAATGTCTATCCAACTTTGAACACACATTGGAAGGATTTCATTATAGGGGATATTATAGTGACGATGATGTCTCGCCGGTCCACGTTAATCGAGTACCGAAAAAGGATGGCGGCTATGATGTGGGAGAGTTGTATCCCTTAGAATTTATGTTTGATCTCATTCGTACTGACATTTAGGTTTGTTCGAACGTATTTCTATTTTAGTTTTGTATGCGAACTTTATTCGTACTTTAGGATCTGACCTTTGTTTGAGAATATCTTAGTAATTTACTACTTGCATTTCAGTGACTTTTTTATTTATTAGAGTTCTGAATTGGAGAAAATTAAGCTTCGTACTTCGTTAATAAAACTTCATACTTTGTTAATCAAACTTCATACTTCAAATAATACATAGAAAACAAAGTAGAAATAAGACACGACAAATTTAATCTTGCGTCTCCCTCTCTGAACATGTCCTTGTGTGACCTCTTTCGTAACAAACACCACACTTTCTGCTATGACCTTGACTTGAGCTTGTGGAGGCCTCTACCACCGATCGGTAACGTCTCTACTTTGGGCGACCGGCCTGACGCTTTGTTAGGGGTGGTAACTATGGATCTGCATCTCGAATGTGGTCAAGAATGGTCCAAAGCTCCAATGCAGGTAACGAATTAAAGTGGTGTTCGTATATCTCCTTGTGGTTGCTTGTAGTGTACATATTGTGAACATAGTTGTAAAATTGGTCTCCACTCTCCCTGTCAGCGACAACATGTTTGTAAACTGTTCTGTGTTAGATATATAATAAAATATTAATAAGTGTAAAAGAATTCATACAGAATAGCAGTGGCAGCGTGGGAGCATGGCATTAGATCCATATCAAATTCGTGACACGTGCACGTTTGGTTCTCCAAGTCCACCTTATAGTTGTGATTTTTCCCGTCGTTCACTTTGTATCTTCCTCTAGCGGTCAAGGTCACAATATATGAGCGTGCAAGGTCAATATGCGCGCTTAACTTCCTCTTCGCAACGTCCACCAACGGATGGCTATTCTCACTCAATAATTGTCGCCTTTCATCCCACCATGACTCCATGATCGCTCGTATAGTGTCTATCATCGAGCAAATCGGCAATCGACGGACCCACAAAAGTCTTCCGTTGAAAAACTCGACACAATTTGATGATAGAAAACTGTAGCGACGCCGCGGGCATTGCGACAGTGCCCAACGTTCGGGACCAACCTCTATCAGCTTGTTGTATGCTCCTTCACTCGCCACAAGGATTGATGCCATGTACTTCCTAAAGTCCAACTCACGGTATGCAGTGGCTGCCTGATGGAACATGTAGGGTACTCCATTCTTGTAAGAAGTGAGCTTGTTCTGAAGATGGACGTTGCAAAGGCAGTGAGGAACTCCGAAAAACACTGCTTCAACAACATTTTTAATACTGACGTGATGGTCAGACACGATCAGTAGGTCGCCGCTCGAACCGTACACTCGCTTAAGATTCTGTAGAAACCACGCCAAGAGTCATTGTTCTCAGGCGAGTGGTATAAGTTGTTCGTTGCAGTCTTTAGTAACTGCAACAAAGAGAATGCCGATATTCTTTCCCTTCAGGTGGGTCCCATCAACTACAATCACCTTTCTCAAATGCCACATAAATGCTCTGTTCTGTGGCTGCTCTAGAAGTGTCATTAGCCAGTTCCATAAATGTTTTTAGCGACAACATGTTCGTCTTCCTCTTCCTCTTCCTCTTCCTCAACCGTATAATCCTCGTCATACGCATCATCATCGTCAACGTTATTATCATCAGCACCGTGATCCTGTTGTTCTGCTTCTTCTTGCTCCTCTTGTTGCTCTTCTTCTTCTTGCTCCTCTTGTTGTTCTTGCCTTCCAAACTCATATGCAGCTCCGCTTTGACCATATGCATCCCCAAAAATATCTAGGAAACTAAATTGGCCACTTTGAACAAATGCATTGTCCGGCAAAGAGTAATCAAATGAAGGGACGTAATGTCCTTGTTGTGATGTTCCGGCACAATCAGCCAGAGCCGTCAAAACGACGCACACAGTTGGGTCGGCCTCTAAGTTGATAAGTCGAACCAAGTCATCATCCGTCATCATTAATGACTTAATCAACTTTCCAGATTGAGCATGCTCCAACGAATAAAGCGCGTAGGGGGTAAGCCGTGAGTTAATTTGTGTGCGGGCTTCGATGCTTGCTCTTAAGGACGACAACGTTAATTGGTTAGTCCGAAGTAGGGTAAGTTGTTCATCCCCACCTTTGTAATCTGAACCCAAGAAGCAACCTCCATAATTTACAGTTACACGTGTCCAGGTAGACATCTGGAAAGAATTAAAAAAGAAAAAAGTATCTTAGTACTCTGCAAAATCATACTCAGTACTCCGTAAACAAGACATAAGATAAAACTAACATGCGGAGAGCTAAGATAATACATGAATTTAAAAAAATATTAAAAAGTAATTATAATAATTTATTTCCGACTGTGTGCGTTAATTGACACTAAGTAGATCAGTCAATTTCATCTAATTTAAAAATAATATTTAAAAAGATAAATTGTATTTTTCTATTTATTTTTCTAAGAAAAAATTGGCAATTAAATTCAAATGTTAAACTTAATAATATGTACATATTTACTTAAATACTGTGTAGATAATATGTAGATATTTTCAATAATTTTCGGATATAAAATTTTTGACGCGATTACATATTCTCAATTATTTCCTAAAATTAAATTTTATACCTAATAATACGTAGATATTTACTCAACTAGAGATTTGCAGGGAGATTTACATGCTAATTATGTCCCTAAAATCAAGCAAAAAATATAACAAATTATGGAATAAGGTTACCTTTAAAGATTGTTTCACCCTAAACAAGCGCCCTCCACCCTCGCTCTCTCGCTCCCTCTCGTTCTCTCTCTCTCTCTCACGCGCGCTGTCTCGCTCTCTCGCTCCCTCTCACTCTATCTCTCACGCTGTCTCGCTCTCTCGCTCCCTCTCGTTCTCGTGTTGTCTCGCTTTCTCGCTCCCTCTCGTTCTCTCTTTCGCGCTCGCTCCCTCTCGTTCTCTCTCTCGCGCTGTCTCGCTCTCTCGCTCCCTCTTGCTCTCTTTAAATTCTATTTCATGGAAGAATATAAATGTGCTGCATATGAAGACATCTCCCTCAATAGGAAAAGAATCAGATTCCTCTCCTACTGTGTATATAGTTTTGTTCTTGTCTGCATCTCTATGCTGCATGTGACTCTCTGGAAAAAGTAAGTGAACAGTGGTGATCTCTCTTTATCTCGCTCTCTCGCTCTATCTCTTTCCAGAATTTTTTTTTCTCTCTAAATAGTTCACGTTCTGGTGAACTATGATGCTTGATTAAAAAAAAAATAATTAAAACGACAACAATATTAGCTGGACGAAAATGCATGTTGGGACGAAAATATTCTGCTGCATGGAAAAGTAGGAGGAGAGAGAACGAAAGTTGCATGGACGTTGCAAAAATATTCTGGGACGATGCATGGACGTTGTAAAAATATTTCATACAAAAGTAGGAGGAGAGAGAAGGAAAGTCGCTCACCTATTCACATACAATATAAGACCCTTTCACTGCAAAAGTAGGAGGAGAGAGAATGAGAGTTGCAGCACCTACTCACCTAGGCACTTTTATAAGTTTAAAAAGCAAAAATGTATATTTTTGCATTTATGAAATATCATGTATATTTTTGCATTTTCTTATGTTTGATATGTACATTTTTGCACATAACACACATATATATATATATATATATATATATGCCAAGAGGGTTTCAGGAAGACAGATCCGAAACGATGGGAATTCCAGCACGAGATGTTCGAGAGAGGAACGAGGCATATCCTCGTGCAGATGAGGAGCAAGAAATGCGAGCCCAGTGGTTTTCCATCGTATCTCAAAGCTTCCTCCGATAGAGCCGTTACTGCTCAGATTTTAACGGAGGAGAACGAGAAGCTGAGGAAGGAGAGAAAGGAACTGGAAATGCAGATTGCCCATTTCAAAGCTCTCTAAATCAAGCTGCTCAAATGCCTGCCTTCCTCACCAACAGACTACATATCAGAATACTACACTTTTGTTATTTATCTTGACTTTGAATGTCTGCTGATTCAACCAAACAAAAATCAATAATAGCTACACAAAACTATGCAGAAACTGTTTCAGCGCATCTATATGTTAAAGAGAGTAGGAAATACAACTAACAACATATCCAGAACATGACCATTTCTTAAAACATCAAGTACCAATGAGACAGAGGAATGACAATATGTAGGAGTTGATGTGCAAATCCATCAACAAATTTAGTTTTTTTTCACTCGGATAAAGTAGTCTTAAGTTCACCGCTATTACGCATCTCCAGCACAATATCACAGCCTCCAATCAGCTCACCTTTGTAATACAATTGTGGAAATGTAGGCCAGTTTGAGTATGTCTTCAATCCTTGCCTCACCTCATCATCGGTCAGAATATCGAAACAACCAAACTCCACACCCTCTTCCTTTAAAGCATTAACTACCTTAGAGCTGAAGCCACATTTTGGAGCATCTGGAGTGCCTTTCATGAAAAGCATCACAGAGGAAGAATTTACCAACTTGCTCACCCAAGGCAACTCCTTTCTCAGCTAGAACCTTCTTAAGCTCTCCACTCTTTTGCATTTCCAGCACTATATCTGATCCGCCTATAAGCTCCCCATCTATGTAGAGCTGAGGATAGCTTGACCAATTTGAATACACCTTAAGCCCTCGACGAACTTCATCATCCGTAAGAATGTCGAAACTCTCAAATGTGACTTTCTCCTGTCTAAGGATGTCAACCACCTTCCTGCTGAAACCACATCGCGGGTCATCCGGTTTTCCCTTCATAAACAACATAACTGGACTTGAAGTAATTAGGCTATGCAGACGATCACTAGTAGCTGAACTCAAGCCTGAGGAATCAGTAATGCCGCCCTTCAGTCCATTAGGTACCCTTTTTCCTGTATCCGAACTAATTGTTTCGATACCGTGATCTTTAAGAACCTGACCGAGTTCTCCACTTTCATACATAGCAATTGCAATGTCAGAACCACCAAGGAGTTCTCCCTTGCAGTAAAGCTGAGGATACGTTGGCCAGTTCGAAAACTTCTTCAGTCCCTCGCGAACTTCACTATCAGTTAAGATATCAAAGCTTCCAAATTTGACATTTTCATTCTTCAAGATATCGACGACTTTTTGACTAAATCCACACTGGGGAGACTCTGGGCTCCCTTTCATGAAGAGCATGATTGAATGGGAATTAACAAGTTCTTGGAGTCTCTTGTTCAGTTTGTCAGCCATACCAGGAGGCAATTGGCTAACATGGTGAGATGCACCGTTTTCTTTGGCAAGATCCTGAACAGTTTCAAGTATACTAGCCCCTGCAGCCATACCAAGGCTAGCAGGAGCTGCAGGTTCCCCGGGTCTGATAGATCCTGCAACTTTGGCAACCTTGTTGGCCAGACTAGATGGATCAGCACCTTCCAATGTATCAAGTGCCTTCCCGTCCTAATAGAACCAGATATGTTATGTATTAATTAGCTGACACAAGTTAAAACATCACTTCATCAATCTACATTAAGGAAGGAGGAGGAAGGATAAACATGAAGTATCCAAATTGTTTAATATTATATAACTCTAAAGTAAGTACATAGATAGTTTGAGTTTTTCAAGATTTAAAAGAAACCACCAACTAGACAAATTTGTTCTCACAATTTGGAAAGCCCTGCTATTCTTAGCTGTGTAAAATTTCTTAAAACAGTTGATCTTGGCTCAAGGAAGTCTCTTAACAAATTTAAGCCACATGGCATAATGTTTGTAAGGGACAGTCGAAGGCCCTTGTTAGGAACAAAAGACAAATGATATATGTACCTTAAAGAATACAAAGTACGGTACAGCAGAAACAGAGTATGCCTCAGAAATCTCGGGCTGTTCTTCAGCTTCCACCTATAAAATCATCAGAAAATCGTGTCATGAAGGAAAGAAATACTTGTTGAGCATACCAAGAGCAGTTCTGCTTCCAAAATAAATAATATTACTACTACTACTACTACTACTACTACTACTACTACTACTAATAATAATAATAATAATAATTTACTTATTAGGATCGTGAACATTGTATGCAGTTATAAAAGCAACAATACAAAAGTGAGAATACCAAACCACCAAACAAAGGGAAAGGTACTAAAAGACAACGAAATTAGGACAGGTTGAAAAGTGAAGCACTTGATCCAGAGTAATACGGAAAAAGCAGAAATTATCACGAGAAACATTACATAAAGACAATATAAACCTTCGTTTTCACATGTACTACCAAGGCCATCTGTATCGTATCGTCTAGTCTCTAGTTCCAATGCCTCTCATGAATATGAGATCAGAAGTCACGTTTCTCAATGAAAGCCTGAAGCTAGCAATCAATGCACTGCAAGAACCTCTTACTATACTATGTAGGTGGGTTAATTTTCAGACTATGATGATAAACATGAACTTAGATAAGAATTAAAATCCTTCCAATACAGATGACATGCAGAACTCTCATTTTGAATTCGAGTAATTTCTTATTACTTTTCAAGCATCCTATTTCTTCTCCTAATAAATTCACTTTTTATTGGAAATTTGCAAAACAGAGTTTCAGCAGTTCCTTGGGAAAATATGGAAAGTTTGTCACTAATCAGAAACAAAAAGGAAAAGAGAACTCCAATCTCTCCCAGCACAGTCTAGAAGATGAAGCTTCGAAGCCAGGCACTCCGTATCAAATAACAAAAGTAAAAGACCAAAAACATCTAGGAGAGAAATAATTAGCAAAATCAATCACATATAACCAACGTTGCTAATGACCTAATTAAACAAAAGCAAGATGTAGGGGAAAGATTCCACTAAGGACAACAGAACGATGGGAATCTAAACCTCCTATACAGAGAGAAGAGGAGAGTACATACTGTCAGGAAGCGCGCGAGAGGGAAATCGGTGGAGAGATGCGAGAACACTTGATCCATGTGTTTGGATGCCTCACACCACGGCGCCCAGAAGTGCAGAACTACAGGGGAGCCCTCTCCGACGATACTGTCTAGTTCCGCCTTCGATTTCACCTCCTTCACCGCTCCTCCGCCGACCGCCGCCATGATCTTCTAGAACTGCGTCTCAGACTTTCACCGGTAAAAGAGTGAGTGATTCGATTGGGTATTTGTCCTCTCACTTATATCAACAGTATGTATATTACATCACTCATACTCGTTTGGTTTAATGCACTCTTAATAATTAAATTTATGTTATGTTTGTTACTAAATTGAGCTATATCTACATTTTTTATTTAATTTTCTATATTATAACCATTCAAAGATATACATAAAGGTTACGCAAAAAGGAATACAAGTTTATTCTGTGGACCAGATAATCCTTATAGTGGAAGTGGTGGTTTTTGTAATGTTGTGACTTGGATAATACAATAAAGAAGCCAACAAGGAAAATGAGAATCTATTATTACACTACTCTCCTTCAATTGCGGTGGCGTAATATGCCTTATAGTGGTGGCGGCGCTGCGAGGGATGCTGGGAAGTCTGGTGAAAAGATCCACTTGGAAGATAACACCACTCACGTTTCCATCATCCTCCCTCAAAATGCCTCTCACCTTATTCACAGGATGATCAAAACTTCCCATCCATGAATATAAACATATTCAAGCTTGTCGAACATCTTCATCCTTGCTGCATGGCTCACTGATGTGGAGCAATTGATCGACTCGGCGAAGGATGAAACATCGACTCGGGATAATCGCTTTGCAAGATTCTACGTTCGGCGTGCGAGGAGAAATCACGAGGGGGAATAACGACGTGAATGTGCATGGCGTTAGAAGGAGAAGATTCGACGAGATATGAAAATAAAGATTTCGAGATATGGGAAGATATGTTCGTTCCTTTTTTATTATTATTTCTATAGTTTTAATTATAATATTTTTGGTATGTTTTGTTGGTATCCATCCTTATAAAAAGGGATGAGAACCCTTAGTACTAGTGACGTTTGTTTTTGGATTTGGAATAGGGCAAGACCTCGAGTCTTGAGGACGAAACCTTTGGTTTCGTAGGATTGTGTTTTCTTGTGTTTCGTTTTTAATATTGCAAGCTTACCTTTTCGTTTTGAGTTGGCGAATTTAATATTGCAAGCTATTCGGCAGAATTCATCAATTGAAAGAAGGGTTTGTGGCTTGACGGCTATTGTTCCAAATTCGATATTCATCAACTAATTTCGCATTACACGAGCTCGTCCGCAAGTATCTTTCCGTGTGCATCGATTGCCGATTACAACAATTTCAATTTAGGTTAGTGGATTCTTAATTGCAATTTAATATTCTATATTATTCTTATGCGTGGCTATTCAGTTGGAATTGAGAACCAACGATCTAAGATTTGAGAACGGGAATTGTGAAAGAACGAGAGTCTCGACGGCTTGTTTCGAGAATTGATAAGCTTGTTTCGTGGATTGATCCGTGGCCATAACAATTGTTTTTTTTTGTTTGCATCAATTGGTCCGACCTGCCGGATCTGACGGTGTATGATTTCAAACGAGAGTCAGTTGAAATCTGCAATCAAATTCATGGCGAAGTGTATAATCACCAATGAGCAATTCATGGAGTTGGGGAATGTCCGAGATCCAGATAGACCTAAAAATGATAAAGCAGCTATTATTTCGGATACGATTCAAATGATTAAGGATTTGACCTCTCAAGTTGAAAGATTAAACTCCGAATATGTTGCACTCAGTGAGGAGTCACGTGAGCTGACCCAGGAGAAGAATGATCTCAGAGAAGAAAAGGCATCTCTTGAAAACGATATTGAGAACCTTAATGGGCAGTACTTACAGAGAGTTAGGACCGTATACCCATGGGCGGGAATGGATCACTCTGTTATGATGCATCCATCATCTTATCCCTTTCCAATGCCAGTATTTGTACCAACCGGACCAACTCCCATGCATCCATCCTTGCAGCCGCTACCGATTCCTTCGCGAATTTGGGAGGATATTTCAATGGATTTCATTACCGGTCTTCCATCACCAAAGGGATATTCTGGTGTTTTGGTTGTGGTGGATAGGCTGTCAAAGTATGGACTTTTTATCCCACGCCGTACTCCGATCACGGACCGTCGCGTGGCTACGCGATTTGAGTTGGTCTATGGACGGCCGCCGCCTAGTGGGATGAGGCCTTTGTCGGAGGAATGTCGCATGGCCGCGGTCTCGGACGTAGTATTATCACGGAAAGAATTTGAGAAGCAATTACGGGTGAATTTAGAACAGGCGCAGGATCGAATGCGGAGAATGCGGAATCAAGAAAATAAAAGTCGTCGTGAAGTGGAATTTAGGGTGAGGGATCATTCGGTGGAGCCTACGTTGCCGAAATCGCTAGATTTTGAATTCGGTGACGTCTTTGATCCGGAGAAAGTGTTGTGCGTGGGGGATAATGTGTCTTCTCATGGTCGGGTCCGAGAGGTGTTAGTTCGTTGGAAAGATCGAGGAGAAGAAGAGTCTAAGTGGGTGGAATTGGAGGAGTTACGAAATCAGTTTCCGGATTTCCGCCTTGAGGATAAGGCTGTTTTTGAGGGGGAGGAAGTTGATGTGGAGCAATTGATCGACTCGGCGAAGGATGAAGCATCGACTCGGGATAATCGCTTTGCAAGATTCTACATTCGGCGTGCGAGGAGAAATCACGAGGGGGAATAACGACGTGAATGTGCATGGCGTTAGAAGGAGAAGATTCGACGAGATATGGAAATAAAGATTTCGAGATATGGGAAGATATGTTCGTTCCTTTTTTATTATTATTTCTATAGTTTTAATTATAGTATTTTTGGTATGTTTTGTTGGTATCCATCCTTATAAAAAGGGATGAGAACCCTTAGTACTAGTGACGTTTGTTTTTGGATTTGGAATAGGGCAAGACCTCGAGTCTTGAGGACGAAACCTTTGGTTTCGTAGGATTGTGTTTTCTTGTTTTCGTTTTTAATATTGCAAGCTTACCTTTTCGTTTTGAGTTGGCGAATTTAATATTGCAAGCTATTCGGCAGAATTCATCAATTGAAAGTAGGGTTTGTGGCTTGACGGCTATCGTTCCAAATTCGATATTCATCAACTAATTTCGCATTACACGAGCTCGTCCGCAAGTATCTTTCCGTGTGCATCGATTGCCGATTACAACAATTTCAATTTGGGTTAGTGGATTCTTAATTGCAATTTAATATTCTATATTATTCTTGTGTGTGGCTATTCAGTTGGAATTGAGAACCAACGATCTAAGATTTGAGAACGGGAATTGTGAAAGAACGAGAGTCTCGACGGCTTGTTTCGAGAATTGATAAGTTTGTTTCGTGGATTGATCCGTGGCCATAACAATTGTTTTTTTTTTGGTTTGCATCAATTGGTCCGACCTGCCGGATCTGACGGTGTATGATTTCAAATGAGAGCCAGTCGAAATCTGCAATCAAATTCATGGCGAAGTGTATAATCACCAATGAGCAATTCATGGAGTTGGGGAATGTCCGAGATCCAGATAGACCTAAAAATGATAAAGCAGCTATTATTTCGGATACGATTCAAATGATTAAGGATTTGACCTCTCAAGTTGAAAGATTAAACTCCGAATATGTTGCACTCAGTGAGGAGTCACGTGAGCTGACCCAGGAGAAGAATGATCTCAGAGAAGAAAAGGCATCTCTTGAAAACGATATTGAGAACCTTAATGGACAGTACTTACAGAGAGTTAGGACCGTATGCCCATGGGCGGGAATGGATCACTCTGTTATGATGCATCCATCATCTTATCCCTTTCCAACGCCGGTATTTGTACCAACCGGACCAACTCCCATGCATCCATCCTTGCAGCCGCTACTGATTCCTTCGCGAATTTGGGAGGATATTTCAATGGATTTCATTACCGGTCTTCCGTCACCAAAGGGATATTCTGGTGTTTTGGTTGTGGTGGATAGGCTGTCAAAGTATGGACTTTTTATCCCACGCCGTACTCCGATCACGGACCGTCGTGTGGCTACGCGATTTGAGTTGGTCTATGGACGGCCGCCGCCTAGTGGGATGAGGCATTTGTCGGAGGAATGCCGCATGGCCGCGGTCTCGGACGTAGTATTGTCACGGGAAGAATTTGAGAAGCAATTACGGGTGAATTTAGAACAGGCGCAGGATCGAATGCGGAGAATGCGGAATCAAGAAAATAAAAGTCGTCGTGAAGTGGAATTTAGGGTGAGGGATCATTCGGTGGAGCCTACGTTGCCGAAATCGCTAGATTTTGAATTCGGTGACGTCTTTGATCCGGAGAAAGTGTTGTGCGTGGGTGATAATGTGTCTTCTCATGGTCGGGTCTGAGAGATGTTAGTTCGTTGGACAGATCGAGGAGAAGAAGAGTCTAAGTGGGTGGAATTGGAGGAGTTACGAAAGCAATTTCCGGATTTCCGCCTTGAGGACAAGGCTGTTTTTGAGGGGGAGGAATGTGGAGCAATTGATCGACTCGGCGAAGGATGAAGCATCGACTCGGGATAATCGCTTTGCAAGATTCTACATTCGGCGTGCGGGGAGAAATCACGAGGGGGAATAACGACGTGAATGTGCATGGCGTTAGAAGGAGAAGATTCGACGAGATATGAAAATAAAGATTTCGAGATATGGGAAGATATGTTCGTTCCATTTTTATTATTATTTCTATAGTTTTAGTTATAGTATTTTTGGTATGTTTTGTGGGTATCCATCCTTATAAAAAGGGATGAGAACCCTTAGTACTAGTGACGTTTGTTTTTGGATTTGGAATAGGGCAAGACCTCGAGTCTTGAGGACGAAACCTTTGGTTTCGTAGGATTGTGTTTTCTTGTGTTTCGTTTTTAATATTGCAAGCTTACCTTTTCGTTTTGAGTTGGCGAATTTAATATTGCAAGCTATTTGGCAGAATTCATCAATTGAAAGTAGGGTTTGTGGCTTAACGGCTATCGTTCCACATTCGGCTATTCATCAACTAATTCCGCATAACACGAGCTCGTCCGCAAGTATCTTTCCGTGTGCATCAATTGCCGATTACAACAATTTCAATTTGGGTTAGTGGACTCTTAATTGCAATTTAATATTCTATATTATTCTTGTGCGTGGCTATTTAGTTGGAATTGAGAACCAACGATCTAAGATTTGAGAACTGGAATTGTGAAAGAACGAGAGTCTCGACTGCTTGTTTCGAGAATTGATAAGCTTGTTTCGTGGATTGATCCTTGGCCATAACAATTGTTTTTTTTTTGTTTGCATCACTCACCGCCACCGGGAGGGAAGGGTGCGTAGCCTTTCCCACAAGCCGCAGATATCACATTACGATCATCACCGAGCCCTACTGTTCCCCAGTAGAGCTGCACGCTGCCATTGCCATGCCCAAACACAAGTTTTCATCTTTTTAGTTCAAAACCACCCTTGCTAGGAAAAGAGTTGAAGCTTTGGAGTCGAACAGAATGAAGGAAAATTTCCGACTTGATCAGGAGGATAGGGTGCACGATCACGTAGGACTTTATGAGCCTCGACTATGATCATGGCTTCTGTGGCCTGCCTTGACAGCCCGTAGTGTCGTCTCATCTCACAAGTGTTGTGCAGTGCACCGGAGAATATACAGAAAATATCATCCATAACAACAGACCTGCTCACAACAAATTATGAGGATAGAGTAATTACAGTACTACTCACTAAGAAGCCAAGAAGCAAGAGTACCTTGGAATTGTGGGATTTTCATCTTGATGAGACAGACCCAACAAGTTACCACTGGAGAGGTGGTAAAAGGTGCAGTCAGATCTCCATGACCGGAAGATTTCTGCTATCTCTTCCGAGCTGTTCAAACAGTTATTCCCAACTCATAATAATAATTTCTTGCGCTCTTCAAGAAATATGGACTCTTCTGCATCATATGATAATAATAATAATAATAATAATAGAACCATGCTTCAATGCCTGGTGATCAAACCCATGATCACGTGCTTAGTTCCTAGGCAGTCAATAGTTGAGTGCATCCAAATTTATAATCTGCACATATATCACTAAAGAAATTGTGGACTTCAAGGAAATGCCTTTCCAACATTTTACAAAATATTTATTATACAAATATATAAATAGACAGATAGATATACATGCCATGGACAAAATTCAAAGAAAATTGAAGCTTTCTTTGGCTTCTGATTGAAGCATATCCTGCTCAAATTTCTCGATACGAGGATGTTTTTGTAGTATTTCAATAACGAGCTCTTTCAAAACCCCAGTGCCCATTCCGTGTATGATGAAGAGAACTGAATTAGGCGCTCTGGCACTTATGGTCATCTCAACATGGAGAGTAGCTTCCTCAGCTCTCATTCCCCTCAAGTCTAGGGTGTTCTTTGATGTTTGAACTACAGGACCATAAGAAGCCTTCTCATTCTTTATGGTTTCTGTAAGATTTTTCAGATTCTTGAGTCTCTTCGTCTGCGGACCCTGCAATATAAATTCAAGAATCCTTCAAATACAATCTCTATACTGCCAGAAAGTTAAAACACATGAGATCAGGAAAAGTTGTGAATTTTAATAAATTGCTAGGATTTTGAATAAAATAAATAATTGAATCCTTAAGTTCATGGAACAATTCTACCTGAAACAATTATCATAGTGCTGTGATACTTACTAACAAATTTCTTACTAACAGCTAACTATCTTTTCTGAGCCTACGAGGAGTAGTAGCAGTTATAATATACCTTTTTTCTTGATCGTGGGGCTGACGCCGCTGCACCATTAGCTGCAAGAGAATTAATACTGCTTACATTTGCGCGGACTCTGATTTTTCCATATTGGACAAGGACTGTGTTATCATCAGATGGAGCTTCAACTACAGTAGCCAACTTATTCCCTAAACCTTTTATAACGATTTGCTCTCCAATCTGTGGTACATAACTACTAGCATATCTATCTACAGATTCATCCATTTCAGGCTGATGAGCTTCAATGATTGATGCCATGGTAGATTCTGATTCCTTCAATAGCATATTGAAGTCCTTTCCGTCAGTGTTTTCCAGTTGCTTCTCAAACTCCTGCACTACAGCATCAATCTCGGCCTTCACAATCTTGAGTTCCCGTTGAATCTGTTTGGTTTCCTTCGCCTTTAGGGCAGCTTCACGGACATCAAGATCAACTGCCTCATCATGAATCTTCAGTGGGAGAAAAATAAACAAAATTAGATTGAAGGATGTGAAGAAGGATTATGAAACCGAGCACTAATTGTGAAGCAGAATGTATATAATCTTTCTTCAGAGGAGAGTAATTCTTGAGTAGCTTCAAAAGAGTCAATGTCCAAGCCTATCTACCCAAACCCCACTCATCCAAAGTCATACAGAGTGTTAACTATAATGTTAAATTAACCTGACAGTTGATGCTAAAGAGCCACTCTTCGAACCTAGGCCAAAGAGATAGTGATGATCAAGCAACAGCAAGAATTATCATTCAAACTTGGAACAAAGATACGAAACATCACAAACTTTGAGAGCATGGCAAAACTAGATGCATATGTTGAGTACTAAGCATCAAATAACCTCTATGTTCTAGATGCAGACAACAAATTCACATGCTTACAGACTAAGACACCACGGTTAACCATAGAAGCATCAAAACACTAGTTGATATTGAAGTTCCACCAATCATCACAAAATTCTTGAAAATCTTACCTCACATAAAGTCTCAATACGTCTGAATGAAGAGAGGCAGATGCTTCTGCCTGGGTTTCTAGTTTCTTTCTCTCTTCAACTAGAGACTGATAAAGCGAACTATTAAACTTCTGCATCTTCTCTGGTGTTAGCTTCTTTACCCAAGATAGGGCACGCTCAATTATTTTTCCATCAAAGCCTATTGTTGTTGCAATATTTAGTGCATTTGACTCGCCCATGCTTCCCCAAAGAACCCGATAAGTAGGCTGTAGATTCTCCAGGGAGAACTCAATTGCTGCATTCTCAAACCGCACATCCTTTTCTTTCAAGCACGTTAAATCTGCGTAGTGGGTTGTCACGACAGCCAAATTTACTCTTTCCTTGAGATACTGCAATATGCTGGCTGATAGAGCCGCACCTTCTGATGGATCAGTTCCACTTCCAATTTCATCAAGAAGGACAAGAGATCTCTCAGTTGCCACTTTCAGGATATTACAAATTCTTGTGATGTGTCCGCTAAAGGTTGAAAGACTTTGTTCTAGAGACTTCAATACAATAAACTTTACATCAATACACGTTTTAAATCACAGATAACAAGGAAGAATGACAGCATCAAAAAGTAAAGTAGAAGTCAGAAAATCAATTACCTGCTGATCACCAATATCTGCAAGAACAAGATCAAACCATGGGAGCTTTGGATGATCCTGTGCAGGGAGATACATTCCAGCTTTTAACATCATAGAAGCCAATCCTAGAGTTTTCATCGAAGCAGTTTTCCCTCCCGTATTAGGTCCCGAGATGACAACTACCTTCACTCCATTTCCAATTTTAATAACAATAGGCACAGGAAAATCAAGAGCACCAGGCGGAACTTCATATTCTCTCATGTCAGCTTCTTGATTAGAACCTGAACAACTAGGTCTCAAAAGAGTGGAAATACTTCTCAATGAAGACTCAAGAAGCAAAGGATGACGAATGCCAGTTACATCTAATGATGGTGAGTTATGCTGAGAATTTTCACTACCAACAGCACAGAAATTTGGACAGACCCCATTTATCCACCGAGCATGAGCAGCTCTTGCAAAAGCAAGATCCACTTCTAACACTCTATCTAACATGTATTTGATCTGACTACTAGATTGAGAAATTTCAGAGCTAAGATAGCTCAATATGGCTTGCTCCTCGATCTTTTCAGCATTTGATAGGCTCACTTCCAGATTATTTAACTCAACCGCCTCCCGTGGTTCCATAAAGTAAGTCATTCCAGAGCTGCTGGAGTCCAAAACTACACCATTACGAAGAAGAGATTTATGTGTAGTTCTGATAGCTACACACATCCTTGACCTACGTTTAGTAACCAAAGGTCTCTCGATTCCGCCTGCCTGAAAAACTTGAGAAGAGATCCTCTTCAGCATTGCCTCCAGATTTTCCATGTTTCTTTTCCTTTCTGACCTTATCATTTCCAGTTCTTCACTAGCTTGGTCGAGGATTACTGAAAAATTACAATCCACGCAAAACTCTATTTTTTGCTCCAATTCGACCAGAAAATCGCACTCACGAAGAATTTCAATCAGGGGCGAGTACCTGGTTGGATACGATAAGATAGAGAGGACATGAAACAGCTAATCACTATTTAACCTAGCAATATCAATTTCTGTTGTCAAGCAATTGAAATGAAAGATAAACAGAGGTACAGTTCGATAGAGTCAAAAATCGAACCCAAGCAAGCAAAAACTACAAACCTATCGCAGGAATTACTGTGAGAAGCAATCTCCTCAAACTGCTCGACCAATGATCTAGCCGACCTCAGCGTCCTACGCACAGTACAGAGCTCGCCGATCGTGAGCATTTGTCCTGCGACGGAGGCATCAACAATCCGTGAAACGTCTTCAATTCCGGAGAAATCCAACACTCGAGACATTGCAACGGCGGCGGATGTCTGGTCGAGGAGACGGCGGCTCTCGCTCGGGGTCTGGCCAACTGGAACCCTCGCAGATTGAGCCGCAGCGAGGCCCATGGAGGTGGCGGTGAAGGCGGAGAGCTGGTTGCACAGTGATGGCCATTCGAGGGTTTTGAGAGTCTCGGATTGGAGCGACTTGGAGCGACTCGCTTTCGCACCGGCACAGCCGCTGCGGTGGCGCGAGAGATAATCCGATACCGCGGAGGTGTATAACGGAGAAGGAGGGTGTGGCCGAGTATCATGGAATGACAACCGAATTTCTTTTCCTATCCACAACTATTTGGTGGGAAAAACTTCGGCTAATACTCAACCACAAAATACTCAACCACAAAGTCTACAACTTAAGTTGTAGATCCATTTTAGGGTAGAATTTTTCCTGAGAACGTGGCTTAAGGCAAAAATGTATCTTTCGTAGTCATCTTTTAGATAGAATTTGAAGTTGATAAATGCAGAAAGCGTTAACAGAATTAGGGCAAAACCAAATTAACTGAATCTGGTTTGAATCTTCCACGAGAGACATGAACTAGATTTCTTCTCTAAATCCAGAGGTTCTTAGAAACAGAACAGGAGTTTAAAATCTAGATACAAGTTTATCTATGCTGACATACATTATGTACAATTTCCAACCAACATTACATTACTTCATGCATCAACGTACTAGACCATCTTCTGAGCAATCGGACATGAAAACCTGGTAAAGGAAATGAGAATTTTAAGAAGAATTTTCAATTTTATGTTTAGTAAGAAAATGAAGAAATGAAACCAACAAGTTTCTCTTTTTTTTTTTTTTTTTTTCGTCGTCCCGCACTGCATACCTTGTCATGAGGCCAAGATTTGGATGCCGCAGGCGACTGGAGCATGTTCTCCGTCTTGGTAAACAAGATTGCCTCTAACAAATGTGGCTACAACTTTTCCCTTGAGTTTTGATCCCATATATGCTGAAATGTTCTGCATGGATTAGCAGAGTTAGAGAGTGGTGGATTTTTTAAGAACTAAGTGAAAAATTGTGAATAGCATACCCGATGCTTATGGTATACGGGGTGATCATTATCGAGTTCAACCTCCATTTCAGGATCCCATACAGCGATATCTGCATAGTTCCCAACTGCAATGGCTCCCTGCAGGTTTGTTTTCAATTAAATTCTTAGAACTAGAATGAAGTTTTGGAGTAGAAGATTTCATGTGAGCTGTTGTAAACCTTGAGATGTTGGCCAGCAAGTTTCGCAGGCTTCTCACTCCACCATGAAACTAATTGGTGTAGACTGATTCCGTGTTTTTGTCCATATGACCATGTCACTGGTAGAACAAACTGCAAAACACATGCAGAATGGTGGTGCTGATGAGAATTCTGTCTAGAAACAAATGAGCTGCAAAATGGAAGGTGTAAATGTGTAATGCATGACTATCTAGAGTGTATCAGATCATCATATGGCCGTGTAGTTCTCCATGTTTGCAGTGATTAAGAAATCCATCTATAGTTGGGTGAAAGAAATGCACCTGCAGGGAAGATATGCCACCCCATGCTCTGAGGAAGTTACCCTCATCCAAGAGTTTAAGCTCTGGAGCTGATGGCGAGTGGTCAGAGCTCAACATATCGATTTCTCCATCCTGAACAAAAGTTTGAGGGTCCGGTTCATAAAATTGGTGAAGAAACTGGGAGCGGTCATTGCAAAGTAGATTTTTACCAACAAAGCTGTCCAGAGTTTTTCTTTATTATCTGCGTCGCGGATAGGTGGAGCACACTTGAATCGAGTATCTCCATCTGAGATTTCTTCAGCTGAAAAAGCCAGATAGTGGGGGCATGTTTCAACTGTAATGCTATCACCGCTGCTCTTAGCTTCCTGTAAACATCAGAGTTTCACAAAGAACATATCATTAGAAAGGGATCCACCTTCTAAGTTCCTCACATTATTTCCCAGTTCCAAATTGTTGCTCTGAATCAGTTCAAGAAAAATAGAAAGAACGTGTTATGAGAAACAGAAGATTCATTCAACTCCGTTTGGAGCATATGAACATGCTATAAAAGAGGATTGTTTAAGACATCAACTTTGAGCTATAAATCATACATGGAGCTCATAGATGGAAGGAAGAATGAACCAAAAGCATGGTATGAACTATTAAACAGTACATCAGTGAATAAATACCTTTATAAGTTGTAAAGATGATCTGGCATCAGCCAAATGAACAATGTGCAGATGAGCACCCTCAGCAGGACCTCCAGCTCTAGTGTTTTTAGATACTGTTAAGAGCTCTCTTATAGCAGCTTCTTCCCTGCAGATATAGATGGTATTCTAAAATAATTCTCTGCAGTTGAGAAAGACACCTAACTATTGACTTCCTCCTCTAAATTTGAGGCTAAAAGGAAACGAAACATCTTAAGATAAAACCTTTTGTATAATACTTTTACTGCAGGGATATCCACAGATTGTTTTTCTCATTAGAACTCAGGAAAATGTAGTTTTAGAAACTTCTTGATGTCTTGAATGAATAACTCATACCATGAAGCAGGCCGAGTCTTGAGATATGTGGAATACGATCTAGGATTCATAGAACCATCATCTACCGTATCCAGTTCAGCTTCAATTTCCTGTTGAATCTCAGCATGCACAAGGAGTGGCCTTCTATATTTAGCCAGTACAGAGAGCCCTTCCTACAGGAGCTATGTATCAGACCTCAGGGAGAGATCCAAGCATTAGTTATGAGCATATATATTATGTGATATCTGCACTTATTCAAGAATGCTCGCGCATGAAGGATATGCCCTTACGGTTGTGCATGTAATACCAAAACTATAGTATCTTAGTACCTTTATATGGCTGGAATTAGTCATGGGAAAGTCATTGATTCCAGAGGGGCACATGAAAGACTACAAAGAAAGCAAAAAAGTCAGACACAATAAACAAGAACCAGAAGAATAAGCAGAAGATGCCCATAAAGAGAGTATTATTGTTACATAAGTTGATTGGTAGTCCTTCAATGTTTAAAGGGATTTTTAAGATAATCTTAAAGCATGGAAGCTCCTCAGTTATTAATTTCTTTTTACAAGATTAAGTACATATCTTGCTTGCAGCAAAAACGGAATTTCGGCTATGCATGGATAAAACAAAATCATTTAGTTGCATATGCTTCCATACAAAATAATAAATATGGGAACCTTAAGACCAAGTGCTCCAGCTTCAAGAAGACGCTCCAAAGCAGTTGTATTGAATGCATTTTCCGGTACTAAACCTCCCCAGAAACCTGTTTTAGGAAAAAAGTGAGCCACTCACCGAGATTTGATGTTGTCAAAAGCAAAAAAAGCCTACCAACATCAACGAAGATCCTCCCCTGAGCAGCCTTGATCTAAATACGAGCAAGAAAGGAAGTAAAAAGAAGCAAAAGTTAGGACACAAACAAATAGATAAAGCCACTAAATGAACTCAATGATCATCCATGACAAAGTACGAAAATTATCTGGCTTATTTTGATAAATACGGCATAGACTTATGTTCGGCTCGTATTCATGTAGAGGGGGTTAAATATATAGTCCATCTAGTCGTACCTTAAGTTTGAGTGTCTCTTCTGAAACAGTAGAGGGGAAACTATTTAAAGGCATATCAATCAGTGTTGTGATACCACCTGCAAAGGCATAACGAAATGCTAAGTTCATTTCGCAACAAGTACGCTAATGAAGTTCTGAAAGCCATTAAACTGAAACAGAATCCCAAAACCGAAAGCCAAAGGTAAGGATCATTATCTCTCATATCTGTACGTAATTAGCAGAACTATCAAACACTCACGCCTTATGTTCATACACTCTTCTAAGAACTAATAGGCTATTTTCAGTATAGTGTTGCTACACCACCAATCAACCTCGAACAGCATGAGTTCAAGAAATTAACAGAGTAAAATTAAAAAGAAAAAAGAAAAAAAAAAAACTAATATCTGCATACCAGCAGCAGCTGCTCTTGTCCCTGAAGGAAATCCTTCCCATTCTGTTCTTCCAGGGTCATCAAGATGCGTGTGCCTGCCAAAAGAAAAGCAATTTTAATAGACTCGTAAATCTTTCATATCCAATCATTGATCAGGCAGGGATAATTTTGTTCCATGCCATAGATATGGAAGGTACTGTTTTGATAATATGTGATGATGCATGATTTAGTTGTGTTGCTTGCCATGACATTGGTTGGGAAAAGATAGAGAAAGGGGAAGAACATAGTTGTATCATCTTACACGTCAATCAATCCGGGCATAACAATAGCCTCCCCATAATCAAGAATTTGGTGACTCCAAGGTTTCTCACGCCAATCATCTCCTTCAACAATAGCTACAATCTTCCCACCTTTCACTTCAACTGTTCATTATCCGCGATCAAGAAATAGGTTATCATCCAAAAAAACAAATAAGCAACTTAAAAAGAATGAAATTGACAGGAAGGCTGAAAACAATGAATGTGATTTCACATGATAATAATCACCACACACCTGCACCAGAAACGAATGCGTTTGGCGTCACAATGCGCTTGCTAGCTATCCAGTAATGTCTTTGATGTATATGGCTGCACTTGATTCTGTAGCTCTATTGCACAAACCAAGTGGAATGCATAATTTGACAATGAAAAATAACATTAAAAGCCAGTGCAAACAATGATATACGGATAGAAACAACTTGAAGTAGAAATCTTGTGATAAAACCTCATTGGATTGGAACAAACTAAATTAAGCATTAGATCATCAATCAGGGCCAAATGCTTTCTGATTTGATTTCATTAATCTCGGTACTTGGATGAGTATATAAGTACATCAACTAGATAGTCCCACTGTCCCACAATCCCAATTTCTCACTCACAAGCAGACATTTTAATTACTGTTTACCATCATACCAGCAAAAGGTAACATAGATCAATGCAATAAGGCAACTTAAGTGGAAGAAGTCACTGAAATTCTCAGGGAGGATTAGCATTCAGTCTATGACATTTTCTTGGATGATAACCATAATTAAATTTCATATCTGCACACTCCAACGGCTATCTCTGTTTCGTAGAGACAACAAGAATCAATTATTCTTGAAAGATAAGTTTCGGGATAAATGGGGCCTCAGAATTAAAACATAATCGACAATTTCCTCGATTTCTGATACGGATTCTTGGTATCAAGGAATCCCAAGAAAAAACTTTCCCGATATTTGTGCAATCACGTTTAACCACTTTTTCGTGTTTTTTGGTATCAAAAGTTTCGGAGAAAACAAAGAAACTTTTTTTTCTCTAGCGAAAGAGAAATCCCAAATTTAAAAAAAAAAAAAAAAACAGCATACGTAGTTGGAGAATCAGAATTCGAGAAGCATCGAGAGAAAACAAGACTGTTAAACAACAAAGCATTAAGGAACCAAACCTGCGGGAAGATATCGAAATAGAGTAGAAGAAGAGATGCAAGAATTGGTAGAAGAGCAAGAAGCCTCAATTTCCCAAACTCCATGTTCTCTCTCTCTTCTGTCTCTCTTTCTCCCACTGTTGGTGTATGTGGTGGTTTTTTTATCGGTTTTGTGAATGCCTGGTGTGCAACTTATATGAAAATTCAAAAAGGAAAATAGAAAATATGGCCAATAGAAGGGCAGTTCGAAGTCTGAGGAACCAATAATAAGACCGGTCCGACTCCGGTTCGAGAATATTTGTCGTTTAAATAAACTCTAACCCGAATTGCACAACTGCTGCATCACAGACCAATGAAATCGCTCATTAGTTGCAGGATGGCCAGTGACTCGCATCAGTACTGCAAGATTCCAATTGCCAATTGCCAATACAACATTAGATGTCTCGCTTTTAGAAAAAGTAGAAAAATTTACACTGCTCTCTAGAAAGAAAGAAAAAAGTCCTATGAACTAAATAGATTATGTGGATTGATAATCTTATTAATTAATCTTATTTACTATGCCAACGATAACATATGGAGTATTAATCTTTTTTTTTTTGTTGACGAGGAACCCGCAGCCGCTACCTTTTGGTGCGCACAGCCTGCAAACCACACAGAAGAGTTAAATCACCCTTAGCGTGTCCAGTGGGAATTGAACCCATGACCTATCGGTCCCGGGTCACCCACCTTCACCGCTATGTCATCCCAATGGGACATATGGAGTATTAATCTTATTACTTGTATGCCTCCAAATGTTTAATTAGCAAGATCAAATGAATTAAAAGGTTTAATAAATAAAGAGTTGGGCTGCTGTACATCCGGTTGCAGGTGCAACCGGACGATTACACTTAAATATGTACAATTTGGAATATTTAAACAATGGTAACGTAGTGCAGTTGGCTAAGCTGCTAGGCTCAAAGCCCATTAACCCGGGTTCGAGTCCCAGCAGTGATTTTTTATTCCAACCAATTAAAAAGTATCATTTCTCCTTAAGAAAAGTATTATTCTGCTTTAAGAAAAGTATCATTCTTCCTTTAAGAAAAGTATCATTCTTATTGAGCAATAGTATCACATGTTGTTAACAAAAGTATCATTCTTCCTTAAGAAAAGTATCATTCTTATTGAAGCATAGTATCGCGTGTTGTTAACAAAAGTGTCATTTTTACTTAAGAAAATTATCATTCTTATTGAGCAATAGTATCACATGTTTTTACTGTACCTTAGAGGGAAAGTCTAAACCCTACTTTTTTTCCTTTGCCTTTCTTTTCATTTATTTTTTTTTTCTTTTCTTTTCCTTTCTTTTAATTTTATTTTTTTCCTTTTTTTTCATTCCTTTCTTTTCTTTTCATTTTATTTTTTTTATTTTCCTTCATTTTCATTTAAATTGATACATTAATTTAAAAAGTGATACATTTTTTTAATAATACATTTTATTTTATTTTTTAAAAATTTTTTATGTAACACTTTTTTTTAATAATAATTTTTTTAATTTCTTAAGAAAAATATCATTTTTTTTTTTTCCTTTTCCTTTTCCTTTCTTTTCATTTTATTTTTTTTTCTTTTCCTTCATTTTCATTTAATTGATTTAAAAAAGTGATACATTTTTTAATAATACATTTTATTTTATTTTTTTAATTTTTTTTACGTAGCACTTTTTTTAATAATAATTTTATTAATTTATTAAGAAAAATATCATTTTATTGAGCAATAGAATCACATGTTGTTAACAAAAGTATCATTCTTCCTTAAGAAAAGTGTATTCTTCATTAAGAAAAGTATCATTCTTATTGAGTAATGTATCATTCTTCCTTAAGAAAAGTATCATTTTTATTGAGCAATAATATCACATGTTGTTAAAAAAAGTATCATTCTTTTTTAAGAAAAGTATCAATCTTCCTTAAGAAAAGTATCATTCTTCATTAAGAAAAGTATCATTCTTATTGAGCAATAATATCACATGTTGTTAACAAAGTATCATTCTTTCTTAAGAAAAGTATCATTCTTCCTTAAGAAAAGTATCATTCTTTCTTAAGAAAAGTATAATTATTCCTTAAGAAAAGTATCATTCTTATTGAGCAATAGTATCACATGCTGTTAACAAAAGTATCATTCTTCCTAAAGAAAAGTATCATTCCTATTGAGTAATAGTATCACATGTTGTAAATAAAAGTATCATTTTGCCTAAAGAAAAGTATCATTCGTATTGAGCAATAATATTTTTCCTTGTTTTTACTGTACCCTAGAGGGGAAGTCTAAACCCTACTTTTTTCTCCGGTTAAAAATGCTCGCGTTCCTTCGGAACACTCGCATTTTTAAATGGTTTGGAAAAAAGCTCCAAACCCTTTTAGTCGTGGAACTGCTACGGTATTTTTTCTTGTTTTTAGTGTATCCTAGAGGGGAAGTCTAAACCCTATTTTTTTCTCCGGTTAAAATTTTTAATATATATATTAATATTCTTTGTGTCATATATTTTTTTAAAAAAAATAAGAAATTAAATTTATTATTTTTCGTGTCATATTGTAGTTGTTCATACAATTATAATTTTTTTCAAAATATAATATTTTTTAATATGCTTTGTGTCATATATTAAATTTCTTAAAATAAGAAATTAAATTCATTATTTTCGTCTCAAATTGTAGTTATTTATACAATTATATTTTTTTTTAAATATTACTATACTTTTTTAACAAGAAATTTTTTTAATATACATATTAATATTATTTGTGTCATATATTAATTTTTTTAAAAATAAGAAATTAAATTTATTATTTTTCGTGTCATATTATAGTTGTTTATATAATTATAATTTTTTTAAAAAAATATTATATTTTTAAGAAGAAAAATTTTTAATATTACATATTAATATTCTTTGTGTCATACATTAATTTTTTTTAAATAAAAATTAAATTTTTAATGTTAAAAATAAAAAAAGGAAAATGCTGTTGCTGGGTCTCGAACCCGGGTCTCTCGGGTGAGAGCCCAACAACTCACCACCTGCGCTACAGGAGCGCTTATGTGAACTTCTATATTATTATGCTATTTAGCTGGGTGCAGCCGGTTGCACCTGCAACCGGTTGCACCAAAGTTTTTGCGATAAATAAATAAAAAATACTTTTCACTATGTGGGGTTCAATTCACTATTGGTTTCCCACATTAAAATTAACACGTGTATAAAAATGATTTTATAATAATATACTTTGCTTGGATTTATGATGGCTGTTTTTGTATTTGGACATAGGAGAACTAATTGTCTTACCCTAACATCAATTTTTTTTCATTTTAGACTACATAAGTTGAATTTATTTAACCCATACCCATAAATATACCAACATATAGTTTGCCACTTGATGGAGATTGTATTTGTGATTAAAAATGCAAAAGGTAAAGCGATAAGTGGATTGTGGTAATTGTGTAGGCAAGTGGGATGCCATCAAATCCCTGGAGCAAAAAATGTTTAATTTATTATGACTTTCTAATCGTCCATTCACGTGATGACAGTGCCTGCATCTGCATGGGCATGCCTCCATATATCACCATATCATAAAAATAAAAAATAAAAAATAAACCTACTCCGTTCGATCTGTAGATTTGGTCTACTTTTTTTGTTCAACACAATTTTTAAGAAGAATTTTTAATGCGTTTAGAGTTGTAAAAAGTTATGAATTCTTAAAGAAAATGTTTATTTAATTGTTAATAGGACAATCTGAAAAACTATACTAGACTAATTCTATTGGACCGAGTATAATTTATATATGATTATTTCTTTATAAACAAGATTTGTTCATGATATTTCAGTTACATATTTAATTTATTAAATATTTGAATAACCAAACACAATTATTTACGATTTCATTAAGAAATCTGACAGTAAGTTCTCACTAGAACACGCCCGTGTAGATATATATTGAATTAGATAATATTATAATAAATTTAATACTCTATCAAATTTAATTCTTAAGATAAATCTCTTTCAAACTTTAACTTTTAAATTAGTATTTTTTTTCCTATGAAAAATATATTTTTTATTTTATTTTTCTTTAACTACATAACTGTCAAGTTAATAAATTACTATCCAAACACAATGTTTCATATGAACAAATAAAAGCTTTCTTTATAAAAAAAGTATGAACTTGAAGATAAAAGTTAAACATATACTCCCTCCGTCCCATTATTAATGTCCCGCTTGCCTTTTTTGGTTGTCCCATTATTTATGTCTCATACCAAATAAGGAAATAAATGAGTGGACTACAATCAATCTAAGCAAGTGGATCCCACCCTTTTATACTTTTACACCACAATTTTACACCTTTACCTCCACTATCTTAATTACCGTGCTCAGTCCAAAGGGACATAAATAATGGGACGGAGGGAGTATAAATTAAAGTTTAAAAGAGTATTAGTTTGAGAATTCAGTCCTTAAAAGATAATTTAGTTTATTTATAGTTTTACTTGGTCGTTCTTTATTGTTTGGCAAGACTTGGTCTGTTATTTTTGTTCCTATAGTTTAGGAGAAGTCTGTTTGTCGAGTGTAATATTATATCTTAATCAAATAAAAGCTTGATTCTCTAAAGTAATTTCTTGTGCATAGTTTCTTGTTTTGTTTTAGATAAGTCCCCATTGGATGTAAAGCGTGGGTTTATTTTTGTCAGGAGTTGAGAGTTAGTTAAGGGCTTATCGTTCATCTTCTTCCCCAAATTGCTCTTACTGTCTATAAATGGAAAAGAGTTGCAGTCGAGAGAAAGAGAGGAGGGATGATTCCGATGCAGTGGCCGCCGTGTTACAAACATTGCACCAAGAAATACGCCGGTCTTCGCCAAATCTCATGTATATCTCCCTTTTAATTGATTCACATACACCTCATGGATTTGATTTAATGCATATATATGAAACAGAGATGATTGCATTGATGAGTATTCTTTCTTATGTGTTGTTGCAGGGAGAGTATGAGATGTTAATCGTGAAACATGGGAAGATTGTATGTTAAGACTCTGACTCTGATTTGCCAATATATCATCTCATGCATCTAAATAACCTTAAAATAACTGTTTGATTTACTAACAATATCTTATATGGAGATTAGAAGGAACATGTAACCACAATGTTAATGTACGAAGGTGATGAGATATGCTACAAAGACTCGGTTCTGGAAGGCCAGCAATGGAGTACGTTCTCCTGCTTCCCCCACCTATTCACGGCATTCATATTTCCAATTATATTATTAAGCTTTACATGTTTTAAGAGCATTGTTATAAATCACAGAAATGTTTTCATATGTTCAACTCTAATCCATAAGTTGAACTGACATACAAATTACATTATTATCTATTTCGTTTTCCTACTACAAGTAACACACTCTTTTTTCTGTTTTCTTGAAAAACAGTTTGAGGTTCCACCACAGAAAGTCAGTGAAGTTCAGCCAGCCTACATTAGAGGAGAAACAAGCAGATCACAACCACCGAAGCCCGTCGCAGATGATGTACCTACCACTTGTACCTAAATCTTTAGGAAAACAAGACACTAAGTAACACAAAAGTATCAAAAGCCATGGAAGAATTGGCAAAAATGGTTAGTATGACAAGATAGGAGTTTATTAACCGACCAAACATTTCTTGAGAAGGACATGGATGGGCAAGAAGAGATTGTTGAAAAAAGAGCCTAAGAGAAAACAAAACAATGATTAACAACAATGTAATCGGTGTTGTCTCTCCTGCTGAAGAGATCTTATGGTTATGGAGGGCATTCTGGACTTGTGGTGGGATCCTCTGTTGTTGGTCGCACCAAAAAAAGAAAAGCAGAGCAGAGTCGCAACAATTATGTTGCTTTTACATTATTTAATCACACATGCCCAACTTGGCTCTACAGACGTCACGTGTTTCTATATCATATTCCCTCCATTCCATTTAAAATAACATATTTCTTTAAAAAGAAATAATTTAAAATAAAATATTATTAAATTATCTCTTATATTTTTTATTTTTCTCTTAACTTTTTTATTTCTCTCATTTATTTTTTCATTTATCCCTCATACTTTATCATTTGTCTTTCTTACGTTATCATTTATTCTCTCACAAACTTATTCATCTTCTCTCTCTTACTTTATCATTTACTCTCTCACAAATTCATTCATTTTCTCTCTCTTACTTTATCATTTACCCCTCTTTCATACTTTATCATTCGCTTTCTTAATTCTCGCACCGGAAAGAAACGTGTCATGTTAAATGTGACGGAGGGAATATCATTTGTTGGCATTATTGCAACTTGCATTCCTAATTTCTTTTTTGGGGGATACTATTATGTTATATACTCCCCCTGTCTTAATTATCTTCTTCACTTTATTCTTTACACGATTTTTAAGGAGAGTTGTTGGTTGTGTGTAGAGTTTTATAAAATTGTGGGTCCTTTAAAAAAATTGTGTATAATAATTTGTCATATTTGGAAAGTGGACATTATAATTGGGACACCCCTAAATGAAAAAGTGGGCAAGATAATTGGGACGAAGGGAGTATATGTTAAATTTGTAAACAATAAGCCATATAATTTCTATTACAAATTTGTGTCTAAAAATTGAGCTGGTTCGTGCATAAATTAATGAATTGTGTTTATTTTATCTCAAGTGTTGTTGGGGGAGATTAAAGTGATTAAGATTAAGAAGCAGTCGTGCAGTAGACCAAGGACAATATAATCGATGGTTTATTAAAAAATTCTCTTATTGTTACGATTGAGTTTTGAGATCTTTTAGAATAAGAATAGACTTGGATATCATGTAGGTTACTCTATTATCAAAAATTGATTGAATAGGAGAAAATTATCAAGTAAACTTATATGCTCGGCTCAATTCACTAATCAAATAAACTCAAACTGAAAACATAATTCATTTTAAATTAAAATATCATAGATCTAACCACAAAAATATACTCCATATTTTTCATACTATAAAATTCAAAGACTCCGACAGATTTGCTATGAATCATTTGTATTTTTTCCTAATCCAACCACCCTAGGGTAGCATAAGTGACAGGCCAACATATAACGGGCTTGGTGGATTTTGAACCCATTATCTTCCGGCCACATGTTATTTATCTTAACAGTTATGTTATCCCAAGAGGTCAGTTTTGAACACAAATTTAAAGTTATTAAACTTAAATGTTATTTATATATTACTTCTCGTTTCATTTTTTAAATAGTATTGTCTCACTCATATTGTCTCATTTCAAGTTTTTTTACTTAAGCAAATATTCACATCTTTACTAATCAAACACACTTCATCATAATAACTGTTGGGTTATGAGTCAATCGATGATACTCAGCAGTTAGTGGGTTAAAATAATATTGGGGGAAATCATAGTAGTACTATGGAATTGAAGATCCCAAAACCCAGCTAATATCAGTACTGTAGTATCTTGATAGGATTAGCTGATGTATAGGCTAGACTGTTTTAATTTGTTTATCTTTGTGTCTGTCCTGTACGGGGTAAAATGTTGGATTGATTTTCTGTCGAAGTTACTTTCCAGAACCCCACGTCATCAGTGTAAGAGCCTGCGTTCTTGAGTCATCAGTGATCTTCGCCTCAGTAGAAGACATCTCATCAGCTGACAGACATCAGCAGAAGAACTCTATGCAAGCTCAGTACCTTCTCAGTCAACAGCTGACCACACTCAAGATAATATCTCTTGTCAGCTGACTCAGACGAAGAAGACAGAGACTAATTCAAGTCTACTGTATCCGACAGGAAACGACCCAACTGTTAAAGTCATTTCGAAAGTCAGCAGAAGACCATACGAAGATTAGGGAGAGTCAACTTCGATGTCTGACACAATCTCACCTACCACAAACCTCGACCAATGAGAAGCCGTCAACGCAATATCTGCTCTGACCAACTAAAGCTGCTCTCATGTACAGTATCAACAACTCTGCTGCAACAATTCGAATTTATGGTCGTTTTCTTTGGAAGGTTGTGACACGTGGCATCGTCGTCTCCAACGGACATATGCCTGTTTCACGACTATAAATAGAGAAGAAAATCCGAGCTTCACGCATGAGATATCGAGGGAAAACGCTCAAAGCTTTCAAGCAACTCTAGCGCATTCAAGATCAATCCAGCGAAGAACTTGCCCAATAGAATATCATTAGTTCTTCTCTCTAGAGTTCTTTAGATCCCTCTTCTCTAGCTAAGCTCATTGCCATATCTATAACTTAGAAATCTCGAAGGAGTTCACATTCAGTGACTGTTCTTATTGTAAGAACTCCTTCCTAGTTGGAGATTATCCCCTCCCCTTCAAACCTCGGTTTGATTTGTAAAGTCGCTAAGGACTATAACTTAGAAGGGTCTGTCCAGTGTACAGATTTCTTGTTGAGGCTTGCTCAGATAAATCAACAAGACCTCCTGTTCAGCAGGACCGTGGATGTAGGATCTTGCGTATCCGAACCACGTTAAAAACTGCTTGTGTTATTTACTGTTTTACTGCATCGCATACAACTGATCACAAAATCATATCTTTGCATAAAACGTATTCTTAAAACCGCACTAGCCAAAACTACTTGACTTGTGAAAATCACGTTTTCAAACTGAGACGAAGCTCCGGGCCCCACACTATTCCGCACTAAGGTTTTTGACTGAGTCTCAACGACTGACAAAAGTCAGTAGGAGAGCTCAGTAGCTAACTCACTCCCTGACCCACGATCGAAGGTTCTTACTTTGCACTGTTCATCAGTAGCACCAAACAGCTCAGTTATCCTTCGGTTTGAGAAAAAGAGCAGTACTCAGGTGTATTCACCCTCCCCCCCCCCCTCTACACCTGACTCTCGTCTCCGGACCAACAATTGGTATCGGAGCCTCGGTGTTCTTCTGATCATCGGTTCTATAACTACTGGTCTTCTCGAACAGATCCTGAAAATGCTCTCTTTCACTGCACAAGCATCTCTTCATAACATCCTTATACTCGTACTTACAATGTCTGATATGTCAGGTATAAGGATGGTACCGATGTTCTCGATATGGTATGGCGTGTGAGAATGGAGGCACACCTCACGTCACTGCATGACAGCATGACTGATGTCCTTGAGACAGGACCCATCATTCCCATGATAGACAACATACAATTTGCTGCTGCGGGAGGTGTAGGGGCACAGACTGGTGCCAAGGTCGCAAAAGACAAATCTGCCTTCACACCTGAAGAGAAAAAGTTGCACAACCTCGACCGAGTTGCGCGTAATGCTATCCTGACAACGCTCAGCGATTCACACCTCGGGAGGGTGCAAGACTGCAAGACGACTAAAGAACTTTGGGATGCCCTGGCTGTATTGAGCCAATGAACTCCGCAGATCAAAGAGAATAAGCTCGAATTAGAGCTACAAAAGTTCGATGCCTTTGCCATGGAGCCCAATGAGACCATTGACGAGCTAAGCGTCAGATTTATGAATCAGGTCAACGTGATCAACGAGTCGGGAGGACGTTCACCAACAAAGAAATGAACACAAAGATTCTGAGAGCACTACCTCGACTGAAGTGGCTTCCCTTTGCTACTTATTTAAGACGCTCAGATCTTAATACTCTAACTCCTGATGTTATCTTTTCATAACTAAAAGCGGAGGAATTTGAGCACAACCTACCCCAACGATGTTCAAGCGCTTCAGCTGACACGCAGGTCGATCATGCTTTTAAAGCAACAGTCATCAAAACTGGAATCAAACCCATTTCTTCCAGCAAGGCAGTGGCCACAATAGAAGAAAAGTCCTCTAAGACTTCAGGCCCTGACCAACTAGCACTGATGGCTCTCAAATACCAAAGGGAAAAGGAGAGAGTCAGAAGACTGAATAAATACCACAGAGATTCTCTCTCAAGTATGAAAGATTATCGAAATAGGGAAGAATCTAAATCTACTACTGATTGTAGGAACACAGAACCTGCTGCTAGTCCATCAAATGACTCAGCTGGAAAGAGCAGCAAATCAATTGTGTGCTACAACTGCAAGAAAGAGGGACATTATCGATCGATCGTCCCGAACTCTCACCGTTCAAAGAGCAGAACGGCAGGCCAGGCGCAAAAAATTTGCCCGAAGAAGGCAGGCCTACATAGCCGGAGAGATATCTGATAACTCAATCGAGGAAGATACATTAATGTATTCTTCTGAGGACGAAGCTGCATTTGTCGCAGTTGAGAACGGAGAGACGGATCCTGAAGAAACTGTTGAATACTGTCTGATGGCCAGAGAAGAGGCTGAGGTGCATAAGGACCCTTGGATAGTGGACAGCGGCTGCTCGAGACACATGACTTATCAAAAGAGCTCGCCGACCAACTACGTACAACAAGATGGTCCCGGACTGAGTTTGGTGACAACTCAAAAGGCTATACAAGGGGATACGGAACATTGAATATTGGGACTACATCGGTTCCAAGAGTAACATATGTTGAAGGACTTCAACATAATCTCCTTCTCGTCGACCATTTACGTGACAATCTAAATAGAGTTATCTTTGACGCTGGTTTCTGTGATATTGTTGATAAATCTACAGGGAAAACAGTGTTATCAGGTTCGTGGAGGAAGAATATCTATGTTGCAAACTGGAAAACCGCAGAACCTGAGGCTTGCTTGCTTGCACAGACAAAATCTAGTGACAAGGCAGGTTGACTATGGCACAAAAGACTCAGCCACCTGAACTTCAAGACTATGAACAAACTAGCCAAGAACTCTAAAGTCAGAGGACTGCCCAACGAATCGTTTATCAAAGACAGGAATTGTGAAGCGTGTTTGAAGGGAAAGCAGACAAAGAGTAGCAATCCACCTATTCCGTCGCCTTCCACTGATGGAATCCTTCAACTGCTACACATGGACTTATTCGGGCCAGTCTCTCCAGTGACTATAAGAGGTAAGAAGTATGCCCTTGTCGTTATTGACGACTATTCACGATATACATGGGTCATCTTCATAGCCAACAAATCTGATATCATGATTGAGTTGCCCAAACTGCTGAAAAAGCTCAGTGTGGAAAAGGACATCAAGATTCAGAGAATTCGCTCAGACAGAGGAACAAAATTTCTCAACTCAGTGGTTAAGGAGTACTGCGAAAAGGAGGGAATTAAACACGAGACATCAACAGCTCGCACCCCTCAGCAGAACGGACTTGCTGAACGTAAAAACAGAACACTTAAAGAGTAAGCAAGAACACTCCTAGCAGACTCCGGACTACCCTCTAAGTTCTGGACAGATGCTACTGACACCGCCTGCTACACTCAGAATCGCTCACTGCTTACACAGCAACACATGAAGACACCCTACGAACTATGGAAAGGGAGAATTCCTTCTATTTCTTATTTTCATATTTTTGGTTGTCCGTGCTTTATCCACAATAATGGGAAAGATCAGTTGAAGGTTTTTGATAGCAAATCTGATCAAGGAGTATTCTTAGGATACTCTCGAGTCAGTAAAGCCTTCAGAGTCTTTAACTATCGGACTCTTTGCATGGAGGAAAGCCCTCATGTTGTATTTGATGAGTTTGTTACTGAGAACAGGAAATCTCCAAAGACAAATACTGAAGATGTCAGCAGCAAGCTACAGGATCTCGCACTAAACGATAAAGCCGAAAAGATCCAGCATTGTTGGGATGATGAGTCAAATGATGAGGAAATACAGACTCAACCAACAGGCGATGTAGCTGACCTGGTTGATTCAACAACAGGTAACAACGGTCGATGAGGAAGCCCCAGTGGTAACTGAGACCTCTACTGAGAATATAAACTCAGGGGGAACAACTACTGTTCCTGAGCTAAATGCCCCTGAACGTGGAAACTCAGTAGATCCTAACCTTCTTACTGAACTACTGTAATCACAGAACAATACAACTGAAATGCCTAACATACCTACTGACTGTGCAGAAGTAGTATCAGAAGAAGAAGCCAGACTCAGACGTTCATGGCTCGACGCTCATTCTTCAGATCTTATTATTGGAGATCCATCAGCAACTATCAGGATAAGATCTAGATTAAGTCAAGGAGAAAGCTCACTCTATTCTTGTTTCTTGTCCATAGAAGAACCTCAGTCAATAGAGGACGTACTCAACGATGCTGACTGGATCATTGCCATGCAAGAAGAGCTGAACCAGTTCGTTAGAAATGAAGTTTGGGAGCTTGTTGACAGACCTAGACATCAACACGTGATTGGTACTAAGTGGGTCTTTAAGAACAAGCGTGATGAAAACAATGTCATTGTCAGAAACAAAGCTAGACTAGTTGTCAAGGGATACTGTCAAGCAGAAGGAATCGACTTTGATGAAACGCTCACTCCAGTCGCCAGATTGGAAGCCACTCGTATGTTCCTAGCATATGCAACTCATCAAAGATTCAAAGTATATCAGATGGATGTAAAGTCTGCTTTTCTAAATGGCGTACTGAAGGAAGAAGTCTATGTGGAACTACCGCCCGGCTTTCAGCAGGGACATCAAGTGTACAGACTTCAGAAAGCTCTGTATGGGTTAAAATAAGCACCCAGGGCTTGGTACGATACCTTATCAGACTTTCTGCTTCAGAAAGGTTTTTAGAAGGGAACAGTAGATCGTACCCTGTTCAACATAAAGTCAGGAGATGACATCATACTGGTGCAAATCTACGTGGACGACATCATTTTCGACTGCAGAAACGTGACTATATGTCAACAGTTCGAGAAAATGATGAAGGAGAAATTCGAGATGTCTATAATGGGAGAGATAAACTATTTCCTTGGATTCCAAATAAAACAATCACCTGATGGAATCTTCATCAATCAAGCCAAATACACTCGAGATCTTCTCAAAAGATTCGGCTGCGATTCAAGCAAGCCAGTCAAGATCCCCATGAATACTAATTTCAAAATTGATCTAGACAAAGAGGGAGCTTCTGTTAACTCTACTGATTATAGAGCCATTATTAGTTCCTTATTATATTTAACAGCAAGCAGACCTGACATAACTTATGTTGTAGGTGTATGTGCGAGTTTTCAGGCGAATCCCAAGCGAAGTCCTCTAGACTCAACAAAGAAGATTCTGCGATATCTGAAAGGAACACCTGATGCAGGGTTATGGTATCCTGCTGACAATAATCTTATACTAACAGGTTATTCTGATGCTGACTATGCAGGATAGATCGAAAGTCAACTTCAGGAACATGTCGGTTCCTAAGGCGACAAGCTAATATCTTGGTTTTCAAAGAAACAAGATTCAGTGGCAACGTCCACTCCGAAGCTGAGTACATGGCTGCTGGAAGTTGTTGTGCCCAGATCCTTTGGCTTCGACAACAACTGAGAGACTATGGTATAACTCAGGATGAAGTGCCTATCTACTGTGACTCCACAAGTGCGATTGCTATAACTCAGAATCCAGTTCTCCATACGAGATGCAAGCACGTGGATATTCGACACCACTTCATCAGAGACCATGTCGAGAAGAAGGATATCAGAATGGAGAAAATCCATACTAATAAGCAAAGGGTAGACATACTGACCAAACCACTAGCTGAGAACAGTTTCAGAGAATTATCAGTTGAGCTAGGTCTACTGGATCCTACTGAACCATGTCAGTAGAACACAACAAATGGTATCAGCAGAGACCAACAATTGGTATCAACAATTGGTAGCGAGATGATGGATCAGTACGACAGGTCAAAGACTCAGTACAATGATTCAGTCGGGTGAATCGAACTGTACACAGTAAGGGGGAACATGTCTATCAGCACATCATATGTCCTCCTGAATCTAAACGGTAACCAGCTGATCGTAAAAGTTCAGCTGAAGAGGTTTGCGTAGCTTTATATACTTAACGCTATCAGAAGCATGCTCGCATTTATTATATCAGTCACTTGCACTCAGTAGTTAATGTGCATTTATTTCCCGCCATTAAAACTTTTAAGGTTTAAGTCAGTAGGAAACCGTTTTCATTTAACAGACTTAGACTTTAATGCTGCCTGCAGCACATTTAATGCATGTCTTCTCACCTTACTTTAAACTGCGCATTTCTTACGTGGGTATAGGATAGAGGCGGCCTATGTAATCATTCCTTTATAACATCTAATCACAACGGTCTATGTAAAAACGCAAGATTAACCTCAGCCGTTGGATTGAAACTGATTGATTTGCATATCTTTTAAAACCCTTGTGTTTCCGCCCTAATCCCACTTCTCGCCTTTTTCGAATTTCAAGAGCTTTTTTCTTTGCGTTCAGTTTCTCAAACTCCTCTTAACTGCTCTGCATTTTTCTTCTCTCAAGCTCTCCGTTATTCAGTAATTTCTTGAATTCTGTTTAAACTCTACTGACTTACTCTATTTTCAAGTGCTAACGAGTTTTTCGCAGATACTCATGGCGACGGTAATGACCCCACCGCAAATCGACGAAATCATCTTGTCACGCATCCAGTTTGAGCCGACGATGGCTCTGCACCAGGCGGAACTTCCATATCTTGAGCCCATCTTCACGGCTCTCGAAGCATCCGGACTCGAGCTCCTTGTCTCGAAGCACCCTAGAGCTTATTTGCCTCGACAAGTTGCAGAAGTTTATTACAACTGGAGATCCATAGAAGATACAGGCGCGGAGGAATCCTATTTTTCTTATATGAAGGAAGTAATCTCTCAGACTTGGGAAGCAAGTCATCACGTCATCAATCTCCGAGCCGTCGTGGAATTAACCTTTGATCTTCCAGCTCGTGGAGTCTCACCCATTGGATATAAGGAGAAGGAGATTAACTCCTATGTCCAGAGGTTCTGTGGCAGAGACGACATTGTCTTCAAAACAGCACTGCCGAAGAACCAGTTGTTACCAGAATACCGCGGGCTCACCTACATCGTAACTTATATTCTTACGAGCTCAGCCGGTTCATTTGATCAGCTATCTAAGCCGCGTCTTCAGCTGATGATGATAATAGAAGACGACATCCGAGTCAACTGGACCGACTTCTATGTGAATGAGCTTAAAGCTCGAGCACGAGAGTTCACAGCCACACCCATTGGAGAGAGGACACTAATTAGTGTGGGAAAGCTGTTGTACGGGACAAAGATGTCCGTAATAATCGAAGAATCAGTATCGAATCACTCAGCCTTTGCTGATTCGAGATACTTTGACAGCAAGCTCATCAAGTTCAAAACTAGAGCCGCTGATGAAAAGTCAGTCGGCCGAGGGCCAACCGCACAGAAGAGGACTACTACTGACTTGCCCCCTCGCACCGACCCACCTAAGAGGAAAAGGCTCAGCAAGTCTGGAACATCTAAAGCCCCAGCAAAGCCTACCTCTCCCCCACCGACTCAAAGGAGTCAATCTTAGATGTGGACATAGGCATTGAGGGTGCCACTCTCAAAGACAAAGTCCAGCGCATCAGCTCTGAAGAGACTCAATCGGACACAGCTGAACCGACTGAAGAGACATCCTCCGAGTGGACGACCATGCATTCGACTCGCCTCCGAGCCACTGGAGAAGTCACTGCACAGATCCCAGAGATTGCTGATCATAGGGATCTGGTCGATATAGCCATAAGGGCGAGGACTCAGATGCTACTGAGGTTCCTCAGTTGGGACATGCTTGAAGAGCTGATAAAGAATCAGTTTGCTCTGTCCCTACTGACAGAGGAGCAAAACTTGCAGTCAGTTATCGGGTTTGGGGAACCCGCTGACCTTGCCTCGTTCGAGGATCTCCGCGCAGCTATGCTCTATCTTATGAGCTTGAGATCCTCAGAACACGTTAGCAGTCCTTCGCCGCCATCCCATCACGATGATGACAACGATAATGATGATGATGTGGATCAGGCGCCACCCAAGGAAGCAGAACTGGGAGGATCTGCCGAGGGTAACACTCCCATCGAGAAGGGCAAATCACCACCACCGACTACATCAGGTGATGCCCCGGTTGCCTCGAAGCCTAGTCGAGAGCAACAACTCACAGCGTCTGAGCAGAGGCTCAGAACCAGCAGCTATCAGATAAAACCTATCGGTTCCGTGTCCTCAAAGTCCGTCAACAAAGCCATCAGACGACAGGGAGACAAGAATCGTCTACTTGCCAAGGACGTACATCTCAAATGGGCTCAGTACACAAAAGCCCAAACTGAGAAAGTTGACAGACTTACGGGCGAGATGAAGAAGGTCTCCGAAGCTCCTACTACTTCTATCAACATTAAGGAGATAGTCGAGACCGCCTTCGCAGCTCAGAAAGTGGATTTTGCCGCTCATAGTCAGCAGTTCCTTCAATCTCAGCAGAAAATGTTCTCTGAGCAGCTGACTCAAAGCCTCGCATCAGTTCAAACCGCAATGGACGAGCGTAACAAAGTGGCCTTCTCCAGCCTTCAAACAGCCATAAAACAACAGGCGGAGGCCCTCAAGCTCATTCAGAAGGAGATGACAGATTCTCATGATGAGCCTCTCCTAAAACTAAGACAGGAGTCCGCAGCACAAATCAAACACATACGTGCTGACCAGGAGAAAGACTGGGAGCACTACTGTGACGCAGTCAAAAACTTCGAAACAACCGCCACCTCCATTAAAAATATATGTTACAATCTGGAGAAAGAGGTCATTGCCATCCGCACTCGCCTCTCCCTGGCTGATGATGCCAAAAAGGGGGAAGGAGTTGAGGAAGTAGAGAAAGCTAAGGCGGAATAGGCTCAGACGGAAGAAGAACCAGAGGTCCTAGTAATAACTAAGGGGGAAGGTTCAGCTGATCAAGCTGGAACTAGCTCTGTACCCCCTCTCGAGATCGTCCAAATCCCAACTGTCCAAACATCTACTGTGGTTGAGCCAGCTGCAGGATCCGGAGAAGGATCCTCGGCTCAACATATTAAGGAGGTCGCACAATTTGTCGACCAGGAGGACGAGCCACTGCCACCGCGAAGGCCGGGGAAGGAGATTACTACTGAAACAACTCCTCCATCTTCCCCGACTACTATGTTCAAATCCAAGGCGGAGCAGGAGGCATTCGATCAGCGTGTTGCTCAGAAGCTTCAAGATGAACTCGACTATGAGCAACAGATCGAGGAAGAAATTCAGAAGACAAAGAAGCCCAGGAAGCTTATTGGCAAAATCACTAAAGGAAAAGCCAAACTACTCCTGGAAGAACATAAGAGAAAAGCTCAGGAGGAGCTAGCTAAAGCTTCTGCCACTGACATTCAGCCCTTGGCTCAGAGTACTGATATTCAAACACTTACTCCAGAGCAAGAGGCAGAAGACAGAGCCACCTGGGAGGCCACGCTGAATGGGAGGAACTGAAGGAAGAATTTATTAAAGGATATTATGTGTGGGGATTCTACCCATCTGAGATCCCGATAGACCAACTGTTTGATGAGTTCATTCATCAATATAACACCATGCTCAGAGCTCAACTTCTGGTGATCCTAGAAAAGGAGAAGCGACCACTTGTAGCCCCTGCTTTCAGAAGGATTCCTCCTCCCAGAACAACTCGTGGCGTTTTGTGCACTAAGGAGATAGAAGACGAGATCGAAGCAGCAGCTCATCATCATGATCTTAGTTCTGAGTACCCTGCAGACCTCGAGGAAATCCAAACACTGCGCGCTAGGATCTACATATATTATGGTTTGGAACCCCCTGCTGACAAGTCTGCGGATTTCAAGAGCAAGACGAAGAAGTTCAGACGCCAGTTGTAGTCTTCTTATTCTTTCCTTGTGTATAGAAGATAGGAACTCTGTATTCACTTCTTATATATAATAGTTCCTGCTTCTAGCCAGACAATTACTCATTGTCTTACGGCTTTAATTTGTGTTATCACTACTGATCACTAAAGTGATCTGACACACACTCACATAACCGTTTCTCTGATTTTTGCCTCTCTCTCAACTGCTGACCTCATGAAGTTAACTGTTTCAGTTTTACTGAAGTCTATCTATATCAGTAATTTAGTGTATTGTGTTGTAGTATCTAAAGGTTTTGGCATCATCAATTAGGGGGAAATTGTTGGGTTATGAGTCAGTAGATGATACTCAGCAGTTAGTGGGTTAAAATAATATTGGGAGAAATCATAGTAGTACTATGGAATTGAAGATCCCAAAACCCAGCTGATATCAGTAGTGTAGTGTCTTGATAGGATTAGCTGATGTATAGGCTAGACTGTTTTAATTTGTTTATCTTTGTGTCTGTCCTGTACGGGGTAAAATGTTGGATTGATCTTCTGTCGAAGTTACTTTCCAGAACCCCACGTCATCAGGGTAAGAGCCTGTGTTCTTGAGTCATCAACTGATCTTCGCCTCAGTAGAAGACATCTCATCAGCTGACAGACATCAGCAGAAGAACTATATGCAAGCTCAGTACCTTCGCAGTCAACAGCTGACCACACTCAAGATAATATCTCTTGTCAGCCGACTCAGACGAAGAAGACAGAGACTAATTCAAGTCTACTGTATCCGACAGGAAACGACCCAACTGTTAAAGTCATTTCGAAAGTCAGCAGAAGACCATACAGGGATTAGGGAGAGTCAACTTCGATGTCTGACATAATCTCACCTACCACAAACCTCGACAATGAGAAGCCGTCAACGCAATATCTGCTCTGACCAACTAAAGCTGCTCTCATGTACAGTATCAACAACTCTGCTGCAACAATTCGAATTTATGGCCGTTTTCTTTGGAAGGTTGTGACACGTGGCATCGTCATCTCCAACGGACATATGCCTGTTTCACGACTATAAATAGAGAAGAAAATTCGAGCTTCACGCATGGGATATCGAGGGAAAACGCTCAAAGCTTTCAAGCAACTCTAGCGCATTCAAGATCAATCCAGCGAAGAACTTGCCCAATAGAATATCATTAGTTCTTCTCTCTAGAGTTCTTTAGATCCCTCTTCTCTAGCTAAGCTCATTGCCATATCTATAGCTTAGAAATCTCGAAGGAGTTCACATTCAGTGACTGTTCTTATTGTAAGAACTCCTTCCTAGTTGGAGATTATCCCCTCCCCTTCAAACCTCGGTTTGATTTGTAAAGTTGATAAGGACTATAACTTAGAAGGGTCTGTCCAGTGTACAGATTCCTTGCTGAGGCTTGCTCAGATAAATCAACAAGACCTCCTGTTCAGCAGGATCATGGATGTAGGATCTTGCGTATCCGAACCACGTTAAAAACTGCTTGTATTATTTACTGTTTTACTACATCGCATACAGCTGATCACAAAATCATATCTTTGCATAAAACGTATTCTTAAAACCGCACTAGCCAAAACTACTTGACTTGTGAAAATCACGTTTTCAAACTGAGACGAAGCTCCGGGCCCCACACTATTCCGCACTAAGGTTTTCGACTGAGTCTCAACGACTGACAAAAGTCAATAGGAGAGCTCAGTAGCTAACTCACTCCCTGACCCGCGATCGAAGGTTCTTACTTGGCACTGTTCATCAGTAGCACCAAACAGCTCAGCTGTCCTTCGGCTTGAGAAAAAGAGCAGTACTCAGGTGTATTCACCCCTCCCCCCCTTCTACACCTGACTCTCGTCTGCGGACCAACAATAACCGTATCGAAAAGAAGTGAGTCAAATTCCATGAAATTGATGAAGTATTACTTATTTTTATTTTAATATTTTTTATGTCAGGCATGCCAACTTGCCATTTGTGAATATCATGCCACAATTGTTCAAGGATGGTAAAAAGGACAAAAATTCGATTATACATACAATATTGAAGAATTATTGAAATTAAATATCGAAGTTTTCAACATATTTTGATTTGGAAAATTGGATTAAATAGTCCCTAAAAGATTGAACTTTGGTCAAATTGATCATCAATTCAATTTTATTGACCAAATTGGTCTCCAAACGTTTAGAATTTGGCGAAATTGATTCTGCCATTATTTTTTCATCGGTCAATAATTAGTCAATTGTTGGTCAAGAGACGAGTCTTCAGGTGTGGGGGGGTGAATACACCTGAGTCCAAGTTTTAACTTAAACACAAAAGTGAGTCTGATACTGAGTTTGCTCGCTGAATAGATTCAGCTCACCAAATAAACTTTCTGATCGCGTAGGCAGAGTGATTCAAGATATTGAATATTGTTCACCGACTAAAGTCAGTAGACAAGCGGCTCAGTACGACAAATTATGTGGAATAGTGTAGGCCCAATTTTAATCGTCTCTTCTGAAAAACGTATGTCACGAAAATTTGTTCAGGTTATGCTTGTGCGTGCTTTGAGAGGTTTACTAAAAATCCAGACTTGTATGTTTTTTCAAAGCAATTTGTATGCAGAATGAACAGTAAGCAATAAAATAGTAAACGACACACTGATTTTTAGAGTGGTTCGGATACCCAAGATACTACTTCTACTTTCATGTTTCCAAGAGGACTTGATTAGATTATATTGAGCAAGTTTCAGTGGATCCGTGCACAGGACATATCACTACTAGTTATAGTCCTAGTAACTTTACAAGGGTTTCAAAGACGAAGGTTTGAGGGTTTTTCTCCAACTATGAAGAAGTTCTTAGAATAAAAACAGTTCAAAAGTGAACTCCTTCGATTTCTAAGCTTGCGATCTAACAATGAAAGCTTAGAGTATATAGAAGGGGAACTAGATTGCTCTACGAGAGAAGAACTATATCAGATATTGTCGGTTCAGAGAGTTCTTCGCTTTGTTTGCTTTGAGTATGCTAGAACTTGTATGCTTAAATTCATTATGTTCCCGGTTCTTTCTTCAACGCATAAAGATTGATCTCTATTTATAGTCTTGACTCATGAATAGATTCGTTGGAGAGGACCTAGACACGTGGCAAGAACGATAAGCAAAACGGTCATCTTCAATTTGAATGATACTGTAGAGATTATTTCCTTTTTAGAGTAGGGAGACTGACTGCAGCTTTATGTCTGTGCAAGTACAGTGCTGAAAGCTCCTCATTGGTCGAGGTTTGTTGGTAGGTGAGACTTTGTTCAAACTCGAAGACTGATGCTGAGTTGACTTCATCTGATATCTCAGACACTTTACTGAAAAGTTCTCTACTAACATTCTTTGATATCTTCAACATGTTGACTGATGCTTTCATACTGACTCCAGAATACTCATTCAGTAGATTCGTCTCGAATCCTATTGAGTCTTCAGACAACTGAGTTCCAACGACTTTTGATCAGAATAATCTAGTAAGTCTAACAACAACTACTGAAACATTATCTAGTCTATTAAGCTTCTAATCGTCACCCAACATCAATGATATTTTAAAATAAATATAAAACATTGTAAAGGTATTTTCGGAATAAGTTTATTTCTTATGACCAGTTCGACCAACATTAATTGAATAATTTATTTTGAATTAATTATATTAAAAATTGACTTTTAAGAAAAATAGGCTAATTAATTTTAAAAGTAATTTTTTCTTTTAATTTTATTGATTTTTTTTCCTAAATAAGGATTTTGTAGGTCTATTAATTTAAAAAAAATGATTAAAATCTTTTAATTAAAAAAAACTCAACAAATTTTTTTTTGTGAAATTAGTTTTTAAAATTTTATAAACTTCACCGAATTGGTCCTTAAAAAATATTTCGAGAATGCACTTATAATATTTAATATTTTTTCAAAATGTATTTGATTTACCGACGGTTAAGTTAATAAAATGACTAATTTCATCAAATTCTAATCATTTAAGGATTAATTTGGCCAACAATATAGAATTGCGAATCAATTTGACCAAAATTCAATCTTTTGGAGAAATTTTCAATTTGCATTGTATTTTCGGGTGGTAACATATTGAAGTCTTTGAAGATGAATTGCTACTTCATTTGTAATATCCAAATCAATAGACAATAATAGGAGAAATAGGAAGGTGAATGCAGAAATTAGGTTAGAAAAGATATTATATGGGCCCGAGGCCCAATCCACAACTAAACACATCGATTGATTGGACCTCCATGTTTCTATGAGTGGATATTTTCGTAGGAACCATTCGTATTTGGACATTAAGGCCAGGACTAAATTGTAGATTTTGGGGGATTGAACATTTGAGATAATGATTATTGACCGGGTTAACACGCATTTAATAGCCGTCCTATCCTAAATAATTTTCGGGAAATACTTCATAAATTCATAATGATCGACTATTGTCCATACTATACCAGCACCAATCCACATCATTAATTTAATCGGAGACGGAGATAATCCATATATATTAGATCCTAATAGATTTCTTAATTTGCGGTTACAATTTATAGACTTTTGTTGATGCGTAATAACTCATCTCAACCTACTTAATACGTCCCTCCCTATTTGGCAACATCATATCTCTCCCTCTCCCTCTCCCTCTCCCTCTAATATCACCTCCCACCATTCTCTCACTTCTACACCAAAAAGGTATTCCCCATGAAATCCACTTTTATCGCTCTGTTCTTGGCTCTCTGCCTCATCTCCGCTGCCATCTCCTTCGCCGCGCGGCCGGACCCATCCTCCCGCCGTCGTATGGATGAAAAAGGAGGCGGTTGGTGGTTGGGACCTGGATCCGGATTCACCATACCCGGACTGGGGCCGGTGACCGGTGGATATGGAGGCGAGTGGGGCGGCCCGAGTGGAGGTAGTTCTTCGAATGGCGTCATAAACCCCAACGTCACGTGTACGGAGCAGGGCCCCTGTTATGGGAAGAACCTGACGTGTCCGGCTAAGTGTTTCAGTTCGTACGGCGGCTCCGGCCCGGGATATGGATTCGGCGGTGGAGGCGGTGGATGCGCCATAGATTGCAAAGATAAATGCATAGCTTACTGCTGAGGAGGAGATCATCGTCGTACCAAAAGATATATATATATATATATATATATATATATAGCTTGTGAGGATTTCCTTGTTACTAGTGATCTATATATATGTATATATATATATATTTCAGTATCTAATTCTGCTTTATTTTATGAAGTTTATTATTCAATTAGTGGATAATTACTTAATAATATAATTAACGATAATATATAAAAAATAGTAATAATAAATTAAAAAATGATTTTATATACTACTCCTCCGTAACATAACTCTTGCTCCATTTTTCTTTTCGATTTGTCCCACAATTGTTGCTCTATTACCTAAAATAATAAAGTAAGTATTTTTTTTTTATTATATAAGGTCGGATAAATGAGCTCGGGTCAAGAAATAACCCGATCTTAAACCTATAAGAGTTTTTATGATTTCTTATTTTAAGTCTACGAATATGAATTAGACCAAGAGACAATATACAATATATAGCGGTTTGGCTTCAATATCTCACTATTATATACCCTTCCATGCCCCCATCCACAAATTGAGTGACATGTAGCACATAAGTAAAATGTGGTAAAGTTCCACAATCTCCAATAATGAACTCCAATACCGTTCTTTTCTCTTGGCGGCTTTAGGTAATTCACTCGCCGCCGTTGGCCCTTTCATTAAATTATACAAAATTATTTACTCAATAATAAAATAATGTAAAGTGAAATTCGAGCTCATACTATCACACTCATGCTAAACTATGATTCATAAAATTATAAGATAAAAAAGTAGCAATATATTGTTGGAGCTACTTCTACATATAAATATGCATATGTAGAAAGAAGAGATTAGAGCTTAAATAGTCCCCTTGGGATGACATAGCGGTGAAGGTGGGTGGCCCGGGACCGATAGGTCATGGGTTCAATTCCCACTGGACACGCTATGTGTGAGCCTGTCACCCTGTCACATTAAGGGTGGTTTAACTCTTCTGTGTGGTTTGCAGGCTATTGCACAGGAGCGAGGTTTACCCTGTGCGCACCAAAGGTAGCGGCTGCGGGTTCCTCGTCAACAAAAAAAAAAAGAGATTAGAGCTTAAATCGTCCCCATGGGATGACATAGCGGTGAAGATGGGTGGCCCGGAACCGATAGGTCATGGGTTCAATTCCCACTGGACACGCTATGTGTGAGCATGTCACCCTGTCACATTAAAGGTGGTTGAACTCTTCTGTGTGGTTTGCAGGCTATTGCACAGGAGCGAGGTTTACACTGTGCGCACCAAAGGTAGCGGCTGCGGGTTCCTCGTCAACCAAAAAAAAAAAAAAGAGATTAGAGCTTAAATCTCACACATTGTATTATAGATGTGAAATGTAGATATTCAAGTAATCGTAATAATGCGAAAATGGAGCGTCAAAAGACCCGTTTCAAAGTTCAAACCATAATAGAATGAACATCTTAATTAATGGACTTTTTGTATGAAATCGATTCTTTAATAGTCTCAATATCATGTTCTATTCTATGCAACAAATCATCATAGGAAACATCCGATCTTCTCTCACGACTTGACTTTCTTCATGGTGGTTCCTGTTACATATAATAGCGTACAAGTACTGAATAGGAGAATTTGAACTGATATAATTTACAAGGGTATAGGAGAATGATTTGAACATTAGGTTCACGGGACATGCGAGGAACGATACGAATATGGGACATAAGATTTTCTAAGTACGACACGACGGTTGTACGCGAGGTTTAGAGTGTAATAAAATAGGTTTAGAGTGTAATAAAATAATTTTGGATTTTTCTCGTTAGAATTAAATGCAACATTTAACTAAAACATATTCGACAAGACAAATGGAATGTCGTGTTGGGTCATAGTGCGACATGATATATTGAGGGCTTTTTAAATGTCCGTACAACATAGTTAAGCAATATATTGAAGCTTTTTAAGATGTCTAAATAGGTATTATTTCATTTGCTATATCACGACTAATAATAGTAAGGGAGGACCAACTTTTTTCTGGAGATGAGTGCATTAATGTAGGTTAGTATTATCATTGGGCTGCATTGGAGAATCAATTTGTAAATGGACATTAAGTTTGAGACTAATTTTGTACATTCTGAACATGTCAAGTGGGGCAACTAACTTCTAGATGTTAGACTATTTTAATTCACAACTCACCTCAAATGGGACTAAGTGGACATGCTTGCAATGAGTTCAATTGAGAATCCCAATAATTTTGGGAGTTATTGATATTCAGTATTGAAAAATTGTCTTCAATTTACATAGCATAAAAATTCTAGATGATTTGAATCGATAAGTGAGAAGAAAAATAGCGATTTGTTTGTAGTTGAAAATCTAAAAGAATATAAAATTTAGTAATGTGGTGCAAACTGAAAACATATGAATATTGAGCTCAATTTATAAAGAGAAAAAAATAAGTTTTTTGATAGTATAATTTTTATTTATTTTTATGGATAATTAGTTAATAGTTTTAATAAAACAAAGTTATGTTAGGTTGTCACATAGTGTATAGTAAACCAGCTTGAAGTTGTGTTATAGGGCTAGAAATCGGGTCGGTGTCGGTTAAATCGTATTTTCGGTTAACCGAAACCGAAAGACACATTTTTTACTAACCGAAACCGAGATCGATTCCATTTCGATTAATCTCTACAAAATCGAGATTGCGTTGTGGCCGGGAGAGAGAGAGAGAGAGAGAGACTGAGAGAGTACAGAGCAGCAGAGGCCAGAGGGAGGGAGACTGGGAGAGACGGAGAGGGACGACCGGGCGAGGGCAGTGGCGGGCCGGCGGCGGAGTCGCAGAGGGAGCCGGGAGAGCAAAGTCAGTCGCTTGTCGATTTTAAATTGCAGAATTGGGGATGAATCTCAATTTAACAAATTCTTTGTTAATTGTTATTGTAATTGTTCAAAAATTAAAATAATTATATTTGGGCTTGGTTAATGGTTGGGAACTTGGGCTGGTCTTCGTCAACATTTTAAATTTATAATGGACTAATACTTTATATTTGGAATTGGCTTGATCATTTCATTGATTTCAACATCAAATGGTTAACCATCGATTATTTAATTAATCGATCGGTTAATCGCTAATCGAACCGACAACTATTTTGATAATTGAATCCGAAATCGAAACGAATAATCGGTTTCGATTAACCGATAACCAATATTTTCGATTTCGGTTTTCGGTTAATGCAAATAACCGAAACCCTTTTTCTTCTTTTAATTGTGTTTCAATTTGCCTTATTATAAGGGGTCTGGGGCAGTGGTGCAAATGGGAGTAGTAGGAGATTGAATATTTGAGATTATGACCGGAACAAGTAAACAACACGCATTTAATGGCAGTCCTATCATATAAATCACTTTCGGAAAATACTTGATAAATGATTATAAATTCATAATAAATTTTATTACTCATCTGCATGCAGTAGCATCGACTATTACTAAAACACCAATCCATATGCTATGTCGCCACCGTGTAATAAATAGTCTTGGTTTCTAAATTATTTGTGTAAATGAAACTTATTCTATGCGCACATTATTAATTTTCCGAGAATGCGAAATGAACAGAACAGAGATGATCCTTATAAGATCCTAGTCGATTTTTTAATTTGCAATTCATAGATTTTTGTTAGTGTGCAATAATTACTCTCAACATATACATACATAATATGCCCTTCCCCATTTGGCAAAATCATGTCTATCCTCTCCCTCTCTCCCTGTATAAATACTCTGTTCTTCACATTGAATACTACCACCTTTCTCTCGCTTCTGCTATACCAAAAGTATTCCACCATAAAATCACTTTTGTCGCTCTCTTCTTGGCTCTCTGCCTCATCTCCCCCGCCATCTCCTTCGCATCACGGCCTGATCCATCTTCCCGCCGTAGCATGGATGAACAAGGAGGAGGTGGGTGGTATGCACACCCGGGTTGGGGCCCATGAGCGGGGGTTATGGAGGCGGGTGGGGCGGCCTGAGTGGAGGGAGTTCTTCGCATGGCGTCATAAACCCCAATGTTAGTTAACGTGTACGGAGTAGGATCCCTTGCTATGGGAAGATTCTGAGGTGTCCGGGTAAGTGTTTCAGCTCGTACGGAGGGTCCGGCCCAGGGTATGGATTCAGCGCGCACCATAGATTGCAAGGATAAATGCATAGCTGACTGCTGAGTAGATCATCGCCGTTCAGTTTATGAAGATAGATATATAGCTTCTGAGGATTATCTTGTTACTACATATATGTTTATCTAATTCTGCTTTATTTTCTGAAAAAAAAAATGGGTATTGTTCAGTTTTGTTTATCTAATTGCTATAAAATTGTTCAGACAAACCAAATTAGGGGCAAAAGCAAGATTCATATGAGACTAGTCAATGACAGCCTATTACCAATCTAATATTTGTGGGGCCCAAACAAAGAAGAAAATAATACAGGAAAAAAATACAGAAATGACATATATATATGAAGCATGGTCTCTTACATAAAATCTTATTACAAAAAGGGAAGCAACACTCTTACATGGAATATGTTTTATGGGTGTATATATACATCAATGAATAGAAACATACGTTATTATATCATATTGCTGCTCTCACGGCTCCTCGGGCGACTTCGCGTTTCATCTCTGCTGCTTGGCCACTGCCTCGGAAGTACATATATACTTGCTGCAAATTGAGAGGATTGGATTTGTTACAAATCTATCAAGGTTAATATTGTGAAGGAATAAAGCAGAGGATGTTATATGATATGAGACCTGTATAACCCAGAGGCTGAGAACAGTTTCGAGGCAGAACAATCCAAAACCAATGAAGTAGAAAACCTGAATGATTTTAGTAGAGGATGTCATGAATCAAGTCATAACTTGAAAGCTGCATCTCAAGGTGTTATAACGGATTAAACTTACCCCGACCAGAACATGATCGCCTATCACATCTATAGCCGACAAGATGCCTCTGCACAAACACCATCTCAATCAGATCCAAAGGCCCGAATGTGAATTATGTATATATGGGTTCTCTGGCAATAGAGAAACTACAAGGGAACTTACGAGAGAGATTTCCCTTTGAAAACGATAGGAGGTGCAATCGCAGCAAAGATGCAAAAACCGATGTGAAGCTGTTGTGGAAGTAAATATCATCAAGATTGTTTATTTAATTGATGATCAGAAAGTTTTAAGCCTTATGAGGAACTTACCAAGTAAAACAGGAAAAACCATCCAAACTTCAGAGCACTTTCTTTTCTGCAATCGTTAGAGAACCTATTATTTAGCAACTGCTAAGTCTAATCTTACATGCCTATTCAATTTCTAGCTACAACCTTTTGAGTCTCTTACATGATCCAAAAGAAATTACATAAACTGTAAATGTAAAAGTTGGTTGGGTAATATAATAGCAGCCACAGACCTGAAAGCTCTGTAGAGTGGACGATACCATAATACATAGGCTCCAGGTACCCCCGCTATGAAGTAGATTATGGCAAGAAACCAGATCTTCACACCTAGTATATGATTTCCAGTAAGAAAAATCAGATCAAGAAAATTCATAACCTAGAACTTAGCAATGCACGCAATGATTATAATACCCACCTTCCCCTTTAATCCATGCAGTAGTCACAGCTACAATATTCCAGAGAAGTGTAAAACAAATTCCTGATCAACAAAGAAAACACATCATTAGCAGCATTCATGGGTGTTCAACACTCCGAAAAATAGACTGAAAAAATGTAACTAAAAGAGAAAATTAAGCAAAACGAGGGGCAAGCATCCTTTGCTTCTATCCCTAAAAATAACATACAAACAATTGTTGTAATAAGCTTGCATACCCCAACTTGACAAACTTCTATAGGTACAAACCACATTAGAGAGAACACAACCTATCAACCTCTCCAACCAAGTGAAGCATATACACCAACGAATTCATAATTAAAAGTGTAAATAGTAATGTTCATGCAAGTTTTCTAAAAAAGATAGGGACAAACAGCAGCACGCCCACAGAAAAGAATTCAAATGGAATTGTTCATCGATTATCATTGTCCAAATAAAAAAAAGAAAAAGACTAGAAGCAGCATAAGCTTGGAAGATAATATGTCAAGTAGCACAAATATCATCCTATCAACATAGAAATTAATTTTTTATAAAGTTTTAAGAGGAAAACAACGAGAATCCTGCAAATTTAATCAAATGCAACCACTTTCAACTCTCTGCAGACATAAGTGTGTCAGTACTGTTATATAGTTACTGTGGGACTTGTATAAAGCTAAAAACAAGTATATATGGGAATTTCCACATACCTAAGAAGGTTGTGAACGCGACATATTGAAGCCTTTGAAGATGAATTGGTATTTCATTTGCAATGTCATGATGAATAATAGGAAAAAAGGGAGGCCAATTTTTCTCCTCAATAACAATACCAGCTGGAAAAAAAAAAAAAAAAAAAAAAGACAATGATAAGAACCATGGTTTTTTTGTTAAGGTTGTAAAGCAAAAACAAAGAATGCAATTTGTAGTCAGTAAAGCACCTCGGGCAATGGCCTCTTCTCTCCGCCTTACTTCCTACATAGAATCATCATCATTATAAATCAGGAACTACACTTTGAATACACACACTAGTGCAGCTTGCACTTACACATTCAATGTCGTGTGAAATGAGAATCTCTTAAGTTGAGAACAGAATGTAGGAGCCAAGAGAATTTTAGTTAAACCCAGTAACCAATGCTAATGGGATGGCTTTTATAGCACGGAAGCAGATTATGTATAAAGAGCATATTGGCATCAAATACCTGTTCCCTCCTTTTCAGTTCAGCTTCTCTTGACTGCAGCTCTCTTTCTTTCTGTTAAAAAACATTACTTAGAAATTTCTTCAATTACAAGGCCAAGAAATGGATAAAGAAGAAAAAAACTGCATGTTAAACAATCTGAAAAATAAATTGTTATTACTGAAGAACTATCCAAAGGAATATCAACTGGAGCTGTAGGATTGTAGAAGTCAGCAGGCTCTGGAGGAAGAGGTGAAAGCCTTGAGTTTGTAGGATGAGCACTCTGAAAAAGAATAAGTATTAGAAGTTGCTAAGTCCAAGCCAAGATCGAGGCACCATAATCCTTAGCTTTCCCTTCCACAAGTTAAGGAGGATCACTGACTGTCGAGCTGAACTTGATTTATACAGTTAAAGAACAATAAAAATAAATAAATAAATAAAAGAACAATCAACCCCTCTTTGGTGTAAAATGTTTCATGTTGCAGATATGATGAACTATTGAGAGAACCAACACTACGACAGTAGTCTAACATGTGATAAGAATGCAATTATGGGAAGAAGTAGTTTTTGTGTGGTAATTGTTACCTTAATAACATGCATGCTCAATAATTCAGAAGATTAATTCAACATGTCAGTAACATCAAAAGAGAAATAAACAAGAAATCACCGTCGTATAAAATGAGCCTCCACTAAATTTTGATTGTCCTGTTTTTCGTTTACCCCCTCCTCCATCCTGAAATTGAAAAAAGAAATTATTGAAACGTCAAAGCCAACAGATTAGAGAGAATCACGCTTAATTGGATGAAAATAACCAATTTTTTAATCTATATTAGACGCTCAACAAACTAAATGATGCTATTTAAATGTCTGGCAATACCACCGACGACGAATATAAAGAAATTCATAAACTCTAAAGCAGAAGTTTATCACAATCACTACAGAGGAAATAAAAACTCTACATGAGAAAGAGAATATGAGAAGCATCCAGAAACCCCCAATTTCAGACGAACTGCTTTCTAAAAGTACAAACTAATGTACTTGCAACACAAAGCACATCCATTTTCATGAAATTAAAGGAAGATTAAGGTAGTCTCCTCCAAGAATCTATTGTTTGGAACAAAATAAAAGTAAGAAACTTACAGCAAATGGATTAACTTCCTCTTCCTCTTCAAAAGGATTGCTATCGTAACGGCCGGCCATCTGGTGGATGACTGCTAACTTCAATCAAATATCGGTCGCAGAGACAATTAAAGGAGATGTTTTGAGATCCCAATAGTGAAATTCGGACGATGTTGGAGACGTATGAGGAAGGGCTGAAGTTTGCAGGAGAAGAATTTCAGACAATTTGGGATTCAAAGCCAGAAACAATATTGTAATGAGAGAAAGTTCGTTTAGGTAGAGAGAGGGGATGGCGTAGACTTGTCCACAGTCAGCTTAAGCTGCTTTGAGAAAAGACGAATTTTATGTTGAAAAAACCAAATAAGCAGTACGAAAATTATAATGTGGCCCCCCAGTACGAAAATAGGCAAAAAGTCTCGCACTTCTATTTGTTTAAGGTAGTACTCCGTCCCATTGAAAGCGTCTTATTTTCAATCGGCACGGATATTAAGAAAATGATAATGTGTGGTGTATATTGTTTGACTTTTGGATAGTTAAATTTTGTCCACATATTCTTGCCTTTTTTAAAAATAAGACGTTTCCAATGGGACGCCCAAAATGGAAAACAAGACGCTTCCAATCGGACGGAGGGAGTATAATATAATAATATGATGTAAATATACGCTTCAATTTTAATTTTTACGGTAATCATAATTGAGATGGAAGTATTTATGTAACATTTTTGAACTAAAATATACTAATTTCATTCCAAAATTCTTGTCTTATTTCTTTTAAATACCGTAATTTTTATGAGTTGTAAATTGTGTGTAAAGATGGTGAACCCTAAAAAAAAGTATAATAATTTACCATTTTAAAAAATGACACAAAAATTATGATCAGCTAAAAAAGAAAAGTAGGACCAAAATTATGGATGGAGAAAATATAAGAGTAGTTTACATCAATAATTAAAATTGTAAATATATGCATCTTATTCCTTATTTTATCATTGAGTTCTAAAACAAAATAGTTTATTTCATTTATATTAGAACATAAAGTTTATGATTACATTATAGTTCCATAATGATAATTCATTTTTAGTAAGTATAAAGTGAAAAGATCTACCTTTGTGCAAGAACTAGATTTCAATGCAAAAAAGTAAATAAATCAATGTTTACAAATAGAAATATGAAATATAGAGAAATATTTACTGAGTATATATTGAAAATAACGTTATAATTTTAATATTAGTAAATGATTTGCACGATGCACGTATTTTAATAGAATAAATACTAGTATCTTTTTATCTCTTTGGAGACTTGGAGTTAAAGGAAATGGTGCTACCTGTTTGAAGTGGTATATTTTCAACTCTACATTTCTAGAAGGTTTCAAACATTTGGACTAAGATTATAAGTCGGAATTTACACGGACACATAAATACAATAAAAATGTATTATATCCGATTAAGTGGTTGGTCTGAAAGTAGTTTATTCTTCATGGAAGTTGGGATTCTTGTTTCCATATTGAGCTGGCAACCGACGATTGCAGTTTTTCTCGTCACGAAAAAAAAAAAGGCAAAATAAATTATAGTATAAAAAAAATGAAGGTGCGCTCTCAGGTAAAAGCTTAATGAGAGCACAACAAATCACACACAAAAGCAAAATTAATACAGTAGAAAATTAACATTTTTTCCCCCTGTACTTTCGTATTAACAATGTGCATGGGCATCGATATATTTCTTCTTTTTCCCTATAGTTTGATATGATGAGTATATGTTAGACCTGGGAATAACGTGTATAGTAATTCCAAAACCTGCTTTTCCGGGTGGAGGAAAATGGATCAACCCAGTTTTTGTCTTCCCTAACAGCTCGTGTCCAACGTTCGTTGAATTTTTGAAGCTCCATCGATGACTGCTTCCGTATCTGCAGCAGCAGTAACATCATGTTTTACCATAGCTCAAAGATTAAGTCAGTTTCAAATATATGGAGTCTCACCTCTAATCTGACATCAACACCATGCTTCTGTGATATTATGGAAGAACCAAGCCGATTAGTATTTCATAACTAGTAAAGGTAGAGTATAAGCATTAAACGATGGAGCTATACCTTTGTAGTCGCTTCAGGGTTCGAGATCTGCATGGGTATCAAATATGATCAAATTAGTGAGTTGAGAATATGCCATTTAGATGCACGACATTCATGTAAACACCAATATCCAAGAGTAACAGATATATATGGACAAGTATAAATCCAAGATATGAAAAGTTAAATCACCTTTCTAGCAGATGAGCCACCCAATGTTTGTATACTCTGATGAACTACATATTCACTGTCAACAACTCCTACTTTTTTCGAGCGATCCCCCTAAAAGGATTCAAATGCATACAAGACAAAAACACATTAGTATCGTTAGCAAAAGCCTTCTGGACAAGTTTTATACTTTCTAAACTCTGATTTCATGTGACAAGACTGTTAATAAGGAATGGACAATACTGCAGAGTGAAAAACATAATACTAAAATAGCAGCATCTAGAAGAAGTGAACAAATAAATTCTCATGTTCGGGCAGCTTAGCAGATACTTTTCTTTATAAGACCTATATTGATAGACTTACCTGTGCACAGTAGCCGAGTTTCATGTCCATTCCCCATCCATGAACAAGATCATTCTGAATTAGGCATAGTGAGATCCGATGTTAATGAGATAGAAATATCAAGCTTTTCCAGATTGCTGGAATCATAAGGTACAGATCAGTGTAGTAACAACTCCAAGAAAACCATGTGTGCAACATTTATAAGCTGTAGATTGATAGAAAGATAAGTTTTCAACTACACTATGAATATACTCTTTTCTGACAACATGGAGGAAAAAGAAGAAGAAAAAGGAAACTATTAAAAAAAGGAAGAAAAAGGAAGAACACAAAACAATCATAGAGAGGTTTTTGTCTTATAATGTTGCTACAAAAAAAAAATTATCATCCCTTTCTAATTGAAAGGGCCCTTAATAATGTGCAATCGAGTGCATATTAGAGAAATGCAAACAAGATTCTGAAGAAACTACATGGGTTTCACAATGACTTCGTAAATTCAAACCGAGTAAACTACATGAAATGAAATTTCACAAGGAAAAAACAGAAAAGAAATACCTGAATCAAGTACCAGGCACAATGCCATGCTGATCTTGAAAATACAGGAGCCATACCTTCTACAAAACTGCATTGCCAAAATATTAACATCTTTTATTTTCCAATGTCTATCTGTATCTACTAAAATTCAGAATAAATATATGATCTGAACTTAAAAAGAAACTGAAGGATGTGGATAGAAAACAATATGCATACGCTGCTTGAGATACACACTGCATATCAGAATGCAAAGATAAAAATGAATTTTAGATTGTGATAACAATTTACCCAGTGCATGGAGGACCTTCGCTTTTATTAGAGCACCTAATACTACCTCTGGCATCATAGATTCTTCTGCTTAGATTAAAGTATGTCAGTACCAATAGCAGCATCATATAGAGAATATAAATAGTCAAATAACATAGATTTTTGTACATACCTATGAAATAAACCCATTCTATTTCTAATAGTGATCCGATGATGTATGCCAGTAGAATTTGGGTCCAAAGCAGGCTGAGATATTTCAAGTCCCTCTGATTTTACAATGTCCAAATACCTGACCAGAGGAGAAGCAGAAAACCAGAAAAATTATTTCTACAAGGCATTTCAAGTACTAAGATTTGTAATTGCATGTCTAGCCCAACTATAGTTATGAAAGTTGGAACTTCAATTCATCTCCTAGAGGTGAGTTCAAAGTTCACATACTAACAATCACAATATTTAAAGTATTAGTATCATGGATTGCCAACATTTTGGTTTTTTACGGTCATCGATACCGACATGGAGGTACACATACTTCTTCCTGAATTCCAGTAAGATACTGATACATGTAAGAAAACATACCAACACATACATATTTATAAATACCAGGAAAGTCTCATCAACATATACATAGATTAGTTTGTCATGGAGAGAGACCTACGTGACTAATAAATAGTCGGAAAATAAACTTTTTTTATCAACTCCAGTATTTGGTTATTCTAATATTTGGATTCTCTGTCTCGCAGATAGACCTTCTCCGACAAGTTTCGTGTGAGAATAGTTGGTGCGACAACTACCTATTGATACAACGGCATTAAGAGAAGAACAAATACAATCCATAAAAAGATATACAAAGCTTCTCTTATAGTATTGTGGTACCTTCTGGGGTGAAAATTCTTCACCCCTAAATCTTCATCCCACAGAAATATGTAATCGTACATAGACACAACAGCTGGATGTAGAAAGCGTTTTGCAAACCACCTGAACACAAAAGAAATAAAAAATTACCTACAGAGCTCACCTCATAAGAATACAATATTAGATTGCAAAGCAAATTAGGTTAGTCATAATCAGTCCCCTTGCCTTACGCCTTTTTCTTTTACACCTCAGATTGAAATTAGAAAGAAACAGTAAGGAAGCAGCCATCTAGAACACTCAACACTTCATACAGGCAAGTCCAGATTTCAACTCGTTCAGCATCCAGGTTGCATAGAAAATATTTAATTGTAGAGTGAAACCCTAAGACATCAATGTTTTTTATCGCATATTTAGTTTAGCTTAGCTCATTTACTAGGGGTAGTGTATTAAGTGGCCATGCTCCAACATATAAATTAATTTAGTCACTGTTGATTTCGCTCAGGTTTTTCAAATTTAACTATTTGTAAGATGTACATCTGAAATTTCACAAAGGTTATTGCTGCGATAATTTTAAAGTTGGCAGACCACACCAAGAAAGAAGATCATCTGAAGACTTACCATTTTGTTTGGTTGAGAGCAACTATATGTATAGCTTCCTTGCTCCAACGCAGGTCCCACCATCCATCCAAGTTGCCATCATAGTGAAACAAAATAATTGTGAAATTTTCTGAAAGAAACTGAATCCAAAAGAATAAATCAATTAATGTGATGTTAAGATAGTCCATAAATGCTCCTATCATCTAAACATCAGTGATGAATATTACCTTTCGAGCAATAGTATCAACATTTTTCTTTTGTTTAATTCCAACAGGCATTGCTAGCAAATTAATAGAGTGCCGAGCATTGACCTGAAACTCAGATGAGTACATACGATTCGAATTTTAGTACAGATTTATCATAATTCATGCAAAGGCAGAGCGTATATGTGAAACTTAATAACAATGTATCAACCAGACTAAAGATCACTAATAATGAGATAGCTATGATGAATGAGTAAAATGATGCATCATCGACTACAAAATAAATGTTAAGATCACCTTTGACTTGGTACTGCTTGTTGTCCATAGAGGCTTTAACTCCAGGTCCGACTTTGCTTGAATTATACCACGAGGCAAACTATCCATGGTATCCACGCGTGAGTCCTAAACCAAATCATCAGTTTCACCTTATTAAGCAAGTAGATATACCAAAGCAAGTAGATATACCAAATAAATAGTTATACTATACATGAGTAATGTGCTAACAAGATTGTATACTAGAACAATTACCTTCAGTGAATAGAAAATATCCAGTTTTGACTCCATCTGATGCAATTATGCAAATGAAGGAAAACAAGTGGAAGTGACAAAAAGATTATACATTAAAAATCTTGTTGAAACCCAATATTCACTACGGCATGAGAACAATCAGACTACTTTAAAAGATTCTATCTTAACATACCTCCGTCTGTTGATACTGAAAAATTGTGGTCCTATAAATAATGAACAACATCAATGTACAGACAACTCCCATAAACGGAAGCTGTTTCATCTTCACTCCAAGTACTCTCTGCAATTCTACCTAGAAATCAAAACTGTTTAGCTTCAGAAGTGATGTTAATCTAACTCCTGAGTTGAAGAGCAATGATTTTGTACTCCACAAACAAAATGAAACTATAAGTCCACGTGGTTACATACATACATACCTGGTCAAATAAGATACGTTGCTTCTTCATCAGCCACTTCCATGACTTGGGTGCCTTCATAGACAATTATGGGTTTTCATAATCCTGCAACAACTGCACCAAGAAAATTTTATCAAACTAAAATCTAGATTTTACCATAATCTCAAAGTTTAGGAAAAAACCAAAACACTGATCGGACAAGATATAACTTGTTCACATGCACTGAAGCAAATAGACAAACACCAATGCAAATATTCAAACTACACCTATCCTATTCCCATAGAAATTCCAAAAACCGAGGGTTCAATCGTAATTTCCACTGCACCCCATTTCCACACCGCAACAACCGGGAATAGGAAAAAGAAAACACAAACCCCGGTCACACGGAATCAACAAGAACACGAAACTCATACCTATCTAGCCCACGATTCGACTAATCCGTAGAGCACGCGATATAATCCCAAGCTGAAATCAAGCCAGCTTCAAATCCCGCGCTTGTATCAATTTATATTTCAGAAAACAACCACCAAAATAATAATAATCACTAAAAACCCCACCACCTACAAGTTACTGCGTACAACACTCTAGTGCTGGCATACGTTAGGAAAAATAAATGCAGAGCGAAGTCTGAGCTATGGATTCTGCAGAAATACAAATGTACGAACTCACCCGCCACGCCTTTATAAGCATTGCCTAAGCAAATTAGTAGCAATTACTGCAACTTTAACATGTAGAAAGAGTGGGCTGATTAATATTCTCAGAAAAAAAAAATGAGGAATTGAAGTAATTTCTGATTTTTTAATCAAGATGGATGAAGAAGAGACGGATTAAGCAAGCATCTAAAGGCAGCAAATATTTGGTGCGGATTCCGAATCTCTGAAGATATTGGTATAAGTTAAAGATGAAGTTAACTCGAGCGTTGAAGGCTTCATTAGTGGAATTTATCTACTTTTGGAATTGTCGGTAAGATAATAATCATTTCCTCTAAATTAAGTTTCTTAATAGCTTTTACACGTCACTTCCCTAAAAAATTATCAGACGTCACTTATAGCGTGAGAAAAAAGATTTGTTTTATGCTAGGGGTGGGAGCACAACACCTCCCACCCCCAGATTTTGACAAATGTAAGTGTGAAATTCATCTACGGTGTGAGAGAGTTGAATTGGGAGATGGATTTACACTTGTCAAAATTCGGGGGTGGGAGGTGTTGTGCTCCCACCCCTAGCATAAAAGGAACCGAGAAAAAATGTTGCATACTGTCTACTAATAGTTAGAACATCTCCAAAGAGGGAACTCTATTGTAGAGTTCCCTCCACATTATTGTAGAGTTGAATGTAGAGTTTTTCCGAATTCATCTTCAATCGTCAACTCTACATTTAACTCTATAATAGAATATTCTATATATCATAATTTCCTGAATCTGAAAAACTATTGCATATCATAATATTACAAATCCAATACTTTTAATACTATCGTATTTTTATGCTAGTGTAATTTTAGTATTATTGTCTAAATTATTTAACAACTTGTGTTAATTTTTATATTATTATATTTTTATTTCAATATAAAAAAAATTAATAAATTTAAAATAAATTAAAATATAAATTACATTTTATTATAAAATGTAAAACAAATTAAAAATAAATGTAATATATTTAAATATTTGTAAAACAAATTAAAATAGAAATGATATTAATTAAATATTTTACTAATTTGTAAAAGATAACAATAATTTAAAGAAAATTAAAAAAAAAATGTAAAAAGCAACTCTACCGTGTGAATAGTGCCACGGTAGAGTTGCAGTATCAAAGTTGGCCAACCTTACAATACCGTTTCTTGCAGTTTCTTGTTGGAGAAAAAAAACTGCTTTATTGTAGAGTTTTACTCTACAATGAAGGGCTATGTGAATAGTGCCACGGTAGAGTTTCGTGTTATCTAAAAACTATCTTGTCATCTCTTAATCATCGATTATCATTTTTAGTGTGATAGAAAGATTTGACCTATTTTATTAGGTGCTTGCTTATATGTAAGTTGAAGTAATTCTGTGTAAAGTGTTTGATACTTTGTAGCTAATTAGAGATGGGTTGTGACTTGTGTGTCGTGCAGGTTTGATGCAATTGACAAACTACGACAGGATTATTGTGCTACTATTATAATAATTGTATTAATATAAAGGGTAATATGCAAAAAGAGCCGTTTTGATAAAATACATATGAATTTTAGCCACCCGTGAAAATTAGTTATCTAGCCACTTCTGACAACTTTAGTGAGTAGGGTCCACAATTATTTAATCGTCATTGTTATCGCCATCGCCTTTCGCCTAGCTGATTTATTTAATCGCCATTGCCACCGCCATCGCCTTTTGCCTAGCCCCTATTATTAAATTACCATGACCATCGCCTATCCCATAAAATGCATAAAATTATACTTTATGTATTTTCATGTAACTTAATATATTTTTAATTATTTAAATTAGAAAGTCTTTGTTTCTAAGTTCTATTTTTTATTATGCTCAATACAGAACTAGGATAAAAATTATTAAAAATATCAAAGAAATGAAAAAAAAAACTCTCTCCGTGTAAATTTTTTGCTTGCTCCTCCCAGATCGTCTCTTCCAATCGCCACTTACAAGTACCCATCTTAAAAAAACTATTTTTTTCTGACAAAAAGTAAAAACTTATTAACTTTCATTTATTTTGTAACTACTTCACTAGCTGCTTTCGTGTTTCTCATATAGGAAAATTGACATGAATCTCATTTTCTTGAAAACAAATATATTACAAAATTTCTGCCAAAAATTTAAGAACTTATAGTCATGTTAGTTACATCATACAGAAGATTGATCCAGTAAGTTATCATATTCACATTTTTACAAAATTTAATATTTTATGCGGTTTAGTTAAAAATTGATCGTGGTTCACTTTTAATTTCATATTTTATGCGATTTAGTAGGGCTAATGTGTTTATCTAAGTTATCTTCACTTTAAATATCGTTTGAATGTACTTGTCTACATACATTTATGCGACTTTTGTGGAATGTTATGTTGTTTATGACCAGGCGATTGAGTTTTATCGCCTGGTGAAGTTTGTCAATGTTGTTAGTTCAGAACCTTGTAATTAGGCGATGGCGATTATAAACCATATCATCATCGATGGTGCATATAGCAAACTTTTGAGTATTGGAGTTCACCAATGGTCGCGTTCGCAATGCCCTACCCGTCGTTTTAATTTTATGACATCCAATGCAGCAGAGTGCTTGAATGTATGTACCAAAATTGAATTAAAGTTCACTTTTTTATTTTCTATATGTTAATGCATGTATTTCTTTAATAACAGACGTGTACCTTAATACATTTCCACAAAATACGGATACAAATATGTGTAGACCACGAGCACCAAGAAAATGTAGCAACTGTCATCAGATTGGTCATACAGTAAGGAAGTGTCCTATGAATTTTGGCTCTTAGACTTTTTATGTAATGTTAATGAAACTATTTCATGTATGACATTTTCAGAATTTATATGATTTAAGTAATATTTACATTTTGTGTGAGATGAGATTTTGGGTATGTGGAGAAAGAAACAAATCCATAACTTTGAATTTATCGCCTGGTGATAATAGATTATCGTTGAGCCCTAATCTATTACCGCTACCGCTAGCCGATTATCAAATACCGCCAAGCGATTACTTTATATATAATTTAAATATTAGTTTTTAATTAAATTATATATTTATACTTTATTTTACATCCATCTTTATGTTAAATATAAATATTTTGCATCACTGTAAACATTATGAATCATTACATTTTAGATCATTCAATGTCAATGGTAGATCACTCAACAATTGAAGTAATCATGTAACTTGAGTACACTTTTTTGAAAACAAGTTTTATATTTTGAGATTATTATGGAATTATGTTTCACTAAATCATGTTTTAAGATTATATATGTTACAATTAATATTATTATAAACAAATTATATGTTTTCATTTAAAATATAATATATAATTTAGTTAATATATAGTTTAGGGTAGTTTACGGTTGGCCGTTAGAATGAACAAGAATATTATACCAACTATCCATTTTTTTTTATGGAACGAGGAAGCAAAATTCTACAGAATTATTTTGTAATTGAAAATGAAATGAAAGAAGAGTGAGTGTGTTCGATTTTGGACTTCAATCACGGTATTAATAGATAAAATTTCATGATAAAGACTACGAACGGAACGAGCGGGACTAGAAATGATCGAGCGGGACTGAGTGAGCGGGATTATGCTCGGCCTGCCAAGTCAAAAAAGCCGAGCGGGATTGGGTAGGCCGAGCGGGATTTGGCAGTGGAGCGAGATTCCGCGAGCAGGATTCTGCTCCCTACCAAGTCACCGCTCGAGCGGGATTTCACCGGCCTGAGCGGGATTTCCGAGCGGGATTTAATGAGTGGGATTCGGTACTTCTTGGAGCGGGATTCGGCGGCGTGAGCGGGATTGAGCGGGACACGAGCGGGATTCTGCGTAAATCATTTGCGCACGGAACGAAGCAAAATAACGAATTTGGCGGGCTGACAAGTCTGAAAAGTGGGGATATTTAAGTAAAGTTGAGTATTTTGTGTAGCAATTATAAGGATTGGGTAAATTTGACTTTTGTTATACAAAAATAGGTATTTAAGAAATCGCCCTTTTTTTAAAACTCTTTTATGGGTAAATGATTTTAAAATTTAATCTTCTACCCTCATTATGATTTATAATCTATAATAAAATAATTTAATTTTGTTTAGATAAGATGATTTTAAATAATTTTATAAGTTATTTAATAATATGTGGTAGGCGATTTTGTGGTAGGCGATAAACATGCCGATTAAATAAATTTTTTTGATAAGACAAACAATGACGACAACAATGGCGATTTAATTAGTTGTCAGGCGATATGTCAAAAGTGGCTAGATAACTAGTTTTTTCCACGGGTGGCTAAAATTCATATGTAGTTTTTCAAATCGGCTAGAAATAAAGTTGTCCCTAATATAAAATGTCTAGTAGACTCCACATGTAATGTAACTAATGGGCATCTAGGTGTAAAACTTATACCACTGCACATGACTGCCTTAATTAATGCTATGCCTATATTCTTTTATGATAATATATAATCATAGAATAGGCATTTGTTCTTCTTATAGTACGATGTTTGTCGTTCCTCTTCCTGGTCACGACTTGTCCTTTTTATTCTATTTTTATTGTATTACTCAATAACAGTATAATATTGGGTCTTTATTGTGTAGTTTACAAATTTGTGTTTAATAAGTTAAGATTCTATTATTACATAATATCATGCCAAGACAAGAAGTGATCGTTAACATGTTAATGCTGTCAATCATTGTCGTAACATCATCATATTAAGACAAAAACCTAATAAAATTTGCACACAAGAGACACGGAGAAAAATCGAATTACCGCCAAAATGTAGTGTAATCGGTATTCTCACTTCTATGTAAATATTTAATAATATAAGATCGAATTGGAAGACAAAAAACAAAAAGTTATGAGCAAAGGCAAGATAGGAATAGAATGGCGTTCAAAAGTGAGCAGTATTTGGATTCTCAGTTACATCCACAGGCATCAAAGGCTATATAAGGAGGTGTTATATGATTTCGCTGCACATAATTTACAGGGGAAAGAGAGCACCACTACTAACAGCATATGCATCCAAAAACGCCATCACGGGTGGAAAGAATACGTACGAAACAACACGAAAACTGCCTGAAACAATTCTTGGCAATTATTCCCTTCTTCTATGCTTGTTGGAGAACCATATTGAGTTGCTGTGCATATCTTGCAATCACACCTCCCCTCCTACACAAGGAAACAGTACATGGAATGCTAAATCAATGACTAGTAGCTATAATAAATGCTGGCACATAAAACATTCGAGGATTGGGGTGAACCTCCACACTTGTTGAATCATATCATAATAAAATGGCAAGTGCATAAGTTCAAGACCGAGACACTTACTTCACAATTTCCGGAAGAATGTTTCGTACGTGCTGGAGATGGGTAAAGCACTGTCTACAACATTCAAGTCTGCAAGCAAAAAAGATCAATCAATTATCTACTACAACTTAAAAATACACAGCAGTGACACTACCTCTCCTCTGCATGAAGATTAACGCCAACCGATGGAGGTGCAGAAACTGTTGTACGGACTACTGTCCCAAAGACTGCTACCAGCTTCAGAAGCATCTCCAAAGAAACACTAGCATGCCTACAACAAATGAAGTAAGGTTAAAAGCTTTCTACCAAATAAGGACAAATTACATTGCAGAAAATGAGTTTCCCTTTCCTCACTCCACCAGAATACCAGAAATCTTAAAATTCAGCTATTAAAGCCATAGTTGCAGTCTTTTTCATACTCCTACCAGAAGGAAAAAAACAAACATGGGTGTTTGAAACTAAAAGTTACCTTTCTGTTTTGCTTTCCAATAATCCGACAAGCACAGGAAGCAAGCAAGAAAATAGGTCCAACGTAAAGATCTCCGTCCTCTCAATAAGAACAACAACTACATCTGCTTTTACCTGCAAAAGTAAAATAATTGTTAGTAAAAGTTTGTAGATACATTGAAGGCTTTTGCACTCCAGCAGCAAATACCCACAGAATGGTCAGGTAGTTTCCTAACAGCATTTATAGCACCCTTGATGTCATTCCTTTCCCAAAAGTGCCGCACCACCTGCACCAGGAAAAGTACAGTTCTCTAGTGAGAAAGCTCCAGACCAAGGAGGTTGGAACACAGAAAATACAAAATCATACAAAGACCTAATATTTAAAAACAAAAAGAGAAGAGAACAACCACTGAGACATTGGTATATGTTAGTACCCCTATAGAGAAAACACCAGACCAAGAACAAAATAAACGAAAATTAGTAACCTCAAGGATAATATTTCTTACGAAGATCTCACATGACTCCAACAAATGAAAGAACTGCAAGCAACAAAAACTCACATTCCATTACAGTTGTCACGAACTCGCAAAGATGAAGCCAAAGAGAGAGAGAGAAGGAAGTAGACCAACGCATGGCTGGCAAAGGGAAGCAAGTGATGATAGGGTAAGCAGCAGAAAGGAAGCCAGAAGGACGTAGGACGCCATGCCTGCCGTCGTATTTAGTATTGTAATAGTATGTAAATTAGCGCGTACGTAGCAGCCACAGTGTGGCTTGATGAGGTCAGCATTTTACCCTATCTTCTGGCCTACTTATTAGGTTACTGAAGTAGGATATTAAATAAGATGGAAGGTGTATAGTATCAGGGCCACCGAAATTTCTGAGCAAGCCATTAAATGCTGGATGTATCCTCTAGTTAAAGGAGGAAGTAAGTAATGCAAGTATGTCAAATTTAGCATCTAAACCCAGATCTCTAATGATGAGAACTATCCCTCTTAGGGCAGCGGGGATTCACTCCTGGTCCGTTCGACCATGGAAAATCACTTCTATTTAACCATCTCCCCCCCCCCCTCCCCCTCCCTTTCTCACAACAAGAAAAACAGAGGCATATCAAGTTGCAAAATAATAGTTTCTTTCAGAAGTACCTGTAGCTTTGTCAGCCTGGACCGAAATGTACTCAACAGCGCATCATGGCTCTGCATAAGATTCTCAAGGACAATAATATCATCCAAAGTTGGCTGCACCGTCACATCAATTTTCTCTTCACTAATCTGCAACATGGTGAAATCATTGGGTTGATATATAATAAAAATAATAAAGAAATAATACAAATAAGTAGGAGCAGTAAGTATTGCAGGAAGAGACTGAGAAGAGTTTCATTAAAACATATACTAGAACTAGCTTGCATAGGACATCTCCAGAAAAGAAATTAACAGCGGAATAGACTACTTTAGGAAAAAACACTAATTCTGAGGTCCTGTCCCATTAGTTGTCTATCCAAAACAAAAAGTCCGAGCTAGACAAATTGGGATTTTGAACATCATAATCAAGGACAAGAAAAAATCCACTAGTTTATGCTTAATTTTGACGTGTACTATCAGCCAGCAAGCAAGCAATCTCGCTTAAAAGCACACATGTTGGAATTAATGTATCTGACAAGTAAATATACTAAACAGAAAATCCAGCTTACGCGGTTCTGAGATTTTTTATTTGCTTGGTTAGAGATTGCAATCAGACATAAAGTTGGTCAAAAGCCCATAATGAAGAGGTAAAATTTTATTTCCCTTCAATTTTCAACTTATATTTGGTCCGTCTCCACTAACAGTGTATTAAAAGGTTCTACATCCAAAAACTTGCTTTGAAATTCCAAAACAACCATTAAAAGACAAAGTCAAAATTCACTGAAAAGGTTCCATCACAATCCATGCAAAAAGGAGGATATTTACCTGAGAAGAGGGAGTTTCCGCGTGCTCAGGAACAACACCAGGAGCCTCGTCAGGGGTGCAAATTTCATCCACGTCAGTTTTTTCCTTTTCAAACCTCTCGACCAAACTACGCGTTCTTCCATGCACTACTGCCACTGTAGTGTAAAATCACAAAAGTAAGTAAAAGATAATGCATTTTCTCATTTATGACTAGGTAATAATGTTAAATAACAACCTCCATTGACAACTCTCACGGAATTTGCCCCTTTGCTGGAATCAAGAGACTGATCACCTGGAGCAATAGAAACAAAACTAATTGAGGATTATAACTCGCCAACATAGGTCTTGTAAATTGACTGCTGAAAAATTCAACAACCAAAACTAAACTCGTGGAGGCTAAAAGAAAGCTGACTTGATACTACCATGAATGATGCAATACGGTTGAAGTTTAAGAAGCTAACAATTTTTCTGTCCTGGGGAGAGCAAGGAGCAGCACAACTGTGTTTGAAGTTCTGATTTAATGCAGGATCAGTTTCTGACTGGAATCAAAATCTTTCAGTATACATGAACAATGTGGTATTGGGAGTACATTCATAGTTTTGAACTCCCCATGAACCAGTGAACTGATTGATAATAGGTTAGCTTATTTGACTTTACTAGCACAAGATTAAGTTTTCCAATAATACCAGACACATAAATGCACATAGAGCAATACACATAGATACTTGTGCTGTAATAATAGAATCATAGCAATCTTAAGGAGGAATGCTAGGGAGAGAGAATTAAAAACCCTATATTACTTGATGTTGTTGCTGGCAATGAACTCCGGTCAATCTTTTCTACAACAGTCTTGATATTTGATTGTTTCCCTGCGGATGACTCCTTAGCATTTGCATCAGGTACCAGCCTATTATGAAGGTTTAGATCCTTTCTACTAACAACCGGAATTTTCATATTATCAGAGGGCAGAGATTCAAGGGACACCGACATTCTATCGATATCTAATCGACTGGTTGACAGCCTCCTTGTATGAGGCACCTTAGAATTCATACCACTACTGGCCTTAACCGAAGCAATGGATTCCCTTCTAGACGCAACTAAATATTTTCCATCAGGGCCATCACGCGGTATTATGTTTGGCATGACAACAGATTTATTAACGGATGGTGAATTAGCTTTTGCTGGCAAGCTAGCTGCAGGACCACGCTTCTGAATTCCAACATTGCTGATTTCCTTGGATTTGGATGGAGGCAAAGTTGCTGGAGGAATGTGCTTCGGGATCCCAATGCTACTAATTTCTCTGGAATCAGATGGAGGTGGACTTCCTCCACGACCCCGCTTCTGAATTCCAACTGTGCTGGTTTGGCTGGTATCAGGTGGTTGTACAACCTTAGGAATATCCATAGTGTCGGCTGTTTTGGGACTAACGGAATTTACACCTGCAGCTCCAAAGGACAAACATCGACTTTATTGCCAAGAAGTCAAGAGACAATCCTTAAAAATGGAGATTACACAAACACAATAGAACTTACAGTCGATGTATATAATTTTGATGTCCTTAGACTCAGTATCTGGCAACGTAGACTTAAAATTGGACTTTGACTTTACATAGCTTTCTTCCTCCTCCAAAAGACTACCCTGACTTCCATGTTTCAGCTCAGAGTGAACATTCTGCTCCGGAGCCAATCGTGTACCATAAGGCTCCATAAGCTGAAGCAGGAGTAGCATTTCATTATTATTGCGAAAAGAAATAAGTTTGTTCTAGAATATAAACAGGAGATTGAAGACATTTAAATATCAGAGATGACAGGAAAATACCGAAACATCTGCTATCCAAACTGCAACTGAGTTTTCATAATATGCACCGCCTAAAAGTTTTCCATCGTGAATGCAAAGATCACCAAGTGTGGACCATCCCATATCAACTGAATCATGACAAATTACAGGCTCCCACGAGTAAACCTGCATTTAAATAGAGATACCATCGTAACAATTGTTTTTTCTACAAACCAGCAAGCCAAGAAATGAATCCCTCAAAGCTGACCTTCAAGCTGTCATCAAGTCCACAAAAAAGGGTTCTACCATCAGGGTGGAATGTAACTGTCCTCACTCCTGCAGCCTGGGGAAGATACAAACAAATTGAGAACTACAAAAGTTTTGAGAACCTTAGTCTGATACAATAAACAGATGAGAACAAAATATACCAGAAAAAGGAAGAAGAGAAGGTCAGAAGGATAGACATACATAAGCAAATAACTGAGACAAACTAAGTTCCATTTTTTTTCCAACTTTTCTCCCAAATTTAGGACCGTAAAGCATAAGAGTGAATGAGAAACACAGCAAAAAGATTAATTCCGAACAGATAATATCAAACCCTGATTTTCTTATGCACAATCAGTTTCTTAAGATATGATCAACAAATTTTAGAACCATCAAGTATGCATAATTAAATAACTGGAATTTTATCATGGACAGGTTTAAATGATAAATCTTTTGTTATGGTAGATATCAAATTTCCAAGCTTATCTCTTCACCAGTTCCAAGTTCACAAGCAAGGCCTAAGTATTTACACGAAAAAGTTTGAAAAGGCATGTTCACTGCCAGAAGATTGGAGGATTATGTACACAATGTTTATTTTGAGATTCAATCCAGAATAATTCTAGGAGATAAAACATACTACGAGATGCAAAACTTCATCTCACTTCAGTCACAACTCACAAGACTTGCAACTTTTTTTTTTCTGTATATTCCTACACTTACGGTGTTCAAGCCACATGGCAGTACAGCAATTGGCAGGTTTTTTAAAGATTAATTTGCATTTTATTTTTTTCCTTGTTCTCATTTCTGAGTTAATGTAATAAGACGAGGACCTAGCTTACAGGCAGCTTTAAGCATTCTCAATGTGTGAAAAAAGGACAAGTTTAACTACCTCACGCCTGGCAGATCCAATCATCTCAAATGTTTCCAGATCCCAGAATTTCACTGTTTTGTCTGCTGAACCTGGATTGCATACATTACATTACTCCACCAATTAAACCAACAAGCATGAAACAGACCATTGACAATGAAGGCAAAGTGATATGCATATGTACCCGTTGCTAAAAGAAACTCAAGTGGATGAAATTCTATGGAACGAATATGTCCTTCATGGAACTTGAAATCATGCAAAAGCTTTCCAGCAGTCAGGTCCCACACCTGTACCATGAAAATTTATTTAATAACCAAAAAAGGTAGTTATGACAAATTTTATAAAATTCATTTTCCAAAAGATATTCAGCAATACCTTTACTACATTATCAAATCCACCAGATACTACCCAGCGGCCATCAGGACTGAATCTTATTGTACTAACCCCACGAGTGTGGCCCTTATACGTGTGGATGCACCCTTTCTTTCTGATATCCCATATCTTCAGATTAGTATCCATGGAACCAGATGCAAAAAACTCTCCAAATGGATGAAATTCAACGGCAGTGCAATAGGATCTGTGCCCAGTAAGAGTACGAACCACTACATTTCAAGAGCATTAACTACATCAAGAGTGACGTCATATTGGACTAAATCATAAGCATGGGGCAGATCAGCCAGATAACTGATTCACATACATCAAACACTAACAAACAGCAGCGCTTAACTCTCGTAAGAATAAAAAGTATATTCAACTGAAAGATACAGAATTCTCAGTCAGTCAGTGAACATACACATTGATTAGTTTGGTTTTGAATCTCAAATATAAATGTGAATCGATTCTGAGTAAATGCATAGGACATCAAAGAAGCTACGCTTACTTTTAGTTTCTTCCAAGTCCCACAATTTTATGGCCCCGGAAGAAGATCCAGCAACCACTAAAACCTCTGCTGAATCAAAGGCTGCAGACTCAACTGGACTTGTATGGCCACACAGGCTCTACAATCACCAAAAGGTTGTCTTCCTTTAGTTGCGCTACAAACTAAAAAGAGCATGGCGGTTTGGGAAGTAGTCCACAGAAAAGAAGCACATGCTTTAAGTGGATGTATTAAGCAGTTTTTCAAGCTAAATACTATAATAATTTCAGAGTAACGCTTTAGCAAGATATACAGAGAACAGGCATACAACTACCACTAAAAAAAAAACATAATTATAACAGAAATTATACGGAAAAATCGCACTGATTAGAAATTTAAAATGGCAAGAAAAATACTTCCAAAGTGAGAAAAGAGTGGGCTGTTGTTTCATTGTGAACTTATGTTTTTCTATAATTTCCTTTTACTGTAAAATAGTAGCTGAAGATAAACCAGGTAAGCTACACATGTCAATAATCGAGGAACCTTAGATTCCCTTTCAATATCACAATTGTGCACTTATTTGAATACATACATAGAAGACCAAATGATAGTAACATACTAGGAAAATAACTCAATTTTCAATTGGCAAAATTGAGGCATAATTGTTCATAGGGCAAGTCTACATGAAACACGTGTCAAGAGCCGTGCACATTAATAACGTAACCTTAGGATGTGCTAGCTCTTAACTAACCGTTAGGGACGTGGGCTTCCCAACGTTCCAAAGATGCACCTTCTGATCATCTCCACCTGTAATAAATACATGGCAATTCTTTTTCCCAAAGGTCAAACAATTTACATTCCCCGCGTGTGCAACAAATTCCTCTACAGTACATGAAGTCAAGAATGGACAATTTACCTTAGAAAAATTACAGATGCGTGCAAGTCATCACTTAAACACCTCAGAATGCAAGTTGAAGGAGTTACTATTTGTTTGACATTGGATCCACCAAAAATAAATACTAAAAATAACATCCAATGAATCTCATACTTGCATCATCTCTCAAACCACATCTGACAAATTAAATTTATACAGAGATTTACACGTCAAATTCTAGAGAGTTATATCTGTAAAAACCAATACCACTGTAGCAACTGATTAAAATTTCTACTTCCCAACAGGTAGACATTGAAAGAAAGCCAAATGCCAATTATTGGTCAATTTCTCAATTCTTCTAAAAAAACTATCAAGAAAGAAAAGCAAAATATACCAAGAAAAATCAATGGGAATCAACTTAGATCACTAAATTCCAAATTGAAACCCTACCTCACAATCCACAACCTCGTATTCATCTCATCGACATGCACATTCAAATTCCACAACCAAACAAAAACAGCAAACACAAGTAAAACAACTTAAAAACGAAACATTGAAAGAGGATACGCAGCTTATATCCACGTTTCGCCATTTCCTTTCACCGACTCCGGCAATCCAATGGCTGAAATCACGCAGTCTCCGCCGGCGCCCCGCACATAGAAGAACAAAGTGCCACTATACAGATACTGATAATTGTATCAATACGCGAGGAAATCTAGCGACAAAAGATAGGAATAGATTTCTCGAACGGTAACCGAGAAAAGAGGGAGGAAAAAAGGGAAATTTTTCAGAGCAGAGAGAAAGAGAGATGTCAATAGTGGACGAAAGTATGGCGAAAGCAGAAAATTACTTTTAATATTAAATAAACCACCGACTCTTTACACTACGTATAAAAATAATTACATCACGTGATCCACTTTTTTTTAATTTTCACCGACATGTTTGGTAAATAAGGGTAAATCTTTTTGTTACTGCGGTGCCAACTGCTGTAATAGACGGGAGTGCTGACTGCTGATAGGGATTTTTTACCGTTAACCAAATCTTTGTTCTGAGAATCTGTCTTTTGTTTTTTTTTTTTTTTTTTAGAGAGTGCGCATCCTCAAGGTGACGACTCACAAGCCAATGACATGAACGACTTCAATGAGGATTGAGCCATGGCACTGTCGTGCCTCGAAAATCTCACCTCAACCACTCTGTCATCCCCTCTGCGTAGCGGGACAGTCTTTTTGTCTTTTTATATTATATATGTTTATTTTTTGCATATTTATTTTTCAGGGCTTAGAGTTTTTATTAATTAATGTATTGACTTGTGGAGACATACATTCCAACCACTAGCGTGTAGAAAATGGCAGGGACTAACCACAATGGTCGCTCATCTCTTATTTCTTAGATCAGCAAAGAATAGGATTGGAGTTAGATTTGTTAAATATAATAAAATAGATGCTATCGATTTTCCTTATTTGATTGATATGTCTAAATTGAATTATAAAATCGAACTTGCATCTAAATTAATTTACGATTCCATGCAATTCAAAATTGATTTTCATGCAGTCAAGATAGGCGTAATTAATACTAAATCAACACCTAATTGCCTAATTATCGACCCTTCTAAACACTATCCCTATCCCATCAATCGTTAGTTGAAAACGACAAGATTTGTAACTTTTTCATTCATCGCAAAATGATTATCTCAACTACTCGTAAAATGAAGTAATTGCATTGGTTCATTGGTTGGGATCAATTATGAATTACTCCACAATCACATCGAACTATGAGTATTTCAAAAAATTATCAAAATTAGAAATTTATGTTTTAATACGATACAAGAAATCCGTAATTGAACACATTTCAAAAAAAGAAAAAGTAGTTTATTTAAAGTAGCACGTAAACAATACAAAAGTGGATATTGTGTTACTACTATATATAATTAGATTTTAAATTGATATAGTAATGAAAATGATGCTATACGTCTATTAGGTCTACGTGACTCATAAATTCATAATTATGTTATCAACTCTTATACAACTGATTGACGTAGACACCAAACCCCCCAAGCATACAACACAAAATTGTAAAGAATAAGGTAGCCTAGAGAGAGAGAGAGAGGGTATATGATAGTAATAATTTTAGAGAGGGAAAGAGAAAAGAACAATTTAGTAAGATGAGTTATCTCAATAATGAGAAAGTGGGATTGCACATGCATAGCACCAGCCTCCACCTGTTTCTTGTCCAAACATTGCACTTAAAAAAGTAATCCCTTATAGACTTAAAAGATGCTCACATAACTCCTAATTAATCAAATCATAACACATAATGGACCAAAAAAAAAAAAAAAAAAATTAGACATCTAACTCCCTACACCAAAGGAAAGAACTACAATTGAACTTCAAAGCTGTGTAGAAATCTAGCATTTATACATATGATGAGAACTGGTAAGAAAAGCTCACATCATTGAAGAGCAGCAAGCAGCAGCCCAGACAAAAGAATCTCTTAGCTTCCAACACTTTGTGCCCAACAATCAGAATCATTGTCTATGTGTTTGTATGATACTAAGGCAGCTTCTGCACAATCTCAGACATCGGAGGCCTGAACTCGGGTTCGGGCTGTCACACGAAAAATAGCACAAAAGTATCACTTCAAGATAGTACTGCTAGAACCAGATGGTTTTGAAAAGAACAAAGAAGAAAGTGTGACCTGAATACAGAGAGAAATGATATCTGCAACTCGTGATAACGACTTAGACGGATAGGCGCCTTTCAAGGAAGGATCGACCATCCGGGACAATGCATCTATATCGTAAAGCTGTGAGAAAGCCCATCTAACCAGATACTGCTCCCCTCTAGGCCGAGATCTGAAGTTGTCATCACTATATGTTAGCTTAATATCATAGAAAAATAAAATTAGCATTCTTAGAAGTTTTAAACACCTGTCGTATGATTTTCGGCCAGTTAAGAGGCGTAGCATCACTACTCCAAAACTGTAAACATCACTTTTGTATGAGTAACTCCCAAAGTCCAGCTCTGGAGCTCCATAACCAGAATTTTGCAACTAAGAAAAGACTTAATGTTAGTCACAGCTCAAAGCATGTAAATTAGTTCTTACAAACTATCAAGAAACTTAAGTAAAATATCGATGAGTCTTCCAAGTAGAGAATCAGAGAACCAACCAATAGTCGCAGTTTAGTAACATGGGATTACCTGAGAGATGGAATTGGCCGGCATCAGAGAAGCTAGTCCGCAATCAGAAACTTGCACGGAGAGATCATCGTTGAGTAGCAGGTTGCAGGACTTGAAGTTGCGGTGCACGATTGGTGGCTGGCACGTCTCGTGCAAATATCTTCACAATAATAGTAATATTGAATTTCCCAGCAATAATAATTTCAGAAAATGGGAGAGCGAAGTTTAATTAGAATCAACATACTCTAGAGCTTTTGCAGCTTGAAGGGCTAGAGTCATGCGAGCATTCCACGAGAGTTTCTTGTTGATCTCGTCATCAAAGTTTAGTGCTTCATCAAGAGTCCCATTTCGACAATAATTGTAGACAAGGAGGCGCTCTCCATGCTCAAGGCAATAACCTACAAGTTCGACAATATTTGGATGCCGGAGTTCCGAGATACTTGACACCAGCTCAAGGAATTCGAGATCATTTAGATGGGCTGATGCAGACTTGTCCAGTTTTTTGATAGCTAGAACCTGGTGATTAAGAGCATACATTCATATGGATAGATGAAAGATATAACCAGAAGAACATTTCAAACAGCTGAAACAAAAGATCGCTTGCTACCACTACAAACCGAATGCTCATGCAAATAATGGACTATGAAATCAAAACCCATAATATAGAGTATGATACAAATATGAAAACGCGAAAAATCAGTTAAAAAGATTATATAAGTTCACAGTAAATATTTACTAGATCAGATAGCATGTTTGGATATATTAACCAAGACAATTAGATGAACAAGAAGATACTAAGCTTTCCATTAGGAAGCTGGGCACTATAGACAGTTCCAACTATGCCTTTCCCAGTAAGATTTTCTTGAGAAAAACTATTTGTATACTGTTGAAGAGTTCCAATAGAGAAGAACTTTGCAGATTCTACTATCTTAATAGCACTTGCTGTTGCAGTCAATGAAGTAAAAGTAGGATCAGCAGCAATTCTTTCAGCGGGAAGAAGCGGAAAAGGAAGTGGGCTCGGTCGTGGATCAGTGTTACTCAATCCCGTCATATCTATACTATGATCCTTCCCCTGCTTTGGTAATGCATTCCTTGTCAGACTGCCTTCAGCTCGCTGCAAATCCACTTTCTTGGGATCTGCTTTGGTACCTCAAAAGGGTCGTTTTGCTTATTACGTGGAAAGAAAATAAAAATCAAGAAAGCATTACGAAGTTAGTCACCTTTGGGTACTTTATGAGTAAAGTTTGGCGGAGGCTTATCTCGCTTGTGTGTTTCCGTTAGGTTACCGTATGTTCCCATGTCGTGGGTCTTGAAAATCTTCTCCATCGATCCCCTTCCCTTACAACAACGCCATATAGAAAAGAATAACCCCAAGACAAGTAGCGATACTACAGCCAACACTCCAACAGAAATCCATGGGATCTTTTTGGATGTATTTTTCTTCTCCTCTCCTCCAGATTGTGGTAATGGAGATACGGATGCCGACTGTCCACGGGGGCTGGCTTTAGGAGCGAGTAGAGGTGAAGGTGCCTGAGTAGGGGGTAGAGGAGGTGGGGCTGGCGGAGATGGAAGAATAGTAGTGTTGAAAGGATTTTGGGCTCTCCTGAGAACAAGGAAAGAAGTTATAGAGCCACTAAGTAGTAAATAACACTCCCTCCATCCAGTTAAAAGTGTCTCGTTTTCCTCTTTGGGTGGTCTCATTAAAAGCGTCTCAAGAATGTGTGAACAAAAACTTAAACTAGTCAAATAATACACACCGCAAAACACCATTTTCTTAATAAACGTGCCCAAAAGAAACAAGACATCACTAATGGGAGGGAGGGAGTAGTATAACTCTATTGCACCTGAAAATGGGAATACTTGCAGTTTTTCAGGAATAGGTCCGGAGAATAGGTTATTTTCTATGCTCCTGTCGAGGCAAAAGAGAAAATGTCAGCATGCGTAGTAAATTGACGAAATGAAAAGAGATCACAAATTCATTGATCAAGATAAAGTACAAATCTGTCAAAGGAAGATCTTGAAGAACATCGAGCAGTCCTACGAGCTGATTATTATCCAAATGCCTGCATGCGACTAGTAGGTAAGTAGAGAAAAAGATTGTGATTCTAGAGAGTACTACTATACCTGAAATCTAACCTACCAGAGATAGTTACTTACAATGATGTTAGAGATGACAAACTCCCCATTGAAGGAGGAAGCCCACCAGTCAAGCTGTTCCCAGATAAGTCCCTATTGATACCAAAGCTAAATTAAAGCAAAACAAAGTCGCTCCAACTAGATCCTATACGAGCTACCATTAACGAAAGACACCCACATGTAAGTTAAAGTCATAAGTGATAAAAAGGCATCTGGTATTGCTCCAGTTAGCTGATTGTTGGCCAGAGACCTGAACAGAATTATAACGCTTCAAGGTTACAGTTTTTACTGATGGAACAGGAAATAGATCAATACAACTTAAAACTCTTTTAGTTGGCCTAACAAAGACAGATTGCCTGGAAGCGGCCAAGTGAACTGATTATCTGAAAGAAAACTACAATTTGTGGTATCATGAAGGGGAGGAGCATTAACAGACTGACATATTTAAAGAACTTTAGGGTCAAACTAGGTTTTCATATAAAATATCTCAATAAGATGGACTATAGAAGCAGATATGATTCAGAAACGTACAAATTCTGGAGAGTGATTGGCAAACTGGTTGGTATACTGCCTCCTATCTGGTTGTTGCTCAAATCTCTGCATTTCAAAATTGCCGAAATTGCTCGAAAGTAGGCACAGCAAATAATACCAGATTCACCCGGTAAAATAGCATCACGGTCCAGTTGGCTAACTAAACAAGTGCTTACAGAAAAAATGAAATTAACACAACCATAAAGATTAACTTACATGAGGATAATTGAGGCAAACATTCCCAAATCTTCAGGCAACAAGCCCCCCAAGTTCTCGCTACTTAGCTTCCTATCAACCAGAGCATAGAAACAGCTTATAAAAGTGTTCATGATCATATACAAAATGGAAAGCTGAGTGTTTGAATCTTACAATGCAGTTATATTTGCATTGACACACTCCACCCCTTGCCAACTAGGCGGCCCACAGGGATCTCCCCCAGGAATCCATCCAGGAAGTAAAGGGAGGCCCAGAGAAGTGTGTAACTGATAGCAAAAACTGAAAAGAATATTCCACAATACACTTATTAAGGCAAACACCATGATAATATAAATGACCAATTGCACAAACTGAAAAGAAACACTCCAAATTCACTTGTTTCCACAATTATCAACTAAGCAATATTGAACTTTACCAAATTATTACATTATAAATGCAGGGGATTGAAACGAGAGAAAGAAGTACAAAGTCAAGCCTCCAAATTCACAAGATAGGAAACAAGAACACCAATAATAGAGGGGAAAATCAGATCAGATAAAATTAAAACAAGAAACACCAAGAAATGAGTAGAAGAAATAGGGAAGATGGAATATTACCATCACGAGGATCTGTAAATCCATGGTCGAAGGTGACTGCAGAAAGAAGAATGACGAGGCAAAGAACCCACGTATTAATCTTCCAATATGAACAAGCCATCAAATATTATTGCCACCCAAAATCAAAGATTCTCCTTTTAGCCTTCCCTGCTACTCTTTTCACTAAACCCCTCAAGGGAATCTTGCAGCAGAGAGACAGCCAGCCAAGAAACAAAGTAGGAGAATTTGAAACACAAGGCTAATAGTATATTGAAGCTCACTCACAATAAATCTTGACTACAAGAAACAGAGAGGGCGCACACTCACAAACACGAAGTTCAGTAAAGCAAGCATAGTCAAGCATGACGAACGAGTTTTAGTGAGAGGGCAGATCAAAAGGCTTCAAGATTACACCTTTAATCGGAAATCTTACAAAAACAAAATTCCCTATTTATTTTCCAGACCAACAATTAACAAAGTGAAAAAAAAAAAAAAAACAACAACAACAACAACAATACAGCGGGTTGATAGGGTAAGAATGAGTGGGATATTCAAACAGACGGCATAAAAATACTGAGTTCGCTTCTGTTTCTTGCTTTATCTCATGAAAATAGAAATATGTTTCAGCTTCCTTTACGTATCTATCTCTTTAAAGAACATACAGCTATATATTATTAGGATACAAAATTAAGCAATTCTTTCCCATATTAATCATGGATCTTTGCTGGGTGGATTAGCTTTACAATTTTTCAAAAATTAATTTGAAATTTCCACAATCGGTGTACCGTTGTGCCATGATGACGTAATGAAACAAAATTCGTATTTGGGCTTCTTGATTATCATTATTATCCAAAAGAGAAGAAAAAGAATTTGGCCCAAATGTTGATGCAGGATTTATACGCTGAACCGAATACAGTCATTATTCGTTACGAACAACAAATCGTCGTTTCGAAATTCGCAGTCCCTAAAATTATTAATTGGTCGAAGTTGAGAGGTCGGAGAATGTGAAGTCGGCCGTACAAGTAATTAAAGGCCCGGTTCAGTTGAGACAGTCGCGTATCACGCTTACTAATCTGCTCCTTTTCATGGAGACCTTTAAATCGCACTTCCATTATTGCTTGCCCCAAATGCTTTCACGTATTCAATTTGTCACTGGGATCCATCTACTCGGGACGGAGCCAGAAACTTCCTTCATGGGGTCCAACTAATTATATGTTTATGAATCTAATTTATAGTAGTAATTTTCTGATTTATTTTTAATTTTAATTAAAAAATAAAGAAGGAAAAAATGTAAATAATAAAGAAAAGAAAATAAACATGGTTGAACCTGGGTCTAGAAACCCTTATGAGGAAGGGTTACCATTTACCATAATACAATACATGTAATATCTATACATTGAAATCTTTTAACCATAAAGGGGCCCATTGCCACCCCTGCCCCACCCCTCCCTCCGTCCCTGCATCTACTTTCTTTCATGTTGTGATTTTACTTTTCAATTTCATCATATCAGGACGAATTTCGAAATACTATGAAATTAGGGGAAGTAAGAAGGGAAAATGCTAAGAATATCCACTTTAAAAACAATATTGCACCAGTTGTCACTTAAAAAAATTGCAATACTACCCACCAGGACAATTTTGTCCCTATTCCGCATGATCGAGAGAGATTGGTATTTACCTGGCTTGCGGTGACAACATTGCCAGCTGAAGATGGTGAGGTGGACGACAATTGCTGCTGAAGATGTGACCTGGGCCGTTGCTGCTGAAGATGTGAACTGGGCGACAACTTTGAATGCTTGGGAGGGCGTGAATGGTACAATGCAGATTCTCATGCCCTACCCCCTAGCCCCTGCCTCACCTGCTGACCTGCAGCTATAGGCAGATTCTCACGCCTCACCTGCAAGAAAAATTGATGATTATGAATTTGACGGAAATTAAGATTTTGTAAAGGGAAAATGTATCAGCAATATTTGATATTTAATTTTTTTTCCAATGCTATCCAATTAGTGGAGTTAAGAGATTAAACATCCAGGAGTTTTTATTTTATTTTTTTTAAGGGGGAATTTTTAAGGTGGATTTTTATTTTTAATTTTTTTTAATCCCAATGCTATCCTATTTTCCGATTTAATCAAATTAATTCTTATTTCTTTTCTCTATTTACGTTTTTTGTCTCCAATTCCGCTTATCATACCCGGACAAATATTAGGATATTGTTATTTGGCAAATTGGCAAAAATAGTCCTCAAACTTCGCGTTTTTGCGAATTTTGTCCTCAAACAAATTTTTTTTTTTGTTTTTTTGACCCTCAACTCCTTGTTTTTGCGATTTTAGTCCTACCGTTAGATTTTCCGTCAATTTTAACGGTAATTCAATTTTAATTTTAAAAAATAAAAAATTAAAAGGGCAAAATCGGAATTTTTATCTATATGGACCAAAATTGCAAATGAAGAATTATTTGGGACCTATTTAGCAAAATTAAATAGTTTAAGGACTGATTTCACAAGTTTTAGACAAATAAGCTAATTGCTTCGTATCGACGAGATTTTGCATTAAATTTTCGATTTTTTATATAACTTTATTACTTCGTATCAAATATAAGCTAACGAAGACTTCGTACCAATATAAACAACATTTAATTCGAAATGCAAAATATTACTGTGAATTAACCATTAAAAAATAAAGCTATTATCACCCAAATTTTTTTACTTCAAAATAACAATTTAGAGCATAATATTTACTTCAAAATAACATGAATAAGAGGAAAATATGTGTCAGTTCGTAATTTACGATGAATAATATGTTATAAAAAACATTTAATTCGTAATTTTTCATGAATAATAGAATACGAGGAAAATATGTATCAGTTCGTAAATAACAGAAAATATTAGTTTTATTTGCAAATACTATAATAAGCAAAAAAAATTACTGCAAACAAGGTTAGTCTCGTATTCACATTCTCTACATAGAACTGCCATGACGAATCCCCAACACCACCACCCGCCATTGAAGGTCGTAACCATAACTCACGTCCGCTACCAGCGCGATGATCAGCTCAGCCATTTCCTCGCCTGGATCTACCGCGTCCCCGTGTTCATCAGCTTCGGCGGATTCGTCTCCCACTCCCTCTTCCGCTGCGAGCTCCAGGGAATGTTCTTCGTCATCGGCCTCCTCCGCAATTCGTCAACGAGCTCATCAATTGCGGATTCGCAATTCTCATCGTATTCTAGTTATTTTGAAGTAAATATTATGCGCTAAATGGTTATTTTGAAGTAAAATTTTTGGGTGATAATAACTTTATTTTTTAATGATTAATTCACAGTATATATTTTGCATTTCGAATTAAATGTTGTTTATATTGGTACGAAATCTTCGTTAGCTTATATTTGATACGAAGCAATAAAGTTATATGAAAAATCGAAAATTTAATGCAAAATCTCGTCGATACGAAACAATTAGCTTATTTGTCTAAAATTTGTGAAATCAGTTCTTAAACTGTTTTATTTTGCTAAATAGGTCCCAAATTATTTTTTATTTGCAATTTTGGTCCATGCAAATAAAAATTCCGATTTTGCCCTTTCAATTTTTTATTTTTTTAATAAAATTTTGAATTAACGGTTAAATTGACGGAAAATCTAACGGTAGGACTAAAATCGCAAAAACAAGGAGTTGAGGGTAAAAAAAACAAAAAAAAAATGTTTGGAGGACAAAATTCGCAAAAACGCGAAGTTTGAGGACTATTTTTGCCAATTTGCCTTGTTTTTTTTATCTCCACTTAAAATGAATAAAATAGGGAAATAAATATGGATTATTATTAAAACTAAAATTAAAAATGCCCTCATATTTTATATATAAATAGGATAATTATTAGGGTTTTGGTAATTATGTTCTCAGAAAATAAAATCTATAAAACAAGAAAATAAATACGGATTTATGGATAATATATTGTTCTAGAATATATATTGAGTTCAAGGATTATATATTAAAAATAAATAAATAAATTAGAATGCAATAACTACAAATTTTAGAATGAAATGAATCTCTTAAAATAAGGGATTTCAACTGTACATTTTAACACCACGAACATTAATTTTTCCTCACCACTCTTCAAACATTTAATTGTTTCCCTCACCACTCTCACACATTTATTTTTTTCCCTCACCACTAACACCCACTAACACCACGTACTCGAGACTCAACACCTTCTTCTCACGTTACGGAAACCGCCACCACTTGTTGTCACTATCTCGAAATTGTGAGATAAAATTGAGATTGGAGAAACCGACAACACTCTTCTCACGCTCTCGAAATTGTGAAGCTCTCATTCGCACATATTTGTCCAAGCAACCACTATCATCTCAAAATATTCTCAAGCTTGGTTGAAATGGCCATCAATGTTGGTAATATACAGGTTAGTAGACGTATAATCCGATCCTTTATACTTGAAAACTAGGGTTTTATCATGTAGTTTTGATCGGTGCTCTTATGATAGGCTTATTTGAAGCTTCCACACTTTATTTGCTTTCTTTAAGCCGATGGTTTGAAAATATTAAATTTTTTTAAGGCCATTAATCGATTCTCGTATCTAAAGATGTTTACTAAAGCGGGTTTTGTATTTACTGTTATTATTGTAAGTGATAATTCACATATTATGATTAAAAACGAATATAATTTCCGTATGTAAGTTTTTAAAAGTTTTATATCCTCGTATAAAATGTCATAAATACAATATAGTAATTATACGGAGATATACGGGATTTATTTAGAGAACGAATTAATTTTGATGATTCATTATAATATATATAATCCCAATATTTATTTTTTTATTTTTTATAATATAATATTGAAATACAATCATACAAATTTAAATATTAAAATATATGTATATCAATATTTTTGTATGTAGTAATAGATTTAACATATTAATACACATTTAAAAATTAATATATAGAAAATAGTATCCATACATTTTAATGTATTAATATATTTTATCTTAAATTTAATTTTATTATAAGATAGTATATTTTATTATAATATAATATATTATATTTAAATAAATAAATAAATATTTATATATTAATATATATATGTAAAATTGTATTTTAATATTTTAATGTATTAATATGTTTTATCTTAAATATTTATTAATATGATATAATAGGTTTTAAATATATCAATACAAATTATGATTTAAATTTTATTAATACATTTTATTAAAGTAGGTTCTGTATTTACTATTGTTACTGCAAGTGAGAATTAAAATATGAACAAAAACGAGCATAATTTCCGTAACTAAGTCTTTAAAAGTTTTATATCCCCAAATAAAATGTCCAATATAGAATATATAAATAATACAGAGATATACTGAATTTAAACAGAGAACAAATTCCTTTTTAAAAATATTAAATATATTTTATTTTAATATAGAGATATACTGGATTTAAAAATAGAATAATATATTTTATTATAATATAATAGATTTAAATATATTAGTACAAATTTACATATTAATATATATAAAATATTTGAATAGATATAAATGGAGACCTTTGCATCTTTGTTAAAAAATATAATTTTATAATACGTCATAGTTTGGCTATTTCTCGTAGAAAACTATATATCTTCGTAAAAGATGTGTTTTATACTGGTTTATGTTTATTACAGAGATATACTTAAAAAAATTACAGTAAACTAATATAGAATATTTGATATTATGTTTATGCAGAGTCCATGGTCGTTTGTGAGGTACGTAGCCAGGTCGGTTAAGCCTCAAATTATGATTCATTACAAGTGGGATGTGATCCCACTTATTCGCGAGACACTAACGACACTGGGTGGCGAGACCCTCTATCTACAATTCTGTCAGAATAGCCCTTTCGAGCATTTGATGGATTGGGAGGGGAGTGTAAGTGCAAGCAAAGCTCTCCACCAGCTAATGTGCCGTGAAATTTCGTACGGTGACTATGAATCGACTAACATTTGGTTTAACATCACGGATCGCAATCTGAAGTTTGGTCCAGAAGAGTTCACCCTGGTCTCGGGGTTGATGTTTGGGTCTTCGATTTGGGTCTTCGACATTTGAACCAACAAGGGATCATGATGCTTCAACAGTCCGTGCTAGGGCTTTATTTTGTGGCAACCGTAGATTGAAAATATCCGAGTTGGAGGATATTTTCAGAGAACACGCGGTGAACAGCGCTTCAGCAGCCGACTACATTAAGGTTGCAAATGCTTTGATGTTGCACCTGCTTATCTTGGGTGTTCCGAGGTCGATGCTAATTGATGACTTCGTTTGGGTATTAGTGGGCAACCTCAACGAATGGAAAGAATTCCCGTGGGGAGTGTATGCATGCCGGACATTGCTTCACTACAAGTAATTCATCCCCACCACTCTAGCGGGATGTAAACTGGCGTATGTATTTAGCGGGTCAGTTTGGGCCTTACAAGCATGGGCATACGATTGCATCCCGGAATTCGGGAGGGTTTTTGCGAACTTGGTGAACCGAAATGCACTTCCACGTCTGTTGAGGTGGAATTTCCCAGAGTGAGAAGGAGCTTCGTTGGCTTCTTCGACGACGAGGTAATATGTCTCTGCATATACTTTATATATCTATATTTAATTTTATTAAAATAAAATCACGATATAATACATGTATACTGTAAAGAACTATGTGATACACAATGCTTATATGTCATATGAAACTCTATATACAAATATATCTCTATATATACTATATAGTTCGCTGTGTATATTTCATGATTTTAATCAATAGGGACATTATATAAATCTATGGAATAATACGTTGCGTGTTTTATACATAGTTGGAATGCGGAGCGATGGTGGAGGAAGATGCAGAGCTGTCGACGCCGTATTATAGGAGCACGCTATCTGGCGAGGCACTTGGCGTGTTGTACAATGTGCCAGTTGTCGTGCAGTTTGGATCCGAGCACGCAAGAGCGATGGGCATTCCTCGTCCACTCGGCCCTACAACACCCCACTCTCCTCCTGCCTCAGCACCGGTCATGCAAAGACGCTCCGGACGAAGTCAGGCACCGATGACTTCAGAAGGATCTAACAGTCTTGATACTCAAGATATGACTCCGTGAGAGAAAAAGTTTTGGAAGAAGATCAAAAACTTTTTCTCAAAAAATAAGTCGGCCAGGAAGTCACCGGATGAGGGAGAACGGTCGCACCTCCTGGATAGTCATGTCGAGAAGGCTCGTCGACACTCGGTTTCACACGGTGAATCCAGCCATGGATATTCCGATTCTCACGGGATCTCCGCTTCTCAACATTCAATTTCCGGTTCTCGCCGAACAACTCCTCATGCATCATATGATCGGGTCGACTCAATTATTGATGTCGTGACGGATAGTAGCGACTCGTCCGTGGCATCCGAGGTCCGCACAAAGAAGTTCCATGATTGGTCCGAAGCCGCCCAACCTTTGCAACGGCCATACCATGAGGCCGCCCATCCTTATGCTTCTCCCATTCCGGACTCAAAGGTAAGATTTTAGTTCTCCGCATATATTATGTGATCTGAATTTATACAGAAATATGCATCACATATTATAGAGAACTATAATGTTTATTTGCTTTAGAACGGATCTAATATATTTAATAAATCATAACACTAATTATTTTGGTTTATAATTCATTTTGGAACTACGATAAAAGTATAGATAACTAATAGTGTTTGTACAGAGAACTAACATGGATGTATTGAGAACTATGTTGTTGTTACGAAGATATATAACTGATAAATTACTTCCGTAGGATCCTGATGAAGATCAGTCGGTATACGGTGATGATTTCTCTTCTTCTTGGGCACTTATAGTGTCCCCGGTTGAAATTGAACCGTTAAGAGTTGTGGCCCCGGAAGATGCTGGGTGATGGGTCGGTTTTTCGAGTAATGTCATTAGTCGATTATAACCACCATCGTTTTGCATCTACGTTGCGAACTCCAACATGGTACCGTAGATGCTTTGATGTTCGTCGTGCTCGTCTTCATCAGACTCCTCTTCGGCAGTGTAATCCGGATCATCCAAGTATGTCCAATCATCGTTATGTGCTTCTTGTTCTTCATCCTCCTCCTCCTCCGACTAATCCTCCGTCTCCGCCTCCTCCTCCTCGTTTTCCTCCTCCTCTTGCTCCACCTCCTCGTTTTCCTCCTCCTCTCGCCCGTCACCGAAGAAGTTATGTATGTCGAAATCCCTAATAGATTGCTCAACTAGGTCCCGATCATTAGAATAAGGGACATGCGATCGGGTTTGCCACATACTTGTTCCAGCACCTTCACTTGGACTCGTCGTCACAACACAGACAGTGGGATCTACCTCAAAGCTGATGAGTCGATTCAAATCTTCATCACTAGTCATTAGTGACTTCACGAGCCGACCAGCGCGATTTATCTCGAGCGAATACAATAGATATGGGGTACGCATTGAATTTGTTTGTGTGATTGAATCAATGGTTGCTCTTAGAGATGACAATGAAAGTAGGCAGTGCAGAAATTCTGCCAGTTGTTCATCCCCATATCTGTATTCGGAACGCTAAAATATTCCTTCATACTTGACCGTTATGCGTGTCCATTCGGTCATCTGAGCATACGTTAAAATTTAAAACATCTCAGTTCTCAACAAAATAATTGTATATCTCCGTAAAAATTTCAATGTAAGCAAAACACGAAGAACTAAAATACATTATTATGATTTGAATTTTTTATTATATGAAATTAAAAATTTAAAGAATAATTTTGTTTATAATCTCAGTAGAAAAGTCGTATAATGAAGATATTAAATTAATATAGCAAGCAGAGAACTATGTCAAATTTTACATTGTAAAATCCATGTTGGATTATTAAATGCAATATTAACCAAATTTACAATGTGATGTTTTAAATATATATACAGTGTAAGCGTATTTAAAATGTAACACTATTTAAATCTATAGAAACGCTTTAAATATATATATATATTAAAAAAGGGATACGATTTAAAATATGCTATATAGAAAATTCTTAACATTCCTCAATTATTGACTTTTATGCGTGTCATTCAGCCATATGAGCATATGGGAAGATTTAAAAAATCTCAGTTCTCAACAAAATAATTGTGTATCGCCGTACTATTTTAATTGTACGTAAAATACGAAGAAATAAAATACTTTATTATCCGTTGAATAAATCATTAGATGAAATAAAATTTGTCATCAAACAAATATGTTTATAATCTCAGTAGAAACGTCGTATATTGAAGATATTAATTTAAAAACTATTTTGCAAACAGAGAACTATGTCACATTTTACATTGTAAAATCCGTGCTGCATGATTAAATGCAATATTAGCCATATTTACAATGTCATGTTTTAAATATATATGCAGTGTAACCCTATTTATAATGTAACACTATTTAAATCTATACAAACGCTTTAAATATATATATAATACGGATAAATTTTAAAATATGCTACATAGAAAATGCTTTAAACTATAAAGAACATACCTTTTGCGAATATGATGAAAATGTAGATCAAGATCTAACTTTGCGCAAAATACGAATATGAATTTTTTTTCTCTCTCTAAATCTCTCGCTCTCTAAAGTGACGAAGAAATGTATGAATGTATGCATAAGTAACTCTCTATATATAATTGGGTTGAAATATTATTTCATTAATTAAATAATCTAGAAAAAAAATTAAATACAATTATGTACAACTCACGTGAAAAACATAATTATTTAATTGATAACTGACGTAATTCAGTTATCAAAACCATCAATAATGACAGTTGTCGAATTTGACTCTGTTGGGAGATGATTCAGCAGTAGATTGTTTAGAAGATTTGGCTAATCCCAAAACCCTAATTTGATAGGTGAACCATTCCTTTGTGATTGTAACACCTTGGTCTCTGAGAGTTTCAGACTCAGTAGACTTTCCTTCAGCATGGTCCAGGCTCAGAAGTTCTGTCTGTTGTTCCCTCAGTAGACTATCCGCCTCAGTACCATGGAGTGAAGACTCAGTAGTGTTGCACTCAGCAGAAGCAGCATACTGAGAGGTGTTCAGATTCAATAGTGCTAGACTCAGCAGGAGTAGCATACTGAAAGAGTAAGTAGAACTAGACTCAGCAGGAGCAGTTCACTGAACTCAAAGTCAACCTCCAATAGAGTTGGACTCAGCAGGAGTATACTACTGAACCCTAGGTCAGACTCAGCAACGGCCTGACAGTCTCCTTGATTGTCAGAAGGTTCTCAATGTTAAATTAGTAGAGTTGTCCGAGGTTGTACACATCAGAGAAGTCATCTTTAGTATCTGTCTTGAAGTCTGTGTGTCTCAACAACTTTCTACACCTCGACCAATGACAAGCAGCCAACTGTCAAAGTTCTAGTAAAAGCTGCAAGTCAACTACTTTCCTGAAATAGAGGAAAGACTCTGCACGATTTCTAATAGAGTCGTTAGCTACCCAAAGAGAGTGACACGTGGACAGTTCGTCTCCAACGGATCTATCCATAGCTCACCTCTATAAATAGAGGGAAAATCAAATTGAAGAAATATAGAACAACAGTGATTTACGAGCATCGAACGAACAAGTTACAAGCTTTTCGCAAGAACTTCAGTGAAACACTCAACGCGAAAGGCGACTACACTGCTCTAGGGAACCAAGCTTAATAGAATCAAAGCCTCTAGCATCCAAGTGATAGAACACAAACCCAGAGAGATTATTCTTCATTGTTCTTCACTCTAGAAGCCTCTTCTTGTTCCCTTTCCCTCTAACCTAAGCTCCACTGAAATATCCATAGCTTAGAACCGAAGGAGTTCATATATTGAACTGTTCTTATTGTAAAAAACTCCTTCACCGTTGGAGAATTCTTCAAACATTCTTGTTTAAATCTTGTAATCTCGGGACTTGCTCGAGATAATCTTCAAGACCGTGTTTGTCACAGTGTACAAACCAACCGAGACTAACTCAGTATAATAAAATTGCCTCCTGGTCTTTTCGGGACAGTGGACGTATGATTGTTGATATCTGAACCACTTTAAAATCGATGTGTTCATTTACTGTTGCATTGATTTACTATTCATACTGAAAACCGTTTACAAAATCATACAACAGAGTTTCAGAAAAGCTTAACTGACTGCACTAATCTACTGAAACAGGTTTAATAAAAACGTTTTCAAACTCAACTGAATTGGGCCTACACTATTCCGCATGCTATTGAACTCTTACTGAACGGTACTGAATTCTGACATCAGTCAGCTAGCAGACCTCAGTATAGTCAGTCACTTTGTCCACGCGATCCAGAACAGCTACCCTGATATACTGAATTTATTCAGCAGACAATCTCCTTGATTGTCAGAAGGTTCTCAATGTTAAATTAGTAGAGTTGTCCGAGGTTGTACACATCAGAGAAGTCATCTTTAGTATCTGTCTTGAAGTCTGTGTGTCTCAACAACTTTCTACACCTCGACCAATGACAAGCAGCCAACTGTCAAAGTTCTAGTAAAAGCTGCAAGTCAACTACTTTCCTGAAATAGAGGAAAGACTCTGCACGATTTCAAATAGAGCCGTTAGCTACCCAAAGAGAGTGACACGTGGACAGTTTGTCTCCAACGGATCTATCCATAGCTCACCTCTATAAATAGAGGGAAAATCAAATTGAAGAAATATAGAACAACAGTGATTTACGAGCATCGAACGAACAAGTTACAAGCTTTTCGCAAGAACTTCAGTGAAACACTCAACGCGAAAGGCGACTACACTGCTCTAGGGAACCAAGCTTAATAGAATCAAAGCCTCTAGCATCCAAGTGATAGAACACAAACCCGGAGAGATTATTCTTCATTGTTCTTCACTCTAGAAGCCTCTTCTTGTTCCCTTTCCCTCTAACCTAAGCTCCACTGAAATATCCATAGCTTAGAACCGAAGGAGTTCATATATTGAACTATTCTTATTGTAAAAAACTCCTTCACTGTTGGAGAATTCTTCAAACATTCTTGTTTAAATCTTGTAATCTGGGACTTGCTCAGTATAATCTTCAAGACCGTGTTTGTCCTGTGTACAAACCAACCGAGACTAACTCAGTATAATAAAATTGCCTCCTGGTCTTTTCGGGACAGTGGACGTATGATTGTTGATATCTGAACCACTTTAAAATCGATGTGTTCATTTACTGTTGCATTGATTTACTATTCATACTGAAAACCGTTTACAAAATCATACAACAGAGTTTCAGAAAAGCTTAACTGACTGCACTAATCTACTGAAACAGGTTTAATAAAAACGTTTTCAAACTCAACTGAATTGGGCCTACACTATTCCGCATGCTATTGAACTCTTACTGAACGGTACTGAATTCTGACATCAGTCAGCTAGCAGACCTCAGTATAGTCAGTCACTTTGTCCACGCGATCCAGAACAGCTACCCTGATATACTGAATTTATTCAGCAGACAATCTCCTTAATTGGACTGTTCGCGTTTTAAGTTGAGAAAGTTTTCTGGTGTATTCACCCCCCCCTCTACACCTGAACGTTTACCTCGGGACCAACAGACTCATTTTCTCACTTTGACTGGTTTTTTTTTTGAAATTCAAGTCAAAAGCAGCGGACGAGATGGGGGGAGGTGACTACTCCGGCTCACCAGAGGGGGACAACATAGGCCTGCAAGCTGCAGCCTACCATCTAGAGCACCTTTTTGAGGGCAAAAAGAAAAAATGGTATCAATGCATTTTTTTTTGTAAAAAGTGGACTTCTTTGCATTTTTCAATTTTCAAATGGATATTTTCGCACATGACTCAAGAAAGAATCTCGAAGTCGACTATGACGAATTTAGGGTTTTATGCTTTCGCTTTTGGCACGGAATGTTTTCCATAATCAATTCCTATAAATTCAATAGTTAATAAATGTCTGTCGACCTTCTTTCTTCCTCCTCTCTTATCGGGAAGAGAATTGGAGGCTTCTTTTCTTATGTGGATCAAATGGTAAAATTATGAGCTAGGAAATTCATCCTATTTAATTATTATTTTTATTCAACTTTTTGGTAGTGATTCCACTTTTTCCATACCTCTATTAAACTATCCGCATTTCTTGAGAAAAAATCGAAATTGATCCTTTAATGTGGCCACTATTCGATTTTGGTCATTTATTGTGACACTATTCGATTTTCTAACTTTCACACATGTTCGATTTTGGTCCTACAGTCAAGATTATTTGCCTAACAATGGCGCGTGAACTTCACTCAATGCCGAAGGACCTAAATTGGACATGGTTTAAAGTTACAGGACCAAAATCGGACACTATTTATAATTGTAGGACCAAATTCAGACACTGTTAAACTTTATAGAATCAAAATTGGACATCGCAAAGTTACGAAAAGTGGACAAAAGCTACAATTAAATGATTAAAAATGAACGAAGGCATAATTAAAGGATTAAAAATGGACAAAAAAATATTAATATTATTTTTTAATACCAAGATCTACAAACAGTCAATTGACCAAATTAAATTTGGTACTAGGAAATGGAAAATCTACACGAATAAATATCAATTGAATGTTATAGATCTTAATATTTAAAGAAATAATAATAATATTCTTTTTGTCCATTTTTAGTCCTTTAATTATGCCTTCGTCCATTTTATCTTTAATTGTAGTTTTGTCCCATTTTCGTAACTTTGCGGTGTCCAATTTTGGTCCTATAAAGTTTAACAGTGTCCGATTTTGGTCCTGTAATTATAAATAGTGTTCGATTTTGGTCCTGTAACTTTGAACCCTGTCCAATTTAGGTCTTCCGACATTGAGTGAAGTTCACGCGCCATTGTCAGGCAAATAATCTTGACCGTAGGACCAAAATCGGGCATGTGTGAAAGTTAGAGGACCAAAATTAGATAGTGCCACAATAAAGGACCAAAATTGGACAATGACCACATTAAAGGACCAATTTTGATTTTTTCTCCGCATTTCTTTGTAATTGCGTTGACCCTATATTTTACTATAAGGAAAATTCGTAATTTTTATTAGAGAATGGATAAAGTTCAGTTATATATCATATAAATCTCAAATATATAGATATTATACTAATTTAATTATATTTGATAAACACGATCTCAAAAAATAGTGAAATTCAAAGCAAATTAGACCAAATATATGAGAGGGGACGACGGTTTAATAATTTCGTACAATTTGCTAGCAACCAACATTTATTTGTTTTTTTAAATAATATTTGGTTTGTATAAATATGCCAGGTGGGCTTGACCACGTGACAGTTCAACTATACCACAATTTAAATCATTGTCAACTCGAAGCTTGTAAGCTGGAATCGATCGAGTGAACTGTATATTTTTTTACCATATGATATAATTTAATGTTTAAGGTCTAATCGATTGATATATAATAATATTTTATGCCATTGGTATCGCTCAATTAACGTGAATACTAGAGATTGTCATGCTAAAGCCACTCTTGATACTCAATTACTCAACCACCCTTAATGTAACAGGGTGACAGACAAATCACATAGCGGTCTTGGTGGGAATTGAACTCAGGACCTATCGGTCCCGGGCCACCCACCTTAACCACTACGCCATCCCATGTGATTGGGAAATTCGTATTATTATTTAATATGGTTTTTGTGTTAGTCAATATTATTTCTGTCCCATTATTGTTGGCTCTTTTTCTCGATTGGGACGTCCCACTATTGTTGGCTCAGTAAGACCCTTCAGGAGTTGGATGCCCTGAAAGTGGAAAATCAGAGACTTTCTCATGAGAGTCAGGTTGCTATTGAGTCGGAAGGACTTGTTATGAGACTCGGGGATGAGATTAACTCTCTGATGGCCAAGTCTCAGCAACAAGAAGATCTGATCTCAGTACTGACCAATGACTTGACTCAGAAAGATACTGAATTGAGTTTACTGAAGCAGAAGTTCACAGGACTTCAGACCGAGCATGAAACTCTCAAGAGGAGTGACGATGTCTGGAGGAAACTGGTGACAGAGCTTTACATGGGAGCCGAGAAAAATCTTGAGGCGATGCTAGCCAACAACAAGCCTAAACAATGCAAGGAGAGACTCGGGTTCAGCCATGGAGCCTCCACATCTGCCCCCACACGCTCAGAAAATCGGCTGACTGATAGATTTGTTCAAGGGGAGACGATCAATGCTTTGAATCATTGAACCCCCTAGCAAAGAACAAACAGAAGATGAAAGCATCTCATCTGATCTATCAGAAATCTGACAAGAAGATTAGCTCAAAATCACCCCTGCACAGTCAAGGGGGAACCAACAGAGTCAAATGAGCTGATCAGTACGAACCTCCACAGCTGACACATCCAGCTCAGTATGGGTCGTATTATTATGATCCTATTGTCAGAAGGGGTTCCAAGAGTCAGAAGAAGAAGAAAAAGGCCGTTCAGAAGGCTAAGGTCAGCAGTCCACCATCTCAGAAGATCAAGACTCCTGAACCTGTAAAGCCTCAGAAGTCAACATCAACCAGTCCAGTGGTGATGTATGTTGATCAGAGTGGAAAGAAACTGTCGGAGACCAACAGGGTCGTAAGACAGATTTGGGTTTCCAAAACTAACGCTTAAGGACCCAAAATCAAAAATAAAGGGTACTTGAATATAATTATGTTTTACAGGTGCACAGGGACCCATAGTACATGGACAACAGATGCTCAAGACAGATGACGTACCAAAGGAGTCTACTGAAGAATTATATTACTGAAGAAGGACCCAAAATCGAGTTCGGAGATAACGCAAAAGGCTATACCAGAGGCTACAAAACACTCAGCATTGGAACCACCACAGTTCCAAGAGTATCCTATGTTGAAGGACTTCAACATAATCTTATCTCTATTAGTCAATTTTGTGATTACTCGAATAGAGTGATTTTTGACATTGGTTTCTGTGTTGTCATTGACAAATCTACAGGGAAAACAGTGTTATCAGGTTCACACAAAAAGAACATATATATTGCTAACTGGAACTCAGCAGAACTTGAAGCATGCTTGCTGGCGAAGAACGACAACAGAACGGGATGACTCTGGCACAGAAGACTCAGCCATCTCAACTTCAAGATGCTCAACAAGCTTGCTAGAAACGCTCTAGTGAGAGGACTACCGAATGAAGTGTTCAGCAAGGACACTGTGTGAGGCATGTCTGAAGGGAAAGCAAACAAAGAAACAAAATCCACCAGTTCCATCGCCTTCCACGAATGGAATCCTTCAGCTCCTGCACATGGACTTGTTCGGTCCAGTCTCCCCTGTGACGATCAGAGGCAAAAAGTATGCTTTAGTGGTCATTGATGACTACTCGCGCTACATATGGGTTATATTTACAAGTCTGACGTCAAAACAGAGTTGCCTACGCTTCTGAAAAGGCTCAGTGTCAAGAAGAACACTGAAATCAGAAAGATTCGTTCAGACAGAGGAACAGAGTTCCTGAATTCGATGGTGGAAGAGTTCTGCAAAACTGAAGGAATAGAGCATGAGACGTCTGTTGCACGCACGCCTCAACAAAATGGGATTGCTGAAAGAAAAAATAGAACACTCAAAGAAGCAGCAAGAACCCTACTGACAAAGCCTCAACAAAATGGGATTGCTGAAAGAAAAAATAGAACACTCGCAGACTCAGGACTCCCATCTAAATTCTGGGCAGAAGCGACCGAGACTGCATGTTATACTCAGAACAGATCACTACTGACAAAGCAACATCAGAAGACACCATATGAACTATGGAACGGCAGGAAGCCTTACTTATCTTATTTCCATATTTTTGGGTGTTCGTGTTTTATCCACAATAATGGAAAGAATCAGTTAAAGACTTTTGATAGCAAGTCAGACAAGGGAGTTTTCTTAGGATATTCCCGGGTCACCAAAGCCTTCAGAGTTTTTAACTACCGGACCCTTTGCGTGGAGGAAAACCCTCATGTTGTCTTTAATGAATTTGCTACTGAGAACAGGTCCAAAAACTCAAATTCAGAATCTGAGGACATCAGTAAATAGCTACAAGATCTAAGCTTAAAGGATAATGTTGAAAAGATCCAGCTTAGTTGGGATGATGATTCAGAAGAGGACAATGAAGACAAAACTACTGAATCACAGCCAACATCAAACGTAGCTGAACAGATTGGTTCTACTAAACAGAATCAATCCCAGGTAACTCAGGTCGATGAAGAAACCCAAGTGGTAACTGAGACCTCTACTGAGAATAACAACTCAGGGGGAACAAATGACGTTCCTGAGCTTAATGCCCCTGAACATGGTGACTCAGTAGTGTTGGGATTTTGTATATTAGAAGCAAATTTTATGCTTGTATATAATGTGTTTTGTCCCTACCACTATTTTATTCTCCTATCTAATAAATATATATTTGCACATGTTATCCTTTATCTTGCATAAAAGTTAGATTTTTGTGGTGTGTCGGGTATCACAGAAGACTACACAAATTGGTTGAACTGACAAGATATAAACAGTTATCACAGCTGAGACAACTTAAGGATAAGTTGTCGGTTTAAGCTGCAGTTTAGATAAGAAGTGGCTTGTCTTAGCTGCTTGTCTTTACTGGTATACTTAAGGTGGTGTATTGATGGATCACAGTGAGATTTGTTCTCCTAACTGACCTTAATGGAGAACCAAGATCTCGGTGACTGGTCTTAAGCTTGGTAAGACTTCAGCTGAGTGCATTTGGTTATCTATCACTTTGACCTACTATGGTGAACGTCATCGCGGCCAGATCTACGTATCTTGGGTGTTAGTAGTTATTTGTGGCTCAGGCTGGTTGTCTGTATCTTGCAGCCGTATCCTAGTAAAATGAGTTGATAATATCCCCTGAGGAACTCGAAAGGATTAGCACACTAAACCCGGCCGGTTGATTAAGTTCAACTGTGTTAATAAGGTCGAGTGGTACTACTCAGGAATATAAGATGTTAATTAATTTAAGCTGTCAGTGAGCTTAATTAATTAATGGATATTTCTATCTTAAATACGGAGATCGATTAAGTCTAAAATACAAGCCCTTGCTCAATTTGGGATAAAGGGGTAAGTGAGCACAGATTCTCTAGTGGAATAAATCTGTGTTTATTAATTAATTTTGCTCTGGGCTGAGCATAGATAATTAATTAATTTGAGGCCCTGCTTTATTTCTTGTATTAGATTCCTGATCTGGCACAATTAGTTGCCTAGTTATTTATTGTCTCTCAGAAATTATTATTAATAGATTAATGTAATTTTTACGTTATTTAATAATGTTATTTATCTGGAATTAATTGGTTGTGCCAATTAATTGATAAATATTAGTAACCTAGTGGATTAATTAATTATATTATAGGTTAATTATGTGGAAGCCCATTAGAAATATAATTAAATTAATGGGCTACAAATATATTAATATTATATTGGCTTTTAAAGCTTATATATATTAGTATTCTGTTCAGAAACAGAACACACACATTCACAAATTTATTCACGCCGTGCGTGAGAATGGGAGAGACAGAAATCTTAATTTTCTCCGGTTCTCTGACCACCCAGAGGGAGAAAAAGGTCGGGACACAGATCAGAAGATCTGACACACGAGTAACAATCAGAGCTGCAACAACATACGAAGGAAGAAGGTATCGTTCCTAACCTTATATTTCCTTCAAGTAGACCCAACTCTTGTCACTGAATTGCTTCAATCTCATAATAGTACAACTGAAATGCCTAACTCACCTACTATTTGTATTGAACAAATTTCAGATGAAGAAATAAGACATCATCGATCGTGGCTGGATGCTCACTCTTCAGACCTTATCATTGGAGATCCTTCAGCAAGTGTAAAGACAAGATCCAGATTCTGTCAGGGAGAAAGTGCTCTATATTCCTGTTTCTTGTCTACTAGAGAACCTCAGTCAGTCGAGGACGCGCTTAAATATGTTGATTGGATCACTGCTATGCAAGAGGAGCTGAATCAGTTCACTAGGAACGACGTATGTGAGCTTGTTGACAGACCCCGACATCAACATGTGATCGGAACTAAATGGGTCTTCAAGAACAAGCGAGACGAAAAAAACGTAATAGTAAGGAACAAATCTAGACTCGTGGCAAAAGGCTACTGTCAAGCCAAAGGGATAGATTTCGACCAAACGTTCGCTCCAGTTGCAAGATTGGAGGCTATCAGACTATTCCTTGCCTACGCAACACATCAACACTTTAGAGTATATCAGATGGATGTGAAGTCAGCGTTCCTGAACGACGTACTGAAAGAAGAAGTCTATGTAGAACAGCCTCCCGGCTTTCAGCAGGGACATCAATATAGACTCAGAAAGGCTCTGTATGGGTTAAAACAAGCACACAGGGCTTGGTACGATATGCTCCTGTGATTAATCGTCAGGTAGACCAAGGATGAGTCGAGCTCGATCTGCAGTTGAAAGCTCTAATAGGCGCCGAAAAAAGTGCACTAGATGTTATAACATTGGCGATGTTCATAATAGAGCAACGTGTACTGCAAATACATTTCCACAAAATACGGATACAAATATGAGTAGACCACGAGCACCAAGGAAATGCAACAACTGTCATCTGATTGGTCATACAGTAAGGAAGTGTCCTATGAATTTTGGTTAGTAGACTTTTTATGTAATGTTAATGAAACTATTTTCTGTATGACATTTTCAGGATTTATATGATTTAAGTAATATTTACATTTTGGTTATGTGAAGAAATAAACAAATCTATAACTTTGAACTTATCGCCGGGTCATAATAGATTATCGTTGGGCGCTAATCTATTATCGCTACCGCTAGCCGATTACCAAATACAGTCAGGCGATTACTTTATATATAAAGTAAACATTAGTTTTTAATTAAATTATATTATTATACTTTATTTTACATCAATCTTTATGTTAAATATAAATTTTTTGCATCACTGTAAACATTATGAATCATTATATTTTAGATCACTCAATCTCAATGGTAGATCACTCAACAATTGAAGTAATCATGTTACTTGAGTATACTTTTTTGAAAACAAGTTTTATACTTTGACATTATTACGGAATCATGTTTCACTAAATCACGTTTTAAGATTATATATGTGTTGGGTGATGATTCAATCCTCAGCATGATTATACTTGTGGGAAATGATTCTATCTTCTATACTGAATCACGCTCAGTAGCCTCGTGCTCTGAACTGTTGAGAAGATTTGAAGATCCCAAAACCCTATCTGATTGGTGAACCATTCCTTTGTATTCGTATTTGTCTCTGAGGTTTCAGACTCAGTAGACACTCTGCTCTGGTCAAGGCGCTCAGTAGCTTACCTGCCTCAGCACCAGTGTAGAAGACTCAGTGAATACTGGACTCAGCAGGAGCAAGATATCGAGAGAGTCGGTTGAACCGAACTCGGCGGGAGTAGTTCACTTGGACTCGTAGCCGATCTTCGATAGACCTATCTCGGCGGTCTATCTACCGAATACAAGGTCGACTCGAGAACGGCGGATAGTCTTCGGGGACTCGTCGAATCTTTTGAAAGACAATCGGCATCGTCATGTACGAGGAAGAGAGAAGTCAACTTCAGTCTGTCTCGAAGTTTGTGCTGTCTCAACCACTCCATCCACCCCGACGAATGACAAGCAAACACGTGTCGTCTCACCTGCTAAAGCTGCAGTCAACCTTTTACCTAAAAAGGTGGGAAAAGCATTGTACCTACTACACAAAAGAGCCGTTTGCTACCACAAAAGAGGGAAAAAGAAGAAGATCGTCTCCAACGGATCTATTCTTCTCTCCACTCTATAAATAGAGGGATCATTCAAGATTTAAACAACGAACGAATGCGCGCACCTAGAACACGAGAGAGCATTCAAACGAGCGAAATTAACGACTAAGTCTTCCGCAAGAATCAACCGAGTTATCTCCGACGAAAGACTACATCCAGCTCAAAAGGAACCAAGCTAAACCGACATAAGCTTCTAGTATCCAAGCGACTGACACGAACCTATAGCTAAACCCTCAGCTGTTCGTCGCTCTAGATAGCTACATTCTCGTTCCTTATCCCTCTAACCCTAAGCTCACTTGTTATATCCATAGCTTAGACGAAGGAGTTCACATTTGAACCCAATCCTTATTGTATAAGGACTCCTTCATTGTTGGAGAAGTTTGTCAAACACTTAAAGTTTGATAGAAGTGTAAACTGGGACTTGCTCAGTATAATCCCCAAGCCACGGCTTTGTCCGGTGTACAAGTCGACCGAGACTAACTCGATATAATAAATAGCCTCCCGATCTATCGGGACAGATGGACGTAGGATTGTTGATATCCGAACCACTTTAAAAATATACGTGTCGTTTACTTACTTGTTTCATTGATTTTACTGTGCATACTGAACATCATATTTAAAATCGATTTAACTGTCTCAGTATTCTGAACTTCTTATCTACTGAACTGAGACTTGCATAAAACGTTTTCCTCATTAAAACTGATTTGGGCCTACACAATTCCGCACACTGAACTCTCACTGATCGATACCGAATTCGACCTAGTCGGTTAGCGAGATCTCGGTCGAGTCGAGACTCTTTTAGCCTTTAACACGATTCGGAAACGGTTATGCGGTGCAATCGAACTATTTCGATACGGCACCTTCTCTGAATAGGACTGTTCGTGTTCGAAAGTTGAGAAATTTGGATTCAGGTGTATTCACCCCCCCCCCCTCTACACCTGAACTCCCTCACGGGACCAACAATATGTTATAATTTATATTATTATAATCAAATTGTATGTTTTTATTTAAATATATAATTATAATTTAGCTAATATATAGTTTAAGGTAGTTTACGGTTCAAACCCTAAATAAGGGTTTGTGGTTCAAACCCTAAATAAGGGTTTTGGGTTTGGGTTCAGGGACTGCTAGGCGATTGTTAACTTCCGCCAGGTAATTGACTATTAACTTCTGCCATCGGTGGGCTCTAAGCTATTACCGCAAGCATGTTATCGTTAGCCGATTATCAAATACAGCCAGGCGATTACTTTATATATTAAGACAACAATAGTTTTAAATTAAATTATCTTATTATGACGTTTTTTATATCCAATTTTATGTTAAATATAAATTTTTTGCATCAGTGTAAACATTATTAATCATTATATTCAGATCACTCAATCTCAATGGTAGACCACTCAATTGAAGTAATCATGTAACTTGAGTACACTTTTTTGAAAACAAGTTTTATACTCTGAGATTATTATGGAATTATGTTTCACTAAATCACGTTTTAAGATTATGTATGTTATGATTTATATTATTATAATCAAATTATATGTTTTCATTTAAAACTTAATATATAATTTAGTTAATATATAGTTTAGGGTAGTTTACAGTTCAAACCCCAAATACGGGTTTGGAGTTCAAACCCTAAATAAGGGTTCTGGATTTGGGTTCAGGGACTGTCAGGCGATTGCTAACTTCCGCCAGACAATTGACTATTAACTTCCGCTAGCCGATTATCAATAATCATCAGGCGATTAACTTTAATTAACTTTTGTCTTTGTTACTGCTAGCTGATTATCAAAAACCGCCAGGCGATTAACTTTAGAAAATCATTAACTTCCGTCTAATACGGTAATACCGCAAAACTGCTAGTAATATAGATCCATTTATCCATAATTAAATCTAGACAAATACCATAAAACACCAAGTAATACAGATCCATATCCAAATTCAAGCTAAACTAAGTGCGGACAGTAGAACACACTAAAAAACCTTAAACTTGCAAACTTCTTATATTCGAGTCATCAAGAATGTTCTGAGGAGGAGGAGGCTGTTGTTGTTGGTGTTCATGTTGGATGTTGCTATCATGACTGTCCGAGGAATTAACACGGGCGTGTTTCGAGAATCGTCGATCCTCATTGTTCTCAATCTCCTCCTCATCCACTAACTGCCTATCAGATGTGGGAGGGCGGGAGGCCGTAGATGCATTGCGTCCCTTCCTATGTCGAGATGCGTAAATAAACCCGATCGGGTTATCCACGTCGACGCTGAGCCAATAATCAGTCTTCGACTCTGCCGGTGTCGGTTGCAGAGTAATAGAGCATTGATGCTACAAAATGATGAAAATACCGCCATGCGATTATAAAATATCGCCAGACGATTATCATGTAGCCAGGCAATTAGCAAATACCGCCAAGCAATTAGTAAATACCGCAGACAATTAAATAAGAATAACATATTATTTTTAAATTATAAAACAATTATACCTTTTTCCTTGAAATAGCCCGTGAACGTGCTTGTAGGTGAAACATATGTCCACTGCAGGAACCGAGGAATAACGGTTGTATTGTCATTGTTAATCCTACGCATTGACGACCAAGATGTGGAATGGCCTCGTAAGACCATGTCTACAAAATTTAAAATCAAATATTAGAATAATGAAATTATTATATATAATTAATAACACAAGAATAAATTATAAGTCAATTACCTGTATAGTCTAAATCACCCCGTAGATATGATATGATTGACCATCGCTCCATTTGTCTAAAGTAGTGGGGATTTTCTTCACGTAGTTCAATAAAATCTGATATATTAGTGTTCCCCATGGAAATCGATTACACTGATCGATATTTTCAATTAGGACACACAACCATACGTCAATAGTGCGCTCTTTATCAAAGCAAGCCAGCATAAAATAGAACATCAAAATGTAGGCCGCCTTGAGGTAATCATCTTCTCTTTGCAATTTCAACCCTTTAAAATCTTCATATACCTTCTTCAGCGTTAGACAAGAGCTCCCATACTGACGGTGCACAAAACTATCATCCGGAATCTGATGATCAAGATCATTGGGATCGAACTCCGATACGCCAAAACATAGCCCCGTAATTAATGCATACTCCTTCGCTGAGAAGCGAATATTTTCGGAACCAACACGGAACCAGAGCTCATGCTCCGAAGCAGCAGGAGCCAACACCTCATGAGTGAGTAGGGCAACTAATGCTTTACGAGCATTAATTCCTTTGCTAAATCGCAAAAAACCGCCAAAGCAACCCAACTTAAATTTGTCTAACCGACTGAGAATCAAATACTGACAAAAGTCAGTAGGAGAGACTCAGTAGTTGACTCACTCTGACCCGCGATCAGAAGGTTACTATTTGACACTGTTCATCAGTTGCAATCTACAGCTCAGTTGTCCTTCGCGTTTGAGAAGAAAAACTTGTACTCAGGTGCATTCACCCCCCCTCTACACCTGACACTCGTCTCCGGACCAACACTTTCCAATAACTGCAAAGGAAGCCCAAACAATCAAACTGTATAGCTTTGATAAGAAGCATTTAGGAAGCCAAGAAAGTAAATCTAGGCACTGCGTATATCATCCTATAAAGAAATACAATTATCAGAGTCAAAAGGATCAAGCAGAAAAAAAAATAGGTGATACACTAGTTAAGAATTGAAATCCATATTGTCCCATATAGTTTGGAAGGATAAAGAGAAAAACAGAGCAGAACATGGATCAAACTTGATCCTGCTGCATCTGTCAAAGGATTTATCATGCTTCTCTACAGTGAACTATATCAATTTACAGCCACTCTGATACTGAAATGAATGAATGAATAAAATGTGCAACATATGTCTATGCAATCCAGTTAATATTAATACCAAGATAGAGATAAATATCCGCATTTTGCTATTGGCAAAGAACATAGATAAACAGATCAAGAAACAACCCCTCATTAATGTCATGTGATTGCGAATGAGGGGTTATCATCAGCTATCGGCTTGAAAACGCTTAAAGTAACCAAGGGACAAATGACCTATAAGTACAACACAAGCTCATATAGGCATGAGTTTCATCCTCAAGCATCAAATACCAAATATGGATCTAATAATTCAAAGTTCAGTTCATCTAGCTTTTGCTATACATAATTTATCGCATCGGTGAACATTCAGAACACGAAGAAAATAAGCATAATTTGTTCCGGAAAATCCAAAAGAATGACAAGTTATTTTTTTCATTAAGATATGCTGATTTAAAAGAGGTCACTAACCCTCAAGAGAAGGGCCAATGTTGATAAACTGCCCAATTCCGTTAGTATGATTATTAAGGAATCAACAAGATATACATAAATTGGTTAAAAGCTACTATCCAATCAGTGTCTCAGAATCCAATCACAAAGTTCAGTATATCTATGCGTCTTACTCAGATCTCATTCTAGCATTTTTTGTTAAACCAATTCTATTTTAACGACTACAAGTATATAAACCAAGACAACTTTAGCAACATTAGGAAGCAGGACCAATAATTAAAATGAACTCTTAATTGCCCTAGCAGAGTACAGCAGCTATGACTGCATTGTTCTGGCTGAATGTGAGATTTCACATAGTATCATGCTGCAAATCATGTCATTACTCATTACTAACTATATTTTTTTCTATTTAGCAATTGACATTCATATGATGTTAACTGGCAAAAGAAGCCAATAATACAGATAACAAGCGAATCATATACCACACATGTAACATGAACTTGTAATTTGGCCACACAGACCACATGAACTTGTATATTGGCTACACAGACCACTTGAACTTGTATTGACCACACATACCACTTGAATTTGTATTGGCCACACAAACCACATGTACTTGTATTGGCCACACAGACCACATGAACGTGTATTGGCCACACATACCACATGAACTTGTATTGGCCACACAGACCACATGAACTTTTATTGGCCACACAGACCACTTTCTTACATGTCTGTCGTCAAAACATGAAATATCGAATATAATATATAATAAAGATAAACGTAACATTCCCCACATTAACCTTGAGAATGAAATGAATATCAATTTTTTAAATCCTGTGCGCCCGTCCTAACATGAAAGTTGAGAATTCTTAATGATTCATGAAAGTCGTGTATGTATTTTACATATACAAATATTTCATAAATTTCTAATTATATAACATGCCAGTGAAACGTAACACAAACAGTTATCTTATAATTCCCAAATAAAAACCATAATATTAATTGAACCCTCCACATCATAGATAGAACTCTCAACCTATTTGCAATTTCGAACAAATTACTTCATTCCACGTAATCACTTAATAAATTATTTAAAACACTAAAAATAGTTGATTAAAAACCTCGTCACAATATTTGCCATTTCTATTCTTTATTTCCTCTCGACAGGCAAATGGAACAACATACTGAAAGTCTTGAACGTTCTACGAGGATCATATTAACAAATACATAAATTATGCTAATGATATTCATATTAATTAATTCCTACAAAAATAATCTAACATGGTCCTAATTTCAAAGAATTTAACTTATTCTAGTATTAAGCGTATAACGTGACATATACAATAATATCTCATAGTCATTAGGTTACAAACAATATCATATATATATATATATATATACTCATTAGTGCAATTAGGTTTCAATATTCTATATTAACTTGTGCAGAATACCTATTTTAAAACAATTCCACAGAACATGAATTCATTCCATAAATTTTAATTTTCGACATATACATTCCTTACTGAGTCTAAATCATACCAGATTTAGTTTCATATCAAAATAATAAGTCCTTTAAGAGTTATAACCAAAACAGTACCTACTGCATCAACAAAAGCGGTTTCTGACCTACTGACCTTTAACTATAATCTTCAGGAACTAAACATACTTTAAAAATTCTAAGATTTAACACAGATCTATGGGACATACGTAGAAATATCATATCAAAATTTCAATATCTATAGATAAGAAACGACTTCATAAAATACGGAATAGTTTCCACCAAAATCCGAATACGAAAATGCATGCTCCGACTGACTATCCGGACATTTGCATTAAACTGCTTTCATACACATAAGTTAAAAATAAGAAATAAATATTTTTATAAATACCTACGTGTTTAGAGTATTTAGGAAAAAAAATCAAGTCAAAACCACTTTTGTGGAGCGAGATATAAATATTTTGCTAAGCTCTATCACGGATGCATGGTTTTTCGACAGTATAAAAGTGAAAATTCCTTAAAAATATAAGGAATTGTTTAAAAATTTTCAAAATTTACAGAAATTCTAAAGACATCCTAAAGTTTGTCACTATAATTTTTTTGGAATTTTTAAAGTAACATAAGATCGTGTATTTGGCCTTGGAACTCTCGTCAGAAAAGGTAAATGGCAGGACAAAATTATGTTCTCAATAATTAAACTTCTTCACGAAAAAGGGTGCACATAAACAACTTAGAGTTCAACAGAATTACCTTAAAAAAAACTCGACGACCAAGAGTGGAGACAATAAACGAAAATAAGTTGAATTATTATGCGAATGGTGGTGATGAATATATTAGGAAGAGGCGAGAGATGTGAGATAATATATATATAGATATTATGTAATCCCAATTGTTTTTAGATTTACCTAAAAAAATGCAATCACTATCCATTAATATCTAAAGATTTGAATTGATGCTAAATTGCTAATGAATGACCGTATAAATTTAAAAGTTTCAAAGTAAATATCACTATTTATTATACTTAAATTCCTAGCTACGGACGATAATCGATTGAATTGATGAAAGGGCAACTTATTTAAAGAAACTCACACTACATTAAAATAATATAGATGTATCATTATCCAAAAAAAATCTTGATAATTAATTTATATTTTAAGCTAAAACGAAAATTTATATATATATAACCAGACTACATGATTTAATTGACATTTAATTAAAGAAAATATATTGCACAAGTAGAAAAATTCAATGTGTCATGCATAAAATAACAAGAAAATATTATGATCATGCTTTATCATTCAATTAAATCCTAAGGCGCGACTTATAAGACTTACTCACAAAAAATGTCATGCATTTTATATTGAAAATTTCGGGGTGTTACAATCTCCCCTACTAAATTAATTTTCTTCCTCGAAAATTGTTTGTATTTGTATATTAAATACATTTATTATCTTTCAAAGTCATCCTCAAAATCCTAATGGGTTTCTTTCCGATTACTCTATAGAATTCATTTAGTAATACTTCATTAGCCTTTAATATGAGAATCTCCTAAACTAAAGGAACTAGTAGGATCTCCTATTTTCTCATTTTTATCTACATTATTCACTAAGTTTTCTGATGGTTTTTCATTGTCTTGTCTACTTCTATAGTTCTATGTTCGTCTTAAATTTTCTTGCTAAATCGAGACATAATATTAAACCAAGTTTATTTAACATCGATAGATACCTAGTTTCTCGTTGTCTCTTCATCTTCATCCCCTCTGACCAATGAGAAAACTCTTGCTTTTCCTCGTCTCCCATTGTTGTTTCTTGTCTCGTTTTGTGGACAATTCGTTGCAACATGTCCCTCTTGACGACATCGATAACAAATGAAATTTCCCTTCCTATTGTCATTGTTGCCTTGAATTCTTCTCTCAGGGCATTCCCTTATCATATGTGGACAATTCGTTGCAACATGTCCCTCTCGACGACATCGATAACAAATGAAATTTCCCTTCCTATTGTCATTGTTGCCTTGAATTCTTCTCTCAGGGCATTCCTGTATCATATGCCCTTCCTTGTGGCAGTTGTAACATCTACCTTGTCCTTGCAAACATTGTCTAATCGCGGTGTTGCATTACTTTCACCATCTTCCTTAAGTGTTGGGTGATGATTTTATCCTCAGCACTGTTATACTTAGTGGGAAATGATTCTGTCTTCAGCACTGACCGTAAGCTCAGTAGCCCCGTGCTCTGTACCTATCTGAAGATTTGAAGATCCCAAAACTCTATCTTGATTGATGAACCATTCCCGTGTAATTGTTTTGTCTCTGAGGTTTCAGACTCAGTAGACACTCTACTCTGGTTAAGGCGGTCAGTAGCTTATCAGCCTCAGCACCAGAAGTAGAAGACTCGGTATTTACTTGGACTCGGCGGGAAGCGATATGCGAAGGAGTCGGTAGAACCGAACTCGGCGGGAGTAGTTCACCGAACTCGGAGCCGACCATCGCAGAGAGTACCCTCAGTGTCTCTCTACTGAATGAAGATCAGACTCAGCAACGGCAGACAGTCTTCTGAACTGTCAGACACCTTTTGAATATACAATCAGTATTGTCAATTACGAGGAAAAGAGAAGTCAGCTTCAGTATGCCTTGAAGTCTGTTCCGTCTCAACCACTCCATAATCCTCGACAAATGACAAGTATACACGTGTCTCTACCTACTAAAGCTGCAAGTCAACATATTTCCAGAAAAGGAGGGAAAGGACACTGTTACATCCTTCAAAAAGAGCCGTTAGCTACCAAAAGAGAGAGAGAAAGGAAGATCGTCTCCAACGGATCTTTTCCAATCTCTGCTTTATAAATAGAGGGACATTTCAAGAGAGCAAAAGAGAGAGAAACGAATGCGCATAAGCTTAAAGAAGAAAAAAACACAAGCATTCAAATGAGCTAGAACCAGAAAACCCTAAGTCTTCCGCAAGAACTTGAAGATCTATCTCCGGCGAAAGACTACCTTCTCAGCTCATAGGGAACCAAGCTAAACTGTTAGAAGAGCCTCTAGTATCCAAATCGACGATACACGAACCTAAAGCTTATTTCAGCTGTTCGTCGATCTAGAAGCCACTCTCTCATTCCCTATCCCTCTAACCCTAAGCTCAACAGAATATACTTATAGCTTAGACGAAGGAGTTCATATTTGAACCCAATCCTTATTGTAAAAGGACTCCTTCATAGTTGGAGAAGTTTGTCAAACACTTTAGTTTGATGCCTTTGTAACCGGGACTTGCTCGAGTATAATCCCCAAGCCACGGCTTTGTCCTCGTGCACAAGCCGACCGAGACTAACTCGGTATAATAAATAGCCTCCCGAACTTTTCGGGACAAGTGGACGTAGGATCGATTGATATCCGAACCACTTTAAAAATCTCGTGTCTTGTTATTGCTTTCGATTACTATTGCATTGATTTTACTTGTTCATACCGAAAACCTCTTTAAAATCATACAACTGTCTCGGCCATCTTGAACTCGTCTATTTGCCGAACCGAGACTTGCTAAAACGATTTTTCCACTCAACTGATTTAGGCCTACACTTTTCCGCACCGCCGAACTCTACATGTTTGATACCGAATTCGACTCGGTCGGCTAGCGAGATCTCGGTAGAGTCGGACTCTTTGCCACACACGATTCGGAAACGGCTATTTGGTCTGCCTGAATTATTTCAAGATCGGCACTTTCTCCCGAACAGGACTGTTCGTGTTCGAAGTTGAGAAAATCGGAGTCAGGTGTATTCACCCCCCCCTCTACACCTGACCGTACACTCGGGACCAACAATTGGTATCAGAGCACACGGTGTTCAACTAACCACCTGAGTTCTATAAGACTCTCGTCATTCTGAAACTGGTCTACTTGAACGGATCCGGAAAATCGTTTTCACTGCATATCACTCTACATTCATATCATTATTCTTCATGGCTGATATGTCAGGTATAAGGATGGTACCTATGTTCTCAGTAGAGAACTATGGGGTATGGCGGGTCAGGATGGAAGCACATCTGACCTCCCTCCACGATAGTATGACTGAAGTACTTGAGGAAGAGCCTATCGTTCCTATGATCGACAACGTCGTGACTCAGGATGCAGCTGCTGGAGGAGGAATGGTGATCGGGAAGAAGATTCCCAAAGACAGAAGTCTCTTCACTCCTGAGGAGAAGAAACTTCATAACTTAGACCGTGTCGCCACAAACGCTATACTAACCACCTTAAGTGATTCGTATCTTGGCAGGGTTCAGGAATGCAAAACTGCAAAGGAACTCTGGGACGCTCTAGCGCTACTGAGTCGGGGGACTCCGAAGATAAAAGCTAACAAACTAGCGCTGGAACTCCAAAAGCTGAAAAATTTGTCTCTCATGCCTGGTGACAAAATAGAAGATCTAAATGTCAGATTCACGAATCGATGAACTCCATCAACGGGCTGGGAAAGACATTCAACAACCGAGAGATGAATCTCAAGATACTGAGGGCACTGCCGGACGGACACTGGACACCTTTTGCCACTTTATTGCGCCATTCTGATTTAGATGTTGTCTCTCCTGACCATATCTTTTCAGAACTTCAGGCAGAAGAGTTTGAGTTCGACAGACCTCAATGAAAGCAAAGAGCTGAAGCTGACAAAAAATTGACCATGCCTTCAAAGCATCAGTCAGCGCAACATCTCCCGCGACGAGCAAGACAACGAGTATGATTGAACCTTCACTCAACGACTTACAAGAAGGAAGTCTCGCTCAGAAGTACGCGCTGCTCGCCGTGAAGTATCAGAAGGAGAAGGAGAGGCGCATAAAACTGACTAAAGCATACCGAGACACAAAAGGTAAGTCAAATTATACGCCAAAACGCACTCCTGACTCATAATCCTCTGAATGCAGAAAGAAGGATGACTCAGCACCATCAAAGGATAGCGAAAACAAAGAAGAAAGAGTCATCGCTTGCTACAATCGCAAAAAGCCGGGACATTATCAATATGACCGTCCCCGAGCTCGGTAGTCTGAACGCGCGGCAGACGCAAGGCAAGGAGAGAGAAATTCGCCAAAAAGAGACAATCTTATTTTGCAGGCGAAATCTTAGACGACTCAGAAGAAGTCGACTCCTTCATGGATTCATCGGATGATGAAGCAGCTTTTATGGCCTTAGAGCTTGAAGCTGAAGAAGCTACTGAAAAGTGCCTAATGGTAGGAGAAGAGGATGAGGTAAATTCTCATGAACCACTTAACTCCTCTTCACACTGCACACACGATACTATTTCAGGTGCAGATGAGAATTTGGACGTTGCTACCACTTATGAAGAACTGTTAGACGAACAAATTCGGATGAGTCTGCAGGCTCGGTAAGACTCTTCGGGAATTGGATACCCTGAAAGTGGAGAATCAGAGACTTTCTCAGGAGAGTCAGGCCGCTACTGAAGCCGAAGGACTTGTGTTGAGACTCAGGGAGGAGATAAACTCTCCGATGGCCAAGTCTCGGCATCAAGAAGATCGAATTTCGGTTTTGACCAATGACTTAACTCGAAAGATACTGAACCGAGTCTATCAAGCAAGAACTGTCGAGGACTTCGGACCAAGCACAACACACCTGAAAAAGAGTGATGATGTGCGGGAAGAGCTCGATGGCCGAGCGTTACATGGACGCCGAAAAGAAGGCTGGAGGCTATGCTTGCAAGCAACAAGCCCAAGCACTATAAGGAAGGACTTGGTTTCAACCAGGGAAGCTTCCTCATCTCGCCCCCGTACACTCGAAGTGCGTCTAACGATAGGTTTGTTCGAGGGGAAACAATCAATACAAATGTTCCGAACCCCTCGGCAAAAAGAACAAACAAAAGATGAAAGCACCTCATCCTACGCATCGGTATTCGACCGGAAGATCGTGCACCAAGACACCCCGGTTCGGTCGAGGGGCAACTAGCGAGTTAAGTGGGGCGATCGGTATGGACCACCTCGGTTGACACATCCGGCTCGGTATGGGTTATATTACTATGATCCTATAGTCGGAAGAGGTTCCAAGAGTCGAGAAAAAGAAGAAAATCGCACAAAAGGCAAAGGTCGGCAGTCCACGGCTCATAAGATCCGGACTCCCCGAACCCGAACGGCTAAGAAGTCGGCTTTGACCGATCCGGTGGTCAAGTATGTTGACTCAAGTGGAAAGAAACCGTGCGAAACCACCGGGGTTGTTAGGCGAGATTTAGGTTACTAAAACTAACATCTAAGGACCCAAAAACAAAATAAAGGGTACCTGAATATAATTCTGTTTTGCAGGTGCACAAAGATCCTTGGTATGTGGACAGTGGATGCTCAAGACATATGACGTACCAAAGGAACCTACTGAAGAATTATATAGCTGAAGAAGGACCCAGAATCGAGTTTGGAGACAATGCAAAAGGCTATACAAGAGGATATGGAGCACTCGGCATTGGACCGCCACGGCTTCTAGAGTATCATATGTTGAAGGACTTCAGCATAATCTTCTCTCTGTTAGTCAATTCTGTGATAACTCGAATAGAGTGATTTTTAACACTGGTTTCTGTGATGTCATTGATAAATCCACAGGGAAAACAGTGTTATCAGGTTCACGTAAAAAGAATATATATGTAGCTGACTGGAACTCAGCAGAACCTGAAGCTTGTCTGTTGGCAAAGAACGACAACCGTACAGGATGGCTTTGGCATAGGAGACTCAGCCACCTCAACTTCAAAACACTCAACAAACTAGCAAGGAACACTCTAGCAAGAGGACTGCCGAATGAAGTATTCAGCAAAGACACTCAGTGTCAAGCATGTCTGAAGGGAAAGCAAACAAGGAATCAAAATCCACCTGTTCCATCTCCTTCCACTGATGGAATCCTTCAGCTGCTACATATGGATTTGTTCGGTCCAGTCTCTCCAGTGACGATCAGAGGCAAGAAGTATGCTTTAGTGGTCATCGATGACTAATCGCGCTACACATGGGTCATATTCATTGCCAACAAGTCTGACGTCAAAACAGAGTTACCAACGCTTCTGAAAAAGCTCAGTGTCGAGAAGAACACCAAGATAATCAAAATTCGTTCTGACAAAGGAACTGAGTTCCTTAATTCCATGGTAGAGGAGTTCTGCAAAGCAGAAGGAATAGAGCATGAGACATCGGTTGCCCGCACCCCTCAGCAGAACGGGGTTGCTGAACGAAAGAATCGCACACTCAAAGAAGCAGCAAGAACTCTACTCGCAGACTCAGGACTCCCAACCAAATTCTGGGCAGAAGCAACTGACACTGCATGTTATACTCAGAACCGATCTCTACTGACAAAGCAGCATAAGAGAACACCATATGAACTATGGAACGACAGGAAGCATTCTTTATCTTATTTCCATATCTTTGGTTGTTCATGCTTTATCCACAATAATGGGAAAGATCAACTGAAGACTTTTGATAGCAAGTCAGATCAGGGAGTTTTCTTAGGATACTCTCGGGTCAGCAAAGCTTTCAGGGTATTCAACTATCGGACTCTTTGCATGGAGGAAAGCCCTCATGTTGTTTTTAATGAGTTTGCTACTGAAGACAGGAGCAATAACTCTAACTACGAATACGAGGACATCGGTAGCGGCTACGGGATCTAAGCTTAAAAGACAAACCTGAAAAGATCCAGCTATGTTGGGATGATGATTCAGACGAAGAAAATGAAGACAAGTCTACTGAATCTCAACCAGCAGAGCAAGTAGCTGAACAGATTGACTCTCCTGAACAGAGTCAATCCCAGGTAACTCAGATCGATGAAGAAACCTTAGAGGTAACTGAGACCACTACTGAGAATAACAACTCAGGGGGAACATCTATTAATATTCCTGAGCTGAATGCCCATGAACCTGGAAACTCAGTAGATCACACTCTCATTACTGAATTGCTTCAATCTCAGAATAGTACAACTGAAATGCCTAACTCACCTACTATCTGTGTTGATCAAATTTCAGATGAAGAGCTGAAACATCGTAGATCGTGGCTAGATGCTCACACTCCTAATCTAATCATTGGAGATCCTTCAGCAAAAGTCAAGACAAGATCCAGATTCTGTCAAGGAGAAAGCACATTATATTCCTGCTTCTTGTCTACTGAAGAGCCTCAGACGATTGAGGATGCACTTAAAGATCTTGGACCGGATCATAGCTATGCGGGAGGAGCTGAATCAGTTCACGAGAAACGAAGTTTGGGAGCTTGTTGACAGACCCCAGTATCAACACGTCATTGGAACAAAATGGGTCTTCAAGAACAAGCAAGATGAAAACAACGTTATAGTAAGGAACAAAGCAAGGCTCGTGGCGAAAGGCTACTGTCAAGCTGAGGGAATAGATTTCGATGAGACATTCACTCCAGTTGCAAGATTGGAGGCAATCAGACTATTCATAGCCTACGCAACACATCAAAGATTCAGAGTCTATCAAATGGATGTGAAGTCTGCGTTCCTGAACGGCATACTGAAAGAAGAAGTCTATGTAGAACAACCGCCCGGCTTTCAGCAGGGACATCAGGTTTATAGACTCAGAAAGGCTCTATATGGGTTAAAACAAGCACCCAGGGCTTGGTACGATACCCTGTCAGAGTTTCTTCTTCGAAAGGTTTTCGTAAAGGCGGGGAGTAGATCGCACGCCGTTCAAAGCATTCGACCGGAAGACGACTTATTACTCGTGCGATCTATATAGACGACATTATCTTCGGATCAAAGAACGTCGTCATGTGTCGGCGGTTTGAGAAAATGATGAAGGACAAGTTCGAGATGTCAATGATGGGTGAAATGAACTATTTCCTCGGCTTTCAAGTCAAACAATCTGAAAAGGGAACGTTCATTAACCAAGGCAAATACACTCGAGACCTCATCAAAAGATTCGGTTGCACATTCGGCAAACCTATCAAGATCCTGATGAACACGAATATGAAAATCGATCTTGATAAAGAGGGAGTATCAGTAGACCAAACTGAATTTCGTGCAATAATTGGTTCCTTATTATATCTAACAGCTACTCGTCCTGACATAACTTATGCTGTAGGTGTCTGCGCTCGATTTCAGGCGAATCCTAAGCAGTGCCACATGGACTCAGCAAAGAAGATTCTCCGCTACCTCAGAGGCACACCTGACATTGGTTTATGGTATCCAGCTGATGATAATATTGAACTAACTGGCTATTCTGATGCTGACTATGCAGGATGTAGAATTGACCGAAAATCAACTTCAGGAACTTGTCAGTTCCTAGGCAGTAAGCTGATCTCATAGTTTTCAAAGAAGCAGCAATCAGTAGCCACGTCAACTACTGAAGCTGAATACATGGCTGCCGAAAGTTGTTGCGCTCAAATCCTTTGGCTGAGACAGCAGCTAAGAGACTATGACGTCATTCAGAATGAAGTGCCGATATTCTGCGACAGTACCAGTGCTATTGCAATCACTCAGAACCCTGTACTTCACACGAGATGCAAGCACGTGGACATTAGGCATCACTTCATTCGTGACCATGTCGAAAAGAAGGATATCAGGATGGAAAAGATCCATCTTGACAAACAAAGGGCGATATTCCGACCAAGCCTCTAGCTGAATCCAGATTCAAAGAACTTTCAGTAGAGCTAGGTCTGCTGGACCCTACTGACCCCAGTCAGTAAGAGTCTTCAAGAGAGGACCATTTCAGTAAAGAGGAATGTTCACTCTCAGTACTGAGTATAACCAGTACGTAGAGAATCAGCAACCATCTACATGAGGTATCGGTGACTACTTTGTTCAAATGACGGGTTTGCGTATCTCTACTCGGTAGTAACTAATAGAACAAGATATTCGCACTTATAATTCGGATTCAAGCATGGTATTAATTATCTTAAAATTTGTCATTTAATGAAAACGACTCTCATTTAATGCACGACATTCTATGCATAAGTATGCTGAATTCTGCCACGCATTTAATGCATGTCCTCTCATAGTTACTACTTAGGTAAATTACAACTGGCTTTGACTTAGGCGGCTACTGTGATCATTACCTTCTTTATAATATCCAATCTTAACCGTCCATATCATAAAGCAGATTTAAATTTGGCCTTTGATCGAAAACCGTTCACCTTCACGTTAGATATATATTTTCGATCATATCTTAGAAACCGCCATTAGTATACCTTCAAATTCTTGCTCCGTAAATTCTGAGATCTCTAGCAATCCTTTACTTGCTTCTTATCTTCTCTATTCTTAGAACTTTATCGGTATGATTATTAAATTTGTTACTATACTTCATTATCTCTTTTCAGTATCGCTATACTAACTGTTTTATGAACAAACGATACTGATAATCTTTTCTTGTGACAGATAAAATGGCAAATCTTTCTCTCGTCTCCCCAGGGAACATGCAGGAAATCTTAGACAAAGACCGTGTCTGGTGCGAACCAGTCATGGAGTTTGACGCTTGCGACCTTGACTTCATGGACGAGATTTTCTCGTATCTGAGAGCGTCTGGGTTGGAGCAGTTCCTCTCAAGGAAGCCTACCTTCTTCCTTCCTCGACAGGTGTCTCAGATATACCTCAACTCAGATTCGATATCTGGAGACATCATTGGACGTTTTGCCGTCCACTCCATAGGCGATGCCTCTATGCAACTGAAGCGGATCTCAATTAAAGAAGCACTGAGGAGAAGCTTCGCTTTGCTGCTTGAAGGAGTTAGCCATGTTGGCTACAACGATGACAGGATAGACGACTATCTATCTATATTCTGCGGAAAGCCTACCACATTCAAAGCAGCCTTCCCAAAGAACAAGATGCTTGCCCCGAGCCGTGCACTAGCTTATATAGTCACGCGAGCCTGCCGACAAGCTAAGCGGGTTCATTCGATCAAGTATCGAGACCCAAGATCCAACTTCATGATGGCAATATATGACAAAGCAAAAATCAACTGGACGGAGTTCTTTCTTCGAGAGTTCATGGTTCAAGCTGCCAAATTTGATAAGGCAACGTGCAACCCTGACAAAAAAGGCAAGCTGCTTGTATGGACTGAAGCCGTCCATCATGATACAAGATATACGTGGAGATGACCGAGATCACCTTTGAAGACAAGGTACACTTTAATGTAAAGAAGATCGGGTTCCACAACGAACAGTGCTCTTCGGCCGGAACGGTTCGAGGACCGTCGCTTAAAGAAACCACGCCTACCAAGAAGAGGTCTCCTCAAGCGAAAATTTCTAAGACATCGGCTAAACGTCGAAGAAAGCCATCGCCGATGTTCCTACTGAATCCGAGGCATGCACGGAGGAAACTGCGAACAACCAACTGCGCCGAACAGGCTTCGAACATGCTTCTTGAACAACCTACTCAGCCTATGCGGGTAATAGATGAGTCGAGTCCTCCGAGGAGACTCATTCGGTGGAGAAGGCCGTCTCCACCGAACGGACTCAAGAAGTGGATCAAGGGGTTCCGGTGAACCTAGCCGAGTGCCGATATACAAACTCCGGAAAGCCCGCTTGATATTCCACCACTCGGCACTTTGCCATCTGCCGAAAAACGAGACGTCCGCCATAGATCTTGACGACTCGAAACGGCGTCGAGCAAGAATCAATCGGAATGGAAGCCTCGGCGCTTAGATCTCAAGCATTCCGAGAGATAGGCGACCAAATACCGGAGATCGCCGGCCACCAAGACTTGGTGTTAATTGCTAGACAGGCCGGGCTCCACGAGGCTCCTAAGGTTCCGGGAGTGGCACCCACGGCTTCGCCTCGTCCTTCACTACTCCCGTGACCAATTACATCGGGAGGAGCAGCACCTAAGGCGACGAGATAGGCTACTCCAGCCCGCCGACCTAGGTAACTTCGATGATCCGAGGGGCTGCGATGCCGGCCTTCCCGCACGATAGGCGGCGAGACTTCGAGCTCGGCCCCCTCGATGGGTCCGACCACGACGGTCGAGACCCACCCCATGATTCAGCCTTGGGAAGCCCGATGAGGGAGTACCCGGAGACAAGGATACAACTAGCTGAAACTTCGATCTACCGCTCGGTATCCTTGGGCTCGTGAAGTCGGCGGCCGGGTACTTCAACGTCCCGCAGAGCTTGCTCGGCTCTTGCTAACATCTCGGTTTGAAGTAGCGCCCGGCCCCAAAGGCCGATCCTCAAAGTCTATGGCCAAGGCACCGAAAAGCCAAGGAGCTCGAACGAGCTCTAGCCAAAGCCGTCCATAAAGTATGGAAGAAAACTGCGAGCCACTAGCGGCGAGCTTCGTGGGCTGAAAACTTCTCTATCCGACTCAGTTGCCCCCGATGTCTCTTCCATTGTCTCAAATGCGCCGGCAAAGCAGAGACGGGACTTTGAAGATCGGCTCGAGTGATTCGGGAGGGACAAGGCCAAACCGCTTGAAGAATTCAAGGCCTCTCGATCCACTAATACTGAATCGGTCTCCCCAAACCTATCCCGGGCCACCGAGCTCGGACTCAATAATATTCAACAAGCTCCGGAGGATAAGGTATCCGAGAAGGCCGACGGAATTTAAGGCTCGCAGTGAACTCTCCCACAAGAAATACGGTGAAGATCTTGCTTCGAGAGGAATGAGCCGCATGAGGCACCGACAAAAATCAAAGACAAACTCGACTCTCTGTCAACCTCTTACAAAAGCCTGAGACCTAAAGGTATCCACTCCGACTCCGGTAATAATTGATGATGCCAAAAAGGGGGAAGGAAAGGATAAAAGGGAAGAAAAGAAAGACAAGTGAAAAAGGGGACAAGTCAACCCCCAAGCCGACCCCCGACTAAACCCTCGCCAAATTCACTAAGGGGGAAGCTCCACGAAGCCCGCCAAGAAAACCAGGTCGAGTGCGACGCAAGCGAAGTTCGACTATTACCGCTCTTGGACCGGTTGAAGAGACCCGTGGTGTCTTCGCTGCGAGCACGCAGACCGGCCCAAGTGGCTCGGGAACAGCTACTTACGCAACCCGGACTCCTACCGATATTGTTAAGGAGGTTGCTTGAGTATGCTTGAACATGATGATTCGAAGAGGAAGAAGCCCCTCTACCACCGCCTGTTCCAGGCAAAGGAAAGAAAGTACTGGAACTCCCGACCCCTCCAGCAAAGAAATCAAAGTGATACATTTCTGTTGAAGAGGAGGCTCAGATAGCAGCTGACGAGAAGCTTGCTAGGGAGATAGCCAAAGCTGAGGCTGCCAACAAGCCTAAAGGAAAGACCTCTCAAGGCAAAACTAAGGCACCAGCTCGAGGCGGAAAGAAAACTGCTAGGTTGCCTCCAAGGAAGCTCAAGATTCATGATGATGAAGATAGAGAAAAGGAAAAGGAGCAACAGTAGAAGAATACTGAGAAGCAGGGTACATCCAAAGAGAAATCCAGTACCCCTGCTGACTCAGAAGACTCTCCTCACCAACCTTCCTATATGAGATCCGAAGGACAAGATGCTGAGATCGAAGCCATTTTCGCTCACATGGATAGGTATCTCTACAGAGGAGAGGAAGCCAGACAGATAGAAGTCGCCGGACGGAGAATACATATGGCAGACCTTGAGGCACTGAGAATTCGCATCGAACAAGAGGCCAGGCTGAGAGTACCTTCAAAAGCTGATATTCCTTATCGATACAGAAGGTTCAGGAAGCCAGCTGATCTGAAATCGCATATATGGCCAAGGAAATACGATTGGATGCCTGCTCAGTTTACTCAGAGATGGGAATCTGCAAAGATAGAGTTTATCAAGCGCAATTATTTCGGAGGTTCCGGCGCGACAAGGCTAAGGGCCGATGCTTACACGTGAATGGATGATGATAACGAACCGGATCTATACGTATACTTGCATAAAGCCGTGTACCGAAGGTATAGAAGTCGGTGTTCCCGAGCCCGGGAATCATACCTCCGCCAAGAAGAAATGATGACTCAGTCCATCATGGAGTAATAGAAAAAGAAGTGAAGAATGCTGCCTCAAACAGAGGACTTGAAGAAGATGAGCCAGCAGACTTCGCTGAATACCTAAAGCTGAGGAAGAACTCATACAGAATGTATGGCTTGCCCCTGCCTGAGTCAGAATCGCAAAACTTTATGGACAGGATCAATCAGTACAAGCGTTCTTAGTATTAGATTTCTTTATCTTCCTAGCTTAGAAAGAGATCTAATGTACTGAACTTTCATATCTTATATATACATTCTCTTTTGGCTCAGACAATATCTTATTGTCTAAACAGCCGTGTTTGTTTTATGCTTAAACACTCAGAATCACTGAAGTGATTGCTGACTCACACACTCACTTTATCTTACTTGTCAGCTTATTGCTTCTCTAGATATGATAGTCTAGTTGTTGTGTTTCGGGGGAATTGTTTAGATAAGAGGGAAATTGTTTTGCCCTTGTCCCCTCAGTAGACTAGAACTTGAAGAACAAACTCCACTGATCCTACTTGTAATAATGTAAGGAGCTCTGTTTCTGATAGTTTAGTGTTAGCATAGATGATAGGTTTTGGCATCATCAAATAGGGGGAAATTGTTGGGTGATGATTTTATCCTCAGCACTGTTATACTTAGTGGGAAATGATTCTGTCTTCAGCACTGACCGTAAGCTCAGTAGCCCCATGCTCTGTACCTATCTGAAGATTTGAAGATCCCAAAACTCTATCTTGATTGATGAACCATTCCCGTGTAATTGTTTTGTCTCTGAGGTTTCAAACTCAGTAGACACTCTACTCTGGTTAAGGCGGTCAGTAGCTTATCAGCCTCGGCACTGAAAGTAGAAGACTCGGTATTTCTTGGACTCGGCGGGAGCAAGATATGCGAAGGAGTCAGTAGAACTGAACTCAGCAGGAGTAGTTCACCGAACTCGGGGCCGACCATCGCAGAGTACCCTCAGTTGTCTCTACCGAATGAAGATCGGACTTCGGCAACGGCAGCATGGTCTTACCGAACCGTCGACACCTTTTGAATATACAATCAGTATTGTCAAGTACGAGGAAAAGAGAAGTTAGCTTCAGTATGCCTCGAAGTCTGTTCCGTCTCAACCACTCCATAATCCTCGACAAATGACAAGTATACACGTGTCTCTACCTACTAAAGCTGCAAGTCAACATATTTCCAGAAAAGGAGGGAAAGGACACTGTTACATCCTTCAAAAAGAGCCGTTAGCTACCAAAAGAGAGAGAGAAAGGAAGATCGTCTCCAACGGATCTTTTCCAATCTCTGCTCTATAAATAGAGGGACATTTCAAGAGAGCAAAAGAGAGAGAAACGAATGCGCATAAGCTTAAAGACGAAAACAAACACAAGCATTCAAATGAGCTAGAACCAGAAAACCCTAAGTCTTCCGCAAGAACTTGAAGATCTATCTCCGGCGAAAGACTACCTTCTCAGCTCATAGGGAACCAAACTAAACTGTTAGAAGAGCCTCTAGTATCCAAATCGACGATACACGAACCTAAAGCTTATTTCAGCTGTTCGTCGATCTAGAAGTCACTCTCTCATTCCCTATCCCTCTAACCCTAAGCTCAACAGAATATACTTATAGCTTAGACGAAGGAGTTCATATTTGAACCCAATCCTTATTGTAAGAGGACTCCTTCATAGTTGGAGAAGTTTGTCAAACACTTTAGTTTGATGCCTTTGTAACCGGGACTTGCTCGAGATAATCCCCAAGCCACGGCTTTGTCCTGTGCACAAGGCGGCCGAGACTAACTCGGTATAATAAATAGCCTCCCGAACTTTTCGGGACAGTGGACGTAGGATCGATTGATATCCGAACCACTTTAAAAATCTGTGTCTTGTTATTGCTTTCTGATTACTGTTGCATTGATTTTACTGTTAATACTGAAAACCTCTTTAAAATCATACAACTGTCTCAGCATACTGAACTGTCTATTTGCTGAACTGAGACATGCTAAAACGGTTTTTCCACTCAACTGATTTAGGCCTACACTTTTCCGCACCGCCGAACTCTACCGTTTGATACCGATTTGACTCGGTCAGTGGCGGATCTCGGTAGAGTCGGACTACGCCACACACGATTCGGAACGGCCTATTTGGTCTGCCTGAATTATTTCAAGATCCGACACTTTCCCCGAACAGACTGTTCGTGTTCGAAGTTGAGAAAATCGGAGTCAGGTGTATTCACCCCCCCCTCTACACCTGACCGTACACTCGGGACCAACATTAAGCCTTTTTCCAAAGCTTTGGTTTTCATTTTGAAAATCCTCCCAAGGTCTCTTCCCAGTAGTGGTCAGCCTGGATGAGGGCCCATCAAGCTTCTTACGTTTGGCGATTGCTTGGGCTTTATGCACCAACATATCAAATGTTGTAATCTCATGACCAACCAATATATAGCCTATTTCGTCATGCAACCCGCTCTCGAAAATCTCCATCTTCTTCTGTTCAGTATCCACTAAGTCAGGTGCAAACTGGGAGAGATGAGTGAAGTGGCGCTCGTAATCCACAATTGATATGTTCCCTTGTTTTATAGTCATCAGAAGCTTATATCGATTTCTAAACAGGATGCCATCACTGTGGCATGCATGTATTTGCACACAACTCAATCCAACTCCGGCAAGAAGTTTCTTTGAAGCATAGTACGAATTTGGTAGCAAGTTGTCACCTGGAAGTGCATCTTTGAACAACTCAAGAGCTTCGTTGAAGGATTTGTTACTCCATTTATTTTGTACTTTGAGATGTAGAAATTTGAAAATGAACAACAAAACGGAGTATCTCTTGCAATTTGGATACAACTTCCTCTTAGAATCTTTTAGAAGTTTATCAAATCTACCAAGATCGTCGCTTTTGTCATTGCACCTAATATCTTCCTCATGAATTCCTTCTCGTTCTAAATCTTCCACGAGTTCCTCCATCTCATCATCATTAAATTGCTCCGAGTTCTCCAGTTGTTCACTACTATCATGATTTTCATCTTCTCTAGGTAGATCTTCATTCTCACCATGAAATTTTCAAACTCTGTGAGTTGAGTCCATTCCGCTATTTTGAAGATGATTTTTCACAATAGGTAACTGCTGAAAAACCACATTCCTACATGATCTACATGTACATCTAACCTTTTCTCCAAGTCCATAGTGTTGCTTGGCCATTTGCATAAATTGTTGTAACCGTATCATATATGTAGGGCACCATCTATCATCCAAAAACATCCAGCTCTTGTCCAATTCCATCGTAGATAACTCTATGTTTTAAGATAATTGTCATAAAGCTATATTAGGAATTTCTGGTGTAGAGTATGAGACTCAGTATGATAAGATTTGAAGATCCCAAAACCCCTAGCTGAATGATGAACCTTATAATGTAATAGCGTAGTTGAGTTCAACATGTTAGGAACTCAGTCGACTAGCTAGAGTTCAGTAGCTAATAGGTTCAGTTAGAACATCCTTTGTCAGCCGGAAGGACTCAACTCTGAGGAACTCAGTTGGATATTTCAGAACCCACTGAACCTGCAAAGAAAATCAAGCCAAGTATTGAATATCTCAGAAGAATGTTAGTAGAAGACAACTCAATAAAAGGTTCGAGGAATCAGAGAAAGTCAACTCAGTATGCTCTTGGAGTCTGAACAAACCTCACCAACTCTTTAACCTCGACCAATGAGGAGCCGCTAGCACTGTACCTGCTCTACCATAAAGCTGCTTCTTAGACTGAAAAATAAGAAATCCCTACAATGACATTCAAATTGAAGATAGTCATTTTTCTTGTCGTATTCGACACATGTCTAGACCTCTTCCAACAGATCTATTCATGAGTCGAGACTATAAATAGAGAAGTCTTCATGCAGAGAAGATAATCGAAGGGAACCAAAGCATTCAAGCATTCAAACTCTCTAGCGATCAAAAAGTCTAACACAGTGAAGAACTCATACACTGAGAAATCTATTTAGTTCTTCACTCTAGAGATTTATTGTTCCCATTTTCTATTCTAAGCAATTAATTGTAACATCATAAGCTTAGAAAATTTGAAGGAGTTCACCTTATTGAACTGTTCTTATTGTAAGAACTCCTTCTTAGTTGGAGAAAATCAAACCTCGTGTTTGAACTATAGTTAAGAGTATAACTATAGTATTTGTCCAGCATACAAATCGACTGAGACTTGCTCAGTATAAGTAATCAAGAATTTCTACTTTGCTCAGGACAGTAGACGTATGATCTAGCGTATCCAAACCACTTTAAAAACTGCTTGTGTTGATTTAATGTTTCATTGATTAACTGTTCATACTGCAAATAACTAAACTTTAAAATTGCACTCAACATAAAACGTGTTTTCAAACCGAGACAAAAATTATTTTGGGCCTACACTTCCGCACTCTATCGTATGCTGAACTACTGTTCACTGACTGAAGTCAGTAGACCGGAATCAGTAGAAACATACCCTCTGCTCACGCGATTGAGAAAACTTACTTAGCCAACTGACTCATTCAGTAACACAATTCAGTAGATATTAACTTTCGCGTTTGAGTTGAAATTTGTACTTAGGTGTATTCTCTTCCCCCTCCCCCCCTGAAGGATCGTCTCTGGACCAACATCTGGTAATAAAGATTATACATTTAACTCAAATGGATATCAACCCCTAAATGTGTGTGTGTCACACCACACAAAAAGAGGGCACATATTTCATAATTCAAATGCCAATTTGACAAAAAAAATGTGTTTTCATTATGGTCTTACGGATCGACAATTACTTAAATATGTTCATACTGCTGGAAAAGCCAAGGGGTCAACATGTGAAGTTTTACTACAATTGCTTGAAATGCGTTTGGAAAACATCCTTTTTCGATTGGGTATGTCTTCAACTATTCCTGCAGCCCGCCAATTAGTTAACCATAAACATATTTTAGTGAATGGGCGTATAGTAGATATACCAAGTTAACGCTGCAAACCTCGAGATATTATTATGGCGAAGGATGAAGAAAAATTCAGAATTCTGATTCAAAATTCTCTCAACTTTTCCCCTCAGGCGGAAGTGCCAAACCATTTGACTCTTCACCCAGTCCAGTATAAAGGACTGGTCAATCAAATAATAGATAGTAAATAGGTCAGTTTGAAAATAAATTAATTGCTAATCATAGAGTATTCTCGTCAAACTTAATGAAACCTAAACTTAAATAAAATAACAGGGGTTCGGGGAATTTTATTCCCTTTTATCAAATTAGATTAACCTAAGGTTAAGTAAGAAAAAATGGGTTAGTTTCCGATTTTATCTCATTTACGTATCATAGCCCAATAGGCTATTTTCATAATATTTTCGATATTCTTCCTAGTCGTGGAATTGGGAATAGAGAATCTATATCAATGAAAGGTTTAACTGGTGGAATACAAGTCTCCATTCCTAATCCGATATTTTTAATAAAATGGATCTATTAAGTGAAGGTGCGGAAACAGAGGGATTCAAACCATCGGTAAACAAAAGCCTACATAGCAGTTCCAATAATATGCCTTGAACTGCTCGGCCGTCTCTCCTAAATAATGATTATGAATAAAAAACCAAGTGAATAGCGAGTTCTTCATATTCCATTCTAGATTATTGGATAGGTATGACCAATCTATTTTAACTATATACTACAAATAAAAATAGAAATTTTTTCATCAAAGTAAAGAAAGATCTTTCCAATCCCCAAGACAATTATTTTCTTTCGAAATTTATTTTATTTGTAATTTTGAAAATGATAAGGGGGTTTGTGTTTGCAAAAACAACTCCTACTATATTCGATACTATATTTTACTATATTCGATACTAGGGATGGCAAAAGGACCCGGACCCGTCGGACCCGCACGCAATGGGGAGGGTAATACCCGCCCCATACGAGCGTGGGGCGGTTCCGGACCCGACCCGTACCGGGTCCGGGGCGGTTCCTACCGCGGACCCGACCCGCCCCGTTTAGACCCGCCCGTATAGACCCATATAGACCCGTATAGACCCGCCCCGCCTGGACCTGCCCCATAATAAATTAGAATTTAGAAGTGTAAAAGTGTTACTTGTGAGATTCGAACCCGCATCAATAATTTCTTTATATGCACTTATGCCGTTTGAGCTAATGTTCACATTTGTTAATATTTTACATGTATAATTATATATAAGAATATGACATACTAAAATAAAAAAAATTAATACATCTAACAAAAAATTAGCTTATAAAATACTCTCTCTGTCCCATTTGAAACGACATGTTTTCCTTTTCGGGGCGTCCCATTTGAAACGATCCGTTTCCAAAAAAGGAAATAACTTATCTCATACTTTATCATTTCTCTCACCTACTTTATCTACTTTCATTATTTTAATTATTTTCTCTCTCATACTTTATTATCTACTTTCTCACTATCTCACTAATCTTCTCTCTCTTACTTTATCATCTACTTCTCTCTCATACTCCCTCCGTCCCATTCAACTTGTCCTTAAACTTTCCGGCGCAGTTATTAAGGTGAAGTGAGTTTTAGTAGTTAAGATGTGGGTCCTACAATTTAAATAAAGTGATTTAGTAGCAAAGGTGTGGGTCCTACAATTTAAATAATGTGATTTAGTAGTAAAAGTGTGGGTCCTACAATTTAAATAATGAGATTTAGTTGTAAATGTGTGGGTCCTACAAGTTGAAAACTTTCCTTTTTGGGTTGAAGACAAGGTGGGACGGCCCGAAAAGGAAACAGAGACAAGTTGAATGGGACGGAGGGAGTACTTTATTATCAACTTTCTTAATTCCCGTGCCCATTTGAAATGGGTCGTTTCAAACGGGACAGAGGGAGTATAATATGAATTTTCTAGAATTCAATATACTATATTCAAATTGTAATTACGGACATGTATTTCGAAAATGAAATTAACATTTTTATTTCCAAAATTTAAATTTAAAAGTATTTTTTTATTTCTAATTTTCTATTCTTTAATTGAAATGGATTATATGTATAAATACAATTATAACAAGTGAAAATACATCTAACGATTGAAAATACATCTAACGACCCAATTGATAAAATATCCACGTATAACAATTGATAAAATATTCATTCCCAATTATTTTGTCTAGATGCACAAATCTTTATGACTTTATGATTTGTATTTTGTTTATTTGGGAATATCCGAACATATGAAATTATGTTTATTTTATGTTTGTTGTAGTAGTATTGATGATAACAGGTTTTGCAACTTGATTAGTTCGTAATGAATAGTATTTTTGTAGTAATGAGCAAAAAAAAAAAACTGCGGGGCGGGTAGGACCCGCCTCTTGCGGGTCCGGTTCCGGGGCCAAAGGAGCAGACCCGTACGGGTCCACGGGGCGGCGGGTCCGCGGGTCCGTTGTGCGGGGCGGGTCCGGGTAGTATGATACCCGGACCCGACCTGCCATTCCTATTCGATACTATGTTCAGATCGATTAAATTAATAAATTAAAATGAATCAACTAATTGATAGGTCTAGATTTTTTAGACTAGGGTTAATGGATACCCTTCTATACATAATTCTATATTAGCCTACGATTCCATACCTTTCAAATTCACAAATTTCTTTCCGGCTTTAGAATTCTCGATAAAAAAACCCTTCTCCCACTCCTTTAATCTATATTGATAAAACATAATGATTTTTTCCCTCTTTGTATCATAATTCAATCAAAATTTCTCGAGTTAATTAGATCTGTAACTTCAACGAAATCAGAATAGTTCGCTTGGTTGGTATACGACTACATTATGATGAAATCGAACTGGGTTGGACTATTTCTTATTGATTCCTATAAAAAAGGAACAATTGGAATAGAAAGCCCATAATCTTTTTTTTCCAAATAAATCTATTTTTATGTTGTTTCGTACTGTACAATTCTTTTCATTGTGAGATCATTTTCCCCCGAGAGGGAGTAAGAAGAATTATAAAACGGATTGCTAGCTATGCTTAGATCGCGGATAAATGGAAATTTTATTGATAAGACATTTTCAATTGTAGCCAATGTTTTATTCCAAATAATTCTGACAACTTCAGAAGAAAAGGAGACATTTACCTATTACAGAGATGGTGTGATTTGATTTTTTTTATTTTTCTCGATCTTAATAGAAATACACGTCAGTCGGAAAATGTTTTGAAATAAATTGACGATTGTTGAAGGTGAAGTTTGGAAATAGAACAATTCCTTCTGTCGTGTATCCTCGATTAATGCAACCTCAGATGCTATGTTTCAATCTGAGAATCTAATATTGAGCGAAAGGTTACATCTAGAGGTTATGTATTATGGGACTGTTGGGTGATGATTCTATCCTCAACAATGTTGGTAAATAGTGGGAAATGACTCAGTCTTCTGTGGTGACAATTACTCAGTAGCCGTGTGCTCTGAAGGAATCTGTGAAGATTTGAAGATCCCAAAACCCTATATTGATTGGTGAACCATTACGTTGTAATATGTTTTGTCTCTGAGGTTTCAGACTCAGCAGACACTCTGCTCTGGTTCAGGCACTCAGTGGATTACCTGCCTCAGCACCAGAAGTAGAAGACTCAGTGATACTGGACTCAACAGGAGCAGTATACTGAAAGGAGTCAGTGGAACTGAACTCAGCCGGAGTAGTTAACTGAACTCAGAGTTGATCTTCAGTAGAGCCGACTCAGTAGGAGCATGCTACTGAATCAAAGATCAGACTCAGCAACGGCCAGACAGTCTTCTGACTGTTAGGATCTTTGAAGTCATATCAACAGAGTTAATACGAGGAAGAGAGAAGTCAGCTTCAGATCTCCTTGAAGTCTGTTCTGTCTCAACCACTTTTTGAACCTCGTCCAATGACAAGCAGACACGTACCCTACATCTACTAAAGCTGCAAGTCAACAACTTTCCAGAAATGGAGGGAAATGACATTGGCACCATACTTCAAAAAATCCGTTAGCTACCCAAAAGAGAGAGACAAAGGATCGTCGTCTCCAACGGATCTATCCTAATCTCTTCTTTATAAATAGAGGGATAAATCAAATTTGAAGCTAACGAGAACACCGAACCTTTGCATACACGAGAGAACACACAGAGCATTCAAACGAGCAAATTCGAAAAAGCCTAAGTCTTCCGTAAGAAGTTCGAAGAAACAATCTCCGGCGAAAGACTACAACTCTGCTCATAGGGAACCAAGCTAAACTGAACTATACAACCTCTAGTATCCAAACGACGATACACGAACCCAGCTTACACTCAGCTGTTCGTCGTTCTAGAAGCCAACTCCTTGTTCCCTATCCCTCTAACCTAAGCTCAATAGACTAAATCCATAGCTTAGACGAAGGAGTTCACTTTCGAACTGATCCTTATTGTAAAGGACTCCTTCACTGTTGGAGAGTTTTTTCAAACACTTAGTTTGATAACCCTCTAAACTGATACTTGCTCAATATAAATCTCAAGATCAGTGTTTGTCCAGTGTACAAACCGACTGGGACTATCTCAGTATAATAAATAGCTTCCTAATCTTTCGAGACAGTGGACGTAGGATTTTTGTGTCCGAACCACTTTAAAAATCTCTGTGTCTTGTGTTCTGTTTTTACTTTTGCATTGATTTACTGTTCATTCTGAAACTATCCTTTAAATCATTCAACTGAGTTTCAACAAACTTAACAGATTGCACTAATCTACTGAAACCTTTTTGATAAAAACGTTTTCCTAACTCAACTGAATTTGGGCCTACACTATTCCGCACTACTGGAACTCTATCGGGAAGATCCGGAATTCGACTCTCAGTCAGCTAGCAAGATCTCGGTAGAGTCGGTCACTCTGCCACACGATTCAGAACAACTTATCTGGTCTGCTGAACTTGTTCAGTACGACATTATCTTGAAAAGGACTGTTCGTGTTTAAGTTGAGAAAATCGGTTTTCAGGTGTATTCACTCCCCCCCCCCTCTATACTTGAACGTGCTCTCGGGACCAATAATTGGTATTAGAGCAGGAGTTCTATAAGATTCTTGTTATTCTGAAACTGGTCTACTTGAACGGATCCGGAAAATGTTTTCACTGCATATCATTCTTCATTCATATCACTATCTATCATGTCTGATATGTCAGGGATCAAGATGGTACCCATGTTCTCAGTAGAGAACTATGGTGTGTGGCGGGTCAGAATGGAGGCACATCTGACCTCTCTCTACGACAGCATGACAGAGGTTCTAGAGGACGGACCTGTCGTTTCAATGATCGATAGCGTCATAGCTCAGGATCCAGTAGACGGAGGTGGAATGGTGACCGGGAAGAAGATCCCCAAGGACAGAAGTCTCTTCACCCCAGAGGATAAGAAGCTTCACAACTTAGACCGCGTCGCTAGAAACGCCATACTGACCACCCTCAGTGATTCCTATCTCGGGAGAGTTCAGGACTGCAAGTCCGCGAAAGAACTCTGGGATGCTCTAGCGCTATTGAGTTGGGGGACTTAGAAGATCAAAGAAAATAAACTCGTGCTGGAACTCCAAAAGCTGGAACGATTGTCCCTCATGCCTGGTGACACCATTGAAGATCTCTATGTTAGATTCACGGATCTGATGAACTCTATCAACGGGCTGGGAAAGACATTTTCCAACCGAGAGATGAATCTCAAAATTTTGACGACACTGCCAGACGGTCACTGGACTCCCTTTGCTACTTTATTACGTTATTCTGATTTAGATATTGTTACTCCTAATCATATCTTTTCAGAGCTTAAAGCAGAGGAATTCGAGTTTGGCTTACCTCAAAGGAAGCAGCGAGCTGAAGCTGACACTCAAGTCGACCATGCCTTTAAAGCATCAGTCAGCACAACAGCTCCAGCGACTAGCAAGGCTGAACCTTCACTCACTGACGTACAAGAAGGAAATCTAGCCAAGAAGTACGCGCTGCTTGCCGTAAAATATAAGAAAGAGAAGGAGAGGTGCAGAAAAGTGACTAAAGCCCTCAGAGAATCCAAGGGTAAGTCGGAATATACGCCTAAGCGCACTCCTAACTCGCATACTTCTGAATGCAGGAAAAAGGATGACTCAGCACAGTCAAAAGACAGTGAAAGTAAGGAAGAAAGAGTCACCACCTGCTATAACTGCAAAAAGCCAGGACACAATCAGTATGATTGTCCTGAGCTCAGTACTACTGAACGAGTAGCATGCAAAGCCAGAAGGGAGAAGTTCATCAAGAAGAGACAAGCATACATTGCTGGTGAACTCTCAGACGACTAAGATGAAGTCGACTCCTTCATGGATTCATCTGACGATGAAGCATCTTTCATGGCCATAGAGCTTGAAGCTGAAGAAGATGATGAAAAGTGTCTCATGGCAGGAGAAGAGGATGAGGTAAACTCACATGAACCATTTAATTCCTCTTCACACTGCATACACGACACTCTTTTAGGTGCAGATGAAAATCTGGACGTCGCAATCGCATACGAAGAACTACTCGACGAACAGATTCAGATGAGTCTGCAGCTCAGTAAGACTCTTCAGGAATCGGATACCCTGAAAGTGGAGAATCAGAGACTTTCTCAGGAAAGTCAGGTTGCTACTGAGTCAGAAGGACTTGTGTTGAGACTCAGGGAGGAGATAAACTCTCTGATGGCCAAGTCTCAGCATCAAGAAGATCAGATCTCAGTCTTGACCAAAGACTTGACTCAGAAAGATACTGAACTGAGTCTACTGAAGCAAGAGTTGTTAGGACTTCAGACCGAGCATGAACTGCTGAAAAAGAGTGATGATGTCTGGAGGAACCTGATGACAGAGCGATACATGGGCACTGAAAAGAAGCTAGAGGCTATGCTAGCAAGCAACAAGCCCAAGCATTGCAAGGAGGGACTTGGATTCAACCAGGGAGCCTCCTCATCTGCCCCCGTACACTCAGAAAACCGGCTAGCTAATAGGTTTGTTCAAGGGGAGACCATCAATGCAGACATACTGAACCCCCAAGCCAAGAACAGACAGAAGATGAAAGCACCTCATCCTAGTCATCAACACTCTGACAAGAAGATCAGCACCAAGACACCCCAGTTCAGTCTAGGGGGAACCAGCAAGGCAAAATGGGCTGATCAGTATGGACCTCCACAGCTGACACATCCAGCTCAGTATGGATCATATTATTATGATCCTATAGTCAGGAGAGGATCCAAAAGTCAGAAAAAGAAGAAGAAAGCCGTACGAAGGCAAAGGTCGGCGATCCGCACCCACTCGAAGATTGGGACTCCCGAACTCGAAAAGCCTCGAAGTCGGCATCGACCAGTCCAGTGGTCAGATACGTTGACAAAAGTGGAAATAAACTGTCTGAGACCACCAGGGTCGTAAGACAGATATGGGTTTCCAAAACTAACATCTAATGACCTAAAATCAAAAATAAAGGGTACCTAAATATAATTCTGTTTTGCAGGTGCACAAGGACCCTTGGTATGTGGATAGCGGATGCTCAAGACATATGACGTACCAAAAGGACCTACTGAAGAATTATACTATTGAAGAAGGACCCCGAATCGAGTTTGGAGACAATGCAAAAGGCTATACCAGAGGCTATGGAACACTCAACATTGGAACTGCCAAAGTTCCAAGAGTATCATATGTTGAAGGACTTCAGCATAACCTTCTCTATGTTAGTCAATTTTGCGATAACTCGAATAGAGTGATTTTTGACGCTGATTTCTGTGATGTTATTGATAAATCCATAGGGAAAATAGTGTTATCATGTTCGCGCAAGAAGAATATCTATGTAGCTGACTGGAACTCAGCTGAACCTGAAGCTTGTTTGTTGGCAAAGAATGACAACAGAACGGGGTGGCTCTGGCACAGAAGACTCAGCCATCTCAACTTCAAAACGCTCAACAAATTAGCTAGAAACACTCTAGCAAGAGGACTGTTGTTGGTCCCGAGAGCACGTTCAGGTGTAGAGGGGGGGGGTGAATACACCTGAAAATCGATTTTCTCAACTTAAACACGAACAGTCCTTTTCAGGATGATGTTGTACTGAATGAATTCGGCGACACCGGATAAAGCCGTTACGAATCGTGTTGGCGAGTGACCGACTCTACCGAGATCTCGCTAGGCGGCGAAAGTCGAATTCGATATCTTGCAGATAGAGTTCAGTGGTGCGGAATAGTGTAGGCCCAATTCAGTTGAGTTGGAAAAACGTTTTTAATAAAACAGTTTCAGTTGATTAGTGCAATCAGTTAAGTTCGCTGAAACTCAGTTGAATGATTTAAAGAGAGTTTTCAGTATGAACAGTAATCAATGCAATAGTTAAAAACAGAACGCAAGACACAGAGATTTTTAAAGTGGTTCGAACACAAAAATCCTATGTCCACTGTCCCGAAAGATCAAGAAGCTATTTATTATACTGAGGTAGTCTCAGTTGGTTTGTACGCTGGACAAACACTGGTCTTGAGATTTATAATGAGCAAGTCTCAGTTTACAAGGTTATCAAACTGAGTGTTTGAAAAACTCTCCAACTATGAAGGAGTTCTTTACAATAAAGAACAGTTCAAAGATGAACTCCTTCGTCTAAGCTATGGATATATTCTATTGAGCTTAGGTTAGAGGGATAGAGAACAATGAAGTGGCTTCTAGAACGACGAACAACTGAGTATGACTTTGGGTTCATGTATCGTCGTTTGGATACTAGAGGCTGTATTTAACAGTTCAGCTTGGTTCCCTAAGAGCTAGAATGTGGTCTTTCACCGGAGATAGATTCTTCGAACTTCTTGCGGAAGACTTGGGCTTTTCGGATTTGCTCGTTTTGAATGCTCTGTGTGTTCTTGTGTGCTCGTATGTTGGCTCGTGAGCTTCAAATTTTGATTTATCCCTCTATTTATAGAGAAGAGATTAGGATAGATCCGTTGGAGACGATGATCCTTTGTCTCTCTCTTTTGGGTAGCTAATAGCTCTTTTGAAATATGGTGGCAGTGTCCTTTCCCTCATTTTCTGGAAAGTTGTTGACTTGCAGCTTTAGTAGGTGTAGGACAGGTGTCTGCTTGTCATTGGTCGAGGTTTAGAAAGTGATTGAGATAGAACAGACTTCAAGGAGATTTGAAGCTGACTTCTCTCTTCCTCGTATTTGACTATGCTGATTGTCTTTCAAAAGATCTGACAGTTCAGAAGACTGTTTGGCCGTTGCTGAGTCTGATCTCTGATTCAGTAGTGAACTACTCCTGAGTTGGTTCTACTGAGGATCAGCTCTGAGTACAGTGAACTACTCCTGCTGAGTTCAGTTCCACTGACTCCTTTCAGTATACTCCTCATGCTGAGTCCAGTATTCTTAAGTCTTCTACTTCTGGTGCTGAGGCGAATAAGCAACTGAATGCCTGAACCAGATCAGAGGGTCTGTTGAGTCTGAAACCTCAGAGACAAAAGTAGATTACAATATAAAGGTTCACCGATCAAGATACGATTTTGGGATCTTCAAATCTTCAGTCTAATTCAGAACACAAGGCTACTGAGTATCGGTCAGTACAGAAGATAGACTCATTACCCACTACATGTAATACTGCTGAGGATAGAATCATCACCCAACACTGCCGAATGAAGTATTCAGCAAAGACACTCAGTGTGAAGCATGTCTGAAGGGAAAGCAAACAAGGAATCAAAATCCACCTGTTCCATCTCCTTCCACTGATGGAATCCTTCAGCTGCTACATGTGGATTTGTTCGGTCCAGTCACACCGGTGACAATCAGAGGCAAGAAGTATGCATTAGTGGTCATTGATGACTACTCTCGCTACACATGAGTCATATTTATTGCCAACAAGTCTGACGTCAAAACAGAGTTACCAGCACTTTTGAAAAGGCTCAGTGTCGAGAAGAACACCAAGATCATCAAGATACGTTCAGATAGAGGAACTGAGTTCTTGAATTATATGGTGGAGTTCTGCAAAGCAGAAGGCATAGAGCATGAGACGTCTGCCGCGCGCACGCCTCAACACAATAATGGGAAAGATCAGCTGAAGACTTCTGATAGCAAGTCAGACCAGGGAGTGTTCTTAGGATACTCCCGGGTCAGCAAAGCTTTCAGAGTCTTTAACTATCGGACCCTTTGCGTAGAGGAAAGCCCTCATGTTGTTTTTAATGAGTTTGCTACTGAAGACAGGAGCAGAAACTCTAAACCTGAATCTGAGGACATCACTAAGCAGCTACATGATCTGAGCTTAAAAGATAAAACTGAAAAGATCCAGCTATGTTGGGATGATGATTCAGATGAAGAAACTGAAAACAAGTCCACTGAATCTCAGCCAACAGCAGAAGTAGCTGAACATATTGACTCCACTGAACAGAGTCAATCTCAGGTAACTCAGGTCGATGAAGAAACCCAAGTGGTAACTGAGACCTCTACTGAGAATATTAATTCAGGGGGAACTAATGATGTTCCTGAGCTAAATGCCCCTGAACCTCGTGACTCAGTAGATCACACTCTCGTAACTGAATTACTTCAATCTCAAAAATAGTACAACTGAAATGCCTAACTCACCTACTATCTGTGTTGATCAAATTTTAGATGAAGAGATGAAACATCGTAGATCGTGGCTGGATGCTCACACTTCTGATTTAATTATTGGAGATCCTTCAGCAAGCATAAAGATAAGATCCAGATTCTGTCAGGGAGAAAACGCCTTATATTCCTGCTTCTTGTCTACTAAAGAACCTCAGTCAGTTGAGGACGTACTGAAAGATGCTTACTGGATCATAGCCATGCAGGAGGAGCTGAATCAGTTCACGAGAAACGAAGTTTGGGAGCTTGTTGACAGACCCCGGCATCAACATGTGATTAGAACAAAATGGGTCTTCAAGAACAAGCGAGATGAAAACAACGTCATAGAAAGGAATAAAGCAAGGCTCGTGGAAAAAGGCTACTATCAAGATGAAGGGATAGATTTCGATGAAACAATCGCTCCAGTTGCAAGATTGGAGGCAATCAGACTATTCCTAGCCTACGCAACACATCAAAGATTCAGAGTATATCAAATGAATGTGAAGTCTGCTTTCCTGAACGACGTACTGAAAGAAGAAGTCTATGTGGAACAACCTCCCGGCTTTCAGTAGGGACATCAAGTTTATAGACTCAGAAAGGCTCTGTATGGGTTAAAACAAGCACCCAGGGCTTGGTACGATACCCTATCTGAGTTTCTTCTTCAGAAAGGTTTTCAGAAGGGCACAATAGACCGCACATTATTCAGCATACGACTGGAAGACGACCTATTACTTGTGCAGATCTATGTAGATGACATCATCTTCGGTTCGAAGAACGTCATCATGTGTCAGCAGTTTGAGAAAATGATGAAGGAAAAGTTCGAGATGTCAATGATGGGAGAGATGAACTATTTCCTCGGCTTTCAAGTCAAACAATCAGAGAAGGGAATGTTCATCAATCAAGGCAAATACACTCGAGACCTCATTAAGAGATTCGGTTGCACATCTGGCAAACCAATCAAGATCCCGATAAACACGAATATGAAAATTGATCTTGATAAAGAGGGAGTATCAGTAGACCAAACTGAATTTCGTGCTATAATTGGTTCTTTATTATACTTAACAGCTACTCGTCCTGACATAACTTATGCTGTAGGTGTCTGCGCTTGATTTCAGGTGAATCCGAAGCAGAGTCACATGGACTCAGCAAAGAAGATTCTCCGCTATCTCAGAGGAACACCTGACATGGGTTTATGGTATCCAGCTGATGATAATATTGAACTAACTGGTTATTCTGATGCTGACTATGCAGGATGTCGAATTGACCGAAAGTCAACTTCTGGAACATGTCAGTTCCTCGGTAGTAAGCTGATTTCATGGTTCTCAAAGAAACAGCATTCGGTAGCAACATCAACTACTGAAGCTGAATACATAGCTGCCGGAAGTTGCTGCGCCCAAATCCTTTGGCTGAGACAACAGCTACACGACTATGACGTCATTCAGAATGAAGTGCCTATCTTCTGCGACAATACAAGTGCCATTGCAATCACTCAGAATCCTGTACTTCATACGAGATGCAAGCACGTGGACATCAGAAACCACTTCATTCGTGACCATGTCGAAAAGAAGGATATCAGGATGGAGAAGATCCATACTGACCATCAAAGGGTTGATATACTGACCAAGCCTCTAGCTGAAGCCAGATTCAGAGAACATTTAGTAGAGCTAGGTCTGCTTGGACCCTACCGACTCCGGTCGAAGAAGAGGATTCGGGAGAGGAGCATTCGGTAAGGGGGGGAATGTTCACTCTCGATCGAGTAAAATCAGTAAGTAGAGACTCAGCAACCATCTACACGAGGTATCAGCTGACTACGATGTTCAGCTGACAGGTTTACGTATCTCTACTCAGTAGCCTGTAGAACAATTCTGTGCATTTATGAATCAGATTCAGCATCGTATTCAATGCCTTAGGAAATGTCATTTAATTTTAACGGACTTTATTTAATACACGACATTCTATGTACAAGCATGCTGAACTCTGCAACGCATTAAATGCATGTCGTATCAAGTTACTACTAAGGCTATTTACAACTGACTTTTGACTTAGGTGACTAATTTGATCATTGCCTATTTTATAAAACTTAATCCTAGCCGTCCATCTCAAAAAGCGCGTTCAAACTGAACCCTTGATCCTTAACTGTTTATCTTCTCTAAGATATATATATGCATTCAAAACATTTGACACCGCCATTTCATATCTGCAAATATCTTAAGTACCCGAGATTTTCTGAGATACTTATTACCTTCTATCAAAATTCTCTTAAAAATCTTCATAAAATCTTTCGGTAATTCTTCAATGATCATTAAGTATCGTATGATTTTATTTCTCTTATATTCTAATCGATACTGACCTATACTGTGTATGCAGATTGTTAGAATGATAGGAACACAAGTAGGTGCTCCGGCAGATATGCAAGAGATCCTTGAAAAGGATCGTGTCTAGTGCGAGCCAGTCATGGAGTTTGACGAGTGCGATCTTGACTTCATGGAGGAGATTTTCTACGCACTCCGCGAGACCGGATTAGAAGGATTCCTGGCAAGGAGGCCGACCTTCTTTCTCCCGCGATAAGTAGCAGTGATCTATCTGAACTCCGACTCAGTGGACGGAGACATCAGAGGCAGATTCGGCGTCCATACAGTAGGCGATCCCTCACGCACGGATATAGAAGTGAAACAAATGTCAATCTAAGAAGCTCTTCAGAAAAGCTTCAATCTACCCAATACAGGACTCAACACCATCGCATACAAAGATGATCTGATGGATGAGTACCTCACTGAGTTCTGCGGAAAGCCAACAGTATTTAGAGCCGCCTTTCCAAAGAACGCAATGCTCCCTCAGTACAGAGCATTAGCGTACATAGTGACTCAGCTACTGACGAGTCAAGCAGGCTCATTTGACCAAGTATCAAGGCCCAAGCTGCAACGGATGATGTCGATATATGATCGGGCCAAGAAAAACTGGACTGAGTTTTTCCTCAGAGAGTTCATGATGCAATCAACCAAATTTGACAAGGCATCCAATAGGCTGAGCGTCAAAGGAAAGCTCCTATACGGACTGAAGCTCTCAGTCATGATCGAGGACTTCTGCAGATCTGACAAAATCACCTTCGCCGACAAATAATATTTCAACGTGAAGAAAGTCAGATTCCAGAACAGGGCAGCGGCCCTTCAGCAGATTGGCTCAGGGCCCGCTGCACCTAAGGACGGGACTCAGCAGACCTCAACCCTGAAGAATAAGAAGAGGTCCCCCTCTAAAACAACGCCTAAGGCACCAACCAAAAGGCTGAAGAAGGTCAGCGAGGTTGTGCCTACTGAAACCGAGGCGAAACCAGAAGCCGTCATTGCTCAGCAGCCTCTACAGCTGAGAGACGAGCCAAAGTCTTCTGAGAAGACACAATCAGTGGAGAAGGCCCTCTCCACTAAGAAGGGTGAAACCGTGGACCAAGGGGTCCCAGTTGAAGAAGTCCAGGATGAAGAAGTTCAGATACTGGAGAGCCCCTTGGATGTACCACCACTCAGCAGCATCCCGTCTGCTGAGAAACAGGCGTCTCCAATTGAGGTCGAGGACTCGGAGACAGCCTCGGAGTCAGAATCTGTCGGGATAGAGGCCTCTGCTCTAAAATCTAGAGCCTCTCGAGAGATTGCTGAAGTGATTCCGGAGATTGCCAACCACTCTGATCTTGTCCTACTTGCTAGGCAGGCGAGGCTCCACATGCTTATTAGGTTCCAAGAATAGCACAACCTGAAAAGATTAGTCATTCACCATTCCTGCAAACAGCTCCACGAAGAAGAGATGCTGATCAGTGGGAAGATTGGCTACTCATAGCCATCTGACCTCGGCACGCTCAAAGATCTGAGGGCAGCAATGCTCGCACTGCTGAATGACAGACAACCTGTCACAGCATCTGGGCCCTCAGATGGGTCTGACCCCGATGGTCAGGACCCACCCCGTGATTCAGGCCTTGAGAAGCCTGATGAGGGAACTCAACCGGACAAGGATGCCACAAAATCTACTGTTGACCCTCCACTCAGCATCCTTGGTCCCAGGCAAACGGTGACTGGTACTTCGAAGGCAGCTGATCCTGCTCAGCTCCTTCTCGAATCTGCTTTCGAAGTAGCGCCCAGCCCAAAGAGCCGTCGATCGAAATCAGTGGCCAGGGCACTGAGGAACCAAGGCAGTCAGAATCGCCTACTTGCCCGTACCATCCACAAGACTTGGCGGCAAACCACTGAGGCACAGAGTGCAGAGCTGCAGGGACTCAGAACAACGATCTCAACATCTCCAGTCCCTGACTTCTCCAGCATTCTGACGAATGCCTTAGCTGCGTAGAGAGCTGACTTCGAAGCTCAGCTCAAGACGATTCAGGAAGGCCAGGACAGACTGATGAATGATTACAAGGCTGCCTAAACCACTCACACTGAATCCGTCAATGCCATCTCTCAAGCCAATGAACTCAGAATAGAGAATATTCAAAAGGCCCTTGAAGAGAAGGTAGAGAAGCAGCTGAAAGAATTCAAGGCTGCGGTTGATCTCTCACACAAGAAATACAACGATCAGCTGACAAATGAGAGAAACGAGCTGCATGAGGCTCTGACAAAGCTACATAATAAGCTGGACGATTAGTCAGACTCATACAAAAGCCTGAATAGAAAGGTATCTGCTCAGCCCCCAACCCTAATTGCTGATGCCAAAAAGGGGGAAGGTATTATAGAGAAAGCACCTAAGGAACTGATATTGAAAGCAACAAAGAAAGAAAGGTCAGTAGCAGGGGCAACTCAAACTCAGTCATCTGCCCCTACTGGACCTACTGAAATTGGCGAGGCCCAGGGTATCTCAGCTGCAGCTGCAGCATCAACTGAGACTGGCCCAAGTGGCTCAGGAGCCAAAGAAGTCACAGCTGAGGCAACTCAAACTCCTCTTGATATTATAAAGGAAGTTGCTGAGTATGCTGACGAGGAGTCAGAAGAGGAAGAAGCTCCTCTCCCTCCTCCAGTTGCCGGAAAAGGCAAAAAGGCACTAAAATTTCCAACCCCTCCCTCCAAGAAGAAAAGACCCAGGAGGTTCATAACCCCGGAGGAGGAGACTCAAATAGCAGCAGATGATAAGCTGGCTCGGGAGATAGCCGAAGCTGAAGCCGCCAATAAACCCAAGAAGAAGCCTGTCAAAGTCAAAACTAAGGCTCCAGCTGGAGGCAAGAAAACAGGTGCTAGGCTGCCTCCAAAAACGCTTAAACTCAGCGACGAGGCTGATAAAGAAAAGGAAAAGGAGCAGCAGCAGCAGCAATCAGCTGGGCAGTAGGGGACTTCTGAAGAAAAATCATCCACGCCTGCTGATTCAGAAGAAGAGCCACCTCATAAGCCCTCCTATACTGCATCAAAGGTACAGGAACAAGAGATGGAGGAAATCTGGGCTCAGTTAGACATATATCTATATAGAGGTGAAGAGGCCAAACAAATAGAAGCAGCCAGAGAGAGAATAAGGATGGCTGATCTTGAAGCTCTCAGACTGAGGACTGAAAAGGAAGCAAGTCAAAGGATCCTAGAAAAGGCTGACATTCCCTATAGATACAGGAGATTCAGGAAGTCTACTGATCTGAAGACTCAAAGATGGCCAAGAACGGATGAATGGATACCAGTGGAATTCACTCAGAGGTGGGAAGCACTGAAGATCGAGTTCATAAAGAGGAACTACTTCTGGAGATTCTAGTCTGAGAAACGCAAGTCAGTGGCATATACTGAATGGATCATGAGAGTTAACTTGGATATGTATGCCAGACTTCAAAACGCTGTCAAAGAAAATGTTGAAGTAAGAGTTCCTGATCCCAGAATCCTGCCACCCCCACAAAGGCTTGATGGATCCATTCACTACGGTGTAATAGAGAAAGAAGTGAAGGACGCTGTTGAAGCCAAATTCCTTGATGAAGAAGACCCAGCGGACTTTGCTGAGATACTGAAGCTGAGAAAGGTCACATATCGCATGTATGGACTGACTCTTCCTGAAACTCAATCTCAGGATTTCAAAGACTGGATTAGGCAGTACAAATGATTTCTTGCTTCTGTATTCTTCTTGTATCTTTCTTTCTTTAGTCTAGTAGAGATGTAACTGTACTGAAATTCTCATATATATAAAATCTCTGTTTGGCTTTGACAATTCCTTATTGTCTGAATAGCCGTGTTTGTTTAAGCTTAACACTCAGAATCACTGAAGTGATTACTGACTCACACACTCACTGCCTGTTATTTTGCTTGTCAGTTGTTGCTTAGCTAGATTCTGATAGACCTGTTAGTATTGGGGGAAAATTTTGTTAAGACAGGGGGAAAATGTTGATTAAACTCTGTATATGTTCCGACCTTCCGCCCTGATCCCCTCAGTAGTCTAGGACTTGAAGAACAACTCCACTGATCTAACTTGTAATATTTGTAAGGAGCTCTGTTTCTGATAAGTCATAGTGTTAGGTTGATTAGTTATTAGGTTTTGGCATCATCAAATAGGGGGAAAATGTTGGGTGATGATTCTATCCTCAGCAATGTTGGTAAATAGTGGGAAATAACTCAGTCTTCTGTGGTGACATTTACTCAGTAGCCGTGTGCTCTGAAGGAATCTGTGAAGATTTGAAGATCCCAAAACCCTATATTGATTGGTGAACCATTACGTTGTAATATATTTTGTCTCCGAGGTTTCAGACTCAGCAGACACTCTGCTCTGGTTCAGGCACTCAGTGGATTACCTGCCTCAGCACCACAAATAGAAGACTCAGTAATACTGGACTCAACAGGAGCAGTATACTGAAAGGAGTCAGTGGAACTGAACTCAGCAGGAGTAGTTCACTGAACTCAGAGTTGATCTTCATTAGAGCCGACTCAGTAGGAGCATGCTACTGAATCAAAGATCAGACTCAGCAACGGCCAGACAGTCTTCTGACTGTTAGGATCTTTGAAGTCATATCAGCAGAGTCAATACGAGGAAGAGAGAAGTCAGCTTCAGATCTCCTTGAAGTTTGCTCTGTCTCAACCACTTTCTGAACCTCGACCAATGACAAGCAGACACGTACCCTACATCTACTAAAGCTGCAAGTCAACAACATTCCAAAAATAGAGGGAAATGACACTAGCACCATACTTCAAAAGATCAATTAGCTACCCAAAAGAGAGAGACAAAGGATCGTCGTCTCCAATGGATCTATCCTAATCTCTTCTCTATAAATAGAGGGATAAATCAAATTTGAAGCTAACGAGAACATCGAACCTTCGCATACACGAGAGAACACACAGAGCATTCAAATGAGCAAATTCGAAAAAGCCTAAGTCTTCCGCAAGAAGTTCGAAGAAACAATCTCCGGCGAAAGACTACAACTCTGCTAATAGGGAACCAAGCTAAACTGAACTATACAACCTCTAGTATCCAAACGACGATACACGAACCCAGCTTACACTCAGCTGTTCGTCGTTCTAGAAGCCAACTCCTTGTTCCCTATCCCTTTAACCTAAGCTCAATAGACTAAATCCATAGCTTAGACGAAGGAGTTCACTTTCGAACTGATCCTTATTGTAAAGAACTCCTTCACTGTTGGAGAGTTTTTTCAAACATTTAGTTTGATAACCCTGTAAACTGAGACTTGCTCAGTATAAATCTCAAGATCAGTGTTTGTCTAGTGTACAAACCGACTGAGACTATCTCAGTATAATAAATAGCTTCCTGATCTTTCGGGACAGTGGACGTAGGATTTTTGTGTCCGAACCACTTTAAAAATCTATGTGTCTTGTGTTCTGTTTTTACTATTGCATTGATTTACTGTTCATTCTGAAACTATCCTTTAAATCATTCAACTGAGTTTCAACAAACTTAACAGATTGCACTAATCTACTGAAACCTTTTTGATAAAAACGTTTTCCTAACTTAACTGAATTTGGGCCTACACTATTCCGCACTACTGAACTCTATTTGGAAGATACTGAATTCTGACTCTCAGTCAGCTAGCAGATCTCAGTAGAGTCAGTTACTCTGCCATACGATTCAGAACAGCTTATCTGGTCTGCTGAACTTGTTCAGTACGACATTATCCTGAAAAGGACTGTTCATGTTTAAGTTGAGAAAATCGGTTTTCAGGTGTATTCACCCCCCCCCCCTCTACACCTGAACGTGCTCTCGGGACCAACAGGGACAATCCTACTCCACTATACCAACGGACAACATAAGGGAAGAAGCACTACACCTAGGAATCAACAACACCAAAACCTTGATAGAAATCAGCCCTGTCCTTATTGGGCTCGGGACTAAAAGAATTGTTGGGACAACAAACATCCATCTCGTTCGTACTTTGGATATCAATATAGCCATTGAAGGTTGTTTGGAGTGACTAATTCTTGGAAATTAGGAGCCGTTGAAAATAAAGAAATTGCTCGAGTTCTCATTTCTATCTAGTCTCAACACCCTTGATATTAAGAAAAGATCTCTTGTAGGAAGGTTGGCTAGAGATTTCTTATAAAAACACTAGCCCTGCTCAGTCCATAATGAGAATATTTTCATCTTATTGATTTGATGTATATCTCCTTATGCACATAAAGGAGGAGCCGTATGAGGTGAAAATTTCACGCATGGTTTTGGACGAAGATTCTTTTAATTGAATGGCGACCGTAACAGATGTCAGCTCAATCTGAAGGAAATTATGCATAAGCTTTACAGAATTATTATGAAGCTATGCAACTAGAAATTGATCCTTATGATCGAAGTTATATACTCTATAATATAGGTCTTATATATACAAGTAGTGGAGAACATGCGAAAGCTTTAGAATATTATTTTCGAGCACTGGAACGAAATCCATTCTTACCACAAGCTTTTAATAATATGGCCATGATCTGTCATTACGTGCGACTATCTTCACTATAAAAGTAAAAAAAAAACAAAAACAAAAAAGGCTTTCTACATATACATCGTCTAAAACAACGATTTGTATCAGCTGTAGTGTAGCTTCAGGAACTTGAGTATCTTCAGTATCTTCAGGGTTTTAGTAATATTTCAGACAACACACTAAAATATGTGGTTCAAGATTCTAGTTTATGCAATGAATTAATGTAGTAAGAATTCAGCTCAAAAACAACAACGAAACCATTTGAAACGGCAATAGTTGAAACCAATTCCCCCCCCTCCACCCCGACGCGCGTAAACAGTCAATTTTGGACATGAATCACATTAAACATTAAATCAATTATCCTATTCTTGAGAAGGAGCAAGAATTAATCAAGTGCCTAAAAGTTTTCCTTCAAGTGCCTAGAATTATCAAAATCCTCGATACAGAATTCATATATAGAAAAAAGAGAATAATTTCAAAACCTATTTTTTTTTATCTTAGTGATTGAACCAACCTCTGAATTCTACAGATTGCAGAATCGATAATTGTAGTTTCTTCTTCTTGTAGCTGGTCCCAAATGCCTACAGTATTAATTTCATACGAGTATCTTAGATAGAATGCAAGTTCACACTCTTAGTTTCTGAGATAAAGAAGGGGAGGAGTAAATAATTGGTAAAGTAAATTTGAGCGGATTAGTTTTGAAGCAGACGGCTCTTTTGTTATCCTTACGGTTTCAATAATTTCTCAAACACGTTTTTTGGGTTTTATGTTTGTTACGTATATGGCGAGGAAAGCACAAAATTCCTCGCTAGAAAAGAAAGTTATTAAAAGATTTTTATTTCGCCTTTAATTTCGGCGAGAAAACGTTAGGACCTCCTCATTGAAAATTAGTACGACATTTTTTTTTGGGGGGGCTGGAGGGGGTTTAGTACGACAGACAAAAAACAAGGACAAGAAGGGCGAAGAATAGTTAATTTTCTCATTAATAGGGAAGTACATATCGTTTCTAGCTAACCCTTTAGCACTATTTTTTCCTTTCCAAATGAACATTTTCCAATAATGTCAATCTAAAGACTTACTCCATGATCTAAATTTGTAAAAGTTTGAATCACGGTATTCTCCCTCATTAACCTAATTTACATCAAAGCAGAAATTCATATTTATTATTGTCATAATAATGTTGATGACAATAGAACAATACCTTTTCGGAAGCTAATTGAAATGAAACAATTGTAGCAACAATAGAATTATAATTAACTAAAATATATAGGATTTTTAAATATATATTATTAAAATATTTACAAAATAAAAAGAAAAAAACTGTTAATTTGCACTTGAACTAATAGTCCTAAAGTAATTAAAAAAAGAAAAAAGAAAAAAAAAACAAGTAATAAAATACTGGCAAAAAAACTGTTAATTTGCACTTTAGATTAATCCATCATCGTCATCAACGTATCTCCGCCAGTACCAGTGCTTCTTCCAAACTCTTTCGTTCATCTCATCAATCGGGACTCCCTTGGTCTCCGGCAGAAGGAAGATGGCGAAGGCGCCCATGATAACAATACACGCCGCAAATACGAAGAAGATCCACGATCGCAAATGGCAGAGCGTGGTAAGGAACGCCTGAGCTATGATGAAGGTGAAGATCATGTTGGTGCAGACGGCGAAGGAGAATCCGGCCGTCCTCGTCTCCAACGGGAAGATCTCGCTCGGCACCAGCCACCCTAACGGCCCCCACGACCACGCGAACGCCATCACAAACACGCAGATAAACACCACAACCACATAAGCGTAGGGTTTGGATATCGAATCGGTCGCGTGAAGTTGTTGATTAAGAATCACTCCGACGACGATCTGCAAAACGAATCACGCGGTTCATCAGAATTTGCGTATAATTAATTTTGTAAATTAAATTTGAAGCTTACATGAGAGATGAACATTTGAATGGCAGCTTGAATCAGCAATTTCCTTCTACCGACCTTGTCCACCGCATAGACGGCGACCAAGGTGGCAAGGGTGTTGATGCCGCCGGTGATGACGGAGGAGAGCAAGGAGGCGTTGGAGCCTAATCCCATGGTTTGAAACAGAACCGGCGCGTAGAACATGATCACGTTAATCCCAGTAAACTGCTGAAAAATCTGCATAATTATTCCACAGAAAAGCATTGGCCAACTAGATTTCTTCATTAGGTTTCTATAAGGATGCTCGACCTGATTTGCCATCTCCGTTGCTCGTTCAATCGCATCGAACTCATTCTGCACATCATCCACTCCTCTGACTCTTATCAGAGAATTGAGGCCTTCAGTTTTCTTACCGCGCTCTATGAGAGAAGTCGGCGTCTCGGTGATGAAAAATGACCCCACGCCGAGGAAGATCGCCGGACAGCCGGCGATGCCGAGGGAGAATCTCCAGCCGTTGGCCGCCGACGAGGTGAAGTAGTTGACCACATTCGCGAAGAGAATTCCGATGGTGACCATGAGTTGGAAGCATATGTTGAGGCCTCCGCGGTGCTCCGCCGGAGCGATTTCGGATATGAAGAGAGGAACTGCTTGATTTCCAAAGCCCACGCCGGCGCCCAGTAAGATCCTCCCGAAGATGAGCATGTAAATGTTAATGGCACCGGCGTTAAGTGCGACGCCGACCGAGAAGAAGAACGCCGCCATCTGCATTGTCCTCCTCCTCCCGAACTTCTTGCACCAAATGGAAGCAATCCAACAAGAAACCAGCGCCGACAAGTAGAGCGACGACGTGAACAATTGCAGTTTCTGATCGTCGAATTTGCAGTAATTGTTCTCCTTCACTCTGTGCTTCTTCTCGTAAACCCTAGGGAAGAACTTGATCAGGAATTCATCCATAGATGTTACTCCTCCTGCATCAATAATCGATCAAAATCACAATCACAATTACATCACAATATATATAAAAACTGCAGTATCAATCGAGGCGCACCTGAAATTCCGATGTCGTAGCCGAACATGAGCCCACCGAAGGCTGCGATGATGGAACAGTACACGACCTGCTTGGTCAGCTTCGCCGGAAAATAGCCTTTCATATCCGGCGCCGCGAGGGTGGGAGCCATGATGTGTACGTATTTGTTAAATAAATGTGAATTATGAGAGGGTATTATGAGGTTAAATAGAGAGTAAAAGAGAGTAGTTGAATCGGATTCGAACTTCTTTTCCGTTGGTATTATATTAATCGCATCTTTTGTGGTCATCTTTTAATAGATTATTCATCTGATATGATATAACACATCAAGAATAACCTTTTCAACTCGAACTTGACAGGATAGTTTTTATCCAGAAAATTTCGGAAACTACTTAAACTGTATCGAATCGAGTTTTATTGATTTATTGGAATTGCAACTCCTTATCCGTTTACATATAGCATTTGTTTGTTGCCCCTATAAAAGAAAAAAAAAAGGTTGGGTCTTTATATAAACGTAATTAAGTGTCCTTAAGGAATTAAAGAATCACTTGTTACCCTTAAATTCTGAATTCGAATTTCTTTGTTTGGTATAAATTACTCACTTGGTCCCAATTATCTTGTCTGATATATCATTTCAGTCCGTCCCAAATATAGTAGACAGTTTTTTTTAGCAAATTATACGCATAATTTTTTTGTGTGACTCACAACTTTACACCACCCCACACATAACTAACCACTTTCTTTAAAAACCCCAAAAATCAAAGTGAACAAAATTATTGAGAATAAGGGTGTATATAATTCAGTGAACAAATCACGCACATTTCATAATTTAAGGCATACAAATTTGATAGTCGAGTGAGTAAATTAAAACATAAGATTTTAACTATAGGCCGGTCTTATGGTCTAGTGGTCAGGACATTGGTCTCTGAATCCAATAATCCGAATTCTTTAACATGATAAAAATCAAAGTTAACTACTTAGAGGGGATGGCAGAGTGGTTGAGGTGAGGTTTCCCGGGACCGACAAGTCATGGCTTCAATCCTCACTGAAGCCATTCTGTGTGAGCGGGTTCCTCAAAAAAAAAAAAAAAAAAACATAAGATTTTAACTATAGGCCGGTATGACCTTGTTTCCCTAATATTTTTATTTTTGGATTCCATGTATTTTTCAGACCGAATTCTTTAACATGATAAAAATCAAGTCTTTGGCTTATGTCGATTTTGATCCTATAATTTTATATAGTGTCCGGTCTTACACATGTAACTTTATAATGTATCCGATTTTGGTCCTATAATTATAAAAATCCAATATTTGGCTTACATCGATTTTGGTCCTATAATTTTATATAGTGTACGATCTTGCACATGTAACTTTATAATGTGTTCGATTTTGGTCATATGGCTTTACAAAACATAAGATTTTAATTGTTGAACAGAAAAAAGACAAATGATTACACTCTTCGCCACATGACTATAAATAAAATATTTTGTAAAGTTTTGGGACAAAAAAGAAAAAACAATTTTAAAAGTTGCAACTTGCAAGACCCAAAAACACATGAAGACTACATTGTAGAACCAAAATAAACTCGTTTTAATGATAAAAAAAAATTATCATGAAATTTTACAAAAATGGCTTATTTTAGTCATTCGACAAAGTGTGTTGTTCACTTGTCTTTATGTTCGACAATTTCTATCGAATGATAAAAATCGAACACTATGTAAAGTTATAGAACTATAATCTAACACTATAAAAGTAATATAACCAAAACTGGTCACTACCACATTAAACCATCTCCAACCCTCCCTTATAATAAGGTATTCCCTAAAAAAACCATCAAACCCTCCCAAATTCCCTTACCCTATTTTGAAGGAGCTCAAATCACCCCAAGAGCATCTCCAAGTATAAATTCAAAACTCATTCTCATTTTCAAGTTTTTGTTACATCAAACAATAATTTATCTCCAACCATCAAACTCAAATTTAAACTCAAAAGAATATTCTCTTTATATTCTTTCACAAAACATCTTTTAATTGTATCTATATATTTTCTTAAATTGCACATTGATACACTCAACTTTGGATACAAAATTTAATTTATAAAATATCTTGATAATTAATAACATAATTATTAATTACACAATTTATAATGTTAAAACTGAAAGGGAATAAGAGTAAATCGATGAGTAAATCATATAATTATATGACGAACGGTAAAAATAATGTTAAAGTTGAAATTATGTATTAGATATTATTAATTACTCCCTCATTCCCGTTATTTGTGGCTCCATTGGTTTCGGCACGGGAATTAAGAGAGTATATGATAAAGTATGAGAGAGGGAGAGATGATAAAGTATGAGAGAGGAGATGAATAAGATAATGAGAGAGTATGAGAGAAATGATCATAAAGTAGGAGAGAGAATGTAATAAAGTAAGAGATAGAAGATGATAGAGTATAAGATATGATAATAATTTTTTACCAAATTAGGTAAGTGGCCACAAATAACGGGACACCCTTTCGGAAAAATGAGCCACAAATAGCGGGACGGAGGGAGTAGTAATTACACAACTTTAGATAATTATCAATTACATAACATTATCTTTATCTTATCTTAAATAATAATATACATAAACGTATAGACTAATAATTGAAGAGCTGATTTCCAACACTATCTTGTTTGTGATTTGAAATTAGGGTAGAATCGCAAAAAAATTATTTATGTACAATTCCTATGCAGTTTGTATAGTAAAAACTCATTCTTGACCATTTACTGTACAAAGATAAAAAAAAGCAGATTATTTTTTAGCATGGTTGAACCATTTCGTTAACTGCAAAACCCAATATGTAGTAGTGTTGGAGATGCTTTATCCTATTAAAAGGATTATATAATTAGACAATGATTCTTGAAAATTTTCTTAAAATGATACAGTAGAACATAATATTTCTCAATCTTTTTTTCCCTTGTTTTTCATATAATTTTTAAATTATTTTTTTACAATTAATGTAGAATTTTAATTATTTTTTTAATGAATATATTATTATATTTAATTTAATTATATAAAATAATTACATTTAAAAATAATAATAATATGAAATATTCATTTTCTGTCTTAAACAGGGAAGAATGGTCGAGAACCATATATTATTTCAACGGTGAAAATGATAAAAATTACACTTAAAATTATAGAATTAAAATAGAATACTGTCATATTAAAATAACTAAAATCAGATGAAGACAATATTAGATGACCAAAATCAATATTTTTCCAATGAAATACAGTTTTTGAAATGCGATTGGGGTTGGGGAAGAAGAAAGATTAATAATGGGAAAACACACAGCAGAAACAATGCAAGAACATTAAATCTCTGCAACATAAGTTCAATATGATTAATCAATCAACCCTAAAGGCTAAATCCAAATCTATATACTCAGTACAATTCAATCGCATCTCTCTTCCAACCACCTCAAGATATCACCACGAACAGCCGCCACATTCTCATCGGTTTCCCCAAACAGCAGAGAGTGCATCATCCCATCATAAATCTTAATGCTCTTGTCCTCGCTCTTGGCCAATTCATACAGCTCTCTGCTCACATCCGGATCCGTCACCACGTCAGCACTTCCATGCATCACAACGAACGGAATCTCAACCTCGCTCAATCTACTGCTCACGTATTCCGTAACCCTAAGCAGCTCCAGCACCGTCCCCAATCTCGGTTTGCCCTTGTACCTCATCGGATTTATCGCCCCGATTATTCTCTTCTCCGGCACTTTGACCGACTTCTCCAATAAATCCGCCGTCGGCACGATCGGAAGCGTGGGGGCAAACGCAAACCGCGCAACCGCCGTCAAAATTTGCGGAATCGGCCATTTAGGTTTCACTTTGTCTGAAATTTTGCACATTGGCGCCATTAAAATAGCGCCTTTGAAGAATTGGGGCTTCTCGAAATGCATCAGCAAACAGACCGCGCCGCCCATCGATTCGCCGAACAGGAATCTCGGGACTTCATCGAAAATTGGATCTTGGGTTGAAACGAAATTGAAGAAAGAGAGACAGTCGTTAACGACGACGTCGACGTTTGGGACGTATGCTTTGAGGTCTTGAGAGCAGCCATGGCCTTGGAGATCAAGGGCAAAACAGGAAAATCCGTTCTGGGCGAGGAAGATTGGGGTGGCCTGAAACGTCCAGCTGATGTCGTTGCCGTAACCGTGGATCATACAGATGATGCCGCGTGGAGGGCTGGATTTGATTGGCTGCCAAGATCTGGTGAATAGGGTTAGCCCACTGGGTGCTGTGTATTCAGATTTGGTTGATTTGATGCCCTGCTGTTTGTAGTACTCTTCTTCTGGAGTGTTTCCCCAGTAATGAAGTAGTAGTTGCTTTTCTTCCTCCATTTTTGTCCTTGTTTTCTCCAAAATTTGGTCTCTCTCTCTCCTTTTTTTTTTAGATTTTTTGAAGTATTTTTGTGAAAGAGGGGTTTGGAGTTGCTTCATAGAAAGTTTTGGTTGGTGAAGATTACAAAGAGTGAGAGAAATGTGGTGGCAAATAGGCCCACACCTTAATGAGTTTATTAGTTTAAAGATAATGTTTTAATCTTTATTTTTTTTTATTCATGGAACCCGCAGCCGCTACTTTCGGTGTGCATTGAGTAAACCACGCTCCTTGTGCAGTAGCATGCAAACCACACAGGAGGGTTCAACCACCTTAATGTGACAGGGTGACAGGCAATACCTAACGGTCTTGGTGGGAATTGAACCCAGGACCTATGGGTCCCGCACCACCCACCTCGACCGCTAGACCATCCCATAGGGACAATTTTGAACCCAGGAGGGTTTTAATCTTTATTTATAACATATTTTCCATGACTGAAGGTCAACTACTGGTAACAAAAAAGCCACTTGCAGTTCGAAAGTTCTAATATACAATTGAAAATCAATGCTGTTCTTCGTCAAAAAGGTACTGATTAAAGGTATGTTCGTTCCTCTTTTTTTGGATGATTTGATTTATAATTTTCATTTTTCTGAAATGTGTTTTGAATGGCAATCTGCTTTCTTGAATATTACTTTTGGATAATGTTTTCAGTCAAAATTCCGAAATCTGAAGAGGAAAATATTGGTAAAAAGTAACTGGTCATTCGAATGGTAGATGAGATGATGTAGTGATAGTAGTAAATTAATTTGGTTAGTGATGAATAATAATCCACGTGACATGTTTAATATACCACTAAGCAAGAATAAAGGATAAAGCATCAGATGCAATAGCCTGCAAACCACACAGAAGAGTTAAACCACCCTTAATGTGACAGCGTGACAGACTCACACATAGCGTGTCCAGTGGGAATTGAACCCATGACTTATCGGTCCCGGGCCACCCACCTTCACCGCTATGCCATCCCAAGGGGGACAACTAGCTAGTACTTGTTCTTCTCATTCCTATCCGACGCTAAAGAGTGAGGAAGAGAGATACTTCTCGTTAGTCTTGGTATTTTTGCCGCGGGTTGCCGTTAAGAAAGGGCGGTTCTGTCGATTCCCAATCTCGAAACTTAGAGTGCCTGGCCACTATGAATGAATATTACGTCAATAGAGTAAGTCGTTCTTTCCGTTGTGCCTTTAACACGAAGCTAGGACAGCGCTGCGAACGCTTGTGAGTGCATTAAGTCAGATACTAGATCGAGTGATGACAACCAGGAGGTGGGCTTGGAAGCAGCCATCTTTGAAGAAAGCGTAATAGCTCACTGGTCTAGCTCCATGGCACCGAAAATGTATCAGGGCTCAAGTGATTCACCGAAGCGACGAGACCTTGAAAGCTGCTTTTTCAAGTGTCAGTAGCGGAATGCTCTGTCAATCGAGGAAGTTTCTTGGTGACAAGACCTGGAGATATCAGAAGTGAGAATGCTGACAGGAGTAACGAGAAGATCCCGACTCTTTCCTAAGCAGATGTTCTGCAGCGTCCACTTGACTCATACCCAGGATGGTCTATAGAACCTGAAAACGATTTAGGCAACTTTAGATGCATTCTCTCAATTCTCAATTTCTCGGTCGAAGGTAGTACCAATACTAGGTCACAAACACGCACTCTGAACTTGCTGATCTCTCGGGCAATGAATATACTTGCGGGGTTCCTCCTTCACAGTCAAAGCGGAAAAGCTTTGATCGGCGAAGGAATCCCTGTCAGTAAGCTAGGGCATGTCGGCTTGTTCAAGAGCCTAGACAACACAGACAGGCAGCAAACGAACTCTCTCGTAGACTCTCTTTCTTGGCCTGGAACGTGGGCTAAATGAAACCCTTACGTTTCCTCCCTACCCATTGGCGCACTTCACCAACTACTTCGGCATAAGCACCCCACTTATTTTGGATGCGAGAACCAAAGATGCTAGGTCCGGTTCTTAATGATATAGGAGAGCTTCCTCCCCTGCGGACGGACAAATAAGAGAGAAGAAGCCCGTGGGCTAGCTCAACCAAAGGAAGAGGGGGACAGACATATGATTGAGTCTTTATTTTTGAATCAGAAACGGCGGATGAGTTAGACCTTTCAGGGAGCGTTGCAGTTGCCAGAACACTTGTCTCAGATTTCCTTCGAGAGAGAAGCACCACATTTGAGTTCCTTCGAATCGAAACCCCCAACTAGATATTCAATTCCACTATTCCAGAACCTAAACAACTCAGTTGAGAGCTCCGTGACTGGAAAAAGGGAAGGTCCACCAATGATTGATAGGCCATTCCCCCCTATCCGTCTCTTGATCCCTCATTCCACTAATCCGTTGTTACTGATTCATTCAAGGCATAGACTCCCCATTTCTTTGTCTCATCTTAGTAGCGCAGGTGTTCGTCAACGATGAAAGTCGCTGAACTTTAAGTTTATATGGAGGGGATATGATCATAGCTTACTTTTATAGATGGGAAAATGGATGTTAGAGTATATTATAAGATATAGGATTAATACTTGCTTGATGAGTAGCTGCAACGAATGAGTTTCACATGAATTCCGGGTCCATCGTCATAAGTAGGATATTCATTGTAAATCAACTTCTAAATTCTTAAAGTACTATGTTTTAGTGAAAAATTCGCATTCGGGAGTCCAGCTAACGTTAACATTAATTGCTGTAGCTACCCTGTTATGTCTGCCTTGTCATCTGTGGCAGAGAAAAAGGATGAATGGACAATGGAACTATTTTTCCAACCAATGCCATGGCTGACTTGGGAAAGGACCATAGTTGGAATGAGGTTGTGCCAACTTTCTAATATTCTTCTCTCTCTCCCACACACACGCACACCCCATCTATCCATGCTGCACTATCATGCTAACAAATGGATTGTTCTTATTGCCTATCCTTTACTTGATTGCCATCATGGAGGGGTATTCCTAATTTCTGGTTGAGAATTTGCTTTTGGTTTGCTTAGTTGTGCTCTCTTGGGTATGCCGATGCCCAAGTAGATTTTACATACTTAACATAATTTGTATATACTTGGAGAGTTTTACTGTAATCAATGACAAGGAAGAACCAAAAAAAAGGATTAATCTGTTTCTTGGTTCTTAAACAATCACGAGAGGGTAGAAAAGACGCTCTTTCTGTAAAGAACTTTAAAAGAATTGCAACTTGACAGTAGCATAGGTTATGTCACTGATAAAATTCTTAAATTTGTTTATAAAAGAACTATTACTTCTCTTTCGGCTGGACTGAGAGGATATAGTGTTAGCGAACCTGAGGATGAAGGGGAAGGCTCAAGTTATTATATTTTGTCCCCTCGTCTGGCATCCATGATTCTTCATCTCTTTCTTTTCGTAGTGACCGACTCGTGGTTTTCATTATCTGTCTGCATAATGGCCTAATGTTGATTGGGAAATTTAATCTCCCATTATTAGTGTGTCATTAGTTCATCATGCTTGTTGATCTGTACACCACAAGCTTGATGTCATTATTGCAAACCATACTTGAGTCCTAAATGTTCAGAAAACAAGAACATGATGCACTACTTGTGGGCTCCCAGACTATATTTAGTAAGAGACAACTTCTAGCAAATTTAGTTATACATTTCTTGAATAAGATTGTAGAATTATTTTGTGGTTCGAAGTTCACACCTGAGAAAATGCTCCACTAGATTAGAGTCTTTATTCTCCAAGACATAATACCTACCGAAATTGGAGCCAACGGGAAAACTATTCTGCTACTCACTTTTGGAACAGTATGAGCTGCCTAAGTGCTAACTGACATTCCAATACATCAGCAGTTACTAATAGAAGCCAAGTTCGTAGTGCCCTCTATATTTTAAGAGACGCATAAACACATTTTCTTCGTTTGCTGGGCATTTCTTTGATCTGGATTTCGATGTAAACAGAGTGAGGATAGTCTTAACTTGCTATGATGCACTTCTATGTCAGGCCACTACTATATATATAAATTCTTGCTAATGTGCATTCGAGATGATCTAGGAGGAAATATTATTCTATTATATTAGTCATAATCAAATTTCAATGGTTGTTTACTGTATAATTTGCACTTATTGTAATTTACATGAGTTTTATTTATATATTAGAATTGATTTCCTTATCATTTTTCAACTAATTGAAGTTGAAATCCAACTCATGGTCCACATCCAAGTTGGCTGTTGCAATCATACATGAGATTTCCATCAGCTTGATTATCAGAAGACAAAGCTACAGTTCATAAGGTTTGCCATGAACCTATTTCTTTCTTTCTCTTTCTTTCTTTCTTTCCTTTGATGATGAGATTCCAAAAGAAAAGGTCAACTTTTATCTGCACACTGCACACATGCCACCAATTGGGAAAATATATACCCAAATATCGTTTCAACTTGACACTTCATAAAAAAATAAAGACTGGTTTGCATAAAACATGGTCAACATGGGAAAAACAGAGCATGCTGTGAAAATTCGGTCACGTTCATATCTGATGCCATCATTTTCATTGTAATAGTAGCTTGATGTCACTACACCTTGATTTGAATGATGATGTCATCATCCAACAAAAGAATGGTTATGTGGCTTCCTTTGACTGCTCGCTGCTTTCGTGGGTGCATTTGCAAAAAGCGACCAATGATAGACCCCATCAAAATATGTTAGATATACATCATTCATACAATGAACACTGTCAGGATTTTGTTTTGCTTAGTTATGAGCTAATAGCATCAATTGTGTCTAGCAGTTCAAATTCATGCATTTATTAGTCTTAGATTGTCATCTTATCTAGTTTGAACTTATTACAAAATTCTTCTTGATTCAATATTCTCAAAATTATTTTTACACTTCAAAGTTCAATTCAAACCTGAGAGTTTTGACTCAGTTGATGTGCTTTAATTTTGATCTTGTCTTCTCTAGAATAAATTCTTCTGGATTTCTATTCGTACACATTTCACACCACAACAGCTTATAGTTGATTACTGTTAGTTATAGAATATGAATCTTTGGGGGTGCTACAGTACAAATTTACATTAGGAAAAAGTTAGAGAAGTTGATCATGACTGTTGAAAAAAAGATCTACTCTAGAAGAATTTTGACGAAAACAATTTGGAAATGTGTATTTTAATCTTGATAGATATCCACGTGAAGTTGATCCAACAACCCACATGTAAATGGAGGCTCCACTCTAGTTTATCTATGTAGCCTGCCAAAATTTATGCAGAGGCCATAAAGTTGCGGACCAATTAAAAGGAAAGTGTGCCAACATAGAATATCTCACTAAAGACAATGTGACCACTCCCTCATTGTTTATTGAGGACAACTAATTCTCTACGTATAAATAAACATGCTGGTTTGCCATATTTTATCCTGGTAATAATCTCCGGATTGGTAGTTGGTGTCTAAATGGATATTGCTCTAAAAGTGCTCTTTGTCCTCTCTCTGAGTATGTTTTCTGTGAAACCACCTAGATATTGGCATTGGTCTAGTGTAAACTCTAATTCAGCCGCCGTGAGGATCTTGTCACTAGTCTTCCTGGCCAACCTAGTGTAAATTTCTGACATTATGCTGGGCATGTCACAGTAAATTAAAAAAATGGAAGAGCATTTTTCTACTGGTTTTATGAAGCCACAGCCCTTGCTGACCAAAAACCTTTAGTACTATGGCTAAACGGAGGTAAGTGAGATGGCTAAAATAATTTCTAATAATGTCAAGGATATTTAGATGCATGCAGTTGGTTGCTAACTAATTCATATGGACAAGCACCATATATGTTATCTATACATATATATTATACAAAATAGTGTCATGCAATTGCCATTTCTACAAATTTCCATAAAGATGATCGACAATTACACTTCACTTGAAATTATAGGGAGCAAATTTGTATTTATTTATGCATACCTTTTTATGAAGCACAACTTACTTTGATGCTGATTTCATGTTCTGGGGTAAGGTAACAATCTGCTCTATGTTCTAGGTCCCGGTTGTTCGTCTGTGGGATATGGAGCAACACAAAAAGTCGGACCTTTCCTTGTGGACAACAACGGGCATTCTCATGGAACACAGGTCTGGTTTTTTTCCATCACATAGCAGCACGAATACGTGTGCTGTGTTGCTAAGTATAATATATACTCAAAGAGTATAATACATTTGCAAGAAGAAAAGTTCTTCCAGATATGAAGCAAAACATACTGAATATTATTATATTATCATATGAAGTCTTATCTATCCTGTTTGATGATGTAGAAGCCAACTTATTGTTCTTGGAATCTCCAGTTGGTGTCGGCTTTTCATACTGAAACACTAGTGGAGATTATGATATTCTGGGAGACGACTTTACAGGTAAAGCTTACTGTATTTTACTCTAATCTGGTCCACATAAGGCTGAGTATGACTAGGATATTAAAAACTCATGTAAACTTTATGCTTGTTGGACTACTTTTACCAGCAAATGATGCATTTGCTTTCCTCCACAAGTGGTTCCTCAAGTTTCCATCATATCGTAATAGAACATTCTATATTGCCGGAGAGAGCTATGCAGGTATGCTAATGTTTTTGTCACTGTCCCATCAATGTAAAACACAATCTCCTCTTACCTTTTGTCATCTGTTTAATTAGGGAAGTATGTTCCTGAGCTGGCTGAAGTTATTCTTTACAACAATACAGATCCCTCCTTATTCATTGATCTAAAAGGCATACTGGTATAGTATTTATCACTTTGCTGATGATTCTACTAAGCGATCTTTTCTTCTAGCTGGGTAATCCCGAAACACATGATGCAGAGGACTGGAGAGGCATGGTGGACTACGCCTGGAGCCACGCTGTGGCCTCGGACGAGACCTACAAAACCATTGTAAAATCGTGTGACTTTCAGCGACAACACGTTGGATAACAGTGACTGTAATGCCGGTTGGGATGAGCTACTCACGCAGTATGATGAGATAGATATGTATAGCCTTTACACATCAGTTTGCATAGCAAATTCATCCAATTCGGAGTACAAGTCAAGCGCAGACACAGCCAGGACGTATCCAAGATGGTAATCGCTATGGTTTATAGTGACTTTTTTCTCTTACACTACTATTATTCTTTTGTTCTAACTATTGAAAAATATGTAGATGCTGAGGGCTATGGGTGGTTATGATCCGTGCTTGGATGACTATGGTGATCGTTGTTTTCACCTAATAAATTCTGTAAAATGCTAGAACTTAGATTAGTATAGCAAACAAGTATCGAATACAGGGAACGGAGATTTTAAACTTTAAATTCCTATTAATCTAAGGGTTTGGTTAGCGACCAAATTTTGGGAGTTTCTAAACCTAAAACAAGATAGTAAATAGCAGGAAATGAATACAGAATAAACGTATGTAAAAAAAACGGGTCTAGCAAAATGATTCACACACACAATCGATCATCGACCCTAAAGATAAATTAATCCCTATAAGTCAATTAGTTGTAGGAAGCCGTAATTAAACTGACATATCTTCTATTCCCCCTTAATTATTCGGTAATCGCCATGGTGGGCATTGAAACGACTACTTCTCTATACGTTGGTGGACAATCAATAGATTTAACACCTAATCAACTTTAAGAATTAAGGGAACCCAATTTAGGAGCTTACTCGTATGGTGGTCATCTAATAATCTTCTACCAAATTAATCATATTGTTCTTCGAACAATTGTGCTACTTATTTAGCATAATCCCACGAGAAACCATGGAAGTACTAAATTAGCTATGAATTAAATTAACCTAGGGTGATCAAGCCTAAATTAACTAATCCAATTAATTAACCAAGATTAATTTGGAACATAAGTGATTAATTATTAAAGTCTAAGTCTCACGAATTCGTTAAAGTGTGCGCTTCACATCTCGCCGACCCCTAAAAAGAATTTAGCTACGCATAGGGGTTCGACTGGGCAGGCGGACCATAAAACTGGGCAGAACCCTGAACATAACTGGGCAGAACCCTGAACATGTTGAAACTCGGAATTAAATGCACGAAAATCAAAGCAAGTCTACGAACTGATTTAAAACACAAATGCAAACGAAATTTAAACTAAAATATCAGAAGATACGAATATGAAGAATCCAAATCATCCAAAAAATATGCATAAACCGAAATCTCCCAAGCTAAACTAAGAAACGAAAGTAAAATAGTGTTTGTGTCTCCAAATCCGAACTAGAACGAAAGGAATATATCTCTAACTCGACTGTCTCTCTCTCGATCTTGGAATGGTGTAAAAGATGTGTTAATTTTCGTTCGTCTCCTCTCTTATATATATGGCGACTCCTTTTCCTTGTAGAAGTAGGGTTTTTATATCCGATATGGAAAGATATTAATTAGATATATCATATTCAATTCTTTCCATATCATCTCTTTCCTTATCCTTCACCTTCGTTCTCTACAATTTCGTCCAAAAATCAGTCTCTTAACCCCAAAATCGCCCCTGCCGCCTCATCATCTCGTCAGCGCCACATCATCACTAAAATCTGCAAGACATCACAAAAAATACGGTGCAACTGGCCAGGTGGGCGCCAAAACAAACAGAATTTGTATAGTACGAATTAGACTCATCAAACCTCCTTACACTTGAACCATACTTACCCTCAAGTATAAGAAACACAAAAGAATACGTACTATTCAAATTCAGTCAATCCCCAAGACTCAAGACTCAAAATAAAAAAACACAAGACGAAAATAAGACAAGAATAAGACAAAGACAAAGCAACAAAAACAAAGACAAGCAGCAACACAAGAATAAAGATAAGATCAAAGATAAGAACAAGAAACGAACAAAAACAAGAAACAATACCAATCATATCCGTAATTTGCGCACTCAAAGAACTATCCAAACATGCCAAATCATGCAAATATGAATCTCATCAAACAAGTAGAGTTGCAAAATTTAGACAAGGCACACAAATATCAACTTGGTCAAAAACCTAAGCAAAAGTAATCTAGGTCCGGTCAAGTCACTCAAAGAACATAGTTCACTTTATCACGATAAAAGATTGTCACAACTGCAACATTAAGGAGGTCTTTCTCTTTTGGTTGTAATGGGGCTTAGGACTTAAACAAATTTTCGTTGGTAAGGGTCCTAGGGGTTCTAAACTCCAAGAAATGTAGATCAAAGTCATGCATGTCATACTTGCTTAAAATGAGATAATCAAGAATAGATAGATAACGTCCACCACTAAAGAATTACACATCAAATGCTATTAATATAATCACAAGTACCCTTCACACACTCTGATTTTCCACGTTTTTCAGTTTTTTTTTTAATCAGCACTGTTCACTATTCACGAAAATCTGGGTACAAACACGAACTGACCTTAAATACTGCTATTCATACACAATTCCGGCCAATAATTTTTTTCCATAGCATGCAAACTAGGTAGACAAAGGATATATAACAAGATCAATCTCACTAAACCGTGTAAAACATGCAATGACATGAGAAAAGAGAAAGTTAAATAAAATTTGTCTGACTAAATCAAAAGATCGGTCAAGGCTCAAATGTGTTCACTAGGGGATAATGTAATGTAGGAAAGTATTTTCGCGGCCAATTGGTTTAATCAGTAGTGCCTCATATCATGTATCACAAGTGACTCACCTTTATTGCAACTTCGTGGACAAACACTCTCAAAGAAATTAGTAGGACGTGTCCTACTTTAAAGGCTCAAGTCTAATATACGGAGTGTGTGTAAAATTTCGATCCACAATTTACTTATTATTCGTCATCCCAAATCACATACAAATGTGCACTAAGTCCTACTCTTCACAACCACTAACATGCTTGCATATTGAAACATAAAGTAAAAATCAAATATGCTTAAACAAAGAACAAGAGTGTATCAAAAACTTCAATTTTTGGCATGCTTCGACGACCCAAAAGAAAGGACGACATAAAGTGAAACGACGTAAAGACCTCCCTCCTTACACTTAAACCCTTGTGTGCCCTCACGCAAGAAAAGAAAAGAAAAGAAAGGACGGAGAAACATGACAAAAAATACAAAACAAAAACAAGAACGACTCGCCTTACACTTGATCTTTATCGAAGAGCAAGTGAAGGCAAAACACACACATAAAACACGAAAAGAAAAACACAAACACAACAAAAACATCAAAGAAAAACAAAGGGAATAAAGGCATCACCTTTCGCCCCGCCTGGGCAGACGGGGCAGGACAGTCTGCTCTAGCTCATCAAGCCAGCGACGAAACTTCCTCCTTACACTTAAGTCCACAGCATCCTTCTTAGCAAAGATCTGTAAAAACCACACAAAACAAAGACCAAACATAATAAAATCAAAGGAAATAAACAAAAGTAAACTCGGGTTGCCTCCCGGTAGCGCCTTACTTTATTGTCTTTGGCTAGACTCCTTCTTCAAGGTTAGGAATAAGAGGGAGTGGACAAGCGATGCTCATCCACAACTTCCAACATCTCAGCAGCATGATAGATCTTCAAACGATGGCCATTGACGGTGAACTCTTCATTAGAATCAAGTTTCGAAATCATCACTGCTCCGCTTGGCCAGACGGACCGAATCTGAAAAGGACCAATCCAACGAGAACGAAGTTTGTCCTGTATGAGACGGAGTCGTGACTGATATAGTAACACTAATTGGCCTCCTTCAAAGCTCTTAGCACGAATGTGCTTGTTATGCCACGCTTTGGTACGATCTTTGTACCGCATGGCGGAGTCGTAGGCTTCAAGACGGATCTCCTCGAGCTCTTGCAATTGATATTTCCTTTCCTTTGCGCACTCGTTCAGATCCATATTAACCTTTTTAACACTCCACCACGCCTTATGTTCCAATTCCACGGGTAAATGGCAAAGCTTCCCAAAAATTAGCCGATACGGAGACATACATAGGGGCGTTTTGCAAGCACTGCGGTAGGCCCATAAAGTATCGTCTAACCTCAAACTCCAATCCTTCCGAGAAGGATTCACGGTTTTCTCGAGTATGGCTTTCACTTCTCTATTTGAAACCTCAGCTTGCCCATTCGTTTGTGGATGGTAGGGCGTGGAGATACGGTGTTTAACACCATACTTCTTCATGAGTGACTCTATAGTTCGGTTGCAGAAATGACTCCCTTGATCACTAATGATGGTCGTCGGCACTCCGAATCTGCTAAAAATGTTAGATCTAAGGAAACCTGCAACCACTTTAGAATCATTAGTCCTCACGGCCTTAGCCTCGACTCATTTAGACACATAGTCTACAGCAAGCAAAATGTACAAGTTCCCGCATGAACTTGGGAACGGACCCATGAAATCCATGCCTCACAGAAACGCAATAACTTCTGGTGCATTTCATCCTTCTGGGAAATGTTGCTGGTCATTTGGCAACGTGTACATGTCTTGAAAAAATTGCATGAGTCGAGGTTTAAGGTAATTGGCCAAAAAAACCGACATCCAAAACCTTTCTGGCAGCATGTTTTTGTCCAAAATGTCCACCATAAGGGGACGAATGACAATGATGTAAAATCTCACCTTGTTCTGCTTCAGGAATACAACGACGAATTACTTGATCGACTCCCATCTTCCAAAAAATTGGAGAGTCCCAAAAGTAGTGTTTGCATTCACTCTTTAATCTCATCTTTTAGGCATGTGTAAAGTCGGAAGGAAGCTGCTTGGAAGTTAAGTAATTAACTATGTTAGCAAAGCAATGGAGTTTAGAAAGTTTACCCATGACATTAAGCCATTCTGGAGCAGGACCGGTCGATCTTGCCAGTTGGAGCAGTGGCTAAGTACAAACTGAAATGCACTGAGCAGGGGCCAGTCTGGCCAGACTGGAGACAAATTCGGGAACAACATAGAGACGTTCCTTGGGAAAAACCTCCGTAATCGATTCGTCGTCTTCCTCTTGGATCAAACGACTTAGATGATCTGCCACATGGTTTTCTGCTCCTTTCTTATCTCTTACTTCCCAATCAAACTCTCGAAGCAAGAGTATCCATCGAATCAAACAGGGTTTGGACTCCTTCTTGGATAGAAGGTGCTTGACTGCCGCATGATCTGTATACACCACGATCTTTGAACCAAGCAAGTAGGACCGGTACTTATCGAATGCGAAGACAATAGCCAACAACTCCTTCTCTGTGGTAGAGTAGTTTCATTGAGGCGGGTTAAGTGTCTTCGAGACATAATAGATTACATGACTTTCTTTACCGGTTTTTTACCCAGAACTACTCCGACTGCCCTATTGGACGCATCACACATGATCTCGAACGGCTTATTGCAATCGAGTGGCTGCATAATCGGGGTTGTGGTAAGCTTCTTCTTAAGGAGGTCGAAGGCCTCCTTACATTGATCATCAGACACGAACTCCACATCTTGTTGTAGAAGCCTTGTGATTGGTTGAGCTACCTTTGCAAAGTCTTTAATGAAGCGCCGAGAAAATCCGGCGTGCCCTAGAAAGCCTCGGTCTCCTTAGCGGATGTAGGGGGCGGCAGCTTTGCAATCAAGTCAACCTTGGCTTTGTGTTGGGAGATGATTCAGTCCCTCCACAAATTATTAGGAGATAACTTAGTAGCCTAGTGCTCTGAAGATTTGAAGATCCCAAAACCCTACTTTGACTAATGAACCATTTTGTTGTATCTTGTTGTTTTGTCTCTGAGAGTTTTAGACTCAGTAGACACTCTTCATCTTGGTTCAGGCGCTCAGTTCTGTCCGCTGGCTATTCACCAGACTATCAGCCTCAGTACTAGAAGAAGAAGACTCAGTGATACTGGACTTAACAGGAGCAGTATACTGAAAGGAGTCAGTGGAACTGAACTCAGTAGGAGTAGTTCACTGAACTCAGAGTTGATCTTCAGTAGAGCTGACTCAGCAGGAGTATGCTACTGAATATAGATCAGACTCAGCAACGGCTGAATAGTCTTCTGACTGTCAGGATTTATTAAGTCAAGTCAGTAGAGTCATACGAGGTATAGAGAAGTCAGTTTCAGATCCACCTTGAAGTCTGTGTATCTCACCTACTTTCTTCAGCCTCGACTAATGACGAGCGGCCAGCTGTTCACTTTCTGATTAAAGCTGCAAGTCAACAACTTTCCAGAAATGGAGGGAAAGGACTCTGCCACCTTCTTTGAAAGAGCCGTTAGCTACCCAAAAGAGAGAGACACATGGATCGTCGTCTCCAACGGATCTATCCATGTCTCTACTCTATAAATAGAGGGATGATTTCAAATTGAAGCTCACCTAGAAATCGAAGAACACAAGAGCATTCACGAGCAATTCAAAACGACTTAAGCTTTCCACAAGAACTTCAAAGAGAAATCTCCGGCGAAAGGCGACATACTTGCTCATAGGGAACCAAACTGAACCAGATTATAAAGCCTCGAGTATCCAAGCGACTGAATACGAACCCAAGTCTATACTTAACTGTTCGTCGCTCCAGAAGCCACTTTCTCGTTCCCTATCCCTCTAACCTAAGCTCAACAGATCTTATCCATAGCTTAGACGAAGGAGTTCATATCTGAACTGATCCTTATTGTAAAGGACTCCTTCATAGTTGGAGAGTTTGTCAAACACTTTAGTTTGATACCTTGTAAACTGAGAGTTGCTCAATTTAAATCTCAAGACCAGTGTTTGTCCAGTGTACAAACCGACTGAGACTATCTCAGTATAATACATAGCTTCCTGATCTTTCGGGACAGTGGACGTAGGATTGTTGGATCCGAACCACTTTAAAATTGCATGTGTTCTGTCTTTTTACTTTTGCATTGATTATTGTTCATACTGAAAATACTTCTAAAATCATTCAACTGAGTTTCAACAAAGCTTAATCGATCGCACTAATATACTGAAACTGTTTTCTTAAAAACGTTTTCTAACTCAACTGGATTTGGGCCTACACATTTCCGCACTATACTGAACTTCAGTTGAACGGTACTGAATTCTGACTCAAGTCAGCTAGTAGGCCTCAGTGAAGTCAGTCACTCTGCCACACGATCCAGAACAACTTATTTGGTTTACTGAACTTGTTCAGTACGTCACTCTCCTGGAAAGGACTGTTCGCATTTAAAGTTGAGAAATTGTCTTCAGGTGTATTCACCCCCCCCTCTACACCTGAACGCTTAATCTCGGGACCAAGAATTGGTATCAGAGCAGGATTTCTATAAGACTCTTGTTATTCTGAAACTGGTCTACTTGAACGGATCCAGAAAATGTTTTCACTGCATATCATTCTTCATTCATATCATTATCTACTATGTCTGATATGTCAGGAATTAGGATGATACCCATGTTCTCAGTAGAGAACTACGGGGTATGGCGAGTCAGAATGGAGGCACATCTGACTTCCCTCCACGACAACATGCCAGATGTACTGGAGGACGGACCTATCGTTCCGATGGTTGATAGTGTTGTTACTCGGGACCCAGCACAAGGAGGAGGCATGGTGACCGGGAAGAAGATCCCTAAAGATAGAAGTCTCTTCACCCCTGAGGAGAAGAAGCTTCACAACTTAGATCGGATCGCCAGAAACGCCATACTGACCACCCTGAGCGATTCTTATCTCGGGAGAGTTCAGGACTGCAAGTCCGCGAAGGAACTCTGGGATGCTCTAGCGCTACTGAGTCGGGGGACTCAAAAGATCAAAGCAAACAACCGGCGCCGGAACTTCGTAAGCCGGGAGAGACTTTCTCTCATGCCTGGTGACTCCATTGAAGATCTTAACGTCAGATTCACGGATCTGATGAACACCATCAACGGACTGGGAAAGACGTTCTCCAACCGAGAGATGAATCTCAAAATTTTAAGGACACTGCCAGACGGTCATTGGACTCCCTTTGCTACTTTACTGAGACATTCTGATTTAGATATAGTTACTCCTGACCATATCTTTTCAGAACTTAAAGCTGAGGAGTTCGAGTTTGGTCTACCTCAAAGGAAGCAGCGAGCTGAGGCTGACACCCAAATCGACCATGCCTTCAAAGCATCAGTCAGCACAGCGGCTCCAGCGTCTAGCAAGGCTGAACCTTCACTCAGTGACTTACAAGAAGGAAACCTGGCTAAGAAGTACGCGCTGCTTGACGTGAAGTATCAGAAGGAGAAGGAGAGGCACATAAAACTCTCAAGAGTCGTCAGGGACTCCAAGGGTAAGTCTGAGTATACACCTAAGCGCACTCCTGACTCACATACTTCTGACTGCAGGAAACAGGAGGACTCAGCTCAGTCGTAAGACAGTGAGAGCAAAGAAGAAAGAGTCACTACTTGTTACAACTGCAAGAAGCCAGGACATTATCAATATGATTATCCTGAGCTCAGTACTGCTGAGAAAGCAACACGCAAAGCTCGAAGGGAGAAGTTCATCAAGAAGCGTCAAGCATATATAGCTGGTGAACTCTCAGACGACTCAGATGAAGTCGATTCCTTCATGGATTCATCAGACGATGAAGCGACATTCATGGCCGTAGAGCTTGACGAAGACGCTAAAAAGTGTCTCACGGCAGGAGAAGAGGATGAGGTAAACTCTCACGCTCCATTTAACTCCTCTTCACACTGCACACACGACACTATTTCAGTTTCAGATGAGAATCTGGATGTCGCAATCGCGTATGAAGAACTACTCGACCAACATAGTCAGATGAGTCTGCTGCTCAGTAAGACTCTTCAAGAGTTAGATACCCTGAAAGTGGAGAATCAGAGACTTTCTCATGAGAGTCAGGTTGCTACTGAGTCAGAAGGACTTGTGTTGAGACTCAGGGACGAGATAAACTCTCTGATGGCCAAGTCTCAGCATCAAAAAGATCAGATCTCAGTACTGACTAATGACTTGACTAAAAAAGATACTGAACTGAGTCTACTGAAGCAAGAGTTGTCAGGACTTCAGACCGAGCATGAACTGCTGAAGAAGAAGCTTGAGGCGATACTAGCCAGCAACAAACCTAAGCACTGCAAGGAGGGACTTGGATTCAGCCATGGAGCCTCCTCATCTGCCCCCGTACGCTCAGAAAACCGGCTAGCTGATAGATTTGTTCAAGAGGAGACCATCAACGCAGATATTCTGAACCCCCTAGCCAAGAACAAACAAAAGATGAAGGCACCTCATCCCAGCTATCAACATTCTGACAAGAAGATCAGTTCCAAATCACCCCGGTTCGCCTCGAGGGGAACTAGCAAAGCTAAGTGGGCTGATCAGTATGGACCTCCGCAGCTGACACATCCAGCTCAGTATGGGTCATATTATTATGATCCTACAGTCAGGAGAGGACCTAAAAGTCAGAAGAAAAAGAAGAAAGCCGTGCAGAAGGCAAAGGTCAGCAGTCCACCAACTCAGAAGATCAGGACTCCTGAACCTATGAAGCCTCAGAAGTCAGCATCGACCAGTCCAGTGGTCAAGTATGTTGATCAAAGTGGGAAGAAACTGTCTGAGACCACCAGGGTCGTAAGACAGATCTGGATTTCCAAAACTAACATCTAAGGACCCAAAATAAAAAATAAAGGGTACCTAAATATAATTCTGTTTTGCAGGTGCACAAGGACCCTTGGTACGTGGACAGCGGATGCTCAAGACACATGACATACCAGAAGGACCTACTAAAGAATTATACTACTGAAGAAGGACCCCGAATCGAGTTTGAAGACAACACAAAAGGCTATACCAGAGGCTATGGAACTGTTAGTCAATTTTGTGATAACTCGAATAGAGTGATTTTTTACGCTGGTTTCTGTGATGTTATTGATAAATCTACAGGGAAAACAGTGTTATCAGGTTCGCACAAACAGAATATCTACGTAACTGACTGGAACTCAGCTGACCCAGAAGCTTGTTTGTTGGCGAAGAACGACAACAGAACGGGGTGGCTCTAGCACAGAAGACTCAACCATCTCAACTTCAAGACGCTCAACAAACTAGCTAGAAACACTCTAGCAAGAGGACTGCCGAATGAAGTATTCATCAAAGACACTCAGTGTGAAGCATGTCTGAAGGGAAAGCAAACAAGGAATCAAAATCCACCTGTTCCATCTCCTTCCACTGGTGGAATCCTTCAGCTGCTACATATGGATTTATTCGGTCCAGTCTCTCCGGTGACTATTAGAGGTAAAAAGTATGCTTTAGTGGTCATTGATGACTACTCGCGCTACACATGGGTCATATTTATTGCCAACAAGTCTGAAGTCAAAACAGAGTTACCAAAGCTTCTGAAAAAGCTCAGGGTCGATGAAGAAAACCAAGTGGTAACTGAGACCTCTACTGAGGATAATAATTCAGGGGGAACAAATGAAGTTCCTGAGCTAAATGCCCCTGAACCTGGTGACTCAGTAGACCCAACTCTAGTAACTGAATTGCTTCAATCTCAGAATAGTACAACTGGAATGCTTAACTCACCTACTATCTGTGTTGAACAAATCTCAGATGAAGAGTTGAAACATCGTAGATCGTGGCTGAATGCTCACACTTCTGATTTGATTATTGGAGATCCTTCAGCAAGCGTAAAGACAACATCCAGATTGTATCAGGGAGAAAGCGCATTATATTCCTGCTTCTTGTCTACTGAATAACCTCACTCAGTTGAGGATGCACTTAAGGATGCTGATTGGGTCATAGCTATGCAGGAGGAGCTGAATCAGTTCACGAGAAACGAAGTATGGGAGCTTGTTGACAGACCCCGGCAACAACATGTGATTGGAACTAAATGGGTCTTCAAGAACAAGCGAGATGAAAACAATGTTATAGTAAGGAACAAAGCACGACTTGTGGCAAAAGGCTACTGTCAAGCTGAAGGGATAAATTTCGACGAAACTTTCGCTCCAGTTGCAAGATTGGAGGCAATCAGACTATGCCTAGCCTACGGAGCACATCAGCAATTCAGAGTCTATCAAATGGATGTGAAGTCTACGTTCCAGAACTACGTGCTACAAGAAGAAGTCTATGTAGAACAGCCTCCCGGCTTTCAGCAGGGACATTAGGTCTACAGACTCAGAAAGGCTATATACAGGTTAAAACAAGCACCCAGGGCTTGGTACGATACCCTGTCTGAGTTTCTTCTTCAGAAAGGTTTTCAGAAGGGCACAGTAGACCGCACATTATTCAGCATTCGACTGGAAGACGACATCTTACTTGTGTAGATCTCCGTAGATGACATAATATTCGGATCGAAGAACGTCATCATGTGTCAGTAGTTTGAGAAAATGATGAAGGATAAATTCGAGATGTCAATGATGGGAGAGATGAATTATTTCCTTGGTTTTCAAGTCAAACAATCTGAGAAGGAAACGTTCATCAATCAAGGCAAATACACTCGAGACCTCATCAAGAAGTTCGGTCGCACATCTGGCAAACCAATCAAGATCCCGATGAACACGAACATGAAAATTGATCTTGATAAAGAGGGAGTATCAGTAGACCATACTGAATTTCGTGTTATTATTGGTTCATTATTATATCTAACTACTACTCGACCTGACATAACTTATGCTGCAGGTGTCTGCGCTCAATTTCAGGCGAATCCTAAGCAGAGTCACATGGACTCAGCAAAGAAGATTCTCCGTTATCTCAGAGGAACACCTGACATGGGTCTATGGTATCCAACAGATGATAATATTGAACTAACTGGTTATTCTGATGCTGACTATGCAGGATGTAGAATTGACCGAAAGTTAACTTCTGGAACTTGTCAGTTCCTTGGCAGCAAGCTGATTTTGTGGTTTTCAAAGAAACATCATTCAATAGCGACGTCAACTACTGAAGCTGAATATATGGCTACCGAAAGTTGCTGCGCCCAAATCCTTTGGGTGAGACAGCAGCTACGCGACTATGATGTTATTCAAAATGAAGTGGCGATCTTCTCGCGACAAAGACTGCGGCAATTGCAATCGCTCATAACCCAGTACTTCATACTAGATGCAAGCACGTGGACATTAAACATCACTTCATTCGCGATCATGTCAAAAAGAAGGATATCAGAATGGAGAAGATCCATACTGACCGACAAAGGGCAGATATTCTGACCAAGCCTCTAGCTGAAGCCAGATTCAGAGAACTTTCAGTAGAGCTAGGTCTGCTGGACCCTGCTGACTCCAGTTAGTAAGTGGATTCAGGAGAGGAGCATTCAGCAAGGGGGAATGTTCACTCTCGCATCGAGTAAATTTAGTACGTAGAGACTCAGCAACCATCTACACGAGGTATCAGCTGACTACGATGTTCAGCTGACAGGTTTGCGTATTGGCAAGGCAGGCTAGACTCCACACATTGATCAGGTTCCAAGAGTGGTCAACTTTGAACAAGCTGATCAACACCACTCCTGCGAACAACTCCACGAAGAGGAGTTGATGATAAGGAACAAGATAGGCTACTCAGAGCCGTCTAACATCTGTTCCTTAGACGACCTGAGGGCAGCTATGCTCGCCATGCTGAACGATCGCCAACCCACCTCAGCAACGGCGCCCTCAGATGGGTCAGACCCTAATGGTCAGGACCCACCCCGTGATTCAGTCCCTGAGAAGCCTGATGAGGGAACTCAACTGGACAAGGATGCTCCCACTTCTACTGCTGAACCACCACTCAGCATCCTTGCTCCAGGCTAGTCGGCGGCTGGTACCTCAAAGACGGCGGAACCAGCCCAGCTATTGTTGGAGTCTGCGTTCGAGGTAGCGCCCAACCCTAAAAGACGACGATCGAAGTCAGTAGCCAGGGCACTGAGGAGTCAAGAAACTCAGAATATACTCCTTGCCCGTGCAATCCGCAACACGTGGAGGCAGTCCACGCAGGCTCAGAGTGCGGAGATAAAGGGGCTCATAACATCAATTCAGAACAGACCTGCCCCTGACTTCTCAATGATTCTGACAAACGCACTTGCCACTCAACGAGCCAACTTCGAAGAGCAACTGAAGCTGATGGAAGCTGGCCAAGCTAAACTTCTGGAAGAATACAAGGCCGCCCAATCAGCTCATACTGCATCCATTTCCTCTATCTCTCAGGCCTCCGAGCTCAGACTCCAAACCATTCAGAAGGCCATGGAAGATAAGGTGGATCAGAAGTTGCAGGACATTCAGACTGCAGTGGACAACTCTCACAAGAAGTACAACGAACAACTGACAGATGAGAGGAATGAGCTACATGAGAGGCTTGTGAAGCAGCAATATGCCTTGGACGATCTTTCCACTAAAAGCTGGGTCGTTTTCTATCGGATACAGTAGACTTGATGTAGTCTCTGTCTTCTTCGTCTGAGTCGGCTGATAAGATATTCTACTGAGTGTAGTCAGTTGTAGACTGCGAAGGTACTGAGCTTTGCATAAGGTTCTTCTACTGATGTCTGTCAGCTGATAAGGTGTCTTCTACTGAGACAAAGATCAGCTGATGACTTAAGAACACAAGCTCTTACACTGATGATGTGGGGTTCTAGAAAGTAACTTCCTACTGAAGGTCAGTCCAACATTTTACCCCGCACTGGACATAGACACGAGAGATACAAAATCAACACTCTAGCCTATTACATCATCTAATCCTATCGACACTACACTACTGATATCAGCTGGGTTTTGGGATCTTCAATTTCATAGTATACACACTACGATTTTCCCCAATATTATTTTAACCCAATAAAATGTTGAATATCATCTACTGACTCATAACCCAACATAGTTTATTATGCATTAAAAATCAATAGGTGAAGCATATATGTTAATTTTCCTCCTCGTTTTTTTTTTCATGGAAAGCAATAAATCTAACTAAGAAAACTAGAAAAACTCACAAATGTGGTTGCCTCCCACGAAGCGCTGTTGCTTAGAGTCGGTGGCTCGACTTTGCTGAATCAGATTAGAAACTTGGCGACTTTGGACGCCCGACTACAGCCTTTTCGAACGCCTCCTTCGATGATGCTCCACAGACATCCCTCACCTTGAAATGTTTTTTGGTTCGTGGATTCATCAACTTCACCACACCATGCGACAAAACGTCCACCACATGAAATGGTCCGGAGAATGTAGAACTTGGGTATCCTGGAAAAACTCTAGAACCATCATCATATAAAAGAACTTTAAGACCAGGATAGAGTGTTTTTCCAAGCGTCCTCTTCCCACAAGCAGCTTTAGTGCGTCTGACATAGATGGTTTTCTTCGGGAACATGTCTTTTTGATCTTCAATATATTCATCCAAGTTCGGAACACCGACATCAGTTGACTCCTCATCGAATAATGTGTGTATTCCTAATCTATCTGTACCATCAAAATCCTTCACTACATCATATGCAGGTTGCACAAAGTTAACTTCAGCAGTTGAGGCATTAGTTCCCAATGTGGTTGGAGCTAGTGCTTTGAATTCTATAACCTCCCCCAAGACTTCCATCCTCACAGTTCGTGATGGTACATTAACACAAGTCCTAGTGGTTTCCATGAATGGCACCATCAGAATCCTTCACTACATCATATGCAGGCTGCACAAAGTTAACTTCAGCATTTGAGGCAGTAGTTCCCAATGTGGTTGGAGCTGGTGCTTTGAATTCTATAACCTCCCCCAAGACTTCCATCCTCACAGTTCGTGATGGTACATCAACACAAGTCCTAGTAGTTTCCATGAATGGCCTCCCTAGGAGGATAAGCCGATCACTTAGCCCTTGAGAAGTATCATCTGCATCAAGAATAATAAAGTCAACTGGAACAATAAACCTGTCTACCTTTACCAACAAATCTTCAACAATCCCCATTGGGGTCTTCACCGAGTTATCAGCAAATTGAAGCCTCATAGGTGTAGGCTTCAAATTGTTAACTCCCAGTATTTTGTAGACAGAGCAGGGCATTAGGTTGATACCAACTCCAAGATCTAGCATAGCTCGTGTAACTCTATCCTTGCCTATAGAGATAGTGATGTTGAATCTTCCAGGATCTGCTAACTTGGGCGGTAGAGCCGATACATCAACTACAACACCCCCTAATTCAAGTATAGGAAGATTTGTACTCCACTCGTAATCCTTTTTATTGGTGATGAGCTCCTTGAAGAACTTGGATTGCCTTGGAATACTCTTAATAAGGTCTAACAGTGGCAAATTGATATTCACTTTAGAAAGCATATTGAAAAGGGTAGAGAATTGCTTATCTGGCTTGCTTCCTTTCAGACGCTCGGGAAATGGTGGAGGAGGCTTGTATGTACTCGCCTTGTGTAAAGTGGGTTTTTCTACATGATCCTTCTCTTTTCCTTTGGCTTGTTCAGTCAAGGCTTCTTCATCCTCTTCGACTACGCCATCCTTCTTGATTTTTTCCTCAAGGGGTGAGTCTTCAGGAATATAATCTGGCTTCTCAATCTCCGTGTCATTCCTTAATACGTGGATAGTCATTGCTTGCTGTGTTTGTCCAAGTAGTTCCCCTTGTTGCATTTTAAGCAAAGCAACTTCCCGTGCTAGTTGGCCAAGTTGAGTCCCCAAATTTTTTGAAGTTGCTTCCACGTTCTTGACAGAAGTGGTGAGTGTCTCCATTTGCTCCCTAGAACTCTTCATAAAGGAGTTTAAGGTGTCTTGCAAGATGGCAATGGAATTTTGTTCAGCTTCCTTAATCTTTGGCTGAGGGCGAGAAGATGATGTGCCTCCAAATTTCTGCTGCTGATTAGCATTTCTTCCTCCATAATTCTAGTAACTCTTAAAGTTGGGATTGTCCTCTTGCTGCTTATGGACAAAATTTTGTTGCGGCATCTGATATTGCTTTCGCTCCTCCCATTCCGGATGTCCTATGCCTTGTCCCCAATTAGCTTCTTCTTCTTGAAATTGACTATAGATGATATTAAACTGGCATTGGGCACTAGAGTGTTGTGAATCATCACAAATGGTACAAACCTCGCCAATCTTTGGGGCTTGCACTTGTCTCTGCTTGAGCTCCATGATTTCTTGTCTAAGCAGTTGAAGCTCCTTAACAGTGTCATCCGCGTGTGCAGCCCGCACATCCTGCGTTCCACGTTGTCTCACTCTCTGACTTCTTTGTATGGAACGAGCCTTCAACGTCTCAAAAAGCTCATGCAATGCACTTGGGGTCAGTGCAAGAATGCCTCCGGGAGCCATGTTGTCAACCATAATCTGACACGGCAAGAGCAATCCATTGTAGAAGAACTCATTCAGCATCGCGACCTGGTAATTATGATGTGGACATTGGATGAGGAGTCCATTGAATCTATCCCAAGCTTCATGGTATGTCTCATTGTTAAACTGCGAGAAAGTAGTAATCTGTTGCCTCAACTCGTAGCTCTTGCTTCGAGAGTAGTATCGCTCAGTGAATACTTTGAACACGTCCTCCATTGTTCGCAAAGAGTTAGCAGGTAGTGTGTTCAACCAAGTCTTATCCTTATCCTTCAGAGTGTAAGGAAACAATCGTCTTCCCAATTGATCAAAAGTGAGCCCGCTGAGAGGAAGAGTCCCCAGTGTAGCATAGAACTCCCTCATATGAGCAAGAGGATCTTCAGTTGCTAGCCCGTAGAAAGATGGTAGCATATGGTAGTAGATAGGCTTCAGATCATAATTCCTTGCGGTCTCTTCTAGGACAATGCAGGTGGTATTGGCTCCAAGTATCGGCCTTGTGTAGTCTCCCTGCAACCTCTCTGGTTCAGGATTGTTCCCAATTTGCTCCATTGCAATTTTGTCTTTCGGTTCTTCCTTCGTAACGCGAGTCCCCACTCTGTGTATGTTATCGATTAAAGGCACAAGTTCTGGATTTTGCGATTTTCTACCGTGCATAAACCTACAGAAAACTCAAAGAGTAAGACTCGACACAGTAAAGAAAAGAAGAAATAGTAACCAACGTAAAAATAAAATCTAAACAAATAAACAGCTAGTAAAAAGAATAATCAAAACGACTGAGTCCCCGGCAAAGGCGCCAAAAACTTAATGAACAAATTATAATTCTCGCAAGTGCACGAATCGGTATAGTACCTAATCTAGCAACTCCCGAGGTCGATCTCACATGGACTCAGCTGGGTTCTAATTACTCTAATTATTTAACTATCTACTTGGTCCTAAACTGGGTTGGATTATTTAAAACTACGGAATTAAAATAGCAAGAAAGTAAGAAAACAAATAAAAGCGAAGCAAAGTGGGTAATGGTTTCAAGTTTGATGAAGAGTGCGGATGTTTAACAATCACTATGCCTAAGATGATCGATTCATACATATTCTCTAGCTAGCATTTATGAATTTATTTTGTTGGTTCATCCACTAAGGCTCTAGGGATTCCGTATAATCCTAAGGGTTAATCAGAAGATCAAATCATGAACCTAGGATCGTATCATGCTCAAGGATTTAAGGAACCATCTAAACTATCCCAAACCAATGGTGACAATCTAGACACTTAATTGCATGTCAAAATAAATAACCGTGTATGATGCGCCGTATTATCTATAACCTATATTCTCAATAATTATCTAAGATGATGGCCAGTCATATTAAAGAATCATAGAGAAATCAAAAGCAGGCTCAACAATTAAGAAACAAAACAATTCATTCATTGAAAAACTAGGGTTTGAATCATTTCATCAAAAACATAGATCCTTCTAAACCCCCACACAAGGGGATTTAACCACTCATATTCATAGGAAAACAATCACAAAAGATGCAAAAATAATCCATAGAATTTAAGTATTAAAAACCCTAAACAAAACTGAAAAGGAATAATACAACCTAGAATCTAGCGGATTGATCCTCGCGCTTGGTTCTCGGGTTGTGGTCTTCAATCTTCATCTTGAATCTTCAACGGAGGGATGCCTTGGGTGTTTCTCTGCTTTGGAGGGTGGAAAAAGTCGAAATTATGGTGTGTTGTTCGAAGGAAAGAAGTCCGGAAGGGTTTATATAGGTTTCGGGCCGAAAAAATCTGTTTTTGGGCTGTAGACGACGCGGACCGCGGTCCAGCACAAAAAGCGGACCGCGGTCCGACCCCCACGGATTTTCCAGTTTTTGAGTCAGAACATACCGGACCGCGGTCCAGCACAAAAGTGGACCGCGGTCCGACATCTTCGGCCGAACACTTTTTTTCTGCACTGTCGCGTTTTGGGAAAAACACGATATCTCCTCCGTTAGTCGTTGGATCGCCACGAAACTTTTCCACAATGTTCCTAACACATAGAACTACGATGTGGACCGTGGAGATCGGATTCTAAGATCGTTAGATCCACCTGCCATGCAATTTTCCAACTGCCTTGTTACATGAGCTCCGAAACACGATTTCTTCAACATCCGGCTTCAAATCCTCTTCATTCTTCATCCAAACAACTCCATCTTTGCCAACAATGCATCAATGGTCATGGTTTCTTCCATTTGGGTGCCAAATACCATCAAATATGCTCAAAATGCGCGAGAAACCTACAAAACCAAAAACCATCGAAAGTATACGATTCCAAGCAAAACAAAAGCTAAAAATGAATAGAAAACTATGCAAATAAGCTTAAAAAGAACACGATGAGATGGTATAAAAACCACTCATCAACATACAAATTAAAGAATAATGTCATGAAAACACCATAAATTATATTTCAAGAATTTATGGTTTATATTAAAATTTATAGTTCATATCACGCTACAGCTTTCTCACTCCCTCTTCTATGTCTCTCCCCTCGTTCTTTTTCCCTAGTATATGTAGCTAAGAGTTGAAAGTATTAGAACAGCTAGCGTGAGCATTGTCATGTTCATTCGGGGCTAGGGCTCCTATTATGCTTCCTCATTTACCACCGGATTCGAAGTCTGCATGTAAAATATTTGTTGTATACAAATCGTCATATTTCGTGAATTTCACCCTTGGAAATTTTCCCCTTAAATTCTTTAATTTGTTTGTGTGGCCGAAATGTTGGTCAGAATGTTGTGCTCTGCAAGGAATTCAATTGTTGAGGGGCAAAGTGCAACTTTTCATAGTTCAGGACGATCGATAGCCCCCAAACTTAAAATGATATGATGATAGATAGCCCCCAAACTTAAAATGATAGCCCCCAAACTTACGTGACCAAAATGCGTAATCAACATTGCTAAATGATAGCCCCCAAACTTAAAATGGACAATCTAAAATGGTAGCTCCCAAACTTAAAAACCTTAGAAAAAATTAAAGCCCTTCTTGCTAGCCCCTTAACCTTCCCCGGTATATACTAGAAAACACATAAGAAAAATTCGGTAAAACATGGAACACATTTATGGAATCTCGATGTACCTCATTACCTTGCCTAATTTTGATGGATTTGTTAATAAGAGATTTGAGAAATCAGATTACAGAATTATATTAAAGTTTATCACGTGCAGCGTAGAAACTTCCTCTTAATGTGTGTTACAAATGCATATCATAACAGTTCTTATTTGTTTTTGCTTGAAGTTAAAAGGGATAAATACAACAAACTCCCTCAACTATCGAAGTTTTTTCACTTTGCCCCTCTGAATTATGAAAAGTTGCAGTTGCACTTTACCCCCCCTAACTGTTAAATTTGTTGCACTTTGCCCACTCAACTATTAAATTCATAGCAGAACACAACATTCCGGCCACACATACAAATTAAAGAATAGTCTCATGAAAATTAATGGTTTATATTAAAATTTATAGTTTATATCACGCTAGAGCTTTCTCACTCCCTCTTCTATGTCTCTCCCCTCGTTCTTTTTCCCTAGTGTATGTAGCTAAGAGTTGAAAGTATTAGAACAGCTAGCGTGAGCATTGTCATGTTCATTGAGGGCTAGGGCTCCTATTCTGCTTCCTCATTTACCACCGGATTCGAAGTCTTCATGTAAAATATTTGTTGTATACAAATCGTCATATTTCGTGAATTTCACCCTTGGAAATTTTCCTCTTAAATTCTTTAATTTGTTTGTGTGGCCGAAATGTTGGTCAGAATGTTGTGTTCTGCAAGGAATTCAATAGTTGAGGGGCAAAGTGCAACTTTTCATAGTTCAGGAGGCAAAATGAAAAACTTCAATAGTTGAGAGGGTTTATTATATTTATCCCAACTTATTGATAGATCAAACTTATTGAAATATTTTCATATGTTAGTAATAATAATTTCTTATGCAAATTAATATTTATGACATAAGTGTTCATCTAATAACTCCTTTTTCAAATAGGACATTAAATAAAGATAACTAAGATATCTTGATTGCAATTCTGACTTGATTTATTAAATACCGGTATTAATACAAAGCAATATTGATTTTACTTTTGTCCCGTCACCTACATTGCATTGTAGTTTAATTAGTACAACATAAGGAAAGTCATGTGCATATTTTTATTTATATATTTAATACAATATATTAATAGTAATTTATAATTATAATATAAGAGTAATCGTCCGATTATACAAAAGAGCTTGGAGTTATTGGGGTGATGAGTAAATCTGCACAGGCTGAATCAAGCATGACAAAACTTGGTCCTTGGTTTCTCGATCTTGAACACCAAAACCATCTCCATTCTCATAGATGAAATTTGCAACTCTTGCTGTGTTGACTATGTATCTCATCATTTTTTGGTGGGGATGAGGGCAGTTGATGAACAACCCATTCATTTTCTTCCACGAATCCAATGTCAGCTTCCTAATATGGTCTCGAGCTTCTCTCTCCGTAACATTTGCTTCTCTCATGTGGCATACGATTGATGAAGGTGTATCACCTCTCGTAACTTCCGCTTGAGAAGTTCCTTGATCATTGCAGAGGCGGATAATGAGGGAGGCCTGGTGGATGAGTTGTTGGTTGCCGCGGAAGGCAGCCAAGGTTCCAGCCATATCTTGACCGAGACCGAGCAGTATATGAAGGGAGAGTATATGACCAGATGATGTTATCCAAGCATTATTAAGGTATTCCTTAAGAGATGGGGAGTGGCCCTTGTCTTTCCATTTTGCTTCAACAAGCAATGCTTTGAAAAAATTTGTCCACTGTTCATTAAAAATATCTTTAATCAGAAACAATTTGTCCATTGTTCATTAAAAATTTGTCCACTGTTCATTAAAAAATTTGTCCACTATAATACTTCGCTTCAAAATTAGTACTACTAGTCTTAGTATTTATTTATTTTATTGTAAATCTATGAGATTTGGTGTTTTGACATTAATATAGTATTCCCTCCATTCCATTATTTATATCTCATTTTCTACATTTGTTTGTAGAAAATGAGATTTGGTGTTTTGAAGTTAATCTGCACAAGCAGAGCTGGATTTGAGAGAGGCGGCGGCGGATCTAGGGTTTGGAGGGAATAGAGAGAGAGAATGAGAGGGGGACAAAAAAAGGCGTAAGTATATTGTGCACCCTTAGTGACTTAATGGTGTAATTAGATTACATTAAGAAATCATTTTTTTCCCTTATTATTTCCAAAAATGGAAAGAGGACAGTATGAGTGGGACGCTCCGATATGGTATACAAGACAGTATGAGTGGGACGAAGGGAGTATATAGATATTATTTTTTAGTCTTTTCATCCCTTCTATCATCATATTCATTTAAAGTTTTTCAATTAGTCATGATGCAAATCAAGATAGTAATTTATCTAATAAAGTCTGGAAATAATATGATGATAGATAGCCCCCAAACTTAAAATGATAGCCCCCAAACTTACATGACCAAAATGCGTAATCAACATTGCTAAATGATAGCCCCCAAACTTAAAATGGACAATCTAAAATGGTAGCCCTCAAACTTAAAAACCTTAGAAAAAATTAAAGCCCTTCTTGCTAGCCCCTTAACCTTCCCCGGTATATATTAGAAAACACATAAGAAAAACTCGGTAAAACATGGAACACATTTATGGAATCTCGATGTATCTAATTACCTTGCCTATTTTGATGGATTTGTTAATAAGAGATTTGAGAAATCAGATTACATAATTATATTAAAGTTTATCACGTGCAGCGTAGAAACTTCCTCTTAAGGTGTGTTGCAAATTGTTGGTCCCGAGAGTAACGTTCAGGTGAAGAGGGGGGGGAATACAACTGAAAACCGATTTCTCAACTTAAAACGCGAACAGTCCTTTTTCAGGAGAGTGACGTACTGAACTAATTCAGCAGACCAAATAAGTTGTTCTGAATCGCGTGGCAGAGTGGCTGACTTTACTGAGGTCTGCTAGCTGACTAGAGTCAGAATTCAGTACCGTTTAGATAAAGTTCAGTAGTGCGGAAATATGTAGGCCCAAATTCAGTTGAGATAAGAAAACGTTTTTAACAAAACAGTTTCAGTATATTAGTGCAGTTGGTTAAGCTTGCTGAAACTCAGTTGAATGATTTTAAAGATATTTTCAGTATGCACAGTAATCAATGCAATAGTAAATAATGAACACAGAACACAGACGATTTTTAAAGTGGTTCGAATCCAACAATCCTACGTCCACTGTCCCGAAAGATCAGGAGGCTATGTATTATACTGAGATAGTCTCAGTCGGTTTGTACACTGGACAAACACTGGTCTTGAGATTTATACTAAGCAAGTCTCAGTTTACAGGGTATCAAACTAAGTGTTTGAGAAACTCTCCAACTATGAAGGAGTCATTTACAATAAAGATCAGTTCGACTATGAACTCTTTCGTCTAAGCTATGGATATGATCGGCTGAGCTTAGGTTAGAGGGATAGGGAACGAGAATGTGGTTCTAGAGCGATGAACGGCTAAGTATAGACTTGGGTTCGTGTTAAGTCGCTTGAATACTAGAGGCTATATGATTCTGGTTAAGTTTGGTTCCCTATGAGCTGATATGAAGTCTTTCGCCGGAGATTACTTCTTCGAATTACTTGAGCAAGACTTAGAACGTTTATGAGTTACTCTATGAATGCTCTATGTGTTCTCGTGTGCTCGTGAGCTTCAATTTGAATGTATCCCTCTATTTATAGAGCAGAGATAAGGATAGATCCGTTGGAGACGACGATCCTTTGTCTCTCTCTTTTGGGTAGCTAACGGCTCTTTCAAAGTATGGTTACAGTGTCCTTTCCCTCCATTTCTGGAAAGTTGTTGACTTGAAGCTTTAACAGATATAGGACAGGTGGCAGCTCATCATTGGTCGAGGTTCAGGAAAGTAGGTGAGACAGAACAGACTTCAAGGAGATCTGAAGCTGACTTCTCTCTTCCTTGTATTGACTCTGCTGATTTGACTTTAGAGAATCTGACAGTCAGAAGAATGTCTAGCCGTTGCTTAGTCTGATCTCTATTCAGTAGCATGTTCCTGCTGAGTCGGCTATACTGAAGATCAACTCTGAGTTCAGTGAACTACTCCTACTGAGTTCGGGCCCACCGACTCCTTTCGCATATCGCTCCCGCCGAGTCCAAGATCACCGAGTCTTCTACTGCACCGAGGCAGGTAATCTACTGAATGCCTGAACCAGATGCAGAGTGTCTATTGAGTCTGAAACCTCAGAGACAGAACATAACAGATTACAACTGAATGGTTCATCAGTCAAGATAGGGTTTTGGGATCTTCAAATCTTCGCAAATATTCGTAGCACGTGGCTACCGGAGTTATGTCTCAACTGGTTGTGAGAAGACTGAATCATCTCCCAACATTTTCCCCCTATTTGATGATGCCAAAACCTAACACTATGACTTATCAGAAATAGAGCTCCTTACAAGTATTACAAATAGAATCAGTGGAGTTGTTCTTCAAGTCCTAGACTATTGAGGGAATTAGGGAAGAAATATCAGAACCTATACAGAAGTTAATCAGCAATTTCCCCTGTCTAATAACATTTTCCCCCAACTATGCAATCTAACAGAATCTAGCTAAGTAAAAACTGACAGAATATATAAGAACTGAGTGTGTGAGTCAGTAATCACTTCAGTGATTCTGTGTGTTAAGCATAAAGACAAACAAGGCCATATATAGACAATAAGGAATTGTCAGGGCCAATAACAGAGATGTTTTATAGATGTGAAGACGTTCAGTACAAGTACATCAACTGCTATACTAAGAAGAACATAAAAGAAGTTACAAGAAACACAGAAGCTAATAATCATCTGAACTGCTTAATCCTTTCTTTGAAGTCCTTTGATTTAGATTCAGGAAGAGGCAGTCCATACATCCTGTAGGTGATCTTCCTCAACTTCAGTATCTCTGCAAAGTCAGCTGGATCATCTTCCTCTAAGCACTTGGCTTCAGCAGCATCCTTGATCTCCTTCTCAATAACTCCATAGTGAACAGAGTCATCTAGTTTTAGTGAGGGCGGCATGATTCTTGGAGCTGGTACTCTGACATCTATCTTATCTTTTAAAGCCTTCTGAACCCTTGCAAATATTTCAGGATCTATCCTCATAAGCCATTCAGCAAAGGCGATATAGACTTGTGCTTTTCAGACCAGTACCTCCAGAAATAATTTCTCTTTATGAAATCAGCCTTCAGTAACTCCCACCATTGAGTTCTTTCCCAAGGCATCCATTCATCAACTCTTGGCCATCTGTGGATTTTGAGATCAGTAGGTTTCTTGAATCTTCTATATCTATAGGGAATGTCTGCTTTCTCAGGAATCCTCTGACTTGCTTCTTTTTCAGCTTTCAGCCTCAGAGCTTCCAAGTCTGCTAATCTGAGCCTTTCTCGAGCTGCTTCTATCTGTCTTGCTTCTTCTCCTCTATACAGATACCTCTTCCATCTGAGCCCATATCTCTTGCATCTCAAGATCTTGTTCCTTAGAAGGGACATAGGAGGGTACGTGAGGCTCTTCTGAATCAGCAGGTGTTGTTGGTTTTTCTTTTGAAGTACCCTGCTGACCAGTAGTCTGCTGCTGTTGTTGTTCCTTCTCCTTTTCCTTATCTGCCTCATCGCTCAGCTTCAGCGTTCTGGGAGGTAGTCTAGGTCCAGTTTTCTTTCCACCTGCTGGAGCCTTTGGCTGGCTTCTTCTTGTGCTTATCAGCAGCCTCAGCTTTAGCAATCTCTCTTGCCAGTTTCTCATCAGCAGCAATCTGAGCTTCTGATAGGTCATCCAAAGCATACTGAAGTTTAGTTAGCCTTTCATGCAGCTTGTTCCTCTCCTCAGTTAGTTGAGCACTGTATTTCTTGTGGGAGGCGTATGCTGCTGTCTGGAACTCCTGCAATTGTTTGTCCACACTCTCTTCTATAGCCTTCTAAATGGTTTGGAGCCTGAGGTCTGAGGCTTGAGAGATGGAGGAGACAGATTCAGTATGTGCTTTCTGGGCGGCCTTATAATCTTCAAGCAGTTGGGCTTGGCCAGCCTGAATCGTCTTCAGTTGCTCATCGAAGTCGGCTCTCTGTGCGGCGAGTGTGTTGTTCAGTATATTGGAGAAATCAGGGACAGGTGTAGTTTGAATTGATGTCTTGAGTCCCTTGATTTCAGCACTATGAAGCCTGAGTGGTCTGCCTCCATGTCTTGTGGATGGCGCGGGTGAGGAGTCGGTTCTGAGTTCCTTGACTCCTTAGTGCCCTGGCCACTGACTTCGAGCGTCGGCTTTTCGGGCTGGGCGCTACTTCGAAGGAAAATTCGAGTAACAGCTGAGATGGTTCAGCTGTCTTTGAAGTACCAGCCGCCAACTGTCCTGGACCAAGGATGCTGAGCGGCGGTTCAGCAGTGGATGTTGGAGTATCCTTGTCCAGTTGAGTTCCCTCATCAGGCTTCTCAAGGCTTGAATCACGGGGTGGGTCCTGACCATCGGGGTCAGACCCATCTGAAGGTGCCGATGCTGAAATAGGTTTTCTGTCATTCAACATGGCTAGCATCGCAGCCCTCAAATCTTCTAGGGAGCAAATGTCGGATGGCTCTAAGTAGCCAATCTTGCCCCTTATGATCAGCTCCTCCTCATGGAGCTATTCGCAGGAGTGGTGTTTGATGAGGCGGTTCAGATTGTGCCACTCCTGGAACCGCATCAGCATGTGGAGCCTGGCCTGCCTTGCTAAGATGACTAAATCATTGTGGCTGGCTATCTTTGGGATCCGTTCAGCAATCTCTCGGGAGGCTCTATATTGGAGAACTGAGGCCTCAATCCCGATCGATTTTGATTCAAAAGCTGGCTCCGAATCTTCAACGTCAAATGGAGATGGCTGCTTCTCAACAGACGGTATGCTGCTCAATGGTGGAATGTCCAAGGGGCTCTGAGATGTCGGAATAGACTCAGCTTGGACCCCTTGGTCCACTGTCTCATCACGTTCGGTGGAGACAGCCTTCCCCACTGACGAAGTCTTCTCGGATGACTCAGACTCATCCCTCAATTGCAGAGGAGGCTCATCATCTACTGCCTCTGGCTTTGCCTCCAGCACGACCTCACTGACTTTCTTCAGCCTCTTGGTCGGGGTTTTCGGAGTAGACTTCGGAGGGGACCTCTTCTTGGTGGGTTAGAGGACTTCTGAGCTCCGGACTTGGGATCAGCAGGCCCTGATCCTATCTGCTGAAGGGCCGCTGCCCTACTCTGGAACCGGACTTTCTTCGAATTAAAATATTGCTTGTCAACAAACGTTATGTTGTCCGTTCCGCAGAAATATTCAATCATGACTGACAGCTTCAGTCCATACAGGAATTTTCCTTTGACGCTCAAACGTTTGGTTGTCTTGTCGAACTTTGCTGATTGCGTCTTCGGTCCAATTAATTTTAGCTCGTTCGTGTATGGCCATCATAAGCTGAATCTTTGGCCTGGGCACTTGATCAAATGACCCGGCCTGACTCGTTAGCAGCTGAGTTACTACGTAGGCCAATGTTGTGTATTGGGGAAGCATGGCATTCTTCAAAAATGCGGCTCTGAACGTTGTCGGCTTCCCACATAACTCAGATAGATATTCATCCATCAGATCATCTTTGTATGCCACGGTGTTGAATCCTTCGTTAGGCAGTTGGAAGCTTCTTTGGAGGGCTTCTCTCATCGACATCTGCTTGATCACAATAACAGCACTAGAGGGATCGCCAACTGAATGAACTACGAATCGGCAACGAATGTCTCCCTCTACTGTTTCAGAATTCAGATAGAGCTCAGCTATCTATCGTGGGAGGAAGAACGAAGGCTTCCTCGTCAGAAAACCTTCGAGGCCTGTTTCTCTGAGGGCATAGAAGATTTCCTCCATGTATTCAAGCTCACAAACGTCGAACTCCATCATGGGTTCGCACCATACCCGATCCTTCTCGAGGATCTCTTGCATATCGGTTGGGACGACTACGTGAGTTCCTGTCATATTCTGTAATCTGCAAAAACAATAGATCAGTATCCAATACAATAGAGAAATATTAGCATATATGATACTGAATGATCATTAAAATTTACCAGGGATTTTTCTGAGAGTTTCTAGAAAATGAGTTTTGTAAAGAGGCAATGATTATCTATGAAAAACTAGGGTTCGAAATTTGCAGAGTAGAAATGGCGGTTTCTAAACTTTTGAACGTATATATATATGTTAAAGAAGATGAACAGTTACTTATCCACGGTTCAGTTTGAATTCACTTTATGAGATGGACGGCCAGGATTGGATTTTATAAAATAGGCAATGATCATATTAGTTGCCTAAGTCAAAAATACATTTGTATACAGCCAAAGAAGTAACTTGATACGACATGCATTTAATGCGTTGCAGAGTTCAGCAAGCTTTTACATAGAATGTCGTGTATTTAAAGTAAACCGTTAATATTAAATGACATTTCATAAGGCATTGAATACGAAGCTGAATCTGAGTCATAAATGCACAGAAATATTTCATTGGCTACTAAGTAGAGATACGCAAACATGTCAGCTGAATATTGTAGTCAGCTGATACCTCGTATAGATGGTTGCTGAGTCTCTACGTACTGACTTTACTCAGTACTGAGAGTGAACATTCCCCCTTGCTGAATGCTCCTCTCCTGAATCCACTTACTGATTAGAGTCCGTAGGGTCCAGCAGACCTAGCTCTACTGAAAGTTCTCTGAATCTGGCTTCAGCTAGAGGTTTGGTCAGTATATCAGCCCTTTGATGGTCAGTATGGATCTTTCCATCCTGATATCCTTCTTTTCGACATGATCACGAATGAAGTGGTGGTTGATGTCCACGTGCTTGCATCTCGTATGAAGTACAGGATTTTGAGTGATTGCAATAGCACTGGCACTGTCGCAGATGATCGGCACTTCATTCTGAATGACGTCATAGTCGCGTAGCTGCTGTCTCAGCCAAAGGATTTGGGCACAGCAACTTCCGGCAGCCATATATTCAGCTTCAATAGTTGAAGTCGCTACTCAGTGCTGTTTCTTTGAAAACCATGAGATCACCCTTGGAAATTTTCCCCTTAAATTATTTAATTTGTATGTGTGGCCGAAATGTTGGTCAGAATGTTGTGCTCTGCAAGGAATTCAATAGTTGAGGGGCAAAGTGCAACTTTTCATAGTTCAGGAGGCAAAATGAAAAACTTCAATAGTTGAGAGGGTTTATTATATTTATCCCAACTTATTGATAGACCAAACTTATTAAAATATTTTCATAAGTTAGTAATAATAATTTCTTATGCAAATAAATATTTATGACATAAGTGTTCATCTAATAACTCCTTTTTCAAATAGGACCTTAAATAAAGATAACTAAGATATCTTGATTGCAATTCTGACTTGATTTATTAAATACCGGTATTAATACAAAGCAATATTGATTTTACTTTTGTCCCGTCACCTACATTGCATTGCAACATAAGGAAAGTCATGTGCATATTTTTATTTATATATTTAATACAATATATTAATTGTAATTTATAATTATAATATAAGAGTAATCGTCCGATTATACAAAAGAGCTTGAAGTTATTGGGTGACGAGTAAATCTGCACAGGCTGAATCAAGCATGACAAAACTTGGTCCTTGGTTTCTCGATCTTGAACACCAAAACCATCTCCATTCTGATAGATGAAATTTGCAAATCTTGGTGTGTTGACTATGTATCTCATCATTTTCTGGTGGGGATGAGGGCAGTTGATGAACACCCCATTCATTTTCTTCCACGAATCCAATGTCAGCTTCCTAACATGGTCTCCAGCTTCTCTCTCCGTAACATTAATCAGAAACAAGATGACAGAGAATCTAAAGCGATTATCTTAATTGTTGATATTATGAACACAACCACTTCTTTCAATTGAGGTAGAATAGAGCTCCACCCCTTTTCTTTCTCAACTTGATCATCGATGCTGCTTGCAATGTTGTAAAGAGTCCAAAAGCATGTTTTGAAAGCTTCTGGAAGCTGCTGGATTTCACTTGTACCCCGCCTATATGTTTACATGTTGAAACACAAAATGGGGGCTATGTTAATTAAATAAGCCTATGGCAGCTAAGAAGTAATAGTATATTCAGACTTATAACCTTTCTACTGCAGTGGTGAATTGCTCTAACTCATGCTTGGATCCGTAAATGTCATAGAGGTCGTCGAGTATTAATACCAACAAAATGGCTTTTGTAAGCCATTTTCTAAGGCTCCCATATTGAGGTTCATAAGCAACTCCAACTGCCCACAAAAAACATTCAACAACTCGATCTCTAGTGATGGTCAAAACTTCTTACAAGCCCAGATCTCTCCACCACCTGGTTAAACAGAACTATATATATTAAACGATCAATGCATTTCAATCTTCGGACTACAGTAGCCTTAGAGTCTTTTATGGTTTATATATATATGCTATAGAGTAAATTCTGATTCTGAGTAGTTCACCTCAAAATCTTCTTTAGCTCTTTCTGATGCTGAGCTTGAATTGTATCGAAGCTAAGTCTAGCCAATCTGTGTAGTGCAGATTCGTTCTCTGGAGGCATGTGTTTTTTGGTACTAAACCAGGTCACTGTAAAATGAGAAGGGCACATGGGTGAAGGTATATCTTCTTGCACACCATTTGAGTTCGGATTCTGTGCATCAAGCAGGCATTCACCATCCGAGGCGAGATGAGAAGCTTCAAATACTTCATTTCGGGTTTTTTCGTCCCAATATGAGCCCTTTATCATCATCTTCTCATCATCTAATAGTTGAACAATTTCATCTGCAGTAATTAATATTCGTCAATAATTAGTTAAATGGCTTTAAATATATGCAAGTTTCTTAACTCGTCTTTTTAAATATTGGATTCCTTTAATTCACACCGTTCGGAACATGATGGTCGTGCTGCCTTAGAATCCTGAAGTACAATGCACAAGAGTAGAGATCATTCTTGATGCTCGAACTGGCACTCATCTTGATGTGTGCCATGGAATTGCTTATTTCTTCCTCGAGGTAATGAGAAAGAGCAAGTTTGTTGATCAAAATGTCTGAAACTATTTATTGGGAAATAACTAACACTGATGGGATCGACATTAGTTTCTGTCATGTCTTCATCTTCGTATGACATGTGTTTCATGTGAATACTGATTGGCCCATTTTTATACTCTTATGATTTACCATTTTCACAGTAGTCTATAATACTTCGCTTCAAAATTAGTACTACTAGTCTTAGTATTTATTTATTTTATTGTAAATCAATGAGATTTGGTGTTTTGAAGTTAATATAGTATTCCCTCCATTCAATTATTTATATCTCATTTTCTACATTTGTTTGTAGAAAATGAGATTTGGTGTTTTGAAGTTAATCTGCACAGGCAAAGCTGGATTTGGGAGAGGCGGCGGCGGATCTAGGGTTTGGGGGGAATAGAGAGAGAGAATGAGAGGGGAACAAAAAAAGGCGTAAGTGTATTGTGCACCATTAGTGACTTAATGGTGTAATTAGATTATATTAAGAAATTTTTTGTTTCCCTTATTATTTCCATCTTTATCAATAAAGAAGAGAGGGCGCGGCGGGAAGAGCTAAACATCGAAAGAACAATCTCCTTCGGACCTCAACTCTTCAACTATATTCTGACACCGGACGCCTGCTCCAAAAAATGGAAAGAGGACAGTATGAGTGGGATGCTCCAATATGCTATACAAGACAGTATGAATGGGACGGAGGGAGTATATAGATATTGTTTTTTAGTCTTTTCATCCCTTCTATCATCATATTCATTTAAAGTTTTTCAATTAGTCATGATGCAAATCAAGATAGTAATTTATCTAATAAAGTCTTAAAATAATATGATGATAGATAGCCCCCAAACATAAAATGATAGCCCCCAAACTTAAAATGATAACCCCCAAACTTACGTGACCAAAATGCGTAATCAACATTGCTAAATGATAGCCCCCAAACTTAAAATGGACAATCTAAAATGGTAGCCCCCAAACTTAAGAACCTTAGAAAAAATTAAAGCCCTTCTTGCTAGCCCCTTAACCTTCCCCGGTATATACTAGAAAACACATAAGAAAAATTCGGTAAAACATGGAACACATTTATGGAATCTCGATGTACCTCATTACCTTGCCTAATTTTGATGGATTTGTTAATAAGAGATTTGAGAAATCAGATTACAGAATTATATTAAAGTTTATCACGTGCAGCGTAGAAACTTCCTCTTAATGTGTGTTACAAATGCATATCATAACAGTTCTTATTTGTTTTTGCTTAAAGTTAAAAGGGATAAACACAACAAACTCCCTCAACTATCGAAGTTTTTTCACTTTGCCCCCCTAAATTATGAAAAGTTGCAGTTGCACTTTACCCCCTTAACTGTTAAATTTGTTGCACTTTGCCCACTCAACTATTAAATTCATAGCAGAACACAACATTCCGGCCACACATACAAACTAAAGAATAGTCTCATGAAAACACCATAAATTATATTTCAAGAATTTATGGTTTATATTAAAATTTATAGTTTATATCACGCTAGAGCTTTCGCACTCCCTCTTCTATGTCTCTCCCCTCGTTCTTTTTCCCTAGTATATGTAGCTAAGAGTTGAAAGTATTAGAACAGCTAGCGTGAGGATTGTCATGTTCATTGGGGGCTAGGGCTCCTATTATGCTTCCTTATTTACCACCGGATTCGAAGTCTGCATGTAAAATATTTGTTGTATACAAATCGTCATATTTCGTGAATTTCACCCTAGGAAATTTTCCCCTTAAATTCTTTAATTTGTATGTGTGGCCGAAATGTTGGTCAGAATGTTGTGCTCTGCAAGGAATTCAATAGTTGAGGGGCAAAGTGCAACTTTTCATAGTTCAGGAGGCAAAATGAAAAACTTCAATAGTTGAGTGGTTTATTATATTTATCCCAACTTATTGATAGATCAAACTTATTGAAATATTTTCATAAGTTAGTAATAATAATTTCTTATGCAAATAAATATTTATGACATAAGTGTTCATCTAATAACTCCTTTTTCAAATAAGACCTTAAATAAAGATAACTAAGATATCTTGATTGCAATTCTGACTTGATTTATTAAATACCGGTATTAATACAAAGCAATATTGATTTTACCTTTGTCCCGTCACCTACATTGCATTGTAGTTTAATTACTACAACATAAGGAAAGTCATGTGCATATTTTTATTTATATATTTAATACAATATATTAATCGTAATTTATAATTATAATATAAGAGTCATAATCCGATTATACAAATGAGCTTGAAGTTATTGGGGTGACGAGTAAAGTTGCACAGGCTGAATCAAGCATGACAAAACTTGGTCCTTGGTTTCTCGATCTTGAACACCAAAACCATCTCCATTCTGATAGATGAAATTTGCAACTCTTGTTGTGTTGACTATGTATCTCATCATTTTCTGGTGGGGATGAGGGCAGTTGATGAACAACCCATTCATTTTCTTCCACGAATCCAATGTCAGCTTCCTAATATGGTCTCGAGCTTCTCTCTCCGTAACATTTGCTTCTCTCATGTGGCATACGATTGATGAAGGTGTATCACCTCTCGTAACTTCCGCTTGAGAAGTTCCTTGATCATTGCAGAGGCGGATAATGAGGGAGGCCTGGTGGATGAGTTGTTGGTTGCCGCGGAAGGCAGCTAGGGTTCCAGCCATATCTTGACCGAGACCGAGCAGTATATGTAGGGAGAGTATAGGACCAGATGATGTTATCCAAGCATTATTAAGGTATTCCTTAAGAGATGGGGAGTGGCCCTTGTCTTCCCATTTTGCTTCAACAAGCAATGCTTTGCAAAAATCTGTCCACTGTTCATTAAAAATATCATTAATCAGAAACAAGATGACAGAGAATCTAAAACGATTATCTTAATTGTTGATATTATGAACATAACCACTTCTTTCAATTGAGGTAGAATAGAGCTCCACCCCTTTTCTTTCTCAACTTCATCATCGATGCTGCTTGCAATGTTGTAAAGAGTCCAAAAGCATGTTTTGAAAGCTTCTGGAAGTTGCTGGATTTCACTTGGATCCCACCTATATGTTTTACATGTTGAAACACGAAATGGGGGCTATGTTAATTAAATAAGCCTATGGCAGCTAAGAAGTAATAGTATATTCAGAGTTATAACCTTTCTACTGCACTGGTGAATTGCTCTAACTCATGCTTGGATCCGTAAATGTCATAGAGGTCATCAAGTATTAATACCAACAAAATGGCTTTTGTAAGCCATTTTCTAAGGCTCCCATATTGAGGTTCATAAGCAACTCCAACTGCCCACAAAAAACATTCAACAACTCGATCTCTAGTGAAGGTCAAAACTTCTAACAAGCCCAGATCTCTCCACCACCTGGTTAAACAGAACTATATATATTAAACGATCAATGCATTTCAATCTTCGGACTACAGTAGCCTTAGAGTCTTTTATGGTTTATATATATATGCTATAGAGTAAATTCTGATTCTGAATAGTTCACCTCAAAATCTTCTTTAGCTCTTTCTGATGCTGAGCTTGAATTGTATTGAAGCTAAGTCTAGCCAATCTGTGTAGTGCAGATTCGTTCTCTGGAGGCATGTGTTTTTTGGTACTAAACCAGGTCACTGTAAAATGAGAAGGGCACATGGGTGAAGGTATATCTTCTTGCACACCATTTGAGTTCAGATTCTGTGCATCAAGCAGGCATTCACCATCCGAGGCGAGATGAGAAGCTTCAAATACTTCATTTTGGGTTTTTTCGTCCCAATATGAGCCCTTTATCATCATCTTCTCATCATCTAATAGTTGAACAATTTCATCTGCGGTAATTAATATTCGTCAATAATTAGTTAAATGGCTTTAAATATATGTAAGTTTCTTAACTCGTCTTTTTAAATATTGGATTCCTTTAATTCTCACCGTTCGGAACATGATGGCCGTGCTGCCTTAGAATCCTGAAGTACAATGCACAAGAGTAGAGATCATTCTTGATGCTCGAACTGGCACTCATCTTGATGCGTGCCATGGAATCGCTTATTTCTTCCTCAAAGTAATGAGAAAGAGCAAGTTTGTTGATCAAATCTATAAGCTCCAGATTATGCGATGGATCGTTTGAGGCACCAAGGACTACACGAACTTCCTCTTTCAGTTTCTCAGCTACTGTTTCGCACTTCTCTTCCTAATCATGATCAAATACAAATTACATACTAGAATCGAGAATCATGTTTCTTTGCTGACGTATAAGAAAGCCAAGATATGCAAAGATTGATTAAACAAACTCACGTGGTGTTTGTTGGTAAGTGACTCTAAGGAACCATAGTTCCAGATGTTTGGCTTGTAATCTGCTGTCCGTCTTGGACTTGAAGTAGTAGCAGCCATTGGAAACTGAGAGATTTTCATTCTATTTTCTATTTGAAACCTCTAGCTGTTGCTCAAACTAATAGATACATATATTTAATGGCTATGTTTAGGTGATGCAAAATGTCTGAAACTATTTATTGGGAAATAACTAACACTGATGGGATCGACATTAGTTTCTGTCATGTCTTCATCTTCGTACGACATGTGTTTCATGTGAATACGGATTGGCCCATTTTTATACTCTTATTATTTGCCATTTTCACAGTAGTCTATAATACTTCGCTTCAAAATTAGTACTACTAGTCTTAGTATTTATTTATTTTATTGTAAATCTATGAGATTTGGTGTTTTGAAGTTAATATAGTATTCCCTTCATTCCATTATTTATATCTCATTTTCTACATTTGTTTGTAGAAAATGAGATTTGGTGTTTTGAAGTTAATCTGCACAGGCAGAGCTGGATTTGAGAGAGGCGGCGGCGGATCTAGGGTTTGGGGGAATAGAGAGAGAGAATGAGAGGGGAACAAAAAAAAGGTGTAAGTATATTGTGCACCATTAGTGACTTAATGGTGTAATTAGATTACATTAAGAAATCATTTTTTTCCTTATTATTTCCAAAAATGGAAAGAGGACAGTATGAGTGGGACGCTCCGATATGGTATACAAGACAGTATGAGTGGGACGGAGGGAGTATATAGATATTATTTTTTAGTCTTTTCATCACTTCTATCATCATATTCATTTAAAGTTTTTCAATTAGTCATGATGCAAATCAAGATAGTAATTTATCTAATAAAGTCTGGAAATAATAGGATGGTAGATAGCCCCCAAACTTAAAATGATAACCCCCAAACTTACATGACCAAAATGCGTAATCAACATTGCTAAATTATAGCCCCCAAACTTAAAATGGACAAATCTAAAATGGTAGCCCCCAAACTTAAAAACCTTAGAAAAAATTAAAGCCCTTCTTGCTAGCCCCTTAACCTTCCCTAGTGTATACTAGAAAACACATAAGAAAAACTCGGTAAAACATGGAATACATTTATGGAATCTCGATGCATCTTATTACCTTGCCTATTTTTTATGGATTTGTTAATAAGAGATTTGAGAAATCAGATTACTGAATTATATTAAAGTTTATCACGTGCAGCATATAAACTTCCTCTTAAGGTGTTTTACAAATGCTTATCATAACAGTTCTTATTTGTGTTTGCTTAAAGTTAAAAGGGATAAATACAATAAACTCCCTCAACTATCGAAGTTTTTTCACTTTGCCCCTTGAATTATGAAAAGTTGCAGTTGCACTTTACCCCCTTAACTGTTAAATTTGTTGCACTTTGCCCACTCAACTATTAAATTCATAGCAGAGCACAACATTCCGGCCACACATACAAATTAAAGAATAATCTCATGAAAACACCATAAATTATATTTCAAGAATTTATGGTTTATATTAAAATTTATAGTTTATATCACGCTAGAGCTTTCTCACTCCCTCTTCTATGTCTCTCCCCTCGTTCTTTTTCCCTAGTGTATGTAGCTAAGAGTTGAAAGTATTAGAACAGCTAGCGTGAGCATTGTTATGTTCATTGGGGGCTAGGGCTCCTATTCTGCTTCCTCATTTACCACCGGATTCGAAGTCTGCATGTAAAATATTTGTTGTATACAAATCGTCATATTTCGTGAATTTCACCCCTGGAAATTTTCCCCTTAAATTCTTTCATTTGTATGTGTGGCCGAAATGTTGGTCAAATGTTGTGCTCTGCAAGGAATTCAATAGTTGAGGGGCAAACTGCAACTTTTCATAGTTCAGGAGGCAATATGAAAAACTTCAATAGTTTAGAGGGTGTATTCTATTTATCCCAATTTATTGATAGATCAAACTTATTGAAATATTTTCATAAGTTAGTAATAATAATTTCTTATACAAATAAATATTTATGACATAAGTGTTCATCTAATAACTCCTTTTTTTCAAATAGGACCTTAAATAAATATAACTAAGATATCTTGATTGCAATTCTGACTTGATTTATTAAATACCGGTATTAATACAAAGCAATATTGATTTTACTTTTGTCCCGTCACCTACATTGCATTGTAGTTTAATTAGTACAACATAAGGAAAGTCATGTGCATATTTTTATTTATATATTTAATACAATATATTAATTATAATTTATAATTATAATATAAGAGTAATCGTCCGATTATACAAAAGAGCTTGAAGTTATTGGGGTGACGAGTAAATCTGCATAGGCTGAATCAAGCATGACAAAACTTGGTCCTTGGTTTCTCGATCTTGAACACCAAAACCATCTCCATTCTGATAGATGAAATTTGCAACTCTTGTTGTGTTAACTATGTATCTCATCATTTTCTGGTGGGGATGAGGGCAGTTGATGAACAACCCATTCATTTTCTTCCACGAATCCAATGTCAGCTTCCTAATATGGTCTCGAGCTTCTCTCTCCATAACATTTGCTTCTCTCATGTGGCATACGATTGATGAAGGTGTATCACCTCTCGTAACTTCCGCTTGAGAAGTTCCTTGATCATTGCAGAGGCGGATAATGAGGGAGGCCTGGTGGATGAGTTGTTGGTTGCCGCGGAAGGCAGCCAGGGTTCCAGCCATATCTTGACCGAGACCGAGTAGTATATGAAGGGAGAGTATAGGACCAGATGATGTTATCCAAGCATTATTAAGTTATTCCTTAAGAGATGGGGAGTGGCCCTTGTCTTCCCATTTTGCTTCAACAAGCAATGCTTTGCAAAAATCTGTCCACTATTCATTAAAAATATCATTAATCAGAAACAAGATAACAAAGAATCTAAAACGATTATCTTAATTTTTGATAAAAGAAAAAAATTAATCAAAAAATAAATAAATTAACTAATAATGATTTTAGGGACCAATTCATCTAATTTTTAACTATTTTTCTCAAATAAATTTTTTAATTAACTTTTTTTCAATTTTTTTATCTAAATAAAAAATTAACTAATCTAGATTGGGAAAGGCGTTATGTTCTTCGAGGTCGAAGAAGTCGTCGGAGAAGAGCAGCTTGGACGACTTGGAGGTGGGAGGCTCCTCTCTGATGACATCTTCGACCTCGAAGAACACGAAGAACATAATACATTCCCCAACTGTTGTGTCGACCTGCTCCCCTCCTCTGCCGTGAGACACAAAATTATTATTTAATCTAGATTTACTTAATTTTTTATTTAAATAAATTTTTTAAGTATAAAAAAATTGAAAAAAAGTTAATTCAAAAAATTATTTGAAAAAATAGTTAAAAATTAATTTAGAAAATTGGATGAATAGATCCCCAAAACTAGTACTATTAGTTAATTTTTTATTTTTAATGTAGGTTTTTTAATAAATTTTTTCCTTAAAAAAAATTAACTTTTTTTTTAGAAAAAAAATTATTAAATTTTTTAATCTTTTTCAAAAAAAAACATTATTTTAAAAAAATTAATTTCTCGAAAAAAATGTATAATTTTAAAAATATCTTTTAAAAAAATCAAATTTAATTTAAAAAATTGGATGAATTGGTCCCTGAAACTTTTATTCCATAAATACCATATGACTAAGAGTTGACTAACTTAAAATTTAACAGAATGATCAATTTATTCAAACTAGCAAATATTGGGGACCAATAAACTAAAAAAAAATTAGGGATCAATTCATCCAAACTATCAAATATTGGAGACCATTTGTACCAATTTGCCTTAAATTAAAAACTATAAAGCATTCTTTGATCAATTTCTCTTGTATTGGAATCATATGTTTATTGGAAGAGAACAAATCATACATGCTAATGGTGTGGAATCGTGATCTTCTGTATGTAATTTTTGATTATTTTTTTTAATTCCTATTCCAAAATTCAAACTTCCAAAAATCCTTAAAATTACAAATTTCACAATCAATCTATCCCTACTAATCCTGGATGGTTTCAATCTTGATCCTTTGTCTCATTTTTGTGTATTCCACTCGTGTCTCATTCGCATTTTAATTGTAAGTACCTAAATGCTTACGATTACCCTAAAACTCAAACGTAAACGTCTAAATACTTACAGTTAAAAATAGCAGTGAAATACGAATTGGACACAAGAAAGTTAAACAAAATATCATGTGGGATGACAATGATAACTTTGTGGTATTTTTTCAATGTATATCTCGATTTCGATGTTGAACTCAATAAAATAAGTTTATAACTTCCTAAATAAGGCCTCAGATACCGTACACGATATGAGGGAAAAAAACATCGCGGTATACCATACTAACCCACCTCTTAATCAGGTGATATCATGTGTATTTTAACTTGTAATTCAATTTTAATTAATATTAATATTTAATTTAATAATAGTAAATTCATCAAACACACATGAACAACAGACAATGAGACTCCAAAAACGGAATAGATAATCCTTAACCTCTAGTACTTGGGCTATTGATCAATTCTCACATTCTTAAAGTACTACTCATATACCAGCATACTGTAATAAATTATGAGTTTATGGGTATGAAACATTAATGCAGTTATAAATAATTATTGCAAATATCTTACACGGCAAAAATACTGTGAATCGTGTACAAAAAGCACTACATGTTACCGGATACGTAGATATTTTGATTTTGCTTACTGAAATTGTTGATATGATTGCTGCAATGTGGCATCGCCTGCAGAATTAACAAGAGAATTCTGGTGGAATACTGTTTGGGTATATTGCTGGTTGAGCAATGAAATATAAGAAATATTTCTATGATCGCCTGAGCTGCTGCTATCACTCTGCATTTCCCATTCCTTCGCCATTGGAGACGTAGACATTAAGGGGGTGTTTGGTTCATGGGTATCCTACCCTACTATGGGTATTACTCGGGTTTGATACTCATATATCGTGTTTGGTACGTGGGTATCGATGGTATCAAACCCATATGGGAATGATTTTTTTGAAACCCAAGTGATAGGTGGGTATGAGTTTTGATACCCATATGGGTATCAAAATTATATTTTATGTATTATTTTTTAAAACTGAAATTTATTTTTATAATATTATTTAAAAATAATAATGATATAAATATATATTTTAAATTTTATAAATAACAAGTATCATTAGTTAGAAATATTTTAGCATGAATATAAAAATATTTTTATAAAAATATATACACTTATGTTTGAAATAAATAACTTTATAAAAATATAACTTTATAATTATTAAATAAAACTTAATAATAAAATTTATCAAATAATAAACATTATTATTTAAAAATATTTAAACATAATTTATCAAAATGTTTTTAATTTAATAAAAAGTAAATACACTAATCTCATAAAAATATATAATAACATAATAATATTAAATAAAATATATAAATAATTTATAAAAATGTTTTTAATTTTTATTAAAATAAATATTCAATAATCATAAAAATATGTAGAAAGTATCTTTACAATTATTTTTTAAAATATTAGATTATTTTTTTGTAAATAATCAAATAAAAGATAATGTACTTTTTATTAAAATATTCCTGTATTAAATTTTACAAAATAAAAAAAACATGACTCATGTTATTATTATTTGTCACGTTAGAATATTCACAAAATTATTATAATTTTTTATATAAAATTATCATTCTCATTGAAGCTAAGTACAACCAAACATCATATATATTTGATTATCATACTCATTCACTAACAAATGTCAAATACCATTAAAGGAATTACTCATACCCATACCCAATCACCCTACTATCATACCCATTATCATTGTCATTCCCGAATTCTTACCAAACGGTCCCTAATAAAGGAATTCGAGTTATCAGATGGTCTTGGAATTGACGAAATTGCCCTAGGAAACTGACCGTAGGAAGTCGACGAACTGTTATTCTTGAAGATTCGACATAAAACCCAATCATCCAGCTACATATTATGTTAATCATAACCTAATCGGAGGAAGATAGTAATTATATTCGATTGGGAACGTACTTGTAGAGATGATTTTTTGGGGAGACTTATTCGAGGGGGTTTATTGGCGGCGGGATTCTCGCCGACGAGTCGGTATTCATGCATGATCCAATTAGTTTTGACGCCTCTCGGCGGCTTTCCGCTTTAGAAAACCAGTGCTTTCTTAACGCCGATTTTTTTACCACCGTTCGAAGTCATTATCGCCTTATCCGTACCGGTAGCCTTCCAGTAACCCGACGTTGCCGCTCGATTCGGCCGCTCACCGTTAGGGTACTTTCTCTCTCTAGGGCTGAAGAAGTACCATTCCTGCTCACCGAAATTCACTTTATCTAAAAAGGTCAAATCTCATCATGAAAAAAGGTATTCACCTTTTCGGAGTTCGATTTGAACAGATAATTGGTGTAAATTGAATAAGAAATCGATTGAAGTAGAAATTATTATTACTTGGGAGTTCCCATGGATCGTATTTGTAGAGATCGACCTCGGTGATGATGGCAACCGGCAGAGGGGCAGCGGCCGCCTTCTTCTTGAGATAGTGGACGAGAAGCTCTCCATCGGTGGGGTGGAATCGGAAGCCAGGAGGCAGCTCCGGCTGGCGGTTGCTGCCGCTCGAGCTGGTCGCGCCCTCCATCAATCTAATTTTAAGGAAAATATAAATTTTGGAGAATATTTGTTTGGAGTATTAATTTATGTAAGAGAAAGAATCTGCTAACTGGACGTCAGCCAGTGAGGAGTCAACACGTGGAGATAGTTTTCGAGGGGACCACCAACTCCTTTTCGATAAACGCGTTTTCATTGTAACAGACAAAGCTCCCCATCCGTATCTTCTTTAGTTCGGCGATTGACGCTTTGGCCCCCTCTAAAATTCGCCAACAGAGCATCTGACCCAAAAATGGTGGTCCATTCGGTGGGCATCAATCACGCTCCGTCACGCGTGTATTGGTGGGTCACTTTTCTAAAATTAAAATATTTTTTTATTGCTAATATGATTCACTAATTCACGCGTGGTATGGCGTGATTGGTGGGTCATCGAGTGGGACACCAATTTTAGGCCAGAAGATCCAAATTGTCGACATACATTTCCTCTTTTGTCCGTTAGAGAGAGAGAGACAGGTGCGGTGGCGGAGGGCGTGGCTGCGCCGCAATACTGCTGCGGCCGCGGTTTGACGAAAATGTCATTAATTAAAATCAAATTCTAAGCCTACTAAATGTTTTGTGAAATTTTTTATGTCTTGCATAATTTAAAGAGTAGTACTCCATTTTCTTGTCAAAGATATTGACGCACATAATAATGGAGGGCCGGAATGTTGAAGGATACTTTTGCCAAACAAATTGAGGCTGTGTAGCTTTCGCATATGGGTTGGTTTGTCCTGATTTGGAATTGTGACCAAGGAATCTATGCCCTAAAAACTATATTTTCTTACTTTTTTCTTATTTTCGGTCTAATGAATCGCTCTTTTACGTCGAAACTTCATTGTACTATCAAATCCTCATAGTCAAAAGAAACTGTGCCGGTTGGGTGATGTATGTACCACAAAGGATCTTATATTTCATTCTAGGATGTCACGGTACCGCCCCACCAATTAGTGTTATCATATGCATTTGTAGAATATCTCTCAATTATTAAATCAAGTACTATCAATTAAAATTATGTTTATTTATGTTAAAACAAGTGACACTACTTGATTGATAGGCTGAAACTTTTATTACAACATAGAAAGACCCTCAAATATCCACCCTGTTGTTAACTTGAGTAAAAAATTAAATTGAAAAACCTTCTACCATTGTCTATCATGATATCTAGTATACCGATTATATATAATTTAATTGGTATTCCCACTTTTGAGTAATGATTGATCTAGTTGATCAAATGTTCAACTATATTAAGATCAATTAAATAATAATAATAATATCATAAAGTCGAGTACCCCATACAGATCTGCTGCACAAGTGTAATTAGCTGAAATCATATGGGCCTTGGCCCATGGGTCAAATAGATTACTTTGGATATGGTTGAGACTTTGAGAGAATCCTAACCTCCAATCCGTATATATATCCACACACTAGAGTTGGATACAAGGGATGCGCGTGGGCTACCGTATTCTTTCAAATTCTATTTTCATGCTGAACTTTCTTTGCATATTTTGAAAGTTTACCAATTCACCTACAAAATTTTAGAATTTCCGGATTTATCATTACTACATTTAAATCTCGATAAACTAATATTCAATAAAATAATAATCTCGCTAAGATAATAATTTCTTTCGGTCCCGATATGGGTCAATGCACTAAAATAATGTTCACTAAAGTAATAACTTTGTTAAATGAATATTTTTTCCCGATCCTAAAATTATTAGTTTATCAAAGTTTAATTGTATATCAGTATTAATTATCACAAAAACTTGTGTGAGCCGGATGCACCATACATCCGGCCCAATTCACGATTCATATTCACGGCCCATTTAGTCACCCGACCCGGATCATTATTCCATTTTTTATTTTTTTATTTCTCTTTTTTCTCATTTTTTTCCTTTTATTTAATTGAGTATCATTTGTTTCAAAATAAAAATATTATTTTCATTTTGAAAACTTTCTACCATCGCTTATGTAAGTATAATTTGCTTCGAACAAAAGTGTCACTTGCTTTGAATAAAAGTGTCATTTGTAAAGTATCATTTGTTTTCATACAAAAGTGTCATTTGTTTTTGAAGAAAAATGTTATTTGTAGAGTATCATTTGCTTCAAATAAAAGTGTCATTTGTACCGGAGGAGAAGTGTCAGATTCTTATAGAGTGTTATTTGTAATGAATAAATATGTCAATTGCAACGAACAAAAGTATTATTTATCTGAAAGTGTCCATCGTGATAAACAAAAGTAACAATTATCTCGGAGGAGAGTGTCACATTGTCATAGAGTGTCAGTCGTAATGAATAAATGTGTCAACTGCAGCGAACAAACGTGTCATTTATCTAAAGTGTCAATCAGTAATAAACAAAAGTGTCAAATGTCTTAGAGGACAGTGCCACATTCTCATAGAGTGTCAATTGCAATGAACAAATGTGTGAATTGCAACGAACAATTCTGTCATTTGTCTCACAGTGTCAATTGTTGTGAATAAAAGTGTCATTTCTTGGGCACATGGATACAAAAACAAATCAATTAAGAAAAGCTACAATCTACATGTACGAAATTCGTTGACAAGCACAATTCTATCAAGGAATCTTTTAAACTAATAACGATTATGCTAATTCTACCACCACTGTCACACACAAGCAATATTCTCCCTAATTTCAGGAACGATTTTCATTCAATTGACCTAATTAGCTTTAATTCAAAACACACACTCTGCGAAGATCTATGTATTTGGTGTCTGAGAGAGAGAGAGAGAGAGAGAGAGAGAGAGAGAGAGAGAGAGAGAGAGAAACACACCAATTTGGCGAAGCACTACCCCAACGGCTACTGGAAAAATCCGGAGAGTTAAGGCAGGGAGAGGAGGCGGAGAGAGCGGAGGCGGAGCGAGGAGAGAGAGAGGGGGGGGGGGGAGGCAGAGATGAAAGATTGGAAAATGAGAGGGAAGGTAGTGGCTTCTCTTTTTCTCTCTCTCTTTTTAATTTTATTGTTGGTCAGCGACCCAATTTTGAGTCAAAATTGGATCCATGCGACCCAAATGTACCATACATCCGGCGCACCCAAATATTTTTCTCTTAATATATTGTACATTTGGCATGATAATGAATGAATTCATATATGTCATTTTCATAATATTTCCAGTAAAGTTTATTTATTTACCTTTTTTGCAGTCCAAAGTTTTGAGTATTGCTAAGGACCAAACCAAATGAAACAAATGGAATGTATATTTAATGGTCAAAAAAATTGTCAATAACCTCAATACACATTTTATATATAATCACCAATATCGACATATATTTATCTTAATGGTAAATATTATTCTGTGTAGAAATGAAAAATATGTATATTTGGTACCGTCATTTGACGATCATAATCTAAATTAAGGAGTACAAAAAATTGTTATAGTACGTGTGTGTACATTAAATTCACGATTTATTTCAATAGCCCAAAGTTACACTTTAGGTATTAGTGTATTAGACTTACATGCACACACTACATTTTATGTATCAAGTCCACAAATTGTAGTATTTTATTTCGCTCACTTTAAAAAGGACACATATTATATGAGTATCCAAATATATTTAAAAATATAAAAACTTCAACTAATGAATTATTTAAGAATTTTAAAAAAAAATACAATTTCACTACCTTATAATCATTACAAAGGCTTGCTTTAACCAGTAATTATTGAAAAGAATCATTAACAAATGTGTTAGCTTGACATTTTATGCAGCAGTCCTCCGCATCAACTTCATTAAAAGAAAGGAAACGAAGGACTATCATCTTAGGAACAATTAATTAAGAAATCAAAGAATTTGTCGATTCCCGCCGTCAATTTTTTTTTTAATGACGAGGGAACTCGAAGTCATTAATTTAATGGCGGTATTTACGTTTCCTCATGAGTTCCTCCTCCTCCACTTCGATCAAGTTCTTGATCACCACATCCGTAGCATTAGCAAGAAATTCCGACCAATCCCCCCTCAACGTATCGAACGTCAATCCGACGGTAAGCTTCGCCTCCTCGAGGGCGTCTTGGAACCGTCGGATCTCCTCGGGCGGGCGCGACCCGTCGTCCTTGACCCGGAGTTCCGACGGCTTGACGTCGCAGAAGACCGGCACGACCCGCTTCCTTAGCTGCATCATGAGGCTGAGCTCGTGGAGGCAGAAGTAGGAGTCGCAGTACATGGGCGAGAAGACGGCGATCCCCACCTTGCATTCCCTGATCGCCACGTCGATCTTGTCGAAGAGCCGGTCGCCGGGCTTCATGCTCTTGCTGTCTAAAAAGGGGACGAGGCGGAGCCCCTTCAGGTGGTGGTACAGCAAGCCCGATACGTTCTTCTTCGTGTCGACGCCGCGGTGGTTGATGAAGACATCGCAAGGCGCGCAGAGGGGTTGGTGGCGGAGGAGGTGGCGGTGGCGGTGGCGGCCGGATGCGCTGACCACGGCAGAGGATGCACGTTGCATGGTAAGGTAATTAAGAAAATAAGGTATGTAATGAGAGTGGTTTAATTAATTTGGTGATTGTGTAATTTAATTTGTAGTAGTGTAGCTGATTTTGTATAAATGTGATTGAAATTGGAGGGTGCTTGATTGCTACAAATAAGGGAATTTATAGGGGTGGGAAAAGATTTGTATTGTGGGTTTGATTTTGAATGGGAGAAAATGGAGATGTCTACTAATCAGAATGTTGGACTGTTTGAAAAATATGAAGATTTGTAGTGCGTTTGATGTTTATAAAAAAAGAAGAGAGTAAAAGCGTTGAATGAATTGACTCTTTTCGGTTGGTCTATGTCAATTAAGCGTTACCATGGACTGTTTAGTCCTTCAAACACGCTTATTTCGTAGTTTTAGTTTATTCAACTTAAAATATTATAAATAAAGTTAATTACAAGTTGTTTGTAAAACTGATCAAGATCTTAATTAAACCTATATAAAGGGAAACGTCCCGGTGAGAGATCGACTCCTAGATCTATCATACTTATAGGAGCGAGAAAATGTTACATAACGTTTCCCTTAAGTCAAACCCATTATTAGCTCATTTCCTAATAAATATTATTAATCCTAAGGTAGGTATTGAATGATTAATAAGATGTTATATTATATTATGTTTTAGATGAATTTATTCGAAAGTTAATACCCAAAATTACGTTTTATAATAGTGGTTTATTCATTTATTAATGCTTATTAGGGTTGTTTCTACTATTTTCTATCACAACTACCATTAATTAAAATATACTTTGTACAAAAATGAACTCGCGTCCGCTTTATTGCAAATACGATTTCAAAATAATTTTTGCCGTTGACTGTTTCAAATCAATCTCCAAATCATTGTTGGCTTCTTCTTAATTGAGAGATTTGTGGGAATTGGATTTTCTAATTCCGAGTGTTATTGAGAAGATTTTTTTTGAGTTTTCCAGATATAGATTTCTTACTTTTTCTAGTTTGAAATTCAATATAGTCTCAGCAAAAGAAAAAAAAATATTATTTAATTGGGTGACAATGAAAATGTAGACTTTAGAGCAATAATGCAGCAGAAGCATCTGAGTTAATTTTTAGCGTCGTTCTCGCACGCACATCTGTTACTTTCATTATAACAGTTGCGGTTTTATCCAAATAGCTATTTTTTTTACACTTAACCCCACAGTTTGTCTTGTTAATTTCTCGTGCATTGATTTTGAATTTTGTGGTACATAAAAGGGCTATTAGCTATGTGAAAATTGACAAAGTTTATGTATATTTTGATTTTGTAAATAACTTTTAAATGAGCTTTTAGTTTGTTAAAATTTATACATCAACGAAAAACCATATTATTTAATTATCAGAGAAACGACGTCGGTTTGCGCACAAAAGCGAAGTAACTTATTTAAGTAGCTCACAATGTTATTTTTTTGGTCGACTGACTTGTCCATCTACGGTATTCGAGCCTCCGATCCAAGTTTAGGATAATTTGTTTACATGTACAAATTTTTAAAAAAATTAAATATCTTGTATTTAAGCAATCATTTTAAAAGTTATGTACAAAACCAGCTTTCGCCGCCAGGGATCTTCTGGCCCAATTTTGCAAGGACCACTCAATAGTCCAACAATCACGCGGTGTCACGTGTGTATTGGTGGGTCATGTAGTTAATATTATAGTGTTTGTTTAACTTTAAAAACACACGTGCACCACCTGATTAGTGGACCATGTAGTGTTCCTCCTAAATTGGGCCAGAAAATCTGGATTGAGCTTTCGCTAAAGTTCTTGAATTTAGAGATTAATAATCTTAAATTGGTTATTAGTAACCTATATTAAACTGTTTGCCTTTAATTAAACACTATGTAGTACTAGTATGAATTTAGAGAGAAATTATTGACTATGAGATGAATTTCTAGATGATCAGTTTTCGATTTTCAATTAACTGTAAATTTCGATTCTCTGCTTTAGTACGACTGTTTCAAAATTCAAAACGCAGAACAAAATGTCGTTTAAACTGGGATTTCAACCAAGTTTGCTAACAAAATGTAGGTAAACTGGAACTTTGCCATCGTATCATCTGGTTTATTGGAATGTGTATTATGTTTTTACTATTAGTAATTCTTGTTATTATCGACCAGTAATTAGGTTTGTAAAAATTAAATTTCCATTTCCCTTGCTAAAAGAGGAAAACAAAAGAAAGTTCCCATTTTGAATTTTCGTCACGCTGAATAGACTCCATCAATATTGACAAAAATAAAATTCTGGTTGTGGAAAGGGAAAACGTGGCCGATGACTGGATTATATATATGAGGTGTACGCACCATAACATCTCTCTCTCTCTCTCTCAGTGATGATGTCATGTGGTGTCTTGATCATGTGGTAAAATTTCAAGGAAACACCGTAATGCTAGCACTTTTGGGGGCAATCCAAATTGTGTTTTGGGCTAATTTTCTTGGTATAATAAGTCTTCTGGTGGTAAAGTATATTAATTAACTTTTAATTAAGAAGTTTGGTCATTAAGAAACTGCGTAAATATATATTAAAAAAAACCAACAGTACCACTTTTCAGTTGATCTTATATTAGATATTCATAAAATATAAAACGATAAATAAAAAAGGAAATATCAATTAATTATTATATATAAGAAAAGAAGGATCTCATGTTAAAATGTGGTATATAAGTAAGAAATGATTCGTGGTCTGTAAGTATGAAGTATGAACATAAATTTTGGACCAATTCAGCTGTTCTTGTCCTCCAAGGAAAGTGAAAATTAAGGTGGTCCGGACTCCAGGGATTAGAAGGTGTGACATTATATTTATATATATGAAGAAAAAAAAATTGCGAGTTTATTTTGAAGTATGATTTTGCTCAATGCTTTTGATAATCATTACCTTCTACAAAAATTTATTCAATATACATCATGATAATGTTTTCATGTTTCATAATGATGTTTTTGCAAGTTTGTTATCTCATTTGCATAGACATGGCGATTGGAACCGAATCAACCCGGCCTGCCCCGCCCTATTATGGGGTGCTACCCAATCTCGCAGAAGTACACGGTGGTCTGATCCAATCCACGGGTAGATTCGAGTCCAATTTTCCTACACGTTCTGTTCCTCCCAACTTCGTCTCAAACCTGCATTATTAATTTTTTATGTAACTTTTTTTTATTTTATCTTATTCTATATTATTTAATTTTTTTTTTCATTTTTCAATCATACTCTAGCCGTCAAATAAATAAATAAATAAAATCCGTATAAAAAATTTATATACCAAACAAAATTAATTATAAGAAAATAAAATAATTTAAATTAAAGTAATTTATATTCCATCAATAGGTTTGGAGCTAGGTCCGAATCTCTATACCCATACATAACTTAGATTCGAATTTGAATTCTTGAGTCCAGAATGCGGAGCAGGTCCAATTCATATAACTTGCAGAAATATCACCCATAAATTTGCATAACATCGTCAATTTAAAGTCAAATAACATCAGTTGCTTCTCAATAACATTGCCGATCCCTCCTGTTGGCCAGGATGGGCTCCGGTTCAAGGTAAAAAAAGTTGTACAGTATTGATTTCAGATTTTTTGTAAGGTTAATAATTTGATAATATTGTATTTCAGTATTGATTTCAGATTTTTTGTAAGGTTAATAATTTGATAATATTGTATTTCAGTGACCTCAACCCAAGGTAAATCTTAACTCATCATCCCAGCCCAAGGTGAAAAATAAAAATAAAAAAATGTTTGGATCCACCCCTTACATGCCTGTTACCAGGAATTTTTATTTATCCGAACATATTTTAATCTCGTATTTTTTTTTGTCACATATCATATGCTGTTTAATTAAAATAAATTTAAAAAAGAAAGAAATACAGGACGAAATTCAGAAGTATCTCAAGTATACTTGTGAACCAAACTTCCAGTGTCTTGAAAAAAGGAGTTGATCATGGAGCAAATACCCTCATCCACACTTTATTCCGGTTCCTCCCTTCGACTCCACGCAACAAACATATTAATTCATGTGAAACTTATAGGAAGTTTAAAAAGGCAAAAACATGTTATTTTCTCATGAAAATCGGTGGAAACGATGAGGCAATTGTCCCAGTTTTTTATAGATATAGGTTGACCGTTTCCCTAATACACTACTTTCTTTTAATAAAAGAATATGATAAAATATCTATATATTCATTTTCTAATTTACAAAAAATATTGAAAGATCATGTGCAAGCTGGAATCAACTCAATTGTAGGCCATGACGACGGTGCAATAAGACAAGCTAAATAATTTGTTTTTTATCGTGCAATAAAATGCCCACTCTTAGACACTGATTTCGTCGGCAGCCGTTTTATTTGTGTAATATATATTCGATTCATTGGATTCTAAACAAATAATGCAAAATTATTTTGATTTTAAGCATCCATGCAATATGGGCTTATCTGTCATGAGATTTGTAATGTCGAAGTTAATTCTAGCTAGGATCATTATTTTTTTCATGATATATACATGCATATTGAGTTTAATTTGTACTACTATAGATATATGTTGATTGTTTCACCAAAATGGGTTGTGCTCTACTACATTTGGTCGTATTAAAATCACTCTTCCTTGACAAAAAGAAAATCAAATTTTATTTCATTAAAATAGGATAAACAAGTTTGCTTTGCAAAAAAAATATATTGGATTGATGTAGTATAGCCCTTCTTGTCTTCCAAAGCGAAAAGCATTCTTTATTAAAAGAATAATTTGATCTTGATTGTGTCGCCAATTCTAGCTTTCACTACCACCTAGCATATATTTTGGAGGAAGAACTTAATTATTATGTTACTATCAATCAATTTATTAAAATAAGTGAAAAAGAAGCTTATGAAGGACTTATAAACAAGTTCATGTGCATAAACACTTATTTATTAGTATAAGTGTAACTGTTCAAATAAATTGTTTATATACTCTCTTAAACAGAGCCTAAACGAATTTAGCATGTGACTGAAAAAAATATCAAATTTAAATATAATCAAAGTCTTTAAACAAAATGTTATCATTTGTACTATTTAAATGTCAAAATATTTTCAACATTTTTATGTTTTTGGTGCATCAAGTAAAGTTTGGATTAAATAAAACTTTATTGTGCGCCAACAACTAGCATTTCTTTAATGCACATACATATGATCTCGTGTTCCTAACTAAAAGTTTGAATAAAGAACATTAATCCTTATCTTCACAAAAAAATTGAAAAGTAGCCAAACAGTCAAAGAATATGATTTCCAAAAATATTACTAGATGTTACATCGATAATGACAATTCAACCAATCCACCATTCACAACCTGAAGATAAAAATAAAAATAAAAACCCAGCACTGTATTTGTATATGTTGTTTAATTTTCACGGGCCCACTCGAAATCATGCATGAAATCTAAATTTTCAAAAAAGTGTATTAATAGCAAATGAATATGATTGACTCTTTTCAACAATTCAATTAAATATGAGGATATAAAATAATTATAAAAAAATAAATCTTTTCGGTACAGTTCCACTACTCGAATTCCACTTATGCATAAGTGGTTGATCTAGAGTTGATCTAGTGTTCGATTCCCGTTAGGGTTGATACTTACTTATCATTCCACTACTCGAATTCATTCATGACGCCACAATATTATATAATCTTGGGTTTATCCTTTATGGTTTACAATATATAACAATTAGATTGAATAGCAAATTTGGTGTCTATACTTCTAAAATTGTTATTTTGGTGTCTAAAGTTATCAAATACTATCCATTTTGGTGTCAATCAAATACTATCCATGTTCCCAAAATATTACACTTAAAAACTAAGTTACAATATATTATTATTTATAAAAGAAATAAAATTCTAAATGTTAAACTTATACTAATTTTTAATGAATTTTCATTTTCAGCTAAAACAATATTAGTTGGAACATTTTATTTTGTAAAGAAAATATCAACAAACAAAATTTGAAATAAGAATCTTATTATTTTATTGAATTTAAATTGCTACATTATATATATAAAAAAAACTACGTCATAAATTTTAAAATAAAAATTATAATTTTATTTAAGTAAATTATATCTTTATTAAATGAAAATACTAACCTCATGTAGTAAATTTAAAATAAAGTCTTTTTTTAATTTTAAATATAAATTTATCTGTAAAATAGCATTTTCTAATTAATTGTGTGACTTTTTACTAGATTTTTTTAAGAATAGTCTTGACACTTATATTTTTAAATAAAATATTTAAATTCAATAAAATATTTTATAAGACTAAAATGAATTGACTATTTTAAAATAAATTTGTTAAAAAAATATGTATCCAAATTGACAATTGTATCCTTATTGAATTTTATAAAGTTGATTGACACCAAAATGGATAGTATTTGATAACTTTAGACACCAAAAAAACAATTTTAGAAGTATAGACACCAAATATGAAAATAGTTGAAAGTTTAGACACCAAATTTATTATTCACTCTAACAATTAAGATGGTTATCTTGTGATCAATATATATGAACAAAGTTTATTTTTAATACTATTACTCATCTTCAAACTATTGAAAGCAAACGAATTTAATCCATTTTGGATTTTTCATAAAAGTGATATTATTAAAAATATAAAGAAAAGAAAAGTGAAGGGTTTGGCTTTAGATTTGGATTTGGATTTGGATTTGGATTTGTTATTGCTCATTACTTTTGAAGAACTGGAGCTTTACATGCTGGTCCATTATTATTCAATTGATATTTTTTAATCACTCTAATGATGATAGTCTTTTATGCTATGTACAAACCACCTAATCATTACACTATCAGTCTGAAGGTTATTTTGAATGAGGATTAGGAAACTTGTACATATGAATGTCATATAATATCCATAGTAAGATTCTAAAATGTTTTCAAATTAATTATAAATTACTAAGGTGTACATCAATTTAATATCAGGATTTTAATGTCTCACCATGAATACAATCTTTAATAGTTTTTTTTTTTTGCCCTTGGGAATAATATTTTGGAACTGGTTTGGGAGTGATTATTGGTGCAGTAATTGCAAAATAATGGAAGGAAGGTGGGGGCATATGTTTGTGGGCCCAATTTCCTTATTTCATCCAATTTAATCAAGGAAATTTCTTTATTCACTCAACCCCCCCTCTCTCTCACACACACACACACACACACACACACACAAACAACTCTCACACTTCCCATGTGCCCTGCTCCTTCAGTTCTTGCTGGCTCTCTCTCATGTCCAGTTGAGAATTAAAAAAAGTTTGTCAATGTCACGTTTAAGAACATGAACTAAAACTTCCAAAAGGCACAACGTTAGAGCTTCATCTCTCTCAATCTCATCTCTCCTCCCACTGTGAGAGCATGGATCCCAAAACCCTCCTCGATTATGCTCTGTTCCAACTCACCCCAACAAGAACAAGGTAATTTCTTTCTCTCTGCTTCATCTCACACTCATTGAGTTTCTTGAATAGTGGATTACTAATAATTTCTTTTAAATTATTGTCGTGTGTTTTCGTTGGACTGGATAAAGATGCGATCTTATTCTGTTTTATGGGAAGAAGAATGAGAAATTGGCATCTGGGCTTGTGGAGCCCTTCATTGCTCACTTGCAATATGCTAAAGATCAGATTCCAAAAGGGGGTTATTCAATTACTCTTCGTCCACCCAGTGATGATGCCTCTTGGTTTACCAAGGCCACATTTCAGAGGTAATTATCTCTGATCTCATAAACAATCGAGGTTAAAAGTGTAGTTGAATGTGTATATTTCTGTGATCTTGATGGAGGTTGAAGCAATGCTGATATACTTATTCTCAGTTGAAATTATTGATTTTAGAGTCGTTGAATCTTTTTGAAGTTGTCTTGGTTCTTGGATGATTTAGATGATTAGATTTGTTCTAGGTTCTAGCATGATTAGATTTACACTTAATAATGAAAAAGAACGAAGATATGGGAAATTGAAAAAATCGAGAGTAGAATTCAGATGTGACTTCATATCTTGGAGGGATTTGGTTTGATGTATTAAGCTTTAACTATGGCTTAAAGAGTTTGTTTTTTCCTCAGTCATTTCATTTTGCTATTTGTGGCTGCAGATTTGTACGTTTTGTTAGCACACCTGAAATTCTTGAGAGGATTATACGTATAGAACGAGAAATCTTGCAGATTGAGAGTTCAACACAATCTAGTGAAACTCTTGCAGTGGAGGAGGGAGGGCATCCAGTGGAAGGTATACATATATCCTTATTAAGAAAATAGCATATATGGGAACAGATTTTGGGAATTATTTTCGTCGAGGCTATATCTAGTATATGATTTCCTTTTCCAGTTGAAATGCATGATAGATTGGAAGTGTTTTTGGACCCTGCCCCCATAAAGACAAGGGAAAATTCGTATACATGTGTTGCAATTAGCCAGCTCATGCATTTATGCATACATTTATGAGTTTTGAAAGCACAATTAAAGTTCGCTTTACTTACAAGCACATTGTTGTTATCATGGAACATTTCAGTTGCTGATGGGAACATGAAGAATTCAACTAATTCCTCTAAGGTATTCTAACTAACGGTTAGAAGCAGATAATCATCTTAAGTTTTACATCTAACTCAAGTGTTTGTTATGTTTCTTCTAGTTAACTTCTGAGGAAGAAGATCATGGGGCTGAACTGAGAGAAAATTCCAGGTAGTTGATTCTCACATAAAATTCATGTATTACTCTTTTTAGCTCCTATAACTGAGTCATTTACTTGTTTTTCTGAGAAGGGCTCGTCTTCAACGACTCATGGATACACGGAAAGCATTACTTCTGAAAGAGCAAGCTATGGCTTACGCACGTGCTGTTGTGGCTGGATATGAAATGGAGGATATTGATGATCTTATATGCTTTGCTGACACATTTGGTGCCTCGCGTCTAAGGTATGATGATAAATTCCTTCACGTATTCTGTTTTAGTAGGTGAAGCTTCAAATTAATGAATAAACACGGGGCTGTCGTAGCTTGATTAGGTAATATTCAGCCTGCCCTACAAATCTCAACAAACCATTTAATGAACAAGTTGAGGGTAAGTAGCTGTGACCATAAGTAACAACTGAAAAAAAAAAAAAAAAAAACTAGAAGTCTGTTGATCATGTAATGCTTTAATGCTATATCAACTTGTCAGTTCTAAATTCTCTGGTCTATTCAGATAAATATAAATAGCATTTATATAAAGTAAATGATATATGTTTTATTTTCCTACATGGTTAATTTTATAAGAAGTTATGTTAGTTTTATAAGAAGTTATCTCATTATGAGACCCTAAGGTACTTAATCTTAATTGATAACGGTGGGCAGAATTGGTTGCTTGCAAGCACAAGTGTTGAACACGATCTTTTTCTACTGCTGTTATGTTTTAACTGCATAAAATTATTTTGTCTACCTTAATAATCAATTTGTTTTCATGTAGGGAGGCATGCACTGATTTCAAGGAGCTTTACCATAAAAAACAATCAGATAACCAGTGGATGGTTGAATTAGCAGCAGTACAAGCATCCACTGTGGCTGACCTTCCATATATGGCAGCATCTGGAATTATGCTTGCAGGTGATAATTTTCATGGAAATGGGATCTCCACACTGCAGAGAACTGGTTCCTCCGACCCTTTATCCGACGCTACAACAACTTCAGATAAAAGCAAAGGTATGTCTGTGTTACAAACAGGATATGACTCTTTTCCGTAGAGCTGAGCTTGCCTAAATCCGATTTTGTTGTATCACAGAAAATAATTCTCCCGGCGAACAGAAACCAAGTGTTCAGCAGCAGATGGCATGGATGAATCAGATGCCTCCATATATGTACAACTTTCAAGGCCCAATGCCGCAAATGCCACCATACCAAGGCTATCCTTTCCCCGGTATGCCACCATATTATCCGGGCAATATGGGGTGGGTACCTCCTGCTGGCCCTAATCCAACTAAAAATCATAAATCCTCTCGGAAGAAGGAGAAATCCTTTAATGCAAATGAATCGGATTACTCTGAGGAAGACGAAAGTACTGCATCTAGTGATTTGGATACTGGGACTCAGTCAGATGAGGAAAAAGAGCATGATAAGAAGCCTTCTTCGAGGGGGCAAAAACATGCCAGAAAGATCAAGAAGAAATCTTCGAAAACGGTTGTAATCCGTAACATAAACTACATAACTTCCCAAAGGCGCAACGGAGAAGATAACGATTACTCTGAAGAGTCTTCAGGAGATGAAGCTTCCATCCGAGAGGGGGTAGATAATGCAATTGCATCATTGGAGAAACACGCACCCTCAAAATCACATAAAAACAGAGTAAAACACACTGAACAGGACTTGGGAAACAACACTGATGCTGATGTTTCTCAAGGCGGGAAAGCAGCTGACCCGTGGGGGGCTTTTCAGAATCTACTCCTTAGTCGTGAAGAGTCGGACAATCGCGCTGAGGATCCCATGGACGAACAATTTATGATGAAGAGCTCCAATGGTGGGTTTTCGCACAACTCTAGCAACGGTTTGGACTTGGGATCTGAGAAAATAAAGAGACTGACTTCGACTACTGATGATTCAGTTCTTGTAATTCATAGGGAGGGAGAGAATGGTGGAAAAACTCATACTGTGGATTTTGCAAATGGTGAAGATATGCTGATGACTATGAAGAAATCTGTTTCCGAAAATGAGAATGCATTGTTTGCTCAGCACTCCAGAGGATCAGGGACTAGTCCACTCGGAACCATACAAGATTTTTCATCAGAATCAACCTCTATTAGAAACAGGAATGAGGAAGACTGGTTTGTTGCTAACTCAACACATGAGGTTAAGCAATTAGGATTTGATGACCCTCTCTCCTATACAAACGACTCGGTAAAGAGAGAAGCTACTAAAGTAGCTCCTGTGGTGGACGACTCCTTCATGATAGAGTCTAGATCAACAGCGGACGATCACTATGCCTCTGAGTGGAGAACAGATATCAGGATGGAGATGGATATAGCACCCCATCTGGAAAATGGAAGCCCCGCTATTACTCGCTCTGCAGAACCCGACGACCTCTGTATGATGCTCGTAAGGGAGTCGCAGGAATCTGCTGCATCCTGGACTCCGGATATGGATTATGAAGTCGAAATCTCTTTCAATAAAGCTGATAAAAAATCTTCCACCACCAACCTGAATGGTGAAGCTATAGAGGAACCTGCAGCAAATGGTAAGAAAGCCAATGGCAAGAAAAATGAAGGTCCCACATCTAAAATCCCCGGGAGAGGTAGTGTTTATGGTCGATCTCCGGATTTGTATTCCAAGACCAAGAAGATATCTCCAGCAAGTAGACAAATGACTCCAAAGAGCAAGCTTCAGAGGGTAAGAATAACTACATAGTTGCTTAGTAATTCAACACTACTTTCTTTGTATAATCCTTACGATGATGCCTTTTTCGTTAACAGGAAGAAGAGGAGCGCAAGAGATTGGAAGAAGCAGCAATTGAACGACAGAAGAGAATCGCTGAGAGGACAGCAGCATCCAAGAAGCTTCCAGTGGGAAGCAAATCGGCTTCTCCGATACTTGACAAGAGCAGATCTTCATCGACTATCCGGGACACGAAAAGGTTGAGTCAGCCTAAACTTACTGCAGTCTGATTGCATAATCATCCTGCTGAAACTTTTATGCTTGAAAAATTCAATCTTTATGAAGAATGAGTATACTTTTCCTGTTCTTGCTGGCGTGCTCGTTGGTCGTGGCCCTCCACTCTTGTTGAGCTTAGCTGTCGTTGTATAGTCTTGGTTCTTTGCATATGCCATTTCTTTGAGATTGTATATTCATTTATTTATTTCCTAATAGTGTGTGCTTGGAAAATAATACATGGATTGTATACGTGTGTCAGGAACATCTTTTCAAACTCATTCAATAACAGATTTTGCATGGCCTAGTTGTAGGGTGTACTTTTTTTAACATTTGTCAAATTTATTTGAATCTATTTGTAGATGCATGTTAGCTCTTTCATGTTTTACTTTTACTAATAAAAAGTAGTTCGTCGTCAAGTTCAAATCAAGAAATAGGATTTCTTACACAAAATAAAACAACTTAACCTGCTAGCTTGGTATTCAATCTCTTAGGAAAGCAAAGGCCTAGGTGGCACAAGAATTAGGATCTGATTATGGGTCTTTGTTATTCACACAAAAAATCTCATGGGCCAAGTTAAAGCTTGAACAAGACACAATTGACCTTGCAATTCCATCAAATGCATCTCGGTTCCTCTCTCACATCATCAACTAATTGCATCTTTATCCACATCTCCGATTCAACTTGTACAACTACCAAACACTCAAATGTCAAGCCCCGTTATAGAAGACGAACCACTAGTTTAAAAATATTAAGTTTATAGCCACTTTTTAACTTTTGCAGTAAGATAAGAGTCCAAATAAACAAATACTCTTATATAAACTCGAATATTTAGCAAAATTACCTTGTTTAATAAATGATAATAGTTTGTTTATGGTATTTGAAAAAATAGCTTAAATAAGTATTTATATCATAAATACTTATGGTATAATAAGTGTTTATTTTATAAGCGCTTAAATTGAATAAGTTGTTGCGTTTTGATACATTTATATATATAAGTACTTAATTAGAAGAAGAAAAAAAGTATATAGTTTAAAAATTGTTAGGGGATTTGATATGATGACCTATTTTTTCATAAGTTATTCCTACCAGCTTATGAAAATAAGTCAAAAAAACTTATTTTTTAGAATACGTTGTTTTCATAAGCCCTCCCAAACGCGTGCAAAAACGCTTATTTTTTAGAATAAGCTAAAATAAGCTACAAATAAGTTCTTCCAAACGGGTTATAGTAAATATTCTCTCTGGTCTAATTTCTCCCTCTATCCAATAGAAAGAACATGCTTTCCTTTTTGCCCGTTCAAAATAAAGTGTCATGTTTCTATCAAAACAAAGAATATGTGAATCAAAATTAACAAGTCAAAAATCAAACAACATACACCACACAATACAAGTATAATCTCCATGCCTCATAAAAAGAGCACTTTCTATGAAACAAACATAGTAGTATATATTTTCCCATAAACTACGTACCATCGGCCGGTTCAATTTTAAATTCTTCTTAGTAGCAGGGCTAGCAACTGTCGATCCTTACATTCAAGTTGAGAAAAAATATTATTTAATTAACAAATGTATTCGTACACGCCTGATGAAGTAAGTTTTAGATAAGTCAAATTGATGGTGGCACTACTAACTTCGCGAGTTTTACCGACGAAAAGCTCTCTCTCGGCATTGGTGTTGCGGTAAACTGTATCGACAAATTATTTTTCGTCGATAGCTGTTATCGACGGACACCGCCGTCGTCGAGTTTTCACTGGCGACGAGCTGCGACGAAGCCAGATCGACGGCCGAGCGATGGATTATTCCGTCGGTGCTGTACCGACGGAATAATCCATCAGATTTCCGTCGAGATAAACAGTTATAATTGGTTGCTTATAGACGGAATTTTTCATCTTTAATAACCGCTAAAACTTTATCGACATATTTTTAAAAAAATAATTTCTCCTGTTTTTTTTCATACCCAATTCTGACACCCCGTAACACTTTTCAAATTAAACAGAACCAACATTAAACATAATACATTCTTCTCACTAAAAGCATCAACCAAAGAAGTTTAACTTAAACATCATCAAAGTAAAAACATATGTATGTGTGAAAAGGAGATAACAACAAACAATAAAAAAGCAGAATGTCAATCAGCATGGTGTGGACTGCTGCGAATAAGAGTCGTCGTCTCGTCGGCTTGGGGGCTGCTCGAAGAGGCAGCTAACTGCACTATGAGCCTCTCCAAACTATCAACCTTGGACTCCAATGCCCGTCTAGCTTCTCGCTCTGACTCTACTATAGCCTGAATCTCGGGTCCATTTGCATCCTGCGAGTTAGTCGTCCGGCTCGAGCCCGCCCTAGGATTCCCGTAGAGGCGGTGCTTCTTATCTTAGGCCTCGTCCACCCTCAAGTAGATCTCATTCAAATATGCATTCGGTCCCTCCTCCGCTGCAATCTCTTTAACCCGTTCCTAGTTGACAAACCATAAAATAATCACAGTCTTAATTAAAAGAGAAATAATTGTCAATTGCAATTAGTTTTATATTTCAAATACTTACATGAAGCTTCGCAGCCTTCGGGTTCGAGGGTTTTCCATTTGTGAAGTGTACTACAGTGTCATAACATGTCTTCTCAAGCGGAATACCCTTCTCGATCGCCTATTGTCAATTATAAACACAATTATTAAAGGTGTTACCAAATAATAAACTGACATTATATAGGAAATAATTTAATTAATTAAAACTTACAATTTTCTGCTCATATTGGTTAGAAGATCGGGATCATCCCTTATGCTTGTTGATCCACAACCTGGCTCTGACTCCGACAGTCTTTTAGCACTTGTTGCTGCTGACTTCGCAAGTGCTTTCGGAGTATCCCAGTACGCGCACAAAAGCCGCCACCTCTCCTCAGTAAAACCCTTTGGCACCCCTTTAGCTTTTTTTTTTTTTTTTCAAGCCGTTATTCTAGTCGGAAAATCTCTTTCAAGCCCTCTTTTGCCACATGGCATGCACCTGCTTCTCCCATTCACTAGGCCAATAGAAGTTTTTCTGAAAAAATAGTAGAAAGTTAATTCATTAATTTTATTTATGTAAAAGTAGTATTTAGTGTTTATTTAAATAATTACAACTTACTCGGAATTCTTCAAAATACTGTTCCTTGATTTCATTAGGAGTCAAAGCCCAAGTGAAACCCGTCGAATTAGGTAAATCAATGAAAGTGTTGTAGATTACTTGTGCAATTCCCTTCGGATCAAACAAAGTCTTGTGAACAAATCAGTTATAGTTAATAAGTATCAAGACTCAATTAAGATATCATAAATTATAGATAAATACCCATAAAACATCTGGAATGGTGTCCTATTGTTTGATGTAATGGACCCTTCAAATGAATGGGGATGCAACTCCAGAGACTCCAAATGAAGATCAACGGAACCAGAGCCAAACCCACGCCCCCTAGCCAATGATCCGGAAACACGTCCTCCTCCTCTACCTCAAGGGGTAGCCATATATCTGAAGAAGTAAAAACGATTAATTAGCATCAATTTAACAAGATAATGCCAAAACAATTATTTGGTGGTTCACTATTAAGAAAACATGTAAGAGAAAAAACATGTTACAATTCATAATCATCACCGTTATCCTTTTCTTCCGAATATAATTCATCTTTATCTTGTTCACCAAGATTATTGTCGTATATTTCTATATTTCGACGATGATGATGTACTAGTGAAATGCCATCTTCATTTATAACATATAGACTGACAACCGGGTTAACTAACACCTCCTCTTGAAAAGCGTCCTCCAATGACGAACTAGGTAACGCCATTTGACACTTCTACTTTATGTTTGGGCTTCACTTTACATGCTTCCCACCAATCCTTTTTGGTCTTGTTCATGCTAGGATAAAAACAATAATTTTCGCTAGAACAAAAGTATCGGAGTTGGTAGCCGCAAATACTCAACCTTACAGAGGTCCAGTAGTTGCCCATAATAGTCCATCTTCAATAAATCATAATTATGTCCATTTATGTAAACTTAGGGATGCCAATCCAAAGTCCACCCGCAGGATCCGCCCCGCGATGGGACACGGGGCGGGTCTGGTTCCTACATCGAACCCACCTCGCCCCGAACTTGCGAGACCCACCCACACCAATTAAAATTTTAAAATGTTCTTTGTAGATTTCGAACCATACCAATATTTTTTTTACTGATTATTGGGATGAGATTCAGTATAATAAGATTTGAATATCCCAAAACCTTAGTTGAATAATGAACCTTTGTATAATGTAATAGCTTAGATGAGTTCAGCATGTTAGGAACTCAGTAGGCTAGCTAGAGTTCAGTAGCTGATAGGGATCAATAGATCATCTGTCGTTCAGCCGGAAAACTCAACATCAAGAACTTAGTTGGGATACCTACTGAATCTGTACAGAAATTCGGGTCACGAGCTGAGATGGAGTACGAAACAATTCAGTAAAAGGTCCGAGGAAGTCAACTCAGTATTGGAGTTTAACAACCCTCACCTACTCGCTAACCTCGACAAATGAGAAGCCGCCAGCACTGTACTTGCTCTGACGTAAAGCTGCTTCCATAATGAAAAAGAGGGAATCTCTATAGTATCATTCAAAATGAAGATGGTCATTTTCCTTGTCGTTTTCGACATGTGTCTAGACTCCTGTTGGTCCCGAGAGCACGTTCAGGTGTAGAGGGGGGTGAATACACCTGAAACCGATTTTCTCAACTTAAACACGAAGTCCTTTTTCAGGATGATGTCGTACTGAACAAATTCAGCAGACCAGATAAGCTGTTCTGAATCGTGTTGGCAGAGTGACTGACTCTACTGAGATCTGCTAGCTGACTGAGAGTCAGAATTCAGTATCTTGCAGATAGAGTTCAGTGGTGCGGAATAGTGTAGGCCCAATTCAGTTGAGTTAGAAAACGTTTTTATCAAAACAGTTTCAGTTGATTAGTGCAATCTATTTAGTTTGCTGAAACTCAGTTGAATGATTTAAAGAATGTTTTTCAGTATGAACAGTAAATCAATGCAACAGTTAAGAACAGAACACACGACACAGAGATTTTTAAAGTGGTTCGGACACAAAAATCCTACGTCCACTGTCCCGAAAGATCAGGAAGCTATTTATTATACTGAGGTAGTCTCAGTTGGTTTGTACGCTAGACAAACACTGGTCTTGAGATTTATACTGAGCAAATCTCAGTTTACACGGTTATCAAACTGAGTGTTTGAAAACTCTCCAACTGTGAAGGAGTCCTTTACAATAAGGATTAGTTCAAAGATGAACTCCTTCGTCTAAGCTATGGATATATGCTATTGACCTTAGGTTAGAGGGATAGGGAACAAGAAGGTGGCTTCTAGAATGACGAACAGCTGAATATAGCTTTGGGTTCGTGTATCGTCGCTTGGATACTAGAGGTTGTATGAAAAAGTTAAGCTTGGTTCCCTATGAGCCAGAATGTATTCTTTCGCCAGAGATAGATTCTTCGAACTTCTTGCGGAAGACTTAGGCTTTTCGGATTAGCTCGTTTGAATGTTTTGTGTGTTCTTGGTAGTTCGTTTTTTTTCGCGTATTCGTGTTCGTTTTTCTCGTGAGCTTCAAATTTGATTTATCCCTCTATTTATAGAGAAGAGATTTAGGATAGATCCGTTGGAGACGACGATCCTTTGTCTCTCTCTTTTGGGTAGCTAACGGCTCTTTTGAAGTATGGTGGCAGTGTCCTTTCCCTTCTTTTCTGGAAAGTTGTTGACTTGCAGCTTTAAGTAGATATAGGTTACGTGTCTGCTTGCCATTGGTCGAGGTTCAGAAAGTGGTTGAGACATAACAGACTTCAAGGGGATCTGAAGCTGACTTCTCTCTTCCTCGTATTGACTCTGCTGAAAGGTGACTTCAAAGATTCTAACAGTCAGAAAACTCTGTCCGTTGCTGAGTCTGATCTCTGATTCAGTAGCATTCTCCTACTGAGTCTGCTCTACTTGAAGATCAGCTCTGAGTACAGTGAACTACTCATGCTGAGTCCAGGTTCTATCGACTCCTTTCGCATATCTTTGCTCTCGCCGAGTCCGATATTTACCGAGTCTTCTACTTCAGTGCCGAGGCGGATAATCTACCGAGTGCTCGAACCGGAGCGGCAGGGTCTCGCCGAGTCCGAACAAAACAAAATACAACGTAATGGTTCACCAATCAATATAGGGTTTTGGGATCTTCAAATCTTCATAAATACATTCGAGCACAGTGGCTACTAATCGTTTCCAAAGATAGAAGATCCGAATCATTTCCCACTATTATCGACACTGCTGAGGGTAGAATCATCACCCAACATTTTCCCCCTATTTGATGATGCCAAAACCTAATAGCTAAACAAGCAACCTAACACTATGACTTATCAGAAACAGAGCTCCTTACAAGTATTACAAGTAGGATCAGTGGAGTTGTTCTTCAAGTCCTAGACTACTGAGGGGATCAGGGCAGAAGGTCAGAATAAATACAGTCTGAGCAACAATTTCCCCCTGTCTTAACAATATTTTCCCTTTATCTATCAAGTCTATCAGAATCTAGCTAAGCAACAACTGACAATAAGTAATCAGACAGTGAGTGTGTGAGTCAGTAATCACTTCAGTGATTCTGAGTGTTAAGCATAAATAAACACGGCTGTTCAGACAATAAGATATTGTCAAAGCCAAACAGAGATATATTATATATATGTAAAGAAGTTCAGTACAATTACATCTATGCTAAGCTAGAAAACAAGAAAAAGATACAAAGAGAACACAGAAGCAAAGAGTCATTTGAACTACCTAATCCTGTCTTTGAAATCTTGGGATTGAGATTCAGGGAGAGGCACTCCATACATGCGATAGGTGACTTTTCTCGGCTTCGAGTATCTCGAAGAAAGTCCGCCGGATCTTCTTCATCAAGAAATTTGGCTTCAGCAGCGTCCTTCACTTCTTTCTCTATAACACCATAGTGAACGGATCCATCATGTCTCTGTGGGGGGTGGCAAGATTCTAGGATCTGGAACTCTGACTTCAACATGTTCATTAATAGCTTTCGGCAATCTGGCATACATGTCTAGGTCGGCTCTCATCATCCATTCAGTGTAAGCTTCTGCCTTGCGCTTGTCAGGCCAGAATCTCCAGAAGTAGTTCCTTTTAATGAACTCTATCTTCAGCGCTTCCCATCTCTGAGTGAATTCTACTGGCACCCATTCATTAGTTCTAGGCCATCTATGAGTCTTCAGATCCGTAGGCTTCCTGAATCTTCTGTATCTGTAAGGGATATCAGCCTTTGAGGGGATCCTCTGACTCGCTTCCTTTTCTGTTCTCAGCCTGAGGGCTTCAAGGTCTGCTATATGTAATCTTTCCCTGGCTGCTTCAATCTGTCTGGCATGTTCACCTCTGTACAAGTATCTGTCTAACTGAGCCCATATCTCTTCCATTTCCTATTCTTGTTCCTTAGAGACAGTATAGGAAGGCTTGTGAGGTGGCTCTTCTTCTGAGTTAGCAGGAGTAGAAGATTTTTCTTTGGAGGTGCCCTGCTGCTCAGTAGACTTTTGTTGCTGTTGCTCCTTCTCTTTTTGCTTGTCAGCTTCGTCGCTGAGTTAAAGTGTTCTAGGAGGCAGCCTTGACCTTGTTCTCTTGCCTCCAGCTGGAGCCTTGGTTTTGCCTTTGACAGGCTTCGATTTAGGCTTTTTGGCTGCTTCAGCTTCGGCAATCTCCCTTGCCAGCTTCTCGTCAGCGGCTATCTGAGCCGCCTCCTCCGGGGTTATGAACCTCCCGGGTCCTTTCTTCTTGGAGGGAGGTGTTGGGAGTTTCAAGACTTTCTTGCCTTTTGCCTAAGAATGGGAGGTGGAAGAGGAGCTTCTTCCTCTTTTCGAGTCCTCCTCGTCAGCGTACTCGGCAACTTCTCTAATGATATCGAGAGGAGTCTGAGTTGCCTGAGTCGCGACTTTTCTGGCTCCTGAGCCACTTGGGCCTGTCTCAGTTGATGCTGCAGCTGCAGCTGAGACACCCTGGGCCTCGCCAGTTTCAATAGGTGCAGTAGGGGCGGATGTCTGAGTTGTTGCCCTTCCTACTGACCTTGCTCTCTTCGGAGCCTTCGATGTCGGCTCCTTGGCGGCCTTCGCCCTTAATTGATTTTTCTATTAGACTTTCCCCCTTAGCCAAACTTTCCCCCTTTTTGGCATCAGCAATTAGGGTTGGGGTTGGAGCAGATACCTTCTTGTTCAAGCTTTTGTAGGAGGCTGACAGATCATCTAGTCTGGCGTAGATCTTGGTCAGCGCCTCATGCAGCTCATTTCTCTCGTTGGTTAGCTGATTGATGTATTCTTTGTGTGAGAGATCTGCTGTAGCCTTGAACTCTTTCAGCTGATGTTCAACCTTCTCTTCAAGGGCATTCTGTACAGTTTGGAGTCTGAGTTCATTGCCTTGAGAGGTGGCTACGACTGATTCAGTATGAGCGGTTTGAGCGGCCTTGTATTGATTCACCAATTGATCCTAGCCTTCCTGAATAGTCTTAAGCTGAGCCTCGAGTTCAGCTTTCTGTGCAGCTAAGGCATTCGTCAGAATGCTGGAGAAGTTAGGGACCTGAGATGAAGAAATGGCTGAACGGAGTCCCTGCAGCTCTGCAGTCTGTGCCTCAGTGGTTTGCCGCCAAGTTTTGGGGACGGCACGGGCAAGAAGGCGATTCTGTGTGCCTTGATCCTCCTGTGCCCTGGCCAGGATCAGCTGCCTTCGAAGTACCAGCCACCGTCTGTCCATGACCAAGGATGCTGAGTGGAGGGTCTGCAGTAGATGCAGTGGCATCCTTGTCGTGGCATCCTTGTCCTGTTGAGTTCCCTCATCAGGCTTCTCAGGGCCTGAATCATGGGGTGGGTCCTGACTATCGGGGTCAGACCCATCTGAGGGTGCGGGTGCTGAGACGGGTTGTCTCTCATTCAACAATGCGAGCATAGCCGCCCTCAGATCCTCGAGCGTGCCGAGGTCAGATGGCTCTGAGTAGCCAATCTTCTCTCTTATCAGCAGCTCTTCTTCATGTAGCTACTCACAGGTATGGTAGAGGACAAGGCGCTTCAGATTGGGCCATTCCCGGAACTCGATCGGCATATGGAGCCTCGCCCTGCCTCGCTAATGTAACAAGGTCCGAGTGGCTGGCGATCTCCGGTATCATCTCAGCAATCTCCCGGGAGGCTCTGGATATGGGCACTGAGGCTTCCATCCTGATAGATTCTTCTTCTAAGGCAGTCTCCGAGCTCTCGACTTCGATAGGAGACGCCTGTTTCTCAGCAGTAGGGATACTGCTGAGTGGAGGGACGTCCAAGGGGCTATCCAGAGTCTGGACTTCTTCGATCCCGGACTTCGATTGGATCTCTTCAGCTTGGACCCCTTGGTCCATTGTCTCTACATATTCAGTGGAGACGATCTTCTCCACTGATTGAGTCCGCTCAGAAGACTCAGGCTCGTCTCTCAGCTGAAGTGGTGGCTAAGCAATGACGGCCTCTGTTTCCACTGTAGTTTCAGTGGGCGCAACCTGGCGGACCTTCTTCAGGTTTTTGGTTGGCGTCTTTGGTGTGGAATTCGGTGGGGATCTCTTCTTCTTCGTTGTCGAGGTCTGCTGAGTCTCACTCGTAGGTGCAGCGAGCCCTGAGCCGATCTGTTGAAGGGCAGCTGACCTATTCTGAAATCTGACTTTCTTTACGTTGAAGTATTGTTTGTAGCGAAGGAACTCCTGGGCACCTGTTTCTTCCAGTTGAGGATTGGTTCCTTGGCAATTTTGTCAGTAAGCTCTATAATCTTTGCCAAGTCTTCCAACCTCTTCTTCTCCCTAAGGGCCGCAGCTCTAGTATCTCCTCTTCGGAGATTCAGCCCTTGCTGCGTAGCCTCCCAGGTTGCTCTATCCTCTGCCTCCTGCTCAGGAGTAAGTGTTGGAAGTTTCTTCATCCTCTGAGCGAGGGGCAGATTGTCAATATCAGAGCCAGCCTGCTCATTCTGAGCCTTCTTTTTCTTCTGCTCTTCCAAGAGCTTCTTAGCTTGGCTCTTGGCCATCTTGGCCACTGGCTTTCTCTTCTTCTTGGCCTTTTGTACCTCTTCCTCCAACTGTCTTTCATAATCCAACTTGTCTTGGAGCTTCTGAGCAACCATTTTATCGAACTCCTCCTGCTCTGCTTGAGTTTTGAACTTAGGCGACGAGGAAGGCGGTGGAGTAGATTCAGTCGCTTTCTCCTTCCCGGGCCTTTGAGGTGGCAGGGGCTCGTCCTCCTGGTCCACAAATTTTACGACCTCTTCAATTTCATGAGACGTCTGCAGCACGCACGCCTCAACAAAATGGGGTTGCTGAGAGGAAGAATCGTACACTCAAAGAAGCAGCAAGAACCCTGCTCGCAGACTCAGGACTCCCAACCAAATTCTGGGTAGAAGCTACTGACACTGCATGTTACACTCAGAACCGATCTCTACTGACAAAGCAGCATAAGAAGACACCATATGAACTATGGAACTGCAGGAAGCCTTCTCTATCTTATTTCCATATTTTTGGGTGCTCGTGCTTTATCCACAATAATGGGAAAGATCAGCTGAAGACTTTCGATAGCAAGTCAGATCAGGGAGTGTTCTTAGGATACTCCCGGGTCAGTAAAGCTTTCAGAGTCTTTAACTATCGGACTCTTTATGTGGAGGAAAGCCCTCATGTTGTTTTTAATGAGTTTGCTACTGAAGACAGGAGCAGAAACTCTGAACCTGAATCTGAGGACATCAGTAAGCAGCTACAGGATCTGAACCTAAAAGATAAAGTCAAAAAGATCCAGCTATGTTGGGATGATGATTCTGATGAGGAAACTGAAGACAAGTCTATCGAATCTCGGCCAAGCGAAGTAGTAGCCGAACAGTTAACTCTCCGAACGTAGTCAATCCCGGGTAACTCGGGTCGATGAAGAAACCCCGGTGTAATCGAGACCTTTACTGAGATAATAATTCAGGGGGGAACTAATGATGTTCCTGAGCTAAATGCCCCTGAACCTGGTGACTCAGTAGATCACACTCTTGTAACTGAATTGCTTCAATCTCAGAATAGTACAACTGAAATGCCTAACTCACCTACTATCTGTGTTGAACAAATTTCAGATGAAGAGTTGAGACATCGTAGATCGTGGCTGGATGCTCATACTTCTGACCTAATTATTGGAGATCCTTCAGCAAGCGTAAAGACAAGATCCAGATTCTGTCAGGGAGAAAGCGCCTTAGTTGAGGACGCACTGAAAGACGCTGACTGGATCATAGCCATGCAGGAGGAGCTGAATCAGTTCACGAGAAATGAAGTTTGGGAGCTTGTTGACATACCCCGACATCAACATGTGATTGGAACTAAATGGGTCTTCAAGAACAAGCGTGATGAAAACAATGTCATAGTAAGGAACAAAGCAAGACTCGTGGTAAAAGGCTACTGTCAAGCTGAAGGGATAGATTTCGATGAAACGTTCGCTCCAGTTGCAAGATTGGAGGCAATCAGACTATTCCTAGCCTACGCAACACATCAAAGATTCAGAGTTTATCAAATGGATGTGAAGTCTGCTTTCCTGAACGACGTGCTGAAAGAAGGAGTCTATGTGGAACAGCCTCCCGGCTTTCAGCAGGGACATCAAGTATACAGACTCAGAAAGGCTATGTATGGGTTAAAATAAGCACCCAGGGCTTGGTACGATACCCTATATGAGTTTCTTCTTCAGAAAGGTTTTCAGAAGGGCACAGTAGACCGCACTTTATTCAGCATTCGACTGGAAGATGACCTATTGCTTGTGCAGATCTACGTAGATGACATCATCTTCGGCTCGAAGAACGTCATCATGTGTCAGCAGTTTGAGAAAATGATGATGGATAAGTTCTAGATGTCAATGATGGGAGGATGAACTATTTCCTCGACTTTCAAGTCAAACAATCTGAGAAGGGGACGTTCATCAATCAAGGGAAATACACTCGAGACCTCATCAAGAGATTCGGTTGCACATCCGGCAAACCAATCAAGATCTCGATGAACACAAATATGAAGATCGATCTTGATAAAGAGGGAGTATCAGAAGACCAAACTGAATTTCATGCTATAATTGGTTCTTTATTATACTTAACAGCTACACGTCCTGATATAACTTATGATGTAGGTGTATGTGCTCGATTTCAGGCGAATCCGAAGCAGAGCTACATGGACTCAACAAAGAAGATTCTTCGTTATCTTAGAGGAACACCTGACATGGGTTTATGGTATCCAACTGATGATAATATAGAACTAACTGGTTATTCTGATGCTGACTATGCAGGATGTAGAATCGATCGAAAATCAACTTCTGGAACGTGTCAGTTCCTCGGGAGTAAGCTAATCTCATGGTTCTCAAAGAAACAACATTTAGTAGCGACGTCAACTACTGAAGCTTAATACATGGCTGCCAGAAGTTGCTGCGCCCAAATCCTTTGGCTGAGACAGCAGCTACGCGACTATGACGTCATTCAGAATGAAGTGCCGATCTTCTGCGACAGTACCAGTGCCATTGCAATCACTCAGAATCTTGTACTTCATACGAGATGCAAGCACGTGGACATCAGACACCACTTTATTTGTGACCATGTCGAAAAGAAGGATATCAGGATGGAAAAGATCCATACTGACCATCAAAGGGTTGATATACTGACCAAGCCTCTAGCTGAAGCCAGATTTAGAGAACTTTCAGTAGAGCTAGGTCTGCTGGACCCTACTGACTCTAGTCAGTAAGCGGATTCAGGAGAGGCGCATTCAGTAAGGGGGAATGTTAGCTCTCAGTGCTGAGTAAAATCAGTACGTAGAGACAGCAACCAACTACACGAGGTATCAGCTGACTACGATGTTCAGCTGACAGGTTTGCGTATCTCTACTCAGTAGCCTATAGAACGATTCTGTGCATTTATGATGAGATTCAGCATCGCATTCAATGCTTTAAGAAATGTCATTTAATTTTTAACGGATCATATTTAATACATGCATTCTATGTACAAGCATGCTGAACTCTGTCACGCATTTAATGCATGTCGTATCAAGTTACTACTTAGGCTATTTACAACTGGCTTTTGACTTAGGCGGCTAATTTGATCATTGCCTATTTTATAAAACTTAATCCTAGCCGTCCATCTAAAAAGCGCGTTCAAACTGAACCATTGATCTTTAACTGTTCATCTTCTCTAAGATATATATATTCGAGTTTAAATCTTTGACACCGTCATTCCATATCTGCTATATTTCAAAAACCCGAGATTTTCTGAGATAATTACTTCCTTTCTATCCAAATTCTCTCCAAAATATTCAGAAAATCTTTTGGTAATTCTTCAATGATTATTAAGTATCGTATGATCTTTATTTCTCTTATATGTTAATCGATACCGACTTGGCTTTGTGTATGCGAGATTACAAAAATGACAGGAATTCAAGTAGGTGCTCTGGCAGACATGCAAGAGATCCTCGAGAAGGATCAAGTCTGGTGTGAACCGGTCACGGAGTTCGATGAGTGCAATTTGGATTTTATGGAGGAGATATTCTACGCACTCAGAGAAACAGGTCTCGAAGGATTTCTGACCAGGAGGCCGACTTTCTTTCTTCCGCGCCAAGTCGCCGAGATCTACTCCAACAATGATTCGGTAGATGGAGATATTAGAGGAAGATTCGTCGTCCATCCAAGACACAATCCCTCACGGAACGCGATTGAAGTGATGCGGATGTCCATCCGCGAAGCCCTTCGTAGAAGCTTCAACCGACGGTTTTCCCATGGGTGTCCCTTGGGGTGTCCCCCAATAAGGTGGAGACATGTGTGATTTTATTGTAAAGAAGGTGGCCCCCAGCACGCGTGGCGCGTGAGATTGGGGTGGGCCACGAGGGCCACAAAAGCAGGGGATCTGCCGCTTCAACCTCCCCAACTCGGGACACAACACACTCAACTACAAAGATGACTTAATGGATGAATACCTCACCGAGTTCTCGCGGAAAGCCAACCATTTTCGTGAGTCGCTTTTCCCAAGAACGCTATGCTCCCTCGATCTGAGCACTAGCTTACATTGTGACTCGATTCTTGCGACGAGTCAAGCAGGCTCGTTTGACCAGGTATCTAGGTCCAAACTGCAACTGATGATGGCAATATATGATCGGGCCAAGATCAACTGGACATAATTTTTCATCAAAGAATTCACACTGCAGTCAGCCAAATTTGATAAAGCATCTAACCGGCTGAGCGCCAAAGGAAAGCTCCTCTATGGACTCAAACTCTCAGTAATGATAGAGGATTTCTGCAAATCTGACAAAGTCGTTCTTCAGGCGAGGCGCGCCAAGAGCTGCTTATCTGAAGAAGACTCCACACCGCCATGTAGACAAGTGGATCCCCTGGAACCTGAATGAGGAATGGGAGGAGCTGAAGATAGAGTTCATAAAGGCATACTATGTATGACAATGCTATCCTGCTGAGGTACCGGCTGCTGAACTCTTCGACGATTTCATCAATCAGTACGACGCCAACCTCAGAGCATAGATTTAGCTCATTTTATTCAAAGAAAAGTTGTCACTCGTTGCCCCTGCCTACAGACAGCTTACTCCGCCCATGACCTCTCGAGAAGTCTTATGTACGAAAGAGATTGAAGATGAGGTCGACGCTGCGCACGCCACCATGATCTTGATCCTTTCCGGCACGATCTCGAGGATTCCGACCCTCCGTGCCAGAATCTACAGATCTTATGGTTTGGATCCTCCTGCTGCCAAGTCTGTTGATTTCACGAGCAAGATTAAGAAGTACAGGCGATAGCAGTAGTTCTCTCTCTCTGTATAGAAGATATGACTGATTGTAATCATTTCTTATATATATATCAGTACCTTTCTTCTGGCCAGACAACTACTCATTGTCTTACGGCTTTGTTTATTTTACTTTATCACGACTGATCACTGAAGTGATCTGACACACACACACATAACCGTTTTTCTCTGATATGCCTATCTTTCAGCTGCTGACTGCCTTGTTTTATTTGCTCAGTTTTACTGAAGTTTTTTTCTCATGTCAGTCGTTTGGGACTTAAAGTCTTAGAATCTATAGTGGTTTTGGCATCATCAATTAGGGGGAAATTGTTGGGTTATGAGTCAGTGGTTTGTCTTAACAACCACTTAGAGGATACTTAGTATTATTTTATTAGTAGTTCTTGTAATAGGACCTATCTGTTTATCAATAATGGGGGAAATCATAGTGTTTCATTACTATGGAATTGAAGATCCCAAAACCGTCTTGTATCCTTTGTGTAGTGTCGATAGGATTAGATGATGTAATAGACTAGACGAATTATATTTTTCATTATCGTTTTTGTCTAACTCCTGTACGGGGTAAGTGTTGGATTGATCTTCAGTAGGAAGTTACTTTCCAAAACCCCACGTCATCATTGTAAGAGCTTGTGTTCACAGGTCATCAGTTGACTTCGCTCAATAGAAGACATCTCATCAACTGACCTACATCAGTAGAAGAACACAGTATTCAAGCTCAGTACCTTCAGAGTCTTCAGCTGATCCCGCTCAGTAGAAGTTTTGTTTTCAGCAGACTCAGACGAAGAAGTCAGAGATCATATCAGGTCTACTGTATCCGACAGGAAACGACCCCAGTCTAACTTCATTCGAAAGTCAGCAGAAGATCATACGAGGATGAGTGAGAGTCAACTCCGATGAAGACCGATGTCTGACAAGTCTCACCTACCACAAACCTCGACCAATGGGAAGCAGTCTAAGCTCTACCTACTCTGACCAACTAAAGTTGCTCTCATGCACAGTAACCAACTACTCTGCGACAACATTTCGAACATATGGCCGTTTTCCTTGGACGTTTGTGACACGTGGCTTCGTCCTCTCCAACGGACAAATGCCTGGGTCACAACTATAAATAGAGAAGCATTTTCGAGCTCCACAAACGGGATATCAAAGGGATTACACGCTAAAGATTTCGAAAACACTCTAGCGCCTTTCACGAAGATCCAGCGAAGAACTTGCTTATTAGAATATTTCTAGTTCTTCTCTCTAGAGTTATTTCTTTAGATCTCTCTTCTCTATCTAAGCTCAATCTTTCATATCTATAGCTTAGAACTTTTTAAGGAGTTCACATTTCGTGACTGTTCTTATTGTAAGAACTCCTTCACTGTTGGAGAAAATTCCCTCCTCTTCAAACTTAGGTTTGAATTGTAAAGTCGCTAAGGACTATAACTTAGAAGGGTCTGTCCAGTGCACAGATACCTTGCTGAGGCTTGCTCAGATAAATCAACAAGACCTCCTATTCAGTAGGACCGTGGACGTAGGATCTGGCATATCCGAACCACGTTAAAAATCGCTTATGTCATTTACTGTTTTATTGCACTGCATTCAAAATCATCTTAAAAACTCATACTTTGCATAAAACGTATTTGAGAAGTGCACTAGCCAAAATTATTTAACTTGTGAAAAACACGTTTTTAAACTGAGACGAAGTCTTCGGGTCTTACACACTTATCCGCACTAAGTCTCCGACTGGGAATCAAATACTGACAAAAGTCAGTAGGAGAAACTCAGTAGTTGACCCACTCTGACCCGCGATCAGAAGGTTACTATTTGACACTGTTCATCAGTCGCAACCTACAACTCAGCTGTCCTTCGCGTTTGAGATAAAGAACTTGTACTCAGGTGTATTCATCCCCCCCCTCTACACCTGACACTCGTCTCCGGACCAACAGAGGTACATCCGTAAGAAATTCTGCAGTATCATAATAATTTATATACGACTCTCTTTCATCTTCTACTATCATATCATATTGTGCATAATAATACAAGCCATCATAATCTTTCCCATCAAATCCTTGTCCCAAACAAGACATGGACGTCGAATAAATGTAAAATGAGCTTGTAGAACTCCAAATGCTCGTTCGACATCTTTTCTAGCAGACTCTTGATGTTCAGCAAACAACTTGTGCTTTGGGAGCTGTGGAGCAGTAATTGACTTAACAAATGAAGCCCATGATGGATATATGCCGTCAGTTAAATAATATATTCGATCGTTTTGGCGATCATTCACTAAATAGCTAACTTTTGGTGATCGACCTTCTAAAACATCATTAAAAACAAGAGATCTGTGTAGTACGTTGATATCATTTGACGTACCTGGTGTTCCAAAAAATGCATGTCATATCCATAAATCATAAGATGCAACAACTTCCAAAATGATTGTTGGTACTCCACTTCTGCCTGTAAATTGTCCAGCCCACGCATGCGGACAATTTTTCCATTGCCAATGCATGCAGTTAATACTACCAATCATGCCCGGGAAACCACGTTGTTCCCCAATATTGAGTAGTCTTGTTAAATCTTGCTCATTAGGCATCCTGAGGTACGTGGCACCGAAATTTGGTTCAGATCTGGAGAGAATTGAGAATTTTGATAATATTGGGAGTTTTGTTGATACTCGGAATTGGAAAATTGGTTTAACCATGGAAAATTTGGTTGATTTGGATCCATAATGTGTGAAGAAAAAATTGATATTTGATTTGTTGTTGAAAGGGTGAAAGAAAATAGAGTTTTTTTTTCTTGGTGAAAACATAGAAAAATTGGGTTCTATTTATAGAGGAAAAAAATTTATGAATTTTCATATAATTTTTATTTAATTTTATAAATAATTAATTAAAGATATTACTAAATAATTAATTAAAGATATTACTAAAATAAAAACGTGGCACCAACCGAATGGTGCCACGTGGCGATTTCACAACCACATCATGAGAGTAACAGTGCACGATTTTGAGGCGGCAGACAGCCCGAAGCTGGTCTTATCGCCTCATTTATCCTTTTTTTATTTATTTAAAGCTTTTGTCCTATTTAGGTTGGTGGGTAGAAGATCACCAATGGTAGTAGTCTTAAATCTAATAAAATCATTATTTATTTTTATTAAACCATTTATAATAATTGAAATTAAAAATTAAGGTTGAAAATAAATAAAACTAAGTGAGTGTTTGCAACTGCTTATCATAAGTACTTTTTATTTATTTTTGCTTAAAGTTGAAAATAATTACTTTTAAGCAAAATCATGTAGTTTTTGATATCAATAATAAAAAAACAGATATATTTGGTAGTTTTAGAAATTATGGTGCTTTAAGCACCCAAAAGCATCTCAATAGATGCTTGAAAAAACAACTTAATTAAGCACTTTAATTGCTTAATTTTAGAGAAGTTGCTACAGTAAGCAGAATTATCAAACACAAAAAACTGCTTATGCTATCAATAAGCAGATAAGTGCTTAAAATAATCACGGTGAAATTGACACTCCAATTCATAAGATTCATAATAATAATTATATAGCCGTTTAATTATTGCCAGCCAAGGAATAAATATCACGTTGTATGGTTAAGATCCAGTGCGGATGTGTAAGCAGCTATTCTTCTAATTTTGGGGCTTAATTTTCGATTTTTGACTAGGTACAAAACTTGCAAAGCGCAGGCGGAAATTCACAAACGTGTACCGTCGCGTATGCAATAACCCCACCGCTCTGAATTTAACAATTCCAAGTAATTTGAATTCCAAATACTTACAAGCACTTTGTTCTTCTCTCCGCTGTCCACAGAGTGGGCCCAGCTCCAGTCCCCTTCAAATTACACCGCTCAACCACAACAGATGAACTCACTCACCCCAACGCGCTCTTATCAGCACTCGCCAAGCAACTGGCTTGAGCTGCCATGTGTGAGACAGTTATTCGCTCGTTACTTCCACGAGGTCATGTTTGAATACGGGACTCGTCTGTTCTGAAACGTAAAACATAAAATTAGCCCCTCACTGTCTCTCTCCTCTGTTTTTTTTTTTTTTTTTTTTTTTTTTTTTGAATTAAAAGAGAGAAGATATAGTAGATTTGTCGTACGCCCTCTCACACTCAACCCTCAAATTCGAGACTCACCGGCACTCGGCTGAGTGAATACTTTAAGCATCGGAGATTTGGACGGAGGAAGCGTGCCGTCGGCGTTGTCAGTCAGTACATTTGCATCTTTATATTTGGGGATAGGTATTTATCGTCGGAAAAGTATAGGAAATGTCGGAGGATGAGAAGTTGTTGAAGGAGGCAAAGAAATTGCCCTGGGAGGATCGATTGGCGCACAAGAATTGGAAAGTGCGAAATGATGCAAATATCGATTTGGCGGCTGTTTGCGACAGCATCTCGGATCCCAAGGACCATCGCCTGCGTGAACTCGGTGAGGATTTGTGTGATTAACGAGATAGATCTTGTTTGCTGTGGTTGTTTGATCGTGTCTAGTTGATATATAGAAGGAAGCGTCGAATGCCGAAGTGATAATGTGGCTGGGATCGTGGCCTTTTTTGAAGATTATCATAATGCTTTCCTTTTTCTTCTCTTTTCAATCTAATGCTTGCGTTTTTTAGGTCCTTTTTTCAGGAAAGCAGTGGCGGATTCCAATGCGCCGGTACAGGAGAAGGCTCTGGATGCCCTCATTGCGTTTCTGAAAGCTGCAGATGCTGATGCTGGAAGGTGAATCAGTGGAGAGTTGTTTTTCTTGGATTTTATTGTCTAATTCACTGAGTTTGTTTGCACAGTTTGATACTACTGCATGTGGCACTCAATTGACTTGTTTTGGGGTTTTTGTTTCCGTTTTAGATATGCCAAAGAGGTATGTGATGCAATAGTGGCAAAATGTCTAACTGGAAGGCCTAAAACGGTGGAGAAGGCGCAGATGTCATTTATGCTTTGGGTAGAGTTGGAGGCTGTTGAAGCTTTCCTGGTACTTGTCATATTCAATGCACCATGCATCTTGAGCGCTTAATTTATTATGCTAATGTAACATTGAAGAATGTCCTTGGCATTTAGATGACTAGTTGGTGTACTGATCCCATTGCATGTTACCTTCTCTTCTTTTAGAAGGGGTGGATGTCAAACTGATAATAATAATAATAATAATATATGCAGCAGGAGGCAGTAAGAAAGTGGGCTAAGATATGTCGTTAGCTCTAAATTAGGGTAGTTTTAACTTTTAATCTTTAGCCAGCTAATACGACAAATATTATGGACTTTGATATAAGAAACCATGTAATGATCTAGGTACCCACCATGAAAGTTCTTTATTTGCTACTCTTATAAGACAAATGTGTGGAGCTTAATATTGTGGGAAGTAGATGGAAAATGAGAATACACTTCTCTGGCTATGTTATGTCTACTTTTCACAGTTTCTAATAACCGTAGCTAATTGTCAAGACTTGATTAGTTCGTTCTTGTCAACGCGGGTGCTAAACTGCCTTCAACATGTGCTTATATTTAGCTCATACACATCGTATTTAGATGGTGCACTTATCTTTGTATATTCCTAATTGGTGCTAGTAATGTGTAATATGTAGGATGCTATGGAGAAAGCAATTAAAAATAAAGTTGCCAAAGCTGTTGTCCCTGCAATAGATGTCATGTTTCAGGCATTAAGGTTTGGGATTAGTTGATTTTGCTTGTCTTTTCTCAACCAGTTATCTTCTTCATTCATCTTGCATTATGATGACATTTGTGTGGATACTGAATCAGTGAATTTGGGTCAAAGATAATACCACCAAAAAGGATATTGAAGATGCTTCCTGAACTCTTTGATCATCAAGATCAGAATGTTCGTGCTTCGTCAAAAGGGTTGACACTAGAGCTTTGTCGTTGGATAGGAAAGGATCCTGTGAAGTCTATATTGTTTGAAAAAATGCGAGATACAATGGTATTCTAATTCTTATCTGCATTCGATTATTCTGGCCCACATTCCTGTTTTCTAAGCTGCTGTGCTCTCTTGTTCTGTTATATCTAAGAAAAAAGAGTTGGAAGCTGAGCTTGGTAATGTCACTGGAATAGCAAAACCTACCCGCAAAATTAGGTGATTCTCAATCTTAATTTACTGATTTATTGGCACATTCTCTTTTTCTCGTGTCCTTTGATATTGTTTTACCCTTCTCTTTCAAGTGTGACGTGTTCTTACGATATAGATGTACAGACTCTCATGTAGATTTTTTTAAGAATGCTGCTTTGTGTTGATGTCATTCTCATGACAATACTTGAAACCAATTTATGTAACCTTTTGTGTTTGTTATAGTAATTTCCATAAGCTGTTGCAGACCTCTGCAGGTGCTTTACCTATAATGCTAGTGACTAGTTTATAGAATTATGTTCTGGTCTTTATTGGCTTTCCTATTTGTATTCTTACTTCGCTACAAGCATGTCTACTTGTTGGCTGCTTATACTGTCTGGCTTTGTATTTTTGTAATTTGACAGTAGAATCTCTTGATTCCTGATACAAGTGCAGCTAAAGTAAAAGGTTTTCTTCTTATGATTGAGAGCCATGTAAATGACATTTGCTTTTCGTCAGGTCTGAGCAGGACAAGGAGCCTGAACCAGAAGCTGTTCCTGAGGCAGTGGGTTCTGGTCCAACCGAAGAAACCACAGTTGATGGTATGTCCTACTTGCAGTGGTTTTGCTTATTTGCCCAATGCTTCTGGTTAATATTGTATATCGCTGCCTAGAGTGGGATTTATGCACTCCTTGATGGGATGCCTGAACCTTAATTAGGTGCTATGCACTAGGCTCTTATCCCCTGTTGGAACCTTGATTGGGTGCTAGGTACCTGGGCCTCTCCGGAACCCGGATTAGGTGTCTGGGGCCTAGGACTTTGTTCTGCTATCTAGAGTATTCCGCAATATTTGTTTATCTTTAGCTAAGATAAATTGCATCTGTCATTGAAAAGATGATTCTTGTTGTATGTTCATATTGTTTTATCATAGTTTTGTTAGCTGTTATTTCCTGGTCTAACATGTCTTCCCCATCAGCTCCTCAGGAGATAGATGAGTATGAGCTTGTTGATCCAGTAGATATATTGACGCCTTTGGAGAAGTCTGGATTTTGGGAAGGAGTGGTATGACCTCTCTTTATCTTTTATAACATAACATATCACAAAATTGCTAACGTCTTATTTCACTAGTTTTTCCTATTAATTTGTATTTTAGAAAGCTGCTAAATGGTCTGAGAGGAAGGAGGCTGTTGCTAAATTAACCAAACTTGCATCTACCAAAAGGATTGCTCCTGGAGACTTTTTAGAAGTTTGTCGAACATTAAAGAAGGTATGCTGGTTTTCCTTAAGAGAACAGATCTACCCACATTTTTCTTGACGTTGTGCAGATTATATTTTCGGTTTTGACACAATGCTAAAGTAATTGGTATTGCCTTCTTAACATTTTGAATTTGCAGCTTATCACAGATGTGAACATTGCTGTTGCAGTTGAAGCAATCCAAGCACTGGGAAACCTTGCTAGGGGTTTGAGAACCCATTTCTCATCCAGTTGTCGCTTCTTACTGCCTGTGCTACTGGTCAGTCCAGTACTATGCTTTAGTTTGTTTTTTTTCCTCTGAAAGTACAGATGAAATAGTGCTGGCCCCAGGAAAGCGATGAAATGTATAATGATGTATAATTATGGCCTGTTCTTTCTGAAAGCTTTGTGTATAGTTATGTTATATATCCGCCCTTGCCTAGTTAGAATTGAGTTGGAAGTCCTGATAACTACTAACTTAATAGCTCTATCTACAGCTACTCACTTTAAGCTTTGTGAACTACATTGTGGGTTTTGATCTTTGCTTAACATGAGCGTGATCTTTGATGATGTATAGGAGAAATTGAAGGAGAAGAAGCCTACTTCAACTGAAGCACTCAGCCAAACTCTTCAGGCAATGTACAAGTCGGGATGCTTAAATCTAACTGACATTGTTGAAGGCACGGTTTATATTTATTTTAATTTTGAACTGCAGATATTATCCTATATAATATTTCTAAGTGATTGTTTGAATCGCGGAATTACACCTTCCTTATTTGCTTAGAAGACTTCTTAGTATGAGTCTGCCTTGTTTTTTGCAGTGTTATATTCCTAATCATTTTTGCCTTCTGTTCTGTTTCTTCCGTTATGATTGTTCTAGCACATCTCTTGGGCTTTTATGATTTAAGACATCTCTGCATCTCTACGAATTCAATGTGTTTGCCTTTAACAGTCTCCTTGTGTGTGTTCTATGACACACATACAAAATCTATTAAGTTTTGTTATTAATGGTTTCAAGTTAACTCGAATATAAAGTTTCAGCTGATTGCAGTGTAACATCTTGCAAATTATTTTCTAAGTACCTAATTTGCTAATTTGATTGGCTACTCGGGGTTCAGCACATTGACGTAGTGTTGGATGTTTGATGCGCAATGACTCTCCACTTGCTTAAAACCTACTGACTGCTAGTGTTCTTGCAGATGTTAAGGTGGCAGTGAAAAATAAAGTTCCTCTTGTAAGGTCGTTGACATTGAGCTGGGTCACATTTTGTATTGAGACAAGTAACAAGGCTGCCATACTTAAAGTGCACAAGGAATATGTTCCCATATGCATGGAGGTCAGTTGCTGGCACAATGTGTTTCGCACAAACGCACAGCTTTATTTTAGTTTTAACCCTCTTTAATCAATTGCTTCTTATTGCACACATCATACTGAATCAACGATTGATTTGAGAATCTCATGGTTTGGATTCACTGGTGTTGGTGGAAAATCACAATATTTCACAAAACAAAAACATTGTTAGTATTATGTTATGTGGTTTATTTAGTTCTCTCTTTTCATAGTTGTACGTATTTTTTTCGAAAGCACCATAATGTTTCAGATTTGATTTTTCAGTTCATGGCGTTTTTGCGTTGTGCCATTAACGTTTTACATATTTTTTGTCAAGCTCAACATTCATCTCTATGAATTATGCAGTGCCTTAATGATGGAACACCTGAAGTGAGGGATGCAGCTTTTGCAGCTTTGGCGGCTATAGCTAAGGTAATGATTCCAATATTTTTCATCTTTATCTGCAAGCTCTCATCACTTTATTTTCTTATGCGGCAATTAAGTCACTTTGACTTTTCTTATATTTAGATGGTTGGTATGAGACCTTTGGAGAAGTCTCTAGAGAAGCTGGATGACGTCAGAAAAAAGAAGTTGTCTGAGATGATTGGGGATTCTACAGGGGATCCCTCCACTCTTGTGAACTCAGGTTTGAAACCTGATTATTGTTTCCCACTGGCTCATTGACAGATTGACTAGTATTGTTGATGGTTTCTGTTAGAATATGTTTTAACATCTTTGTTATACAATACTTTCAGCCATTGTCCAATCTTCCACAGGAGTTATGAGCTCTGAGGTTGGTATTTTCTGTGTAATCTAACTCTTTTATTCTTCTTGTTCTAATGGAATGAGCTTACTGAGAAGCAGTATAATCAGACCAATTATCAATCAAAAAGAGCTCATTAAATTTGACATCTATTTCAAATATGATCTAATATTTGTCCTGTTCAGAAACAGTTGAATGAGATTGATTGGTTTCTTAATCAGCACGTCCTAAGATGTATTTTAGAAACCACAATTTATAGACTTGTAAGTTCTTGCGCTTGTTTGGTAACCTTGAATACAAGGATTTATGGACTTTTATGGTCATCTATTAAAGCAATTAGTCTTTCGATGAGGCTGTGTATGATTATACCTTCAGCACTTTCCCATGAAGAATGTTGCCGACAGAAATGGAAATAGAAATAGAAAGAAACTATCTTTCCTTAGTGTATAGGACGATTCTTTTGTATGAGTTTCTGCTAATAGCTGGAAATATTTTCTGCAAGATATGCTTTTGCCACTTGAATTTTCAGTCTCATTTCGCCAGAGGGTAGGGAGGGAGCTTCTCTTTTCTTGACATTACACAACTGATGTATGTGAAAAGAAGATTGAGGGCAGATATGTTAACTTTTATGGAGTCCTGGGATTTAACCATTTTTTGTATCTGTGTAGCATAAATAAGCTTTCATGTACAATTTTAGTGCCTCTATTGTTTGATTATCTGAGCATGGGCACCATTACATACTTTAAATGGCATTCTGTCCATGCTCTTGTGCACTGTCTATAAAGTATAGTTTGGATTGCTTTTATGTTGAATGTGTTCTGCTTTCTATCTCTTGATGCAGCCCTCTGATGCATCTTTTGTTAGAAGATCAGCGGCCAGCATGCTTAGTGGAAGGAAGCCTATCAGTACAGCTGTAAGTAAATTTATAAAATAATTAATAAGTAGAAGTATCATACATCGAGCGCTGGGCCATGACTTGTTATGTCCATGTGTTTTTCAGCCAGCTGCCACAAAGAAAGCTTCAACTGGGAAGTCTGTTTCCAACAAGAAAGGCGATGCAGGAGGACAGATAAAAGTTTCTAAGCCTGTGGAGCAGGAAGATGTTGAGGTCTAATCTGATATGTTTTTCTCCCTATACCTTTCTTGTGATGGTCGAATATCATCAGGATTCCTAGATGGCATTGCTTTGATTAACTGACCTTAACTTTCTTTACAGCCGGCGGAAATGAGTTTGGAAGAGATTGAAAGCAGATTAGGATCCCTCATCCAAGTAGACACAATTACTCAACTAAAGAGTACTGTCTGGAAAGAGAGGCTTGAAGGTTACATTTTGAATTATGCTTGATTTTATTTGTAACAGTAGCTTAGGTTGGTTACACTTGGATGCGATTTTCCCTTGTTAGCTCATCAAGTTTTTCCAAATTTCTAGGGTGAAAAACATTTTGGCTCATTATGCTAAATAAATGCACTAACATCTCGCCCTTTTCTCAATCAATATTCTTCATCTAGTGAGTTTTCCCGGTATCCCTTTCTTTTTTTTGCTCTTTTCTAATTGCTGCAGGCTAATGCTAATGATTGTTCACTTGCTGAGAATATTTTTAATTAATTGCACCAACTAATAACCATCTTTGAGGTGTCTATAAAGCAGAATGCCTATTTGCATTTGTTTTTATGCTACTTAGACAATCTGGAGTATGATTTTTAGTTTATAAACTTTTGTGCATCTATCATGTCTTTTAAAGAGCAGACTGAGGCACTTAATTAATTGCCCCGACTAATAACTATCTCTGTAGTGTCTATAAAGCAGAATGCCTATTTGCATTTGTTTTCATGCTACTTAGACAATCTAGAGTATGATTTTTAGTTTATAAACTTTTGTGCAGCTATCGTATCTTTTAAAGAGCAGACTGAGGCACTAACAGACCTCAATCCATCTGTTGAGATGTTGGTCCGCTTACTTTGCGTTATTCCTGGCTGGAATGAGAAAAATGTTCAGGTTATGCATTCACAAACTTATATTTTAACTTCGCTTTCGTAAACTTGTAATTCTAAACTTTGTTATTAGTTGCTACTTGGATTACTTAACTCAAGCTTTAGAGATGTTTTTTGAGCAGGTCCAGCAACAAGTTATTGATATTGTTACCCACATTGCTTCAACAGCATCAAAGTTTCCGAAGAAGTGTGTTGTGCTTTGTCTTTTAGGTCAGAAGCTTCTCTAGTTTTTGTGCAATTAGTAATGTGATATATCATGTTTTAGCATTTGTTCAGTTGAAGCTTTCTTTTTTGATGCTGTATCTAGTATTATCCTTATGTGGAGCTTGTAGCTGTAACATGCTGTGTTTCGGAATTTAATGTTCTTCGAGTTGAAATTTATGAACTTTGGGTAATTCTTATTTATGTATGTTCTTACGTGATAGGTATTACTGAAAGAGTAGCAGACATAAAGACTCGTGCTCAGGCCATGAAGTGTCTTTCCACTTTTTGTGAAGCTGTGGGTCCTGGTTTTATTTTTGAGAGGGTAATTATTTTCTCCACTATGCATATTTATGCACCAACTGGTGTTTACTGGCTGTATAGGAGGTTTGGTCAGTGAGAAAAAAAGTATAACTCGCACTGAGAAAACTGAATATAACTTACCGTGAGATTCAGTTATTCATTCATTTTCTTTTGTTTTTCTTTTTCATCCACGTAGTTGTGGGCTGTATTCAGTTGCAACTTTGCTGAGTTTTTCTTGAATTACTTATGCTTGCTTGGCTAGCAAAAAGGAACAGCAGTGCTATGCTACAGTTACTTTTCTTGCTAATTTTGTCTATCTTGGTCACGTATATCGCAGAACCCTTTTTATAACCTTTCAAATCATTGGGCTTCTGTTTCAGTCTCACTGTCAGATGACAAACTGACAGCCAGAATGCTAATTTTGTCTATCGTGGTCCCATGTTATGCTATTCTGAATGTTCTTCCTGCTTCATGAACACATGTTTGTTAATTATTTCTCCTGTGACTATTTCAGATGTATAAAATTATGAAGGAGCACAAAAATCCAAAGGTTCTCAGTGAAGGCTTGTTGTGGATGGTTTCTGCAGTCGATGACTTTGGTATTTCACATATTAAGCTGAAGGTGCTTGGCACTCATTTCATAAATTATCTCTGATTTTTTTTGTTTATAAATTGCTAAGATTTATTTTAACATCTACCATATATGTTTTTCAGGACTTAATTGACTTCTGCAAGGATATTGGCTTGCAATCTAGTGCTCCTGCGACTAGAAATTCTACCATTAAACTTATTGGTGCCCTTCACAAGTTTGTTGGTCCAGGTGATACATTTTTCCCTCATCCTTTGCTTCTTGGGAGGTCGGGGGGGGTCTGGGGAGCGGTGGTCGTATGGGTTTAGATGGCTTCTATTTAACCATGATAGTCAAATGTTAAGAGGGATTAATTGCTGCTATTCTCATTGAAGATATAAAGGGGTTTCTCTCTGATGTTAAACCTGCTCTACTAAGCGCCCTTGATGCTGAATATGAAAAAAAACCATATGAGGTACACTTTTTGTGTTTGGTGTTTAACTATCATTTTTCCCTTGAAAACTGATTGGTTTGTCCTTCATTGACATATTACTGTGTGTAGGCATCTGCAGCTCCCAAGAAAGCTGTCAAAGTAACTGATTCTACATCATCCTCGGTGACTGGTGGTCTGGATGGTCTTCCCCGTGAAGATATCAGTGAAAAGATCAGTCCCACTTTGTTAAAAGGCTTAGAGAGTTCTGATTGGAAGGTTTTATTACATGGATATTTGTAGAGATTAAATTTGTGAATGATGTGCATTTGACTTTATGTTTTTTCCTAGGTCCGTTTGGAGTCTATTGAAAGTGTAAACAAAATCCTGGAAGAAGCGAACAAGCGTATTCTGCCTGCTGGAACTGGTACATTTAGTGAGAATTCTGAAAAAGATAAGACTTCGATAAGTACATCTTTATATAATGTCCACACTTATCTTTCTTGCTTTAGGGGATTTGTTTGGTGCTTTAAAAGGCCGTCTACACGACAGTAACAAAAATTTGATTATGTCAACCTTGTCCACAATTGGTGCTCTTGCATCTGCAATTGGACCGCCAGTTGAGAAGTCAAGCAAGGTACTCTTGACATCTCTAGTTCTAGTTTCTAAAGACTCTCTAGCCTAAGCAAGCTCCTGCATTCTGTCAAACTGAATGAGGCATCCCAAGTTTACTAGATACTATGAACCATTTAGTGATACTGGCAATTCTATTCATTTAATATGACTTTTAATTAGTGAGCATCTATTCTGTCTAGCTCGTTGTCCAGCTAGAGGTTAGACATCTTATGTTTTTCTGGTCTATGCAGGGCATTCTTGCGGAAGTTTTAAAATGCCTTGGCGACAACAAGAAGCATATGCGAGAGTGTACATTGAGTACCTTAGACTCTTGGCTTGGTGCTGCTCACCTTGATAAGATGGTCTGTCGAAGTCGATTTTGGAAAATTGTGTTTCTGGCATCCAGTTTTTAACTATTGTTTAACTTGTTTGTCACTTTTCTTTAGGTGCCGTATGTTATAGCTGTTCTCACAGATGCTAAGCTAGGTGCAGAAGGACGCAAGGACCTTTTTGACTGGCTTTCAAGACAACTTGCTGGACTGTCTGATTTCCATGATGCTATACATCTGCTCAAACCCACTTCATCTGCTATGACGGTATTTTTTTTTTTCAGCAAAAGCGGCTTTTTTTTAAAAGTCCCGTCTGAGCTATTTGTTACTGCTTCTCTGTCTCTTGATATTACTTGTAAAACTTTACAGGATAAATCTGCAGATGTTCGTAAAGCTGCTGAAGCTTGCTTTAATGAAATATTGAGGGTCTGCGGACAAGAAATGGTATGCAACCAAAAATTCCTATTCATTGAGAATTTGAGATTTTCTAACTCCTTTAAGGCTGTTTAAATCTATCTTTCTTTATCCTCTTATAGGTTGCCAAAAACTTAAGAGATATACAAGGTTCTGCTTTGGCTATTGTTGTTGAACGATTGAAGCCACATGGGTCTTTTCAAGGTTCTCTGCTGTTATCCACAAATTTATCCATCATGATGTGATGAGTTTTTCTCTCATGGAAACTATATTTGAATTTCTAATTGCTGCTGATCCATTGCAGACAATTTTGAATCTGGTAGATCAGTTACATCAAGCATGTCATCCAAAAGCAGCTTAAAGACGACAAAACCCAATGGTCATGGTGACCGTGTATCACGAGTTGGAAACAGAACTGCAGCTTCAGTATGTTTTCTGCGGTTAAACTTCTTGTTTTGATGCATAGTACATTTGTTGATTGGTGTCCTGCTTTCATAGAGAGCTGTTCCAGCTAAGGGATCAAGGCATGAATCAATTATGTTTGTTCAAGACATCAACATTCAGTCACAATCTATGATCAACGTGAAAGACTCAACCAAGGTACTTGTTTAGTTGTTCAATAATTTTGGTTACCATAAGGCACAGCATAGTAGTGGATATAGTATTTTGCAAATACAGTAGATTATAAACTCAGGGATACTCATGCAGGATGACAGAGAAAGATTGGTTGTGCGCAGATTCAAGTTTGAAGAATTACGTATAGAGCAAATTCAGGATCTTGAGGTATATTGGCCCTTTATTTTTCATTGTGTATTTTGAACCTTTTCAAGTGCACTATAAAGTGTTTGGCTCTTCTACTTAATGGGAACAGCGTTCTATCAGTATGAAAAAGTGTTGCACTACTTTTTGAAAGTTTTGATTTTTTGGAATTTAAAGTAGATGGTAATAGCTCTTAGCCTTCATAGTTGTTCCTTCTTTCCCGGCATTAGCAATTCTACTCGTGATGATATGTTGCTTAAACCTCTACAGAATGATGTCATGAAATACTTTCGAGAGGATCTGCATCGGAGGCTCTTAAGTACCGACTTCAAAAAGCAAGTTGATGGCATTGAGATGCTACAGAAGGTTCTTTTAATATAGGGTTCAAGTTTTTATAAGTGAAGCCTGAACTGTCTCTTTGAACTTTTCTGTACTTATGGTATTTCAGGCTCTTCCATCCGTGGGAAGGGAGGTGATTGAAATATTGGATATACTCTTGAAGTGGGTTGTGTTGAGATTCTGCGAGTCCAATACATCATGCTTATTAAAGGTATATAGATTTTTATTAGTGTCCTCTTGGGTCAGTCAGAATACTCTTGTCTGCTTGACCGTCTGAATTGATCATATGGTGTTTAGAGAAAAAGAACGAGCAATGTCTTATTTGGAGAGTTATTTACTGGGGATGCTTAGTCCTAAAAAAATTAAAGCAATTTATAATGATACTCTAGCCTGTCTTTGTAGTGATGTTACATTGAATATTTCGTTATTGATGTTCTTATCCATCACATTTGAACTAACTTTCCCCCATCTGATGTCCTTCTGTAACAATTATAAGGTGCTGGAATTTCTTCCTGAGCTTCTGGATATCTTGAAAAATGAAGACTACACAATGACTGAAGCAGAGGCAACCATCCTTCTTCCTTGCTTGGTTGAGAAGGTAACTACTGTGCTAACTGTGGATGAGGATATGCTTTTATTCTGTAAGAGTTTTCCGCCTTATCATCTAGGACAAATGATTCTGGTTGCTTCAAAGTAGATTGATTAATTACATATCTGCTTTATTTGCGTTATTCATGTTACTTTATTTGTGTTATTCATGTTATTATTCGGTTGTTTGCTCAATTGGTAACCATTGTTTATCATTTTGAACTGCAGTCTGGACATAATATTGAAAAAGTTCGCGAAAAAATGCGTGAACTGATGAAGCAAATCATCCAAACATATTCTGCAGCAAAAACTTTTCCCTATATTTTGGAGGGTTTGCGTTCTAGAAACACCAGAACAAGGATTGAGTGTGCTGATCATGTTGGATTCTTATTAGATAATTATGGAGCTGAGGTACTGCTACTGAGCTACCTGGTTTATGCTTCACCACACTCTATAGTGTTTTGTGTTTCTCTCCGCTATATCTTTCCTTGTATTCCTCTTGGCAGATCAGTGGGCAGTTAAAATCTTTGCAAATTGTTGCAAGCTTAACTGCTGAACGAGACGGGGACACCCGTAAAGCTGCATTAAATACTCTGGCTACTGGGTATAAGATTATTGGTGAGTTTATTCTGTATGTGCTGGGGAAGTGTTCATTTAATTTTCTTGTAGGGTATTTGTTGTTTCATGGTCTCCAGAAATTGGTGCAGTTATGGTATTTCAGTTTAAAGTGCCATTGGATGAGGAATAACTTTTATTTTGTACTCTAAAATCTCCATCCTCTTAGTTTCTACTTTTTTTTTGTGAATATATTATTTCCTCATCATTCTGCAAAAATTCCAGGTGATGACATTTGGAAATATGTTGGCAAGCTTACAGAGGCTCAAAGAAGTATGTTAGATGATCGATTTAAGTGGAAGGTTAGTTAACCTTGCTTCCTGTCCATTTTTCATTCTGTTCTTCCCATGCAACAGTTCTTAAACTTTTTTTTCGCTTTCAGGCTCGAGAGATGGAAAAGAGGAAGGAAGGAAGGCCAGGCGAAGCTAGAGCTGCCTTAAGGCGCTCAGTGAGGGATAATGTGTATGCTTTATTTGTTTTTTTTACTAGCTATCATGTTATTCTTCTTGCAAAGTTTTGTTGTCTTTTCTCAGCCAAATTTATTTGATTTTCAAAGCAGGTGTGTTGATATTTTTTGCAAACTCAATTATTTTAATTCAATTTTGTAGCTTTATTGAGGTCTTCATTTAATTTTTGGTCTGGAGCTTACTGGTTCCTGAATCTTATTATTGAAAAGAAGCTTGTGATCTGAACAATTAGAAACGTTGGAAATACGACGAAAAGGAACTTCTCACCATGAATACTTTACTGCCCAGAGAAATAGGATATATGACCTCATTATTGCTTTCCTGTTTCATTAGGAGACTTAGTTTTTCTTATACCACAGGTCTGATCCAGCTGAGCAAAGTGGGGAAGTTTCAAGATCTATGAACATCCCAACTTTCAACCGGTACCTGATATTTTACTTATTGATTATCTATATTCAACATTCTTTAGACAGTGGTCTGATATTTTTCCTTCAGCCCATTATTTCATAATAATATACGTATGAGTTTGCTTTGTATTAATTTCAATTGTTTTTGTTCCCTCAGGGAGAGCTATGGTCTTTCTGAACTTCACACAGATAGACTACCTACGCCACAGTCCTATTCAGGTGTTGGCATCACAGACTGGAATGAAGCCCTGGATATCATAGAATATGGTTCTCCTGAACAGGTAAGCTTGAAGTACCTATGTAAGAACAACTTTTAGATTATGGGGTCTAAATGTATAAAGCTTATGATTTTCCAGTGATAATCACACAAGTGTGCCTTCTGTTGCAACATGCATCATCTGATATATTATTGTGTTTAGTCACTCATAGTTATCTAACCAAATATTGCTCCCAGTGCGCCATCTATGGATATGGTCTCTAACTTCCTTCCCCAGTTTCTTCTTTTTACCCCCATTTTCTAGGATGTTTCCGGACTTCCGTGGATCTCTTTATTTTAGATTCTTCGTTGGATTATCTTTTCTTTTATTTTGAGATTGTTAGATGAGTGATTGATGATACGTAGCCTGATCTAACTTTGCTTGGAGAAATGCTCCAACTGTTACATTTGGCAATGCATGTTCACATGTTCTCCTATTGGCCTTTTTACAAAACTTGTAGTCCAGTTTTTCCTATTGTTTGAGTTCTTTTAAGGAAAAATTGTGTTAAAGCCCCCAAGCTATCATCCAATGTGCACAATACCCCACAACTATTATTTTTTTGTAAATAGCCCTCTAAACTATTCTTTTATGTGCACAGTGCCCCCTAGAACTATGCAGTTAAATAATCGGTCAAACATAACAGGAAGGGTTTCCCGTGTTCATAATTTGGTTGCTTCTTGTTCATAGATTCAGTGCTTGATATTACTTGATTTCAAAACTAAAAAAAAAAACGTTTAATCCTACAATACCGGTCTGGGTGTATATGTTTTGCCACAAGTATGAATTGTTTTTTGGTTGCAAAATTTGGTTTAAATTGTCACATAGGGGCAATTGTGGTCTTCATTTGCATCAAGATGCATAGAGTTGTTGATTCTTCATTTCCGCAAGAAATTGGTGGAAGAAAAATTCTTTTAATAGATTGTGCACAGCCTATCCTAGAGGGTGTGGTTTAGAAATCGGCGTCGCCAAAGATGGTGGTCAGTATAATCTGATCGACTCGAATATTGGTCAGAATTAAATTTTATGATATTTCTGATGGCACAAAGGTTTCTAACATGCATTGATATGGCATTTTATGATTCACTAAAGAGCATGTATTATGTATGAATTGAGTAGGAAGAAATTCATGGATTTTGGATATTGATTCTTGTTGAAGATGTTATGGCTAATTTTGTGTTAGCTTTAGGTTATGGCCAAGTTGATATACGGTTTATGTTCATGACATGTGTTTTAGATGATGACATGATGTTATGGTCTATCATGGATTTAAAATGAATTCTGGAGGTTCGAGCTTCATGACCTCACAGTGCACATCAGGTGTTTGATATATTGAAAGAATGAGTTTTCTTTGTTTCTTAAACATTTGATATAGTGTTTTGAAATTGATTGAACTAAAAAAAGAAAAACAGTATGAAAACTGCCCCCCAACTATCGTCACATGTGCGAAGTACCCCTCCAGTTATCTTTGACGGAGTATTTAACGAATGTGGTGGGAGTGGGTACTCCAAACAATAAACAATAGCCGAGAAGGGTACTTACAAAATCTAATAGCTGAGGGGGTATTGTGCACATTGGGCAATACATTGGGGGGTTTGGCATTTTTTCTTTTCTTTTTGTCACCTAATAAATCTCTTTCTTATAACTAAGCCCCGTTGAAGACTGTTAAAGTTTTTTCTATTTGATACTGGTACCAACATTTAGTTACTCTCTGGAGACTCTGCTTGTAGAGCTTATGGTATCTTTCTTGCCTGCAGGCTGTTGAAGGGATGAAAGTTGTTTGCCATGAATTGGCACAAGCGACTGCTGATCCTGAGGGCAGCACAATGGATGATGTAGTGAAAGATGCTGATAAGCTTGTTTCATGCTTGGCAAACAAGGCAATTATTTTCCTATTTTTGTTTACCTTCTAGTTATTATGCCTAGAACTCCTTAAAAACGTTTCCTGTTTGTAGCAGGTTGCAAAGACTTTTGACTTTAGTCTCACTGGTGCTTCTTCAAGGTCTTGCAAATACGTCCTTAACACTCTGATGCAGGTAGAGGTTTTGGCTTTGGGTACAGTAGTTTTTAAAGGATTGGATATGATAAAGGCAATGATAGGACTCTTATGTGTAGCTCCTTAATTTGACCAAGCAATTTAGACTATGGATTTCTTTTATAAAGGTTAAAGTGAAGAATCATGTTACTGTCTTTATTTATTGATGTCAATTAAGGTTGAAAATTGTCATACCTTTGGTGCAGACTTTTCAGAACAAGAGACTTGCCTATGCAGTCAAGGAGAGTACTCTTGATAGTCTAATCACGGAACTTTTGCTTTGGCTTTTGGATGAAAGGGTTCCACAGATGGATGATGGCAGTCAACTTTTGAGAGCTTTGAATGTTCTGATGTTAAAGATTCTGGTAACTTTTGATATAAATTTGTCTGAAAGGGACGAATACTTGTGTTTTCTCTTCTTAAGATTGATTATGGTTCCCTCTTTTGCATGGCTGGATTTAAAATCAGGACAATGCCGAGCGTACTTCATCATTCAGTGTGCTTATAAATCTCTTAAGACCTGTGGATCCTTCAAGATGGCCATCTACAGCAGCAAACGAGTCTCTTGCTATTAGAAATCAGAAGTTCTCTGATTTGGTTGTTAAATGTTTGATCAAGCTCACAAAGGTATCTATCTTGATTTATTTTGTTCTTGGAAAAGGCAGACTTCTCCAGTGTAAAGCTCAATTACTCGATCTCTGTGCTTTTAAAATAGGTCTTGCAAAATACCATATATGATGTAGACCTTGATCGCATCCTTCAGAGTATCCATATATATCTTCAAGATTTAGGAATGGATGAGATACGGAAGAGGTACATAACAAATAACATTTGAGTTTTTATACCTTGTTAGATGTGGTCGGATGCTACTGTTATTGTGGTTAGAAATAGAATGTAAATTAACTATAGTTCTTATGGAATTATTGAAGAGCGGGAGCTGATGACAAGCCACTTCGAATGGTTAAAACTGTTCTCCATGAGCTTGTTAAACTACGTGGAACAGCCATAAAGGGTCATCTTTCGATGGTCCCAATAGACATGCAACCACAACCTATCATTCTTGCATATATTGATCTTAATTTACAGGTATCCATATTCATAGTGTCTGCTTGATAAAGTAGTTCCTTTGTTTGATCACCCATTGACAGTCCTGCTCTGAAAAAATTGAACAGACCTTGGCAGCTGCGAGAATGCTGACACCCTCTGGACCTGTCGGGCAAACTCACTGGAATGACTCGACTGGGAACAACCCTGCACCTGCACCGCACTCTGCAGATGCTCAGTTGAAGGTATAGCGGTGTCTATTGTTGTTGGTCTCTGCCTCTTCCCCTTTGCTTCCCACCCCCAACTTCTAGTTTCACACTCAATATTTGTCTATAACAGCAAGAGCTGGCTGCAATATTTAAGAAAATTGGCGACAAGCAGACATGTTCAATTGGTCTATATGAACTCTATCGCATAACACAATTATATCCTCGGGTAAGCAGTGTATAATATATTTCTGTTTTCCATATATTGATCGTTCTTATTCTTTTTATTAAGCTTTGTTTGCTCAATCTTTTCTCAGGTTGATATTTTTGCTCAGTTGCAAAATGCCAGTGAGGCATTTCGTACCTACATAAGGGATGGTTTGGCCCAGGTCTGCCTTAAATTGCCATGGGCTACTAAGTGCAATTTGTTACATGTTATATGTGTATTAAATTTCATCTTCTGGCAGATGGAGAAGAATGCGGCCGCAGGAAGGACTCCTTCAAGTGTGCCTCTGTCCACTCCTCCACCAGCAGCGCTCAACCTCTCTCCACGGCTTGGCCCTTTGTCCCCAGTAAATACAAACCCATTAAATGACACAAGAAACTCAAATGCAGGCAGTGAACCTACAAATTTTTCCTTACCGCCATCATATGCTGAAGATGATCGGCATTATAATGCCTCTGCCCAGGAAGTGTCTTATGATTTATCTGCGTTACAGCAGAACTTCGACGAGTCAAGAAATGATAGATTACCAGCTGGTGGTTAGTTAAACGCATTAAACTATTTACATTTCTCCTGCTTCTATAGGTTATTTTTGGGAAAGGATCTTACCTTATTTATTTGCAGTTACAAATGGAACATTAGATGCCATCAGGGAAAGGATGAAGAGCATCCAATTAGCCGCCGCCGGAGTGAATCCCGACTCAAGAACTCGGCCATTGATACAAGTAAATGGGAATGTTGGTGAAGGGCATAACATGCAGGGTGGGATACTTCCTATGGATGAGAAGGCACTATCCGGGCTCCAGGCGCGTATGGAAAGGTTAAAGAGTGGGTCATTTGATTCGATATAGGTAATAATAGACTTAGAATTCTTTAGTCATTGCGGTGAAGTATCCCGTGGGATGCTTATCTTGTATATGGTGAGTGTTTAAGCAACTATTGAGCACACTTATGCAAATTCCTAGTAATCTGAGGTTGCAGGAGCAGAGCAACTTCAAGTAATTTTGTTTCAACATGATTGATTGAAAGATCTCACTGTGCTGTTACTTCGCTGTTACTTCAATTTACAGGTTTTGGTCCTATATAGATTAAATTTCCTTTTAGCCCTAGTATGTTTGCAGCTTATTAGCCCAAGATCTTGTTTCATCAGTTTTCATGGTTCTTGGGACCCGTATGTCTATATGTGCTTCTTTAATATACAAAATTGATTTGTCAAGTCATATCTAGTGATAGTGATGGACAAGAAATTGAGAATTGACTTATTGTCAGATTATGCACTTAATAGACTTCGTTAAGCAAAGCTATCGAGATTCTTGAAAATGAAAAATAAGCAAAAATAAAATAAAGATATAATGCCTCAATTTTCAAAACTTAATAAGAGACATAATTTCATATTTAATATGCATATTTCAACTCTTTCAAAATATTTTCAAGGAAAAAGAATAATTGCAAAACTCTGATTATTTTTATACTTAGCGAAAGTCTTAAATATAAATTTACTAAGTCTAACATTTCAAAAAGAAACAACGAAAAGTTCATAAACTAAAAACAATAATTTTAATACGATAAATTATCCTCGTGACCATCACCGCCAACACCTCTACGCATCGATCGAGCCATTTTCTGAAAAATATTAATATAATAAGGATGAATACGACTACTCAGTGGGAGATGTACACATTTACTAAAATCATATATCACACCGATAAGAAATGAAAAATTAGATTATGGAAAGAGATACTCGGTCATACATACCACAACATTTTCATAGGCCCAATTCCGACCTATTCTCATAGAGGATCCAATTTCGACCCATAAACACATGAAATAACGAACACAACATATAATAAAGATAAACGGTAACATTCCCCACGACTTTGACTTTGAAGAAAATAATGGATATCTTAAAATTCAGCACGGTCGAAAATAACATAAATAAAATATGAAAATCAATTTTTCTATCAAGCTCATGGACATGCTGTCAAAAACTGGCAGGTTACGAATAATAAATTTTAACAAATAGTTATCATACTTGAAAAATTCTAAAAACATAATGTAGTGTACTAGACATACCTAGAAAGATGATCCTAAATTTTTAGGACGAGATGACGACGGAAAGATGTGTAAATAATTCTTGAAACAGTTCGCAGAAATGCTGACAAATTTTCGAAAATTTTATGGATGCTATATTATGAGCGACTAAGGGGTATTTATAGGCCTAGATTAAAGTATATAATGATTAGGTATCAAATATATTTTATCCACAATTATTTTCGTACTTATATAATTTATATAGAATTTAGTTTATCACTTAGATTAGAATATAGACACAATTAAAATTGATCATAAACATGAATATCACACATAAAATATCTATTTTAATTATAAAATATAATATAAAATTATCTCCTAATTATTTTACACAAGTATAAAATATTCAATCTTTTCATAAATGCTAGTAGATTTAGAAAATTCTAAGTAAATAAATATTATTCTTGCCTCATAATTCTAATATTATTTTTATTTCAACAATAAACAATATAATCACAATATGATATAAATAAACTTATTCAAAGTTAAAAATAATTTAATGATAAATAAAATAAATTATTTAATTTTCATTTTAATTTATAAAGTGCGACTTACTGAAATTAAATACTTATGCATAAATAAATATGCACTGCATTTTATATTAAAAATGTCGTAGCGTTACATATGAATAATTTAGAACTGAGTCGGCCCCATGAACACGAGGAGTTATTCTGGCAACAAGCCAGAACAAAACCCAGACTAAACTGTCCAACATATATATCTATCGCATACATGCATATCCACAAGAATCTTCCATCACATATCTAGTCACCCCACCCAGCTGTAGAAAGGTCCCATTTGCCTCTCTCTCTCTCTCTCTCTCTCTTTCAAGAATCCAACTTTCACATGAATTAATGCTTCTGCGAGAGTGAAAAACACCCAACAAACACAATTTGGACATATTGAATATGTCTTGCACGTACCTCTGAAGCCGATACTAAAAAGGACAGCTTCGACAAACTGAGTTTCAAATTGACGGTCACGACTGCACAAACTCATCCTTCAAATTAAACTTACTATCATACAAATTAATCAAGAAACTGAATTTAGGGTTTCATCACTCTATTGTCTTGATCATCCCACGATATACTTAAATCACCCGACGTTAACACATCAATCTCATTCCAGTTCCAATAGCTCGGCAAGTCCAGGGTGCTGCTGCTCTCGCCGCCCCACGGCGCGGCGCCGCTGCTTCCCGGTACATTCACAGTGGTGATGGTTGATTCCTCCACCGAATCAATATTTCCGCCGAAGTGATCAAACACGCTTAAAGGCTGAAACGAAGATGGATTCAACGAAGCATTCATGTCGAAGGTGCTTAAACTCGACAACTGGAATTCCGTGTACGAAATGCTCTGATGCGCCGCCGCCGCACTCAAACCGGCCGAATTTCCGACAAACGGCTCCGAAATGCTACTATCCTCCACCGAAGAGCGGCCGATCATCGTCTGATAAAGAATGCTCGAAGCGTTTTTCTCTCCACTACTCAACGGAATATTCGGGAAATCTTGCCGGCTAGTTGCCGGAACCCTAGCGGTGGCGGAGGCGGGTTTCGAAACCTTTGGACGCTTGTTTTTGCGGCCGCCGCCGACGGGGACATTGCGGAGAGTGCCGCCTTTAGTCCAGTGGCGCTTGCAGGACTTGCAGAAATGGCGAGGCTGAGACTTGTTGTAGTTGTTGTAGTAACAAAACTTAGTATTCGTCGAACTGCACCTCGGACACTTCAACATCTCCGACTGCTGCGGCTGAGGCTGCTGCCGCCGTATAGACATCCCCGCCGCCTCTCTCTGCCGGAAAGTATTCCCCCATTCAAGGCCTTGATCGCCGGAGTAGTGTTTACTACTCAACCCCATTTATTTTAATTAATCTATACGGAGGAAGTGAGAGAGAGAAATTAAAGGTTGGTTGGTACGAAATTAATGGTGTCAGGATTTTGTAAGAGATATATGGAGAGAATGGAATTTTCTAGGAAGGTTGAGGGAAATAAAGAGTGCTCCAGTCGTCTACGCCTACTAGCTAGTATTATACTCCCTCCTTCCCAAAATTCTTATCCGCTATTCCATTTTGGGTTGTCCCAAAATTCTTATCCACTTTCCTTTTTTAATAAATTATTACACACAACTTTTTTGTGGGACCCACAACTTTATACCAATCTGCACACAACTAACAACTCTCCTTAAAAATTGTGCAAAAACCAAATTAGACAAGAATTTTGGGACGGAGGGAGTACTACTACAAATAAAAATCACTATCCATCCATCTATCTATCTGGCAGGGGAGATCATAATCACACAAGCTTCTGTGGTCCAGACACTGGCGGAGGCGGAGCCCAAAAGAAAATTCTAATTCCAGCCACATAATGTAATAATGAAAAGATGAAATGTTTAACTTGACCCCAACATGCACATAAAGATATCCATGATCAAATGTAAAATTCTTTTCCTAAAGAGATGGGAACGTGATTTAGTATATACGTGTGTGTGTATGTATATGTGTAATATTCTGAATTGGTGATTCAATTATTGTATTTGGGAGTAAACTGCGGAGTAATAATGTTGGATCATATGTTTGGTCGGTTTGAAATGTGATCTCTCATGTCTGCTGCCAATTTGCTCGTTGGTCGAAATCCTAATGTAGCTAAGTACTACTCCCTCCGTCCCAATAAACATGTCCTCTATTCCTTTTCGGGCTGTCCCGCTAAACATGTCATGTTTCCAAAAAAGGAAAGAATTAAGAAAAGAAAAAGGATACTAATTGCACACTTAAACTAATTAAGTGATTTTATAATTAAAGATAAATTTTATTCTTAAACTACCTAACCCTAACTTTTCCTTCATTATCTCGCTGCCCTCTCTCTCTTGATTCCACTTCTCCTTGTCCGCCGCTCCCCTCCTACAAACCCTAGATCTGGAGTCAAGACGACTTAATCGCCTTCGAAATCGCGATGATGATGAGCGAATTAATCGCCTCTGAACTTGCTGCCGAACAAGCCTCCGATTCAGATACTACTGAGGCCGACGAGCTGAGCGATGGCGAGTCGCTCTCCAGGGGGGTGTATAGCGAGCCTCCGTCGTCTGATCTAGACGACTCCTGGAAGCGCTCCCCTTCTCCATCCCGTCGGAGTTTAGGGCGGACACCGAGGATGTGATGAGAACGATCCGTCAACATGAGAGGGATTCGAGATTCAGGAAACAGTTGATGCGATGCTTCACATCCTGTTGCCGAGATTCAAACGGGTGAGATCTTTCCCTTTTTTTGCATGATTATATACTGTCTGGGTGATTTGGTTGGGATATGAGATGATGATTTGTGCTCACAGTTGTTAGATCTTCGGTTCTCGATTATGATTGTGGGTTTTGTGCTACTTCGAATTTGGTTATGCTTGTTCTGATTCTTGTTCTGATTTAGGGCTATGTTGCTTATTCTAACAAAACTTTTTTGTAATCACGGAATTGCTGCTTATAAGCTCTTAAACTTATAAGTTAGTCATCTCACCATGTGAGTTGCTGCAAATTTTGTCGTTACATGTATTTTGGCATCCAGAAATGACAATTGCATAAACCCCCTAGATAACAAAAAAATAATCAGATCTATCTACTTGCTGCATAAACCCCCTAAATAACAAATAGATAATCAGATCTATCTACTTGCTGCATAAACCCCCTAGATTCCCAACCTATTCTTCAAGTCACTGATGTCTTCTAGAATTCCATTATCAATGATGTAAGCAATGCATTCTTCAACCAGATTTTGTGGGACTTCCAAACTATTGGGCAGTGCCTCTTGTCTAATAAGTTGATCTTTTTTCATATGCGGTATTTTATAGCAATTTTGCCCTTTCATTCTCATAATTTACAGCATACACCCTTGTAGACTTAGAAAAACTTTGTATACACTCTCTATTTGAATACTTTGAATTGCTCTAAACCACCCCAAATCATTAACATTGGTGTCAGGTGAGTTGGGGAGTTGATGAACTAGCCTAATATCAAAACCATCAATACATGCAGCTTGTCTGAAATCTGGGTCAGAGTCTTTGATATGAGGCTTGACATTATCTTGTTGAATGAAAATATGTTTGCTTGCAAAAGGAGGCCATTTGGCCCTCACAGCTGGTAGAATCTGTAAATGAGAAATTTAAACTAGCCATGAGATCTTCTATTTACATAACATGCAGAAGTAGGAAATACTTGTTCTGGACTTGTTACCTTATTTATTAGGCAGTCTTTAATTACCGGCCTTGTTATACTTTGAATTGCTCTTGTCTCCAAAGTATCTTTAGCCCTATTCTTGCTTGTTCTTAATGCAGCAACCCTTTCTGTGAATGAGAAAATCCCAATTTTGCCATCAAATAGTACTTCTCCATCTGAACCAAACACCGGTCTGCTGATTGCACACATGAACATTACCTTTGCAATAAAACCCATATTCTGGCATGTTCTGTGTGGCTCTGCCTCCCCAGGGGTTAAGTAGAATCTGTGTGAGGTCCTTGTGATGTAGAACCACTTTTCATCAATATGGATGGTGTTATGCATCCCCTTAAACTTCATTATGTTTATAATACGATCAAACTCAAGTTGTTCTAGAGAAAACCTCAGCCTTAGAAGCTTGTTAGGTGCTGTGAGATTTGGTTTGATTGCATTGGTGTGAACCCTGATCTGTCCCCCTTTCACCCATCTCCCGACAGTTGACGGGATGCATTTGATTCCATCTGCTAGCTTCCGTATGGTGGTTCGCTTATTTAGCTCTAGACTCTGCATTAAGTTGAGGTCTAGAAAGACTCTTTTACCTCTTGCTGCGTTTGGCTTGGCTGATGTTAAATGAATAACTTGTTGATCCTCTTTTTGCTTTCTTACTGCAACCCAAAGTCGCCTAATTGTACGTGGACTCCTGTTGTACTGAACTGCAATTTCTTTCATTTTCCCCTGCTTCGGCCTTTCCTTTTCTGTCAAGTTTTGCAATAGGAACTGCACTATTGCATTTATCTCCTTGGTGGAGAGGTCTTTTTTGGTCATGGTGGGGAAGGATGAAGAGAAGTGTAGAGGATGTTGTGGAAATGATGTGATTCAAATGTGAACTGGTCCTCTTGTTTTTATAGATTATGTTGATGTAATTAAGTTAATTTCTATTTTGGCTCCAAATATTCCCACCATTTTTTGGTGAAATTGTGATTGGGAGCTTTGATGTGACTTGATCTTGGCTGGAAATGATGTTATGATGAAAACTGTACTGATCCAGCATGGTTGTAGCCTTCTAGCATGCTTCTAAATGATTATTCTAGCTTGGGATATGAGAATATGTATTTAAATCCATATTTTATGTTAATGGAATTATTGTTGTTTATGTTATTGTTGATTATTATGCTTCATTCAATGAATTTATTAGGCTCTTCAGTTTCGAACAAAAATAAAATTCAAACACGCGGTCGCATTTCGAAAAAATCGAACATCGGCCAAAATAAAAGTAACAAAGTGAACAACAAAAAATAAGGAAATGAATTAGTTAAGTAGGAGAGAGAAAGATTAGTAAATGATTAAAAAAGGTAGGCTACACAATAAAACACTTTCTATCAACTTTCTTAATAACCGTGCCCAAATCAAAGAGGACATGTTTATTGAGACGGAGGGAGTATAATGGATGTTGTCAAACTAGAGAGAGAAAATTATTAAGTTGGGAGTATATATATATGATGGGGATGCTGATGTCCAGTTTTTATATGTTTAATTGGTGTTCTGTTCAATTATCAGTTTTTATAATGGAGGTTGTCAAACTAGAGAGAGAAAAAATTGAAGAATAAATTCCATGTAATATGATGGGGTTAAATTAGAAGCAGTTGTCAACATGTGTTGGGTCGTGGGGGAGAGAGAAAATATAAGCCCTTATTTTATTGTGATTGAAGGATTTGGGATGGGCCAGTGTTGGCTTAGATTTATGCATGATATCACATGCAGTAGGAATGAGTTATAGTGTTGGTATAGGTGTGTGAATTATGAAGGAATATGTCATTCCATTCTATCTCTAGGTTGGGCATACAACATGACGCAGATCTACTGATTTGATGTCATTGCAAATATCTTCAATTATTTATTATTATAGTCTACTATCATGTTAACTCAATAAGTATTTATTTATCATAGAGGGATTATCTAGTAACCTAATAGTAGAATAAATTATTTTATAATAAAATGTTGTAAGTTTTAATTGTTGTTTATCAAAATCCCATGAGAAAAAGAGGGACTCACTCTTACCAAACTATATCTATTATATGTAAATCCATTTTATCATTTTTTTTCTTTTCACTCACCATATTCATTCCTTTTGGTGGGGTGCACATGTACATCAGTACATGAGAAACTTAATTAGGTACACTTCAACATCAACAAAACTAAAGAATATAAGTAGTAACTGCGGGATTATGTCATCATTAAAAAGAGGATATATTAGGTTTACGATATAAATGGAAATTATGAAAGGTCTTGTCTTTAAAGTTGAAAATGCTTGAAAAATATATTACAAGTGAGAGGTGGGATTGTCGAGTCGGCACTCTAAGTCTCCACAAGAATGATGATCCATCAAGAACCCCATTTTGATGTGATGCTCATTTTCTCATATTTTGGCGCCTTGGTAACTTGTTGACTGTGAGAGGTCAAGGACACGGAATCGGTTCAAACTCACTGTGTCGACTCAGCTAAACGATCAACAAAACTCGAAGTAAAATAAGAATTTCAGTAAATGAATCTGGTTGGTCGGTTAGGTAAAGCCACTTTGAGGAATAGTTTAATAAGGAATAGCCCTGAAACCTAATATTTGTCGGATAGGATGGGGACTTATGATACACATCATCCTTAATTATTAAGAATCATGAGAAAAATAAATTATTCCTACTAATCCTCAAGTCCATGTTTAATTAACTAAATCATGATTACTAAACAATGAAATCAATGTCGTGAGGATGTATTAATTTGACTCAACCCACGTGTTCTCATAATTCGGCCGATTAATTAGCCACCGCTCATTTGATTGCAGACGCACGCCGTTGATATAAAAAAATGGAGTTGTTAGGATTAGAATTTGTGGGACGATCAAATTCGAAGACTGCACGTGTAGTTGTGTTTTGGGGTCGCTCCTATCAATTTATTATCACTCACCATCTCCACCAACACCTTGCAACTTAATATAATAATCATAAAAAATCGAATTTCACTTTCACCATTATTTCTGAATCGAGTATGCTACACAGTTAATTTTGATATGCTTTATAAATATTATACATATATGGACGGGTCTCAAATTTAGAATTGGTAGTGTTGTAAATTTAGGATACAAATCAATAATTTAAGAGGAAGGACGAATTTGCAAATTTAGGATATACAATTGCAATTTTGTGGGGAGGAAAATTAAAAAAAAAATCAAAAAATGTTAAGAAAAAGAAGACAATTTTTGCCCTGATTATGCAAGAACCGAGTTCGAATATGTGTTGCATGTTGTTGGTTTGTGGTTCTTGTAGAGCCTGAGTACCTTTGGGCGTGGGAAGGGTGTTTTAGGGCATTTATGTAAATTCATAACTAAGGTAGATATATTGTTGGGTTTGGATTGTAGAGTTTGAGTCTTATTATGATGGCTCATGGCTTCTACTCAAATTGTAATCGAGGCGCACCCCACTGTGACTGTAGTTAATTAGTAAAGACGAACTGGATCGTCTAGATCTCTTTTATTATTATTTTTCTCGCACAATCATATCAGATGATAACACGTGTTTCCCTCGTCGGCCAGCCATGTGAAGTAAGCAGTACTATAAAGAGAAGTAGTGGGGGGATCCAAGAAATTGGACCACAAGCATGCATGGTTATGTAGCATAAAAGGTGGATGAAATATGAGAGTTGGAGTGTGATGCAATCAATAATAGTTGCATGAAGTATTTGCATGTAAGTATGAAAAGACAATAAGCTGAATTTGGAGAGAGAAAGGGATTGAGGAAGCGCGAATAAGGCGACAGGCGCCTGAGATCAAGCGCGGATCGCACTCCTTTCGGCCTTTTTCACTAATTTATAACTTACGCAACAAACTATTTAAGCCAACTTTTCCACCCACAATCAAATATCACATTTCTGCAAGTCATGCTAAAAATTAAGAGATGATCATTATCAAAATTATACCATCCCTTATGGCTTACTGAAATTACAAGCATAATAATTTGCCCACTATTTTATAGATGAAAATTTTATTTAGTGCGCAGTAAAATTGATGTTTCGTATTTGTCAGAAAAGAATAGTAATGAAGGGGATGGGAGAATCCAACTTATTTACATGTCTTTTAAGTATATATATATATATTACTTTCTTAATATATATTTTACGCTTGGTATTTTCCTTCTCGTCATTTATTTAATGAAATAACGTCAAAGTAGTTGATTTCTCATCTTATTTACCAAAACGTGTCGGTTTCACAAAATCTTAGAAGAATTCAACTTCTTGAATAAAATTATTAAAATGCTGTATATATAAAAAGTATTAAAATTAGATAAGTCCATGAATTGGGAACTAATATAAAACAATAAAACCCCTTTTGAAAACAACAGCTTAAATAAACATAATAATTTTTAGGCAAATTGGCACAAATGGTCCTCAATATTTGCTAATTTGGGTGAATTGGTCCCTAATCTTCTATTTTTAATTTATTGGTCCCCAATGTTTGCTAGTTTGGATAAATTTGTCCTTCTATTAAATTTTAAGTTAGTCAACTATTAGTCATATGTATTTACGAAATAAAAGTTTCAGGGACCAATTCATCCAATTTTTAAATTAAATTTGATTTTTTTAAAAAAAATATTTTTAAATTATAATCTTTTTTTAAAGAAATAATTTTTTTCAAATAATTTTTTTCGAAAAAGATTAATTTTTTTCAAATAATTTTTTTATTTTTTTTCAAATAATATATTTCGTAACGACAAAATTTAATTAAAAAAAATTAACTAATAATAATTTTAGAGACCAATTAATCATCCAATTGTAAATTAATTTTTAAAAAGTTTTTCAGATAATTTTTTGAATTAACTTTTTTTCAAGTTTTTTATTTAAAAAAAAATTATCTAAATCTAGATTAACTAATAATTTTGCATCTCATGGTAGAGGAGGGGAGTGAGTCAGCACAGGAGTTGGGAAATGTTTTATGTTCTTTGAGGTCGAAGATGTCGTCGGAGAAGAGCGTCGGGATGACTTGGAGGTGTGAGGGTCCTCTCCAACGATATCTTCGACCTCAAAGAACATAACACCTTCCCCAACTCTTGTATCGACCCGCTCCCCTCCTTTGCCATGAGATGCAAAATTATTAGTTAATCTAGATTTAGTTAATTTTTTATTTAAAATTAATTTTTTTTAATATAATTTAAAAAAAAGTTAATTCAAGAATTTATTTGAAAAAATAATTAAAAATTGGATGAATTGATCTCTAAAACTAGTACTCCCTCCGTCCCACCCATCTTGACGCATTTCTTTTCGGCACGGGAATTAAGAAAGTGGATGATAAAGTATGAGAGAGGGATAAAGTATGAAAGAGAAATGAAAAAGTAGGAAAGAGAAATGAAAAAAAATGAAAAAGTAAGAGAGAGAAATGAAAAAGTAGGAAGATAAATTATTTCTTTTTTGGAAACGCGTCAACATGGGTGAGACGTCCCGAAAAGGAATACGCGTCAAGATGGATGGGACGGAGGGAGTATTAGTTAATTTTTTATTTAGATTTTTTAATAATTCCTTTTCGTTACCAAAAATTTTAGAAAAATAAGAAAATTTTATTTCGAAAAAAATTATTTTTAAAAAAATTATCTTTTTTGAAATTTTTTTTTTTGAAAAAGATTATAATTTAGAAAAAATATTTAAAAAAAATCAAATTTAATTTAAAAATTGGATGAATTGGTCCCTAAAACTTTTATTCCGTAAATACCCTTATAACTAACAATTGACTAACTTAAAATTTAACAAAAGAACCAATTTATCCAAACTAGTAAACATTGAGGACCAATAAACTAAAAAAATAAATTAGGGACCAATTCATCCAAACTAGCAAACATTTGGATCATTTGTGCCAATTTGCCAAATTTTTATAAACAATTTTTAATTTAAAAAAAAATTAGTACAAACACTCTCATATACTCCCTCTGTCCCATAATTCTTGTTCCATTTCCCTCTTTTTGTTGTCCCATAAATGTTGTTCCATTCCTTAAAAAATTAAAATTGTGTGGCTAAGAATCAACCACAAGTTGAGGGACCCACCACTCTACACACAACCAACTACCACCAACAACTCTCCTAAAATACCGTGCCGAAGGAAAATGGAACAACAATTATGGGAGGTAGGGAGTATAATTTTTTAAAATTTTAAATTATTTTAAATTCTTTTTTTACTTCTACTTCTAAAAGTAACTACCAACGAATTTATGAATTTGTACTTATTTGAACTTATTTTAAACTCCAAAAAAACATAAATTTATATTTCAAATATTTAAAAAATAATTTTAAAGCGGAAAAATCCAATAGCATATTTAAACGAATGCCTGCTTATTTTTTAACTAAGCTCAAGTAAAATCACAGATTTATAATCACTAAGTAAATAGGTTCGGGGCAGCTCGCCTTCTAACACCAGAACTGGTGATATAATATAATTAGAAGAGTTTACTTAATCTTGGTTTTGATAAGAAAGAATGTAAAATTACCCATTTTAGTTGGGCCACATCGAGTCCAAGAGAACAAAATGATTAGCCTAATCATCAAGAGAGATTCTAGCACGAGTTGTTAATCTTACAGGTAAGAATTAAAGATGAGTCTGTTACCTATGGTTAGTCTCCTGTGTTGTTTGCAAGCTAAAGCTCAAAAGAAAAATTTATCCAGTGCGCACTTCGGTAGCGGCTGCGGGTTACACTCACCATCCAAAAAAAAAGAAGCAAAGATGAGCAAGGCTAGTAGGTAAGCAAAATAAGAAACCATCCTCAAAACTTGAAATAGTTTCTCCTTCTCCTACGTCTTTCGCTGCAACCATGTCGCTTAAATCCTCCTTCTGAGTGCGTAACTTCTCTTTTTCTCTGGCTTCCTCGTACCTACACACAACAGTAAAAGACTACGTTTATCCTTCACGTACAAACACATAATGGAAAAAATATGTCCTCAACTTACTTGGCTGGCAAAACATTCTCCATCACATCTAACTCCTCCGGAGCTAACGTCACGTCAACTTTGTCTGCTTTCTGACCTCTCAGCAAACCAACCTTGATGAAATGAAGAATTAAACAAACACATCAGCAGAACAGTCGAGCTTATGTTCTACACTGATCTATTGTTAACATAATAAGAAAACCTAAGAAGAGAAGCATCAGCATATCTAAAAAACCTACAAATATAACATATTCAACATCAAATTTTCATTTCACGTCAACTTTTATACAGCCAGATAAATAATTCCTTACCCTTTTTGCACCAGATTTGTCCTGTGTTCCAGTGTTGATGACATACCTGTATCAGAACATAATTCAGAATTTAGAAGGCAAAATTACATCTAAAAGGTAGTTAAGTTCAAGACGTTGACATATGTGTGGCCTGGTGCAAGCAAAGTTCCCGGTGCTATCTTCTCTTCTTTTTCTTCAAGTACCTTTACCCGAAGCAAAAGAAATAGTTAGTAATTCTACAAACAATGAAAAAATAATTCCAAGTGTCAGAAAAACAAGGGTTACTTGGTAGAGAGGCCTATCAGGTTTCTTCCTCTGCTGCTTCCAAAGATCAATAACATCGGGGGTCTCAACACCAGTAGGAGTGCTGCAACAATCCAACCAGATAACCAGTCAGAAAAACAGAAAAAATAAACACCAGCCCCCGCCCCCAGTGTCCACCACCGGCCATAACAGCTGCCAGTATCTTCTTGATATAAAACAGCAAAGCATGCAATTAACCTTGAAAGGCTGTCGACAGACTGGATGCCATCTTCAAGTTCCTCTTCCTCCATCTGTTCCTCCTCTTCCTCCTCTTCTTCTTCTTCTTCCTCCTCCTCCTCCTCTTCCTCTTCTTCCAAGTCACCCCAGTGCTTAGACTTATCAACTGGTTCTTCCTGGAATCAGTTTGGTAAATTAGAGAAAAAAATCATAATAAAATGCGGGAGAACGGAGCATGCATGAAAAAGTTACCATGCACTGTCTATTTACCTCATAATTGGGCTGATCTTGCTGCTTCACGCCGAAAACATCTCCGTAGAGGGGTCGCCCATACTAGTTCACAATGAAAATACCATATGTAAGGGAGTCGCCGATGAAAATAAAGGTAAAACCACAGGGGATAGAAGGTAATCTCACTTCATCAACAGGTGGTTTGCACAAATCTACATGTCCATAACCAAATTTAGCTTGAGGGGGAATAGGTGCATTTAGCCCAGGAATTTTTAGATGAGGATAAGAAGGTGGATGCCCATATCTCTGCTATCACAAAAAAAATTACTCTCAACTGCAATTTCTCTCTTTCACAACAGAAATGACAGAATAGTTCAAAAATAGCTATATTAATGAAAAAATAAATAAATTAGGTAAAGTATGATCTTGTTAGCTGCATATTGATGAGCCAAGGAGGAGGGGGCACCTTCAGGCATGCCTAGAGCGTCTTTTAACTCATGCGACAATGTCCCAGGCTTCATTTCTCGCAATTTCACCTGTAAGAAGCAAACATAATGTGAATATACCAGACTTGTATCCATTTCATAACTCTATTTTATGAAATGTGAGTGTCTATAAGGTTCACTTTTTCAGGAGAATTAGCTGTGCCCTGAACATCGAATAATATCTTAATGAACATCAAAACTGCACACAAAAGAGCTGAAACAATAATAACATCTGTCAAATGACAAAAGAAAGTATCTATGATGAACACCATACCTCAAATTCCTTCCCCTCATAGTACAAGTCACCATGATTTGTCAATTTTGGTTTAGTCCGATGTTTGAAGAAAGCATCATGGAGTACCTACAAAAGTTAAAATAGGAAATTGTTTGTCGAGAAATTAGATTCAAAGCCAAAAAAAAAAGCTGTATATCTGTATATGGCTGTTCAAACCTTCACAACTTCCACAAACAGTATGAGCAGTAAAAAATAGAAATATTATTAGGGAACAATAACTTGAATATTTATATACTCCCTCAGCCCCAAAGAATGTGTCTTGTTTTTTTGGGCACGGTTATTAAGGAAAGTTGAAAGTTGTGTGTGAAGTTGTATAAAGTGATGGGTCCCATAAATAAAATATTTGTAATAAATTATCATTTATAGAAACGGGACACATTTTATGGGATAGTCCGAAAAGGAAAGCATGACACATTTGTTGGAAAGGAAAGTAGATCAAATCACCTCAAGGAAAGTAGATCAAATCACAGCAAGAGTTAAGGAAATTAGAATCAGTCAAGATCCTTAATACATATTTATGATTTCCTTGTACAGTATATCGTTTAACCCTATAAGAAAAGGGTTTGTACAATAGTTGAATATACAGAAAAAAAAAATTACAGCAGTAGTCTTTGATTGATCAATTCTATTCCTCATACAACACAAACACCAAACACCTTACAAATGATGTTGAACCATGTTTTAACATGGTATGAGAGCAGACGATGATTCTAGGAACTCAGAACTAGATCATCATCGTTCCAATACCTTTCCCAATCCAATCTAAACATCGATCAAGGCAGAAATCCTTGTTCTTTTCCCTGCAAAAAGAATACAACAATGTCAGACGAGTCAACCAATCCAAATCCAACGGCACAGAATGAGTTAACGCTACAGGTTGCAAATCTGGTGCGAAGCTCCGATAATGTTACACTTAGTTTTAAACTCGATGGGAACAACTACCCACTATGGGCTCGTCTCATGAGGGTAGCAATCGGAAGCAGGGGTAAATCCAGCCATATTACTTGACAACCACCACCGCCTGCCGAATCAGACCCAAACTACTATCAATGGGAGGAAACATATCTCTCTGTTTTCTCATGGCTCATACAAAACATGGAAGGGAAACTCGTAACAAGCTTCGCACAACATCAGACCGCCAAGGCTGTGTGGGATAGCCTGGCAATCACTTACGGGAGTGGGGCCGACCCGTTCCAAATCTACGATTTGGAGGTTTTAGCCAACAAGGTTAATCAAGGTCAACTTACACTAGAGGATTACTGGAATGAATTGCAGGCCATATGGCTAAACATCGACCGAAGAGAGCCGAACCCTCTTGGCTGCTCTGAGCAAGGAATCAATAAGTACCGGAAGTTAATTGCTAATCGCCGACTCTACCAATTTCTCTCCGGCTTATATACCAAATACGATGGTATCCGGCGAGACATCCTCAAAGAATCCCCAATTCCCTCAGCCGAGTCGGCGTTCTCGAAGGTGAGACGGGAGGCCGCCCGACTACAGATTCTGCAACCGGCAACCAACCCTACCGACTCGGGAACCACATCATCGGGAGGCATAGGGGCCGGATTCGGAGCCCGCAACACCGCACCACGTTCGGACAACAATCGACTGCCGACACATAAAGGAGCCCAAACTCGCTCTGGAAACCCGTCATCGCGAGGAAAAGTGGATAAATTGAAACTCCACTGCACTCATTGTGGGATGCAGAAACATACCAAGGAGACGTGCTTCCAACTCGTCGGTTATCCCAACTGGTGGGAAGACAACCACAAGGTCCCACAGGCGAAGGGGAAGTCAACTATCGGAGTTGATAGGCAAGAAGTGGCCGGCGCAGCGGTGGCGGTGAGCAAGCAGAAGGTGAATGAACAGGGGAGTGAGGCGGGTACTCGCGAGAGAGAAGGAACAACAGGTATAGGGTTTGGTGGTTTACCACTAAACCCTCCCTTACCTTCTTATTTGCAGTTTAGTCCCCCAGTGTATGCCAAGTTACAAAACCGACCCCATCTGTTGCAGAACCACCCCGAACCTTTGCCTAGTACTAACAGTTCCACTGTTTGTCAAACCCAATGTAAAAAAACAGATAAAGATAAGGGGTGGATTTTTGATTGTGGGGCCACTGATACTATGACTTTTGACAAATCTGAAATCCTTAAGTCATCGAGACCATTAAGAACACACGTTCAGATCGCCAGTGGTGACTTAACTCGAGTAGAGGGCGCCGTAACTATAGAAATTTCTCCCACTTTACGACTTTCAAATTGTCTATATGTTCCGTCTCTTTTCCATAAGCTCGTGTCAATTAGCCATGTTACAAAAGAGCTTAACTGTACCATGCTAATGCATCCTCACTTCTATTTTCTGCAGGATACCAGGACGGGGGAGATTATGAGCGGAACGGATTGTACTGTGTGGATGAGATAGCTGAACAAGGCAAAGTGATGCTTGCTCACGGAACTACAGACCGGGAATCCTGGCTTTGGCATCGACGATTGGGACATCCTTCCACGGGTTATCTTAAGCTTTTATTCCCTAAATTAGTGAAAACTGAGACTTTGTCTTGTGATATTTGTGTTTTGGCTAAAAGCCGCAGACAATCTTTTAAACCCAATAATACACAAGTAAACTCTATTTTTTCTTTGGTGCACTCTGATGTTTGGGGTCCTTCACCTGTTGAGGGAGGTCAGAGTTTTAAATATTTTCTGCTCTTTGTTGATGATTGCACTAGGATGACATAGGTGTATTTTTTACAACATAAATCTCAGGTTTTTGACAAATTCACCCATTTCTATATCATGGTCCAAACTCAATTTCAGAGAAATATTTAAATTCTTAGATCCGATAATGGGGAGGAATTTGTCAATAATTCTATGAAAACCTTGTGCCAGCAAAAAGGGATAATCCACCAAACCACTTGCCCTTATACCCCCGAACAAAATGGTGTTGCCGAACGGAAGAATCGAATTCTTCTTGAAATGACACGTGCCATGATGATCGAATCTCGTGTCCCATCTTCTTTTTGGCCTGAAGCTGTTGCAACATCTGTCTACCTCTTGAATCGCCTACCAAAATACTCCAGCTTAAAACCCCTCTACAAAAATTATCCACCCTTACCCAAATACCTCTTGCCCTCACACTTCAGCCTCGAGTTTTTGGTTGCTCCGTCTTTGTTCATATTCCCAAACATGAACGAACCAAACTCTCTCCTTGTGCGGTTAAGTGCGTATTTGTTGGTTATGGCATTAACCAAAAGGGATATAGATGCTACAACCCCAAAACTCGTCAAATCCTAACCACCCTCCACTGCGATTTTCTTGAAACCGAGTTCTTTTATACCCACCACCTTCGCAGTCAAGGGGAGCGTGAGAATGAGAGTAATTTCGACTCGCTCAGTTGGTTGCCAATGCCAGGTCCGAGAGTGGATCCAACATAGACAGTTAACCTTGCCGCTGAGCCAGTCTCAAACAATCAGGAACAATCTCTTGATCCGCCGCGTAACCAATGTCTCCTCTCGCCTCCGATATCCGATGTAAGGGATTCCGAACCTACTACTTGTTATTTATGATTCTTCTGATAATATTTCACGGGAGAGTGAAGGAGAACATGAAGATAACACAAGAGATGGTGATACTTGGGCGATATGTGTTGCCACCCGGGAGTAATCGAGGTATTCCTCCCAAATGATATACCCTAGAGAAAACGCACGTAATACTCGGTACTGGTGGGAATATTACACAAGGAAATCTGCCTAAAGTTGCCACAAAGCATGTGAAGCAACTTTGTATGAAGAAGAGATTCCACATTCGATGGAAGGGCCCCTCAAGTTTGAACATTGGAGGAACGCCATGCGAAGGAGATGGATGCGTTAGCCGGAATAATACATGGGAGAAGTGTCGGTTGCCGGAAGGAAAAAGGCCCGTAGGATGCGGATGGGTTTTCACAATTAAAAGACGACCGACGGGATCTATCGAAAGATACAAGGCCCGACTTGTTGCAAAAAGGGTACACACAAACATACGGGATAGATTATGCTTTGAGACTTTCTCACCGGTGGCAAGGATGAACACAGTCAGAGTTCTACTCTCTATTGCTGCCAACAAAGATTGGATACTGCATCAGTTTGATGTTACAAATGCTTTTCTTCATGGGGAATTAAACAAAGAAGACTACATGGAAGCACCCCAGGGTTTCTCAAGTGAGTTTGGAGGAGGTGAGGTTTGCAAGTTGAAGAAGACCTTATATGGACTTAAACAATCCCCAAGAGCTTGGTTTGGGAGATTTACCACAACTATGAAGAAGTATGGATATCAGCAGAGCAATTCAGATCACACCTTATTTCTGAAGAAATGAGGTAACCTCATCACCTGTTTAATTATCTATGTAGATGATATAATCATAACAGACAATGACTCAGAGGAGATCAAGAAGTTGAAGGAAAATCTGTTTAAAGAGTTTGAGATGAAGGAATTGGGAAATCTGAAGTACTTTCTCGGGATCGAAGTGCTCAGATCAAGGAAGGGAATCTTTATTAATCAAAAGAAGTATACTTTAGATATTCTAACTGAGACAGGAATGTTGGATTGCAAGCCAGCAGATACGCCCATTGTTGTGAATCACGGGCTACAAATTGTGGAGGGGGCAGAATTAGCAGATCAAGGGCGATATCAGCGTCTGGTAGGTAAACTTTTCTATCTTTCTCATACCCGACCTGATATTGCATACGCTGTTGGTGTTGTAAGTCAGTTTATGCACCGACCTCAAGCTGATCACTTGGAAGCTGCGCTGAGAATTATAAGGTATCTGAAGGGAACTTTTGGCTATGGATTGCTGTTCAAAAGGGCTGGGCATCTAGATATACAAGCATATACAGATGCAGATTGGGCTGGAAATCCAAGTGGACGGGACGATCCACCGCCGGATACTTTACTTTTGTTGGAGGCAATCTCGTATCTTGGAGAAGCAAAAAACAGAAAGTGGTGGCTCTCTCAAGTGCAGAAGCAGAGTTTAGAGGAACCAAGAGTGGACTAACTGAAGTTCTTTGGTTAAGGAAGCTATTGATGGAGCTAGATCTTCCTTCAGCAAAGACATGCCGGATATTTTGTGACAACAAGGCTGCTATCAGTATCTCAGAGAATCCAGTGCAACATGACAAAACGAAACATGTTGAAGTTGATAGACACTTTATCAAAGAGAAGATCGAGGGTGGCATTGTGGCACTACCATTTGTACGGTCTGAAGACCAGCTTTTGGCGATATCTCGACCAAAGTCGTAAACTCCAGAAGTTTTTGCAGAAGTTCTTGGCAAGTTAAGTATCGGAGATCCCGTTAGTTAACTTGAGGGGGAGTGTTGGAAAGGAAAGTAGATCAAATCACAACAAGAGTTAAGGAAATTAGAATCAGTCAAGATCCTTAATACATGTTTATGATTTATATTTCCTTGTACAGTATATCGTTTAACCCTATAAGAAAAGGGTTTGTACAATAGTTGAATATACAAAAATAAAAATTACAGCAGTAGTCTGATTGATCAATTCTATTCCTCATACAACACAAACACCAAACACCTTACAAGTGATGCTGAACCATGTTTTAACAACATTCTATAGGACGGAGGGAGTATTTACAATACATGATAGTCAATGTCCATTTTCCCCATTTTAGGCTGCATCCTCTCCCTTGGCTTTTGTTTCAACTTTTTGCTGTCCTCCTTTTCAATGTAAGCCTGTCAAATATAACCAAAAAACAGCAAGCTTAAAAAGTCTCGCAATGGAATCATCTTTAAACCCCTTTAATGCGTCATCAGAGTTCCACTTTTTTTCAAGATATTGATTAAAAATGATATAAATAGGAAATCAGCCTCACTTGTCTAATTTTCTCGATTCCTGTGGCAGCAATGAAATCAGGAAGTTGAAAAGGCTGTTTTTCATTACCTGTCTTTCCCTGCAAAGCAGTTACAGAAGCAGTTGAGGTGTGTGTCAAGTATCTGAATTCTGAACATAATCTATAGATATGATGTATTTGAAATGAAATTTTGCCCTGGTCAAGTTTTTTGCTAATAGAACATCCACCAATAACCTCTATTTTGTAAAACACATATACTGAGACAATCAAGTTATCAACTTTAAGAATAAAGACTACAGAGGTATTCAAAATATTCGCGCCTTGTTACCAACAAAGGTGTATCAATTCGAACGGAGATGGAGTAGAGAATGTCAACCAGTCGAAATCAGTAAAACCAAATGTACAATCCTCAGAGAGTTCCATGCACTGTGATATCCAGAATTAAAGAATACTTCTTAGGCAATGTATTTATTAAAGGGTAAGTTAACAAGAATTATGGTATGGCCAACACCCAACCCAAACTAGCCATCACAATGAACATAATTCATACAAGGTTTCCCTTGCAAGTTGCAAGCACCTACATGTCAAGGCTCCAAAAGTTCCACCGCAGCTCCCCTGCAAGAACCATATATACATATAAGACAAACCTCATTGACTCGCCGCCCATCACAGTCTTCCCTAATCCCCATTGTTTAATCAAACGATTCAAACCGATTATGGTTCTTAGAAAAATATCTTATGAATGCAGTATTTATTATCAAAGCAATATATACTTCTTAACCCACCATGCATTGTTTAAGAAATTGAATTTCTCAAAGACCTTCCTGAATTCCTCATCCACACCATCTAATTCTACCTTTTCTGGAATATATTCAACCTCTACTAGTTCCAATGTCTGCTTCTTAAACAAAGTGAAGAGAAAATGGTGGTCAGTTATATTACAACGGCGTACCCACTGATTAAGCATTCAACAATTCAATTGCAACCAACAAAAACATGTTTTATTAAATCACAAAAACCAATATATCTAGATCACCAGCTAATCATACCGGCATCAAAAAATTCCAAAAAAAAAAACAATGGGCTTAGTCTGGCAAGGGTAGAGAATAGAAGGATAACATGATACAATTCTTTCCTCTTTCCGTGGATACAGTACACACTGTTCAACTTGTATATTTAAAATAATCAGCTGCAAAGGAGTAGAAAGCTCCATCATGCAGGAGCAAGACCATAAAGTAGTAACTTAAAAATCCATGTCTATCTTTCTATGGTGGTGAAGTCATGCGAATGAGAAAAGCAATTAGAAAATATTCTGGAGTTCGTTTAACTTGAGAAATATTTCCATCGACTGTTAACAGTTGGTTGTGAGATTAGAATTAGATGAACAGAAGTGATACACTATTACATACAAGCATTCTTTCGAGCCAGAAATTCAACGGATGGTAACAAACAAGTACAGTGACTCACGAATTGGTCAGTTTTCAGATAGCCCTTATCTAGAATACCTTGTTTTCATATTGGCGGTCCAGTGGAAACTAACAGATGAACTGCAATTATAATCTTATTTTGAAAGTTAAAAATCATGCATTGCTCTCATATCCTTTGATAAGCATTTATCACAGGAGAACTAGGTTTACATGACAGAATCTTCTAAAGCTACATCTACTAAACAGTGTGTTCATTCATGTGATTCCAACATATCAAACAACCAAATGAACGATACATAAGAATTCGTGTAGTTTCGATATTTGTTCGTAACTCGGAACTCTGAAAGCAAAGCTCACAATACCCTTCACTACCTTTTGAGGATCGGAGTTCTCTTTAGAACTGTCATGTGATAAGCCGCCGGCGTCCTCCGCCGCAGTGTCGCTATCATCGCAGTCATTGGCGGAGCCAGGATTTTGAATTGGGGGGGCGAATTATGTGTGAGGTTGAGTGTTTCTCATCCGGGGATTCGGGGGCGGAGCCCCCAATTTTTTTTTTAGTGTAACAATGAGTATAAGGAATTCAAAAGTACTTCGAACACGGCCTCTCGCTGATCTGCGAAAATCATTCATATCAGGAATTTCTATTTCCCGGTTCCCTTGCTTACAAAACTCCTTCACTTTTTCCAACAATCCATCTTTGTCACCTTTAAATTTCGATTTCAAATACAAATGGTTGAAAATCAGTGCTATTATATTTATACCAAGATGCAAGACTCAACAAAAGTATCAATTATTCAACAAGTTAAGGGTAAAGTAGTAAACTAGGGTTTAGAGTTTAGATTCCAAATTCTAGAGTAAAAAACTAAAATTTGAAACAAGTTTAAAAAATCTACCTTCTATTTCTCGGGGAGTTGGCGCGGCGACCGACGAGGCAATGACTTGCGGAAGAAATCTTTTTCTACATAATAAGGTGAAAATGTTGAAGCTTTGAAGACAACACATGGGAAAACTCTTGTTACTCTGTATCTCTATGTGAGTTCTAAGAAATGCGATGGGAATTTGATTCACAAAAAAGTATTTGTGGGTTGGGCTTTCAAAGTTTTTTAACAAATTAACTCATTACAAATTATTAAGAAATATGGGCCAACAATTGAAAGAGGTAATAAGTGGGCTGAAAGCTTATGTTGGGCTTTCAAAATTTTTTAACAAATTAACTAATTACTCTATAATTAATATTAATAATATGATATATATATATATATATATATGTATATTATATATATATTAGTTGTCAAAAGTTTGGGGGTGGCGGCCGCCCACCGGCGCCACCCTCTCCCTCCGCCTCTGATCGCAGTTGGCGGCGCTTTGCTTGTTCTTCTTCTGTTTCCGCCTCCTCCTGCGCCTTTCGGTATCCCGCAACTTCTTCGTCGCGGCTCTAGGGTTCTGCGATTTGAGATCGCCGTTGGGAATCGTACCTTCCACGACGCCGTTCCCAACTTCCACCGGCATCTTGATTCTCTTCAAACTCCTAATCTGATATGATGCAGGATGATTCGGGCCCTCGGGTCGAGAATGAGAGTGGGTCGTTGCCGTTGCAGGTTTATACGCGAAGGAGGAAATCTGGTGAAGTGCATGAGGACGGTGAGCGTGGAGGAGCTGGTAGTGTTCGTGGCTGAAGTTCACGATGAGGGGCAAATTAGATAGTTATAATTTATTATTATTCAGTTGTTGGACTTTTGCTTGTGTCATATTTCCTATGCTATTGTTTCCTTATTTTATCATGGATATATATAGCCCATGTGGATGATTATTTTATTTTATCGAAGAACTAGGGTTTGGGCGAGATGATTTGTCTTGAAGGTTCTTAACGCGTTTCCGAACGTATCTAATTGTAACATTAGTCCAACCTGCCGGATCACTCGGGAGATACGATGGCACCAGAGACGCATGCAACTACGGTGGATGGTCGTCTCTCCGCGTTGGAGGACAGCTTGAGTCATGCGACGGAGGAAGGTGTTCAAACTCGCCTTCGGCTTGATAAATTGGATCACCGTTTAGAAGCATTGGTGGTGGTCGTCGAAAAACTAGCCCAACGATTACCACCACCGATATCTGCATCGGACACGGGGGAGTAGTTGTTGGACGGGTCGGGTGCGGGCGACGATGGGACTACGCCTTGGGCGACACCAGATCTACCCACGTTTGACGGCACCGACCCCTTTGGTTGGTTATCTCGGGTTGATCAGCATTTTGAGTTGTATCCGTGTGAGGAATCCAAGCGTTTAAAGCAGGCGATGGTGGCGATGGAGGGCCCGACCTTGCATTGGTACCATTGGTTTAAGATAGAGACTCCACGATTTACGTAGGGCAAATTTGCGCAAGCCCTGGTCCGACGGTTTGATAGTCGTGTTTAGGGGGAATAGTGGAGAAGCTGGCTGCAACGCGCCAACAGTCCACAGTGGTGGAATATATGAATGATTTCGTTCAATTGGCAACACAAGTTACTACGCTACCTCGCCAAGATATCATTGAGTTATTCATCTTAGGGTTACGAAACCCTATTCGGCAACAAGTCCGCCTCCAAGAACCTGAAACTTTAGAGGCAGCAATGCGGAAGGCGAGAATTGTGGAGGAATCTTTGAACGAGCAAAAGGGGGTGTATGGGGATAGTCGGAATTATGTGCCACCCCATAAGCATGCTGTAACTCCGAAACCAGGGGAGAATAATGGGCGATTGATGCTTCCCGAGGCGGCCGCGGGAGGAGGGGAGAAGCCTGGAGGGAACGTACGGGGAGAACAGAGGGCACCCATGCGCGCTCCTTTCCGCCAAATGACGGATTTAGAGCGGGAGGATTTACAAAAGAAAGGATTGTGTTTCCGCTGTCGGACTCCATATCATCCGCTGCACCATCAGTGCGCGAAGGGGTCCTTTCGCATTTTATTGGTTGATGATGATGATGCGCCCCTTCTCGACTTGGAGGAGGAGCGCGACATAGAGAGTGCAGGGGAGGATTCGGTGGCCATCGAAGTGGGGGAATTTTGAGATCGGCTTTAGGTATATCAGGTCCGCGGTCTCTTCGTTTGTGTGGAACTATGCAGGGCCAGACAATTACCCTACTCGTGGATAGTGGGGCCTCCCATAATTTTGTGTCGAGCAAGTTGGTTTCCTTGAGTTGTCGTCGGACCCAAGCAAGAATCTCCACGTCCGATTGGGTGACGGGCATCAATCGGATACGTTGGGCCTATGTAGTGGAATGTCGGTACATCTCGGTGCAGCTCAAGTGCGGGTTGAATTTTTCCTTTTTCCTTTAAGCGGGGTGGACATTGTATGGGTTATGCTTGGTTAAGACAATTGGGTTGGACTCACATTCATTGGGATAAGGAGATATTTGTGTTTAAATCTCAAGGGGAGACTATTAAATTATTGGGGACGGGAGCAGCTAGCGGCGAGCTACCTCATTTTCTGAGCTACTAACGATGGGAGATGCCGACCTCGCAGTCGTGTTAGTGGATTCGAAAGGTTTCCTAAACACCTCGAGAGAGTTTATTACAAATGAAGGTGTGGCGGACATAGTAAAAGAATTTGTTAAAGTTTTTGGCGAGCAATCGGGGTTGCCACCGTGGCGCACGGTGGATCATCGGATTCCCTTGACAGAGGGTAAAGGACCTATCTTCGTCTGCCCTTATCGTTATAGCCATGAACAAAAAAATGAGATTGAGAAGATGGTTGCCGATACGCTTACTGCCGACATTATACGACCTAGCTCAAGCCCGTTTTCTAGCCCCGTCCTTTTTGTTAAGAAGCTGGAGGTTTTGCGTGGACTACCGGGAACTCAACAAGGCAACGATTCTGGATAAATATCCTATTCCCATGATCCAGGAAATGTTAGATGAATTGGCAGGGGCGACGATATCTTCTAAAATTGATTTACGTGCAGGTTATTATCAAATGTGAGTTTATAGTGCCGACGTTTCGAAAACGGCTTTCCGGATGCATAGTGGGCACTATGAGTTTCTCGTGATGCCTTTTGGTCACACTAACGCCCCAGCCACTTTCCAATCGGCTATGAACGACTTATTCCGGGCCCATCTCCGCAAATTTGTTCTTGTGTTCTTTGACGACATATTTGTTTATGGCCGCACATGGGCAGAGGATCGCGAGCATTTGCAAATAGTCTTGCCCTTGTTGCAGGACCATAAGTTTACTGCTAATCCAAAGAAGTGTTCTCTTGGGTGCTCGCGGGTGGAATACTTAGGCCATGTCATCTCGGGGGAGGGAGTTCAAATGGATCCGGCCAAGGTGGCGGCAGTTATGGAGTGGCCAGTTCCGAGGAATCATAAGGCAGTCTAGGGTTTCCTCAGTTTATCCGATTATTATCGACGCTTTGTGCGCAACTGTGGCTTATTGGCTTATCTGCTTACTCAGCTCCTTAAGAAAGAGGCTCTCCAGCGATTTGAATGGACCGAGGAGGCTGATCGGGCTTTTCACGCGCTACGGGCAGCTTTAACATCAGCGCCCGTACTTGCTATGCCAGATTTTTCACAGCCTTTTGTGGTTGAATGCGATGCCTCGGGCACCGGCGTCGGAGTCGTGTTGATGCAGAGTGGTCGCCCGATAGCATATTTTAGTAGTGCTCTCAACGCCGCTACAATGAGTAAATCCACCTACGAACGCGAATTGATGGGGCTGGTTTTTGCCATTCTTCATTGGAGGTTGTACCTTGTGGGCAGGAAATTTACGGTGATAACCGATCATCACAGTTTGAAGCACCTCCTTAACCAGAAAATCGTGACTCCAACACAACAAAATTGGGTCGCCAAGCTTCTCGGGTATGATTTCGACATAGTGTATAAATCGGGCGCCATGAATAGTGTCGTCGATGCCCTCTCACGAAGACACGAAGGGGACGCTACTTTTGGGGCAATTAGTGTTCCAGTGTGGGGAGGTGTAAGGGATGCAGTAGTGGAACAGGGAGCTGATCCGGAACTCAAAAAAATCATGGCAAAATTGGAAGTGGATCCGACCTCTCATAAGGGATTTGAGTTGGTAGCAGGACGTTTATTGCACAACGGTCGCCTTGTTCTCTCGCGTACTTCTGCATGGATCCGGAAGCTTCTACATGAGTTTCATGACACTCCCACGGGCGGGCATGCGGGCGCGTTACGGACCTACCGCCGCTTGGCCACAAGTGTATATTGGATTGGAATGTTTCGGGCTATTCGTGATTATGTCGCGGCTTGTTTAATTTATCAAAAATCGAAGTTCGCAATCTCTTGCGGGACTCTTGCAGCCGCTTCCAATTCCGGATCGGGTTTGGGAGGATATCTCCATGGACTTTATCACATGATTGCCCACTTCTCAAGGATTTTCCAATATTCTCGTCGTGGTTGACCGTTTCTCTAAGTATGGTCATTTTATCCCTCTCTGGGCTCCTCTAACAGCTAAGAGAGTCGTGGATCAATTTCTGCAGCACGTGGTGAAGCTTCATGGGTTTCCTAACTCCATCGTGAGTGTCCGTGATCCGATTTTTCTAAGCACTTTTTGGGATGAATTGTTTGCCATGCAGGGTACCAAGCTTAAGTATAGCACGACCTATCACCCTGAAACAAACGGGCAAACAAAGGTGTTAAATCGGATGCTTGAAACCTATCTTTGTTGCTTTACGTTGCAGCAACTCCGAAAATGGGTGGGGTGGCTTGCGTGGGCCGAGTATTGGTACAACACCTCATTCCAGACGGCGGCGCGGACCACATCGTTCGAAGTTGTCTACGGCCGCCCTCCGCCAGCCTTGCAGCGGCACTATCCGCTGGAGTGCAAGGTTTCTGCCGTTTTCGCCATGCTGCGGGATCGGGATGTGATTTTTAGTCGGTTGAGGGTGGAGTTGCAGCGAGCCCATGACCGAATGCGTGTTCAAGCTAATAAACATCGTCGGGAGGTGGAATTCCAAGTTAGCGATCTTGTGTTCCTAAAGGTACGACCCTATAGGCAAACTACTCTTTTCAAACATGGATACTCGAAGCTCTCTGCCAAATTCTTTGGATCCTTTAAAATTGTGTGACGCGTGGGCGCGGTGGCTTATGAGTTGGAGCTACCGGCGTCCAGTCGTATCCACCCCGTGTTCCACGTCAGTCAACTTAAGAGGGTGGTGGGGACTCACCCGGTTGAAGCACAATTGCCGGAGGATTTGGAGGATGTTGGAGTGGCAGCCTTCGAGCCGGAGATAGTAGTGGGGCAGCATGTTCAAGTAATAGCTGGTCGACGGGTTCCTGAAGTTTTAGTGCGTTGGAAGGGTAAGCCAACGGAGGATGCCACGTGGGTGGATGAGGAGATGATGCGGCTTTAGTTCCCTTCTTTCCGCCTTGAGGACAAGGCGGTTCTGGAGGGGGATGTTGCTGATATGATGCAGTAAAATTGATAGGGAATATAATTCTGGGGAATATGATTCTGCGGAAAATGGATTACTTGTCCTATGTTTGGAAAACATAAGAAAATTATTCGGATTCTAGTTTTTTTTTTTTTTTTTTTACTTTTTAAGAATCTTATTTTTTACAAATGAGTAAAATGAGAACATATTTAATAATAAAAAAATATACAACTTAAAAAGATAAAAAGGAAAAAAAATATAAAAAACATGTCCAATTTAATAAAAATGAAGCCACTTCCAACGCATTGAATGACAATAAAAAAAATCCTAAGTTTTAAAAAAAAATGTACGCAAACAAGTCTAGTCCAAACAAATCACCTTAATTAGACTTTAGTAATTCTGCTAGAATTGCTTCTTTCTCAAGATCATCATCCATGGAGAAAAAGTAACCTAATAAATCTGGATCTCAAACAAGTTTCATTGTCACCCCTTGTCTTTGTGAAATTGTTAAAATTTTAAACTTCTGCAATTCCTTATTAAGTTTATCGCAATTTGCAATCTTTCTTTGATCTCCACCTAAACTTTCCACAATCTTGACCATTTTTTCATCTGACTTAATCATTTGCTCATCAGACTTAGCCATTTGAGCAGTAAGTGTATCGGTTATGCGCTCCAAACTTATAATGAAACCATCTGTACTCCTCTTCCTTTTCTTTTTATATTTTGAAGTACCTTCACCCTATGACGTAGTTCCTGATGGTACAAACTGAACATCATCTTCATCAGATACTTCATCACCTTGATTTTGATTTTGTTCTCTTTCTAATTCCTCAACCACATCTATTGGAGTTTCAGCATATAGCTCAGTTGCTCTATCCTTGCCCCAAACAAGAGTTAATTCATCATAATAAAGAAAAAACTTGTTTATCATGAAAGTACAATCTGGATGACTCTGCAAAATACAACACAATCTAATTCATAAATAATAACATAATAATGATAAAAAAATCAAATAATAGTTAAACACATATGAAAATTTTTACCTTCAAATAATTATCCCACACGTCTGCACTGCTAACACATTTTTTGTCATCATCCCAACAAAAACCACTTAATGCTCCATTGGTTAACACATCATAGATAGCATGATATTGTTTTTTTAACAACTTACAACGTGATTCAATGTGTGGTTTTTCTTTAAGTTCATGGCCCGGTAACTTATCTCTTAACATTCTTTCAAGCTCATTTTGATACCCTTTTTTCAAGCCACTTCCACTTTCACCATCCCAATTCCCACTTCTTTTCAATTCAATAATTGATTCTACCAATTTTTTGTCTTCTTGCAATACTCCATACATGATTAGCTCCTTTACCACGACGAGACATCTAAAACCAATAAATAACGCAAATAACAAAATTAGTAAGCAAACCTATAATCCAATAATACAAAATTTAATGTAGGATCATCATTTTCAATGAATAAACTGGTTGTACTAAAGATGAATGGCATGTTGTATAATATACCATTAGAAAGCCACATAAGTCTAGTTCCTAATGAAAACAAAAATGGCACTTAAAAATATTAAGTATAATGAAAGTTATGGCGTTTCAACTGGAGACTGCAAGACTACTACTCCCTCTGTCCCGTTTGAAACGACCTGTTTCAAATGGGCACGGGAAATTAAAAAAGTTAAAGATAAAGTATGAGAAATGAGTAGATGATAAAGTAAGAGAGAGAAAATGAGTGTGATAGTGAAAAAGTGGATAATAAAGTATGAGAGAAAATGATTAATATAATGAGAGTAGATAAAGTAGGTGAGAGAAATGATAAAATATGAGAGAAGTTATTTCCTTTTTAGGAAACGGGTCGTTTCAAATGAGACGTCCCAAAAAGGAAAACATGTCGTTTCAAATGGGAGAGGATCCTCTACCCCAGTAGATGGACCACTACATGTCCCACCAATAAGGTGAGGACATGTGTCGTGTGCTGATAACTTGATGGCCCACCAATGCACGCGTGGCAGAGCGTGATTGGTGGGCCACCAAGTGGTCCACCAAATAATGGGATAGAGGATCCTTAGGCGTTTCAAATGTGACAAGGGGAGTATATTACTGTGCGAATAAAGAAAAAAACATACTACAATCAAAGAAAAGGTTGTAACTAAACTTAAATAACATGTCTATTTTGCATCCATTGGTTATACATTTGATTAGCTAAATTATTTCTCCAATCTGTCCACTCTTGAGTTGGTTCAACTGAAACTAACTTCACTAGGATCAACAAACATATTTTCTCTAATGTGGAAGTAGACAACACGCCATTATAATTTTGTCTTGTTGCTTAATTGGATAAAAATTTGGATTTCTAATAATATCCCAACACATCTTAAGCATTCCAAAACATCTCTCAATAATATTTCTCGCTGATGAATGCTTCATATTAAAAAACTCTTCTAGAGTGGTTGGTTGATGGTCAGACCTCCATTCAGTAAGATGATATCTTTGACCTCTAAAAGGTGCAAGAAATCCATTATCATTTGTGTAGCCCGCATCCACTAAATAAAATTGACCTAATTATTGAAAAACAAATATGTTATATGACAATTCTATCTTCGATAAGATTATTAAAAGTTTATAGTTTACATACCATCTTCTATAGGTAATCCGTTTCTTCTACTTAAAGCATCTCAAAGTACTCTACCATCAGCAGCTGAGCCTTCCCAACCGGCAAGTACATAAATAAATTGCAATGTCTTGCGAACATACTCCTAAAACATTTATACTTGTATGACCTTTTCTATTTCGATATCTAGGTTTATCAACATCGGGCACCTTCACTTCAATGTGGGTACCATCAAGAGCTCCTTTGCAATTCTACAAATTAACATATTAATATACTAAAATTTTATGGAAGAGGAAAATTGAAGTGTTCTTTAATATACCTTAAACCATTTCCATTTCACGTCAGTTGAGTCCTCACGAACAGGGGAAGAAGCTTTTAGCAAAACACCTTGAAGCCTAAGAACTGCATTTAATACCTTATTGAAATACCTACTTATTGTTTCTCCTGAGCGTAAGAAACTGGTCTTCATCGTACGGTTCTTTTGATGATGTGCTAGAATATATAATAAAATAGCAACTTGCTCATCAACTTCTAAGCCCTTGTTGGTCTTAATTGTCCAATAGTTCGGAGCATGTGCACTAGTCTTCTAAAACTGTGTCTATCCATACGTAATTCATTATGACATGTGGTGTCACTCTCATATATGAGTCTGTGAATATAACGCAATCGATCGCCCTCATTCACAGAATATGGAGCCTTTAAATAATATCTTCGACGATAAAAAGTGGTTATAATTGTAATCACAAATATTAATAACCCCATCATGTTTCATCTTTGCACTACGTGCTATAATATATAAAAGTTTTTCTTTGAATTAAATCCAACTGTGACATCCTCTTAAATGGATCACCTAAAGTAATTTAGTGTGCAAAATAACATCAAAACACGTATAAAATAAAAAAAAATCAATAAACGAGGAAAGGTTCTTAACATAAAAGTACATAATAAACAATATGTTACTCATCTTGAAACATACTATCGCATAGCAAATAGTCCAAATAGCTTCTTCTATGAAATTCATTCACTTTGTATGAAACGGCAGGAGCATGTTTTTGGTACTAGCTCTAGAATCCATGTAGTCAAGATGGTTGTGATATATTCTTGGAACATGGGGACTAATTTGTAAAGAAACTACATACAACATCCGGAGTCAATCCTAACTGTCATATATGAAAAGAAATATAAATATGACATGTATATAAATCACATCTAACTGTCATAATATTTTGAGCATCACGAAATTAATTGTAGCCAACGTTCAACAGAAGATAAAATAATTTGAGCTCTCTCTCTCTCTCATGTCCCGTTAAGAATTAAAAAAGTTTATCAATATCACATTCAAGAACATGAACTAAAACTTTCATAAGGCATAATGTTAAAATTTCTTTGTGGCAACTAAAGTGCCATCGAGTTAGTTGTTAGACACCAAGCTCTCTATCATGCTTGAAGATTTGTGCTAGGGGAGAGTTGTTTTTGCTGATGCATTTCCATTCGATCAGAAGAACGTGAAATTCCTAAGTGCAGCAGCAGTAGAGAAGTCCATTGGACGGGGACTACACGATAAGCGTCCCCTGGAAATCTCTCAAGCTCCTCGTCAAATTCAGCAGAAGAAGAGAAAAACGTTGAAGAAGCCTAAAGCTGCTGAAGTGATTCCTGAGCCTATCTCAGTTCAAGACTTAGAGTCCGGTTAGGAGGACGCGACTCTGAGAGAGAAAGTTAAGAGGATTCTCAGTGAGGAGACACAGTCGGACCCTCCAGCTGAAGCTGATATCCCACCTACTGACTCCTCCTCCTCTATTCCCACCTTAGTCCTGCTAGCTCAAAGCGAAATCCCCGAATCTTGGATCGCGCTGATCTCGTGGATATAGCCGTCAGAGCTAGGGTGCAGATGCGTCTGAGATTCCTGGAATGGGATCTGCTAGAAGAGACGATCCACGTAAGGACAGCCTCTGAGTTGGCTAAAGATGAGCAGACACTTAGAGAGGAGATTGGCTACGGCGAGCCAGCTGACATTGCCTCAATGGAGGATCTTCAAGCCGCCATGCTGATGCTCCTGAGTTAGAAGGGGCAATCTGATCAGCCCCCTCAGCCCATGACTCAATCTGACTCACACCGCGATACACCACCCAAGTATGCAGACTAGGGAGGATCTACTGAGGGACAATCTCCCAGGGACGACTCGCCACCATCTCCTCCTGAATCAAGCGCAGTCATTCCTACGCCATCCCAATCTCAGCCAAAGCAACAATCGCGATACCAGGCTACTGAGATCAGGGATCTAAAAATGGCGTCCATCAATAAGTGTATCAAACTTCAGGGTCACAAGAACCGTCTCCTCGCAGCAGACGTGAACACCAAGTGGAGCCAATTCACAGATGCTCAGACCAAGACGTTGGGTAGCTTATCTACTGAAGTGCAAAGGATCAACACTCCCACTGAAGTAAATGCTGAAGTGATCCTTACGAAAGCACTTAAGGCGCAAAGGACCGATCTTATGACTCAGTTTCAGATCATCTTGCAGAATCAGGCCAAGACATTCTCTCAGGAAATAGCTTCTGCAACAGATTGGGTCCTGAAGAAAGTAGAGGAGCGACATAAGCTCGCTACTGAAAGTGTCGCTAAGGCACTTATAGAACAACATGCTGCATGCACACAGATCCAGAAGGAAGTCGTTGACTCTGTGTAGACATATCTTAAGCGTATCGAAGCATCTAAGTATGCTCTACTGAAAGTCATAAATTCAGAGCATGACAAGAGATGGACTTCGTATACAGACGCAACTGGTGATGTTGCAGCCTCTCTCGACTCTATCAGAACATCTATCGAGGGGGTGAACAACAAAGTGACTGCCTTGGCAACTATAATAGATGATGCCAAAAAGGGGGAAAGTAGTAGATTTACACAACTACTGACCCTCTTAAAATCTAAAGAGGTAGGTCCCAGCGCAGCAGCAGCAAGCAAAGCAGAAGGAAAGGGCAAAGAAGCTGAAGGCTCAGGAGAGCCTGTTGATGAGGCTATCATTGAAGTGGGTCAGTACCTTGAAGCATTACCTGAAGAAGAGTCACTACTGAAGTCAACAGCAGCAGCAGCAGCCAAAGCTAAAGCTAAAGGCAAAGCTCCTGCCTCTCCCTCTCCTCCAAAGAAGCTCAAATTCAAAACACGCGAAGAGCAGATAGCTTATAACGAACAGCTTGCACGTGAGCTTGAAAAGGAAGATACCAAGAAGACCAAGGCTAAGAAAGGTGTACTGATCCGTACTCCAGTTCCTACCAGAACTCGATCAGTACAGCCTAGGCAAACCAGGTTTGCGGCAAAGACTCCAACTAAGTCCAAACAAGCTGAGAAGCATGCATCTCCCAAGTCTAAATCAGCTGAGCCAAGCGACTCAGATGTACAACTTATCCCTACAACTGAACTGTCGAATAGACAGGAAGCTGAGATGAAGGAATTATGGGATAGCTGTGAAAGAGGACTTGATCACATAGCTGAGGCCAGACAGATCAGAGAAGCTAGTGAGCGGATTCGTCTTGCTAATCTGGATGCACTTAGACTGAAAACGGAGAAGGAAGCTCGAGAGAGAGTTCCTGAGAAAGACAGAAGTATCCCTACAACTTCCAAGTTTTTCAGAAGAAGGGTACCTGGCAATGAGGTAAAGAGAGTGATATACAAAAGGACCGATGAGTGGGTGCCTTACAAGATCAACCAGAGATGGGAGCTAATCAAAGTCGACTTCATTAAAAGATTCTATGTTTGGAAGATACTCAAAGAGGAATCTGATCCTGAAGAAGCATTCGAAGATTTTCTGAAACATCTAGATCCCTCAATCTATGCTGAAATTCAGACTATTCTGGAACAGTCCGATCATACTCTCAAAGCACCTCAATTCAGAACCTTACCTCCTCCTATGACGCATCAAGGCAATATATGCAAGAAGGAGATTGAGGAAGAGATCTTTCATGCTATCAACAATAAAGGTCTGGACAAACACGATGAACAAGACAATGAAGAGATTAAGGTCCTGGGGCAGCGCGTATATTCAGCTGGCCTTGATCTTCTGGAGAAGAAGTCTGCTCCATGAGCAGCATGATGTTGAGGTCCGAAACAGCTCGGATGCAACTCTTTAAGAAGAAGTCCATCTGACTGCCTTCTAGTCTTCTAGGTCTTTAGATTAGAATGTCATGTACATGTAATATCTCTATCTCATACATGACATATCTTTTCTTTTGGCCTTCGACAACTACTCTTTGTCACTTGGTTGTGTACTTTTCATTCAACACTACTGATTACTGAAGTAATCAGCTCACACACTCACATATCTGCTTATATGTTTCTCTGTGTTTCAGTACTTAGATACTCTTTAAGAGAAATTGCTTTTTCTCTGCTATAGGGGGAAATTATTTTAAGTATGATAGGGGAAAATGCTTCTCTGTTTTGTGGGAAATTATTTTCTATGTGTTGAATAGATAGTCGGCCTGATAATGTTCTGATACTTCTCTTTACGAGAAATTCAGTTATGTGACATTGCTCCATTTTTGTGTTAATGCTCTGATACTTCTCTTAAATGAAAAATTCAGCATACCTGACATTTATTTGATATTGTTGCTCTGATACTATGACTTGTTTATCTTGTAATATTATTTTTAGCATAGTCAGTAGCAGTAGTTGTTGTAAAAGGTTTTGGCATCATCAAATAGGGGAAAATTGTTGGGATGGGTCTACATGATAAGATTTGAAAATCAAAACCCATAGCTGAATGATGGGCCTTTGATATTGTAATAGCCTAGATGAGTTCAGCTGTTAGAACTGAGTAGACTAGAGTTCAGTAGTTGTGGATTCAGTTGAAGATTCTGCACTCAGCCGAAGAACTCAGTATCAAGGAAGTCAGTTGGTATGTCAATCACCAACTGAATCTACAAAGGAAATCGTGTCAGCGACTGAAGTGTTCAGACGAACGACCATAGATGACATTTAGGTGAAGGTCCGAGGATTCAGAGGAAGTCAACTCATCGTACTTTGAGTTTGAATAAGCCTCACCAACTCTCATAGACCTCGACCAATAAGGAGCTGACATCATCTTACCTGCTCTTCCATAAAGTTGCCCCTAGATAGAAAAAGAGAAAATCTCTACAGTGCCTCTACTCAACCCTAGAATTTTTGTGGCTGTTTTTCTTGTCTTATTCGACCCCTGTCTAGACTCCCTCCAACGGATCTATTCACAAATCGAAGACTATAAATAGAGAAGAGTCTTCATGCAGAAAGACACCGGGAACCAAAGCGATCAAAGCTCAAACACTTTAGCGAACTTACAAGCAACATTCAAGCGAAGAACTTGTTCTTAGACTTAGAATCTTTTTAGTTCTTCTCTCTAGAGATTCTCTCTAGAGAATTATTGTTCCATTTCTCTATCTGAGCGTGCTTATTGTAAAATCAATAGCTTAGAACCTCAAAGAAGTTCATATCTTTTGAAATGTTCTTATTTGTAAGAACTCCTTCATAGTTTGAAAAAATCTAACCTTAAACGGTTAAGAATTGTACAGTCACTATGACTATAAGTAGATATCTGTCTTGCGTAAAGATTGATTAAGGCTTGCTCAGTATAAGCAAACAAGTTAGAATCATGCATGTGAAGCATCAACCGAGGCTTCAGACAAAGATAATTAACACAAGAACTCCTGCTCAGTTCAGGACAGTGGACGTAGGACCCTCTGTGTTCGAACCACTTTAAAAACTGCTATGTTGATTTTAACTGTTGCATTGATTTACTGTTCATCTGCATCCAACAGAGTTTTACTCGAACTAGCATAAAAAGGGGTTTTCAATTGAGACGCATATTTTAAGGGTCTACACTTCCGCTCACAACTCTTGTACTGAATTATTGTTCACTGACATAAGTCAGTAGGACTGTACTCAAGAGGAGAATCTTCAACCCACGAGATTGAGAAAGCATATTTAGCTCACTGACAAAGTTCAGTAGCAATATTCAACTAAAGCTGATTTTCGCATTATGAATTTGAATTTGTATTCAGATGTATTCAACCCCCCCCCCCCCCAGCTGAAGCACGTCTCTGGACAAACACATTTTTAATAGAACAAAAATAATAACTAATTATAAATTTACACGTAGTATTTTGTATTAGGATTTATGTGCTTGAAGTACAATAGTATGAAATGAGATGTTAGTTTTTTGTTTTTATAAGAAATCTATGGCTTTTGTCAAAGTTGTATTCCATACCTCTAAAATACTTGTACAATATTAAAAATAGCCAACTTAGGATTTAGGATAACAAATAATCACTTAAATAAATTATTCATAATATAACTAAAATGACCATTTATTCCTATTTTTTTCGTTTTCATGTGGTTTACATATTTCGATTTGAGACATAATAAAACAAAAACGCACAAATAGAAGTATACAATTTCCATCAACCTAAGTGGAAATCTAGGTCAGATCTCGATGTAAAATCGTACTACAAGTTTCCACACTGTCCGTGCCTTAATGTTAGAAGTCGACTGAACCTGATCAAGACTTCGATTGACCTTAAACTTAATAAATTTGAAGTCAGAGAGTAGAATCATTATACTGCCAATATTTTTATAATTTCTCTTCGTTCCAAATGGGTAGTTAAGAAAAACATCCATATCCTGAAGAGTGCCAATATATCCAAACTACGTAAGATTGCTCGTTTCGTGCCTCAACTGAGCAGCAATTTGCATGACTAATCTACCACCACCCATCACATTCGCACCATTCAACTGGGGCATGCACTACAATTATGCTTCACTCTCTCTCTCTCTTTCCCTTCGCAGAGAGAGAAAAGGGTCAACAAGAAAATGGTCACTATAATTAATAACTGAAGAATAATATCAATTGATAAGAGCTACTAACCTTCAATCTAAAACTTCTCCCCCTACCAGATTGAATTGATAAGCATAACTCAATGGCCCAACATTATGTGCTGAACAATGCTTCCATTCTCAACCTTCAACTGCCTGCTCTGCCTATTCCAAAGATGAACAGCAAAGCTTTCACTCCTTATCTGCTTCATCTTCGCAAGCAGCCATTTTGAGTGATTCAAACTCCTCGGCCCCTCGAAGAGGCTGCCGACTCTATTCCAACCCACCGGTGGCAACACGGTCAGATTCAACCCACGCCTCCCACTCAGCCTCTGAACCACTCTTGAAACCAAGTAAGGTCCATTATGACCCCACCTATTCCCATCAAATGTGAGGGCAAATTCGTCTATGAACTCGAGCAGCAAAGGATGGCCTTTTTCAAATATCATCACTGCATTATTCAATCTGCTCCAATTTCCAGTAACAAGATCATTAGTCTGAGCTCCAATAGCATTCTTGAGCTTCCCAAAACTCTTCAAGATTATGACGTCGGTGTCGAGATAGATCCTGCCAAACTTATACAAAAGGCCAACTCCCAGTAGATTTGAGAGGTTCTGACCTAAAGAAATCTCTCCCGGATTCACATATCCTTGCTTTAACTGATTGCACCATTCTTCAGCTGCAGTGTTCTTCAAGAGGTAGTTGAAGTCTGGAGAGATTGCTGTCTGAAAATGGTCTCAAGATCTGCATCCCACGCGGCGAATCTAATGAGTTTGAGGCGATGATCAAGCAGCCTTTTGGATGTGTTTTGAATAAACTCTCGATTGATAACATCTCCCTATCTCCAAAGGACTCCGCTGAGGAAATCCAAGTCATGAAAAATCGGAACTTGCACGAAGAATCTGATGAATTATCTTTGAAGAACTTCATCACTCTGACCTTAAACTGCTTTGGAACACCTTCAGACTGCAGAATCTTTATAACATTTTTGTAGATTCTCCTTCTCTTGGGAGGATACAATTTGGTTCTGTTTGTCAAAGCTTTCAAGGTTTGATTGTTATGCAGAAGAGGGAAAAGGGAGCTCAAGGTTAGATTTGAACTTCCTTTTTCCACTGGATGTTGAGCAGAAGGTAGTATAAACAGCTGTTGATTTCCCAGTGAAGTTCGCTGGCTCGGGCGGAGTTTTCACTGGGAAAGGAACGTAGATGCAGAGTATAGTGGCGCCATTGTAAGCCAGAAGAAAGAGGAAAACAAGAGAAACAAAGGCATAGAAGCTTGTTTGCCAAATCAAAGAAAGATGAGACACGAACGTAGCAACTTTCTCCATCTCTATGGGAGAATTCTGCTGCAGTTCTTGAGATGTGGGCGATTTTTATTGTGCATAATTTGTTTGGTGATGGTGAGGGGACTTAGAATCATGTAGTTCTAATGGAAGAATATATTCTTCCATCCACCTTCTTTGCACATTTTATCACAACATTTTAGTTTTATCTCAGAATGAAGAAAAAACATTGCTGCAGTAGTTCTAATGGAACTTAGAATCATGTAGTTCTAATGGAAGAATATATTCTTCCATCCACCTTCTTTGCACATTTTATCACAACATTTTAGTTTTATCTCAGAATGAAGAAAAAACATTGCTGCAGTAGTTGGAATTTGGACATTGCGAGAAGATCAAAATATAAAAAAGTCAACCTGCAAGTAATATTCTAAAATAATTGAATGTTAGGGACATGAGGGAATTATCGAGCTTCTCTTAAATGCCTAGTTATTAATATTGATATATAGGAAAGGAATTATATCATCATAATGCTGATAAAAGTAGACAAATTTATCCAGATAAAGCGAGGTCTCTATGTGATAAGTGAGATTCTTTATAAATTTCAGTTTTGTAGGTCAGGACCCTATGCATTAGTTAAATTAATCTTGTATAATCGAATGGTTGGAAATTGATTATTTTATTTTTGGACTAACTTCCTGTGTTTTATTTTAATAATCAGTATACAGCCTGAATTAAGAATTAAAAACCAGATAACTAACTAACAAGCTGGCAGATAAATCACGCAAAGTAGAGTAAGTCGCGTCAACGATCTCTCCTCTTTATCTACCAATACTCTTTCTAATTCTTGCATTAGTAATCTCCTTTATCTTTCAAATTGACAATTCTTGCATTTATAATTCATCTCATCCTAGTTATTCTAGAAGTTGAGCTAACATGGCATGAAGAGACGTTCACAAGGGAAGAAGTATATACATTCTTCTCAAACTTAAAACATCACCATAACCAAAGAAGACAAAGGTAAAGACCAAACAGTAAATATTATCAGCAGAACAGATGTCTAAAGGAGTTGAGATTTCAGACGTAGAAGGGGGTTAAACATAGGAATTGAGTCAGTAAAGCACCATATTAGTGAAACTAAGTCTGTAGTTTCATAACTAACCATAATTAGGATTATACCAGTCTAAAGGCGAAGCAAGCTGGGAGGCCGGGCCGGGCGATCAGAGCAGCCCTCTCCGTCTCTTGTAGTCGCTGACAGTCAAGGTGAGCGCATGTCTCCTCCCATCATTATCAGGCACTTTAACACCAAGTGTAGCTTCAATCGTCTGTTTTCTAGCCATATACCCAGCTTGGGATCCTTGAGGGCCGCCGAACTTCTGAAGCACGGCTAGTGATATAGGCAATTCAAAATTATGTAGCAGGTTTGATTCAGTACCTTGATCAACTGGAGCATTTGTATCAACTAACTTGCCAGCACCAGCTGCTGCTTGGAGAGCTGCAGCTGTAGCTGCCACTCCACCCACAGCAGGCACTGTAGCAGCAATTACATCATCGGCAACAGCTTCTGCTCCGTTGCTGTTTGCCACGTAATAATTCCTTGATCTAGTCCATCTTCTAGAGAAGGGATCATATCCAGCCTCTCCAGCTTTCAAGCCAGCGTTCAATGGCTTCAGTCCTGATGCATTCTTGAAATTGTCAACCCTGTTCTTCCTGTTCATTTCTGCAAGCTTAATTGCCTTGGAGTTTTTATCTTCGGCCTGGCGAGATGACTCCAGTTCTCGTAGCCTCGCTTTTATCCTCTCGACCTCTGTCTCCTCATTGTTCTCCTTTGCTACTTCCAAAGCCCTCCTCAGGCGATCTTTCTCCGCAGCAACATTTAGTGGCCTCCATGTGGCTGATTTCTTCTCCTGCAACATTTGCTTTACAGTGGCTGCAGAGTAGACAAATGAATTTGTTTTCTGTATGGCATCCTTCTTATCCAAGACTTCCTGTCTTGATGGCATGTGACCACCACTACGCTCGACCTCCCTTACCCACTGATCGAACTCCTCCTTTAAAGGAGAAGAATCGGAAACCATTGCCATCTGCCACCTAGCAGCAGAGCTCTCATTGCCCCAAACCACATTCAGGTACTTGTGTGTGGTCTTGTTGTCAAGCTTATATTGTCGATCAGCATCTGAAGAATCAACATTCCGAACCACACAAAGCCTGTAGATAGGTCCGGACCTTGACTTTCCAATTCCAACTCGCACAAAACAGCCAACAATCAGTTCATCAAAGAAAGGCTCCATGAACCACTTTGCCAGTTTCGATCTGCGAATTGTTATTTCCTTGATGTCTTCAAATGTTGGCACCTTGGACTCAGATGAAATCTTGTCATCATCACTATCAGCCAATCCGCCATCACCACTTGAGTCTCCCTCATCAGTATGAGATCCACTCTCACTCCTGTTAGGGCTACTCAAAGTTGCAGCAGCGAAAGATCTCCTCTTGACAGGTGAGTATCTGCCAGATCCCCCTTTAGCTGATTCCCTTCTCCGTTTAACCAATTCATCCAATGCACCTGCCCTTTCGGCTTTTGAACGCATGCTCCTAGTAGGCACTTTAGGGGGACTTCCTTTTCTATCTTGGCCTTTTCTCTTTTTCAGCTTCTCAGTCAAATCTCGGTCACTTCTCTTGGTTGCACGGGCTTCAAGTATCATTTCTCGTTCAAGCTCTGTAAGCTTTGATAGTTTTTCTCTATCGTCCTCATCCTTGTACAGATCACTCCCAACAGAATCATTGTCACTGTCACGATCACGATCATCTTCCTCGCCACCTTCTTGACTACTCCGGTCATCATCTTTATCTGCAGGGTCCAACCTCTTCTTGAGAGGCACCTGAGAGCCTGATGGCTTTCTACTTGAATAACCACGATCACCATCTGAATCATCATTTCTAGAGTCACTTCCATCGTCAGAGTATGAACCTTTTCGCCTCCGCCTCGATGGTGGAGATGAATGCCTGTTCCTACCTGGCTTACTTGTCCTTCCTGCTGCCTCAAGAAGCAATTCGTCTAAGTCCGCCATTGAAACCTTATCCCCTGTAGTGGATGTATGTAACAATAATTAATTTTGAATTCTTATGTAAAACGATGATAACCCAACAGTAAAAGTAAGCTATAGAACTGTCAAATTTGAAACATAGAAATCTAAAATACATCTGCACAGAGAACATCTCCTAAACCTATTTTCTGTGTATTAATTGCCAGAACTTATCAATAAAATATCAAATCCAAGCAAAGCCGACAGGAGTTGTAATCTCAATGCAATTCTCCATCTTTAGCAACCACAAGATATTGTAAGGCGATGCCTCGTATTTATTTCTAAGCACCATCCCTTAAATAATTGAATGTTCAACAGCATTTAAAAGGTTATGCAATTGATAAAACAAAAGCAGATTTGTTTACTAATGCACTTTCCATGCCAACAACAAACTAGCTCTACATCGACAGAGGAGAAGTAGTTCTATCAAAGTCGAGCAAAATCAATACGCAGAGCAAACCATCCAGATTTATCTTTTACTAGATACGAGGAATTAATCTTCCAGATTAACGACGAACAGAAGCAAGCTAAATTCCTAAAACAAGCACATAACGAACTAAAAGGTTCAACCAGTTCAAGACTCTTTGTCACTTCATATTTGATTCCTAATACATAAGAGAACTCGAGAATTAATTCGTACAAATAGGTCAGTGACGCTCTTCTTACAAGGGCATAGATAACATTTAGTAAATAATAATGCAAGAATAGAGGGTTTGAGAAAAACTTATGCCCCGGAAAAAAGCAAATGTGAGTGTTCCTTCAGCAAAGTACTAGTCTTTACGAGATTAAAAAACGTATGCCCTAGCTGCATTGTTCCATTAACTTTAAGGAACCACCATATTGCTTCAAATTTCTGGTGAACCTATCACGAAATTTACCGCCGGAAAAATCACTAGTCTAGCTACTTGTGTCAATGTATGCAGAAACAAGGGATAAATATTTTACATGCCGTCATGATACCAGGGGATATAGACATTGAAACGAGCTAAATACTCTATTAAATCAAAGATAGGCACCAGCATATCCTAGAATTATTACAGAAAACACCAGCACATACCTCAAGCAATTGTATCTTCGATCGAAATTACCGAAATTTGAATGCCGTCGCGGAATTCTGACTCGTCAGCTATTCTTCTATCGGAGGCAGGGTTACCTTCGGCAATGAAGCGGTCGAGACGAGAAAATTATACTGATAACTGAAGCGTGAAACCTCAATTGGGATAAAACCCTAGCTCATGCAAGAAGAACTCTTCAAAATATTCGCACGATTATAAAACATCAGAGGGGTAAAAAGAAGTGAATGGAGGATAAATTGGGGGCGGTGGTGGCGCGGAAGAGACTTTAATAGCTACGTAACGCTAAATAGAGTATTCCATTGCTTCATAAAAAAAAAAAGCAAAAACTTCTTAGGCCTAATATTAGATTTCGACAAAATATGAAAAACCTTCCTTCATATATATATATATACATATCGTTTTATTAATTGAAAATTATTCAAAAACCGAACTAAATTAAAATCATTAAAGGATTCAGAGAGACGGTCTTCCTTCTTATAGATTGTACTCTATATACCGCTCTATTAATTGAAATTACCAAAAACTCGAAGTAAATTAAGATCATTCAATGATTCAGAGAGACCGATCTGTAAGAATTAAATTGTATTGAATCTCAATTTTTATTATACATTTTAATCATATTGAAAAATTTGATTCTCAAACTTACCATTTTATCTTTTTAATGTTCAATTTTAACTTTTTTTTTTTTTTTTTTTTCGATTTTAATTCTACGGTAAAAATTTATGTTAAGTTGATCGTAACTATAACTTTTATTAAAAAATGAAAGAATCTGAAGGGTAAATTTGAAATAAAATATATGAGGACCAAAATTGCCAATCAAAAATATTTGATGACCTATTTTAGCAAAATAAAAAGTTTTGGTCCTAATTTCACTAAATTTAGTCAAATGCGTTAATTACTTCGTATCAATGAAATTATGCATGCTTGTTATAACATTAGAAATCACCAAATGAAAATGACATTAATGATTGATTAATTTACACAACTTTCAACCAAAATAGAGTACTTTAACATAACATCAAATCCAACATTGTAAATATACACTACTTCAACATACTAGCAAATTTGCCCTCAATTTCAAAATTGCAGATTTCGTCCATTGATTTATATTTCTGAATCTACACTGATTATGATGAAATCTCCCATATAACAATTAGCATAAAGCACTGAGACATAAAATAATGCGACGTTAAGTCCAAATTAGTCATTTCACATTCAACATTAACATTTTGGTTGTAGGAAGAATAGGAGAGAAATAACATAAAAGGGTTGGACCACACAAATTTCCTTTCTCTCCAAATATGAGAAGAAAGTGGTGAAAAAGTTTTGTTGGGTGAATAAAATACAAATATAGCTTTAATAATATTTCTCTACATTGTGTTTGAAAGGGTGTTTTTGTCTTTTTCAATATAATCTCTTCTTCTCTATTTCTCTCATACAAACACTATAAAATCCACCTTATTTCTCTTCTTCCTCTCTCTTTATTTTCTTTGTCACCTATCTTTCTCTTCTCAATTTCTTCTCTCAACCAAACATAGACTAAGTAGTGAACTAATTACGATGTAATACTGCGAGTCCGCAACTACAAACTAGGTCACTGTCGGAGAATGGAAAAGATAGAGCACAAGTATGTCGAAGTGAACGATCTGAAGCTCCACGTGGCGGAGATCGGCAATGAGTCATCGCCACCAGTGGTGTTCCTGCACGGGTTTCCTGAAATATGATACTTGTGGCGTCACCAGATGATTCTCGTCGCCAAGGTTGGGTTCAGAGCCATCGCACCCGATTACAGAGGGCAGTGAGATGGTTGAACCCTAGACTTCATGGAATTTCCAGACCATAGTACCAGAAACTATTTGTGTGAAATTGACACAGCTAAAATGTACTCCCTCCGTCCCACCCATCTTGACGCGTATTCCTTTTCGGGACGTCTCACCCATCCGCCCTGACTCGAGATGCCAAATTCTTGGATCTCGTGGATGACCTCCTCGCCCTTCTCAATGCTCCCCAAGGTACGCACAACACTCGCCATTATCCCAACATATCTTGCTGCAGATTCATCATCTCGATCCGATCTTCAAATTAATTCACAAAATCAAATAAAGATGTCTATAATTTGAACTTGTTGAGATCCAAGTGATTGTGGCGCCTAAGACATAACCTGATTTTGGGGCAGGTGCGTTATCCTAATTTACCCTCCCTCCTTCACAAAGAGAGGGTTGTGGGAATCGTAACGATAGGCGTCCCTTTGAAGCCTTCCCCCGCATTAAAAGATTCAAGGTTACTACTGTCCTACATTTTCTACTCCATATATACCACCTCACTCTTACTGATATTCATCCTTGGCCGAGCGGAAGCTGATTTCGCTCGTCTAGACACCAAGACAGTAGTGAGAAATGTGTACATCTTGTTCAGCCGAGAACCAGGAGATCTACAGCAGCAATTTTCAAAATCACTACTCTATCTACTCGTGCCAATTATTCACAAACTTGGGATGAATATTTACATCTCGTCTTGATTGATACCAAGCGAACTAAAAATATTAATTAAATCAAAGATAGGCGGAATGTATACGTCCTACAAAACACCTACCACATACCACAACTCAATTGTATCTCCGGTAAATTTGAATAATATGCACTTAGTTTTAGAGCTTGTTTGTTCGAGAGGTTTAAGCTTTCTCGTAAAATTAATAGCCACCATCAAAGTTTAGATAGTTCATCTTTGTCCTTGTGGAATGAATTTTGAACTGTATGAAGATTCGGATGACTTTCATGGAATACGATTGAAATTCAAAATTCATTAATATGAAATTAATCGCTTTTAAATTGAATCACCCAAAAGTCGGTGCCCAATTAAAGCAGCAGTGAAAGACGTAGGAAATAGTTTGACGTGAAAAGCGGGTAAATTGAGGTAAATTGGCATTAATATTGTGTTAATTTTATGGTCAAATGTTGCGAGATTGTCGCAACTCCCACATTTTCGTATCCTAAACACATGGCAAGCTACAGTTCTCCCTCATGTTTTTGAGAGTACTATTTTCGCCCTATATAGTTTCTTTTTTTAAAAAAAATTCTTTAATGATATTACTATTTGATTCTATTTTTTATTATTATTATTTGTATACATATATATTTATATTGTAATGTTTTTTTATTATTTTTCATATTTAAATTTTGATTTAATTTCTTTAGTCTATTTAAATAAAATTAGATTAAAAAAAAAGTGGACTAATGTGCATCATAATATAAGTACAACATGGTCAAAATAAATATGATTTTGACTGAATTCGGATCATCTAATTCATTAACTTAGGTTAAAAAATTAAAAAATTAAAATAAAAAATTAAAATGATCCTCCCATCGCGTCCCTCCCACTACCCCTCTCTCTCTCTCCCCCCTCTTTCTCTCTCATTAGGTAGCCCTCTCTCTCTCTCCCACCGTCCTCTTTCTCCACTCTCCTCTCTCTCCCACTGTCCTCTATGTTCTTCTCTCCTCCTTCGTTCTCTCTTGCCCCTCTCTCTCTCTCTCTCTCTCTCTCATCTCCGCCTCCGTTGTCGTTGTTCATCGCGCTTTCGTCTCCGTCGCTCCGATGGCCGAATCCACCTCCTTGCGATCCTCTGAGTCAGAGGGCTTAGGATCCATCCAACTCGATCATATATCTCTGTGCCTCTCTCTCTCTCTCTCTCATCTTCGCCTCCGCCCTCTCCGCCTCCACTCTCCGCCTCCGTTTCCTGGGAAGCAGTGGTTATCGTATTGAATTCAGGTGTATGTGAATCAAGTAGTGTTCAATTTGACCCCATAAAAGTTTCTAAACAACCAATTACAGTTCTTCAAATTCACATATCGGAGTATTTTATCTTCTTTTTTTCACCCTTTTTGCTCCTTCAGCCTTTGCTTTTCCTCTTTTTTGTTTTTTTTTTCTTTCTTTCTTTTCCAATTTCTTGCCTCTGAATTGGACTGCTATTTTCTTCAATTTGTGTTTTCATATCAATTATTCTGAATTTATATTTGTCTTGAAATGATTATGTGTGGAATTAAAGACTAGTAGGCTAGATTGCACGAATTTATATTTGTCTTGGAATAATTGTGTATGGAATTAAACACTAGTAGGCTAGATAGCACGGACTCGAGCTTATTGGTTAACTAATTTATTGAAGTGTCATTTCTTGTAACATAATGTGTCATTTTTTTAAAACAACTCATATTAAAAAATGATAATTTTATTAAAAACAATTGACACTTTTTTCGTGAATAATGACAGATTTATTTATTGCAAGACACTTTGAGTAACATTTATAATTATTATTATGATCATATTTTGTTGACTAAATCATTGAACGGTGATTTCGTATGATTACTGGATTAAAGTGACATGTTCCTTAATTATAATTGACACTTTACTTCACTGTGATTGACACTCTAAGATAAATGATACTTTTATTAGTTGCAATTGACACACTATGAGAATGTGACACACTCATTTGAGACAATTGTCACTTTTGTTCATTACGATTGATACTTCGGGTAACATTTCTGGTTATTATGATTCATATTTTATTGTGTGATTATTGGATTAAAGTGACACGTTCCTTAATTCTGATTGACACTTTACTTTAATGTGATTGACACTTTGAGATAAATGACACATTTGTTCATAACACTTGACACTTTTTTCATAAACAAATGACACTTTTTTTTCGAAACAAATGATACAAATGAGACTTTATTAAGATATAAATGACACTTTTATTTGTTACGATTGACACTTTGAGATAAATAATAAATGATAGATTTATTCATTACAAATGACATGTCTTCCCTTATAAAAAAAAGGAAAAAATCTAAAAAATAAAAACACTTGTTTAGAACAAATGACGCTTTACTTCAGTGTGATTGAACATTGAGATAAATGACATATTTGTTCACAACAATTGACACTTTTTTCATAAACAAATGACATTTTTTTCCGAAACAAATCGCATTTTTTTCAAAAATAATTGATAGTCAATAAATGACACAAATGACACTTCATTCAGATATAAATGACACTTTTGTTTGTTACGGTCGACACTTTGAGATAAATAACAAATGACACATTTATTCATTACAAATGACACGCATTCCCTTATCAAAAAAATTGAAAAACAAATAAAAAATAAAATTTTTGTTTAGAATAAACGACACTTTTGTTCACAACGAATAACATGCTCGTCCTTACAATAAGGGGGAAAAAGTTATATATACAAAAGTGTCGTTATATATATATATATATATATATATATATATATATATATATATATAAGCGATTTTGAAAAAAAGAAATGAAAAAAATTAAAAAAAATGGAATAATGACATCAACGAGTCAAAGCCGGTCCAAATTAGATAATTGGATTACAACATGAAGCACACAAGATTTTGCCTTAAAAAAATAGACAAATTACATAACAAAATTATATTGCCTCCGTCCCTATTAAACTTATCCAATATTCTTTTTCGGACTGTCTCATCTAATTTGTACAGTTCCAAATAAGTAAATGAATCTCACACATTTACCAATTCAAATCAACTCTAAACAATTAAATAATTGTATGAGTATCGCACTACTACACAAACTAGTTCTAAACAATTAAATAATTATATGAGTTCCACCCATATCAACCCGTCCAAACAACCGCGTCGAAAAGAAAGTGGACGAATGAAATGGAACTGAAGTAGTATAAAACAACTAATAAGAAATAAACTTACATAAAAAACTTATACTAAATTAAAAACATAAAATAACTAAAGATGACATAAATAATAAATTTTTTAAAATAGTACTCCCTATGTCCCCCTATTATTGTCTTACTTTTCTAATTGGGTTGTCCCGCTATTACTGTCTTATTTCCTAAAATAGCAAAAAATACTCTTAAACAAAAAATGAAGTGGACCCCTCCTACTTAATGCTCATCCACATATTATCATACTCTCTCTCTTCAAAAATCTGTCTCTCACACGATTTTCTTTCCACTCTGTAATCGAAATTTATGATTTTTAACTTTTTGGAAACTAAAGATTATTTCTGAAAATACAATATGAAAAAAAAACACAAAAAAATCGATTGCATCAACTATGCCCTGCAAAAATTTAGATAAATTTTCATTTCTTCCATCAACCACTCCTCGAAAATTATGATAATTTCTTAATATAATTAAAACTCATAAAATACACACTTAAACAAAGTTTCTTAATCTCCGTGCCGAAATCAAAAGGGATAGTAATAGCGGGATGGAGGGAGTAAATAAGAATATTATGAAATAGTCCTTTTGTTGCATAATTTTTGTCTACTTTTATTTTTTAATTGTCCCACAATTCTTGTCCAATTTTTTTTAATAGCAAATTATTGCACATATTTTATTAGTAAGTTCCACATCTCTACACACAACCAATAACTCTCTTAAATTACAGTATTGAAAAGAAAATGAACAAGAATAATGAGACGGATGGAATATAATTTTTTTGCCTAAAATTCGACATAATGATGGGAATAAAATGTTGTTTTTGCTATAAAATATAGGTAATCTTAGTAAAATTGATTACCAACTTCAAAAACTTCAATGCCAATTTAACTTTCAAAACTAACTCATCTCCACCTATTTTCGTCTAGGAAAACAACTTAATTAATGACTTATGACTAAATAATTTATTTTATAAAGATTTATGGTATAAGTACCTAAATTTAATCGAAGCAAATTGTATGACTTACTTTTGTATACCCTTGTGTTTACCACACTATAAGGGTATGACATATGACATTTTCCATTAAAAATGTGGGTCATATTTAACACATGTCAATACCCTTGTGGAAGGGTATACAAAAGTTTTGTGAAATTTAATAAGTTAATTGATGCTATAATAATAATTTATGTAGGCAAAAAAGTTAAAATTAAAAAAATATAGTTGTCAGAATTTAATATAGAAACATTCTTAAAAGTTACTTATAAGTTGTCATAAGTCAATACTCCCTCCGTCCCTATTTTATATATATGTTCATTTGCTTTTTCACATAGATTAAGAAAAAAAATTAATAATATGAAAGTTAGATAAATGTTGGTATTGAAATTTGAGTAAATTAAAGTAAATTATAAAAAGTTAATGTCATAATTGTGTTTGCTATTATAAAAGTTGGATAAAATAGTCTTTTTTGTATTATCATATTAATTAGTCTATTAAAGTTGGTGAAATATTTAGTTAGATAAAAAAATTCCTAATAGGCATAGATTTTGGACAGACGAAAAAGAAAAGTAGGCATATAGATTTTGGACGGAGGGAGTAATATTAACTTATGAAAATAAATTAAAAGTAAATTATTATTTAAAATAAGTTAAAATAAGTTGTTTACTTGATATTACTATTAACCTTATTTCGTTTTGACAGAACACCGTAAGTAGTCGTGAAGCATTTTAGTATTGTGAAATTAGTTTTAAAGAATTGTTATTAGACTAAGCGAGTGTTTGGAGTAGCTAAAGCTTATTGATAAGTGTTGAAAGCTGCTGAAAGCTGCTGATTTGAGAATTTGTAGGTGTGTGGAAAGAAGTGCTGAAAGTGGAAAAATAGTGTTTGGAAATACTGCTGATAGCGGTAGCTTATTTTAATTTTTTAAATAAAATGTCCGTCTTATCCTCAGTATTATTAAAACAATTATAATTTATAATAAATAAAAAAAATTGAGAATTTTTTTTTCATTATAATTTTGATTTCAGTATTACAAAATATTAAATTAAATTTATTTTTATATTATATAAATTCATAGTATATCATATTAGCACAAACATATCATACTATTATATTTTAAATGTTACTTATTTACATAAATTCATAATAATGATATTTTTATAGAATTTTAATGATTACGTAACTAATAAATAATTATCATTAAATGAAAATAAGAGAAATGGAAAAGATACTGGAGCTACTTCGCCATCAATTTTTATAGAATTTTAATGATTACGTAGCTAATAAATAATTTTTATAAAATTTTAATGATTACGTAACAAATGAGTCAATTGCACATTCGCCATCAAGTACTGGAGCTACTTTATATAAATACCCCCACTGATACCACCTAAATATCTTCATCGACTCTCAGGAAAAACAAGAGAAATGGAAAAGATAGAGCACAAGTACGTCGAGGTCAACGGTCTGAAGCTCCACGTGGCGGAGATCGGCAGTGAGTCATCGCCGCCGGTGGTCTTCCTTCACGGATTCCCTGAAATATGGTACTCGTGGCGCCACCATATGATCGCCGTCGCCGAGGCTGGGTTTAGAGCCATCGCGCCCGATTACAGAGGGTACGGGCTATCCGACCCGCCACCCAAACCCGAGGAAGCCAAATTTTTGGATCTCGTGGATGACCTCCTCGCCCTTCTCGACGCTCTCTCCTTCCCCAAGGTACGCAAAACACATCTTGTTATTCCGATTTCAATTAATTGAATTTGTTAACCTAGAAAAAGAATCTCATTCTAATTCATGCAGGTTATATTGATAGGCAAAGATTTTGGGGCGGCTGTGGTTTCCTTATTACACTCCTTCACCAGGACAGGGTTGAGAGCTTTGTTACTATAGGCGTGCCATTTATGCCTCCTCGCCCTCCCTCACACCATAACCTACTCCCTGAGGGTTTCTATGTTAAGAGATGGCAGGAGCCCGGCCGTGCTGAGGCCGATTTCGCTCGTCTCGATGCCAAGTCAGGAATGTCTACATCTTGTTCTCCAGAAGTGAAATACCGGTAGCAGCCTAGAACCAGGAGATCATGGATACGGTGGAACAGTCTACTCCTCTCCCCTATTGGTTCACCGGCGATAATCTTGCTGCGTATGGGGCCTTGTATGAGAAATCAGGTTTCACAACGGCTTTGCAGGTCCCTTACAGGTATCATAGTACTTGCTATACCACTAAGCAGTACAAACTTATTTCCTAGAATTGACCATAACATTCTTTTGTAGGTCAATGGGTTCACAGCTGGACATACCAGATCCTAAAGTGGATGTTCCAGCGCTGCTGATAATGGGGGAGAAAGATTATGTACTGAAATTCTCGGGGATTGAGGAGTACATTAAGAGTGGAAAGGTTAAATCATTTGTGCCTAATTTGGAGGTCGTTTTCATACCTGAAGGGAGTCATTTTGTGCAAGAGCAATCACCTCATGAGGTGAACGGCCTCATCCTTGATTTCCTCAGAGGGCAACTACCAGTTGAGAAGCATAGCAAATAATGAGATCCAGTAGATAAACTTGTCCGACTATCTTGGTTTTTTAATGATTATGGGAAGTTATTGTCTTGTAATAAAACATAACATGATCTTATTCAGGCAAAAATGATTCAGATGTTCAAGTATAGGGAGTAGCTACAAGAAAAACTAGAGAAGTCTTGCCGTTTATCTCATATTACCCTCACGGAGCACATCGATCATATCAAAAATCCGCTTGTCAGAATTTGACTTCACCTGCATTTAGCAAGGAGATTTAATTTATTTAGACAATTATTCAATAAGTATGTTCTAATTTTCTCAATATCAAATCTCAGGAAGCATGTACCAGTTCTATCAAATATAACTTGTATAGATGGCAAAACACATAATAAGGGTGAAAATGTTACCTTCTTTGCAAGGAATAGAATGGCATCAACGGTACCCTCTGCATAGATTGATCTACCACAGACATTGTGCTGGAACTCAAATGAAACACTGATCCACAGGACAAATACTCAGAAAGCTGCAGACTTGCTAATAACTTATCTAAACAATCCATAACCAGAATAGGCTAATAACTTACGTATCATCGGGTGATGTTAGGTGATACATGTGGAACGCATGGCCCGAGAGATGCTCTTCTGGGACACCCACCATCTCAACTTGTAACTTAGGGTCCTGTATAAGTTTCACCTGATTGAGAAAAAAAAAAGTAGATAAAAAAATCCAAAAAACATTTCTCCCTATCTCAATCGAATGCTTTCAAACACAATGTGACAGCCTGACAGGCAACAAACACGATCACAAAATAGATCAGCCTTCACTTGATGAAAGTTTGATAATAATTGCATTACAACCTGACGGCATTAATTTGGACAAAGCTACAGATATTCTTAATTCCCAGAATTATGGACATGAAATACCTAATATTAGCAAGTATTGAATTATAATAACTAATAAAGATTAGTATGAGCCACCAAAAATAATTGCAGCGAAGATACATCTGCAACTCCAATGCAACTGAGATACTTGCTTTCTAAAAATGCAGGAAGGTGCTCAGAAAGTGTACCTGCTCTAGCTCAAATGAGGCTCCCAATTTCTGGAAACATGAGATGACAGCCTTAGCAGTTCCAGAAACGTCCAACTTGCTAGTTTGATGTGACTCCATTACCTATGCAATATTCCAGGAAGGAGAAAGGAAAATCCATGTTAGGGGCAGGCCACGATTTAACCACAGATTCAAAAAAGTCTATTAAATAAAGACACAACATTTTAGATGTGAAGTCAGATAATTGGTAATCGCACATAAACATAATGACATTTTTATGTCAAAAATAGGGGCCATGTGAGTGTAGAGAAGTTACCTGTAGATTATAGCCAGAAAATGCACCAGGGAATTGTTCCGCCATAATTTCCATGGCTGCAAGAAATGCTACAACCTAAAATATCAATTGAAAACTGTTAGTAAAATTATAACAAAATACATGAGTGTGTAGTAACGGAAAACTCAGTTGTTTAAGACTGGAGCACCTGTTTACCCATTTGAGGAGATATTACAGCATAAACCTTCGAGCTCTCTGTCTCCACCAGTAGTTCCCATCACAAAGGGTACTCCCACTTTGCAATAAAGCTCAGCATTATCTGTGTAACATAAAATATTTGCAGAAATGAATCTCAATATCTGACAAAAAAATATCAAAAGAAAAAAGAACGATATTCGTGAATACTCGAGGTCAGTGTGAGCCAGTGCATGCATACTAATTGAGTACTTATGTAATTAAAACTTTGAACATCAAGATCATGTACAATCAACTGAAAATATTTATGGTCGTTAGAGAGGTTACAGAAAATTTATATCTTTTAAAATAATGCACAACAAGGAAAAACAAAAATTCCAGATAAGGCTTGAGCAAACAAATTCCTGAATATATATAAAATATTTCCAACACCAGTATTTAGGTTTTAAATGTCTAGGAAAAGCCATAACCCACAGCAATGAAATTGAATTGTTTACACTCAAGCACACCTTTTCACTAAGATGATGCAAAATTAGTGAGGAGTTGAATACCTTCCTCTATCTCTCTTCCCTCACTTAGAACAAACGTAATAAACTTCCAAGAGAAGTCTAATAAGTTATGTGTCAAATAAATAAAAGTTAATAAGGAGGATTACAAGAGCTCCTTCTCATTTTGAGATTGTTATATCAGCTAACGCTACTACTACTTCAATTGACTATGGACTCTATAACAACATGAGCACACACTTACCATTCACAGCAGCTGGTACTGTGTAGTCCACTACAATTAAATTGGGGTAATCCTTAAACGTCGAAGATAGAACATCTTCTCTATCAGCGGGACCGTACACTTCAATATGTTTCCCATTGAAATCCAAGATCTTTCCATCATCTTCTGAACCACCTAACGCTACGGGAACAGGATTAAGCCCAGCAGACATGGCGGCCTCAAGCACAGCCCTTCCCATTTTCCCCGTACAACCATTTACCTATATAGAAAATATAACAATTTCAACAAGAATCAAAATTCCTTTCCATCTTCAGCTAGCATTCTTAACAGACACATAATAAAATCAGATACGACTTAACGAAAACCAAGGGAAGATGAAATATACCATTATAGAAGTTCCATCATTCCCCGGCTCAATCGGAGTCGCCGGCTCGACGGACTGCACAGAGTTGCTCACCATCGCGGCCAGAAATTTTCGTCGAATGGGAGCTCTGCAGCTTAATCTTGTACCTAATGCTATACCGATTGTCAACCCAGAGCAAGGATTCAACGTATTAATGAGTTCTCTCCATGTTGCGTGGCTGGTATTTAACGATGCTCTAACAACAAACGCCATACAGAGACAAATGAACGGAAACTGAATTCGTGATTTGAGAAAATTACGAATAGGATTCTACGAGAAAAAAGAGTAGAACTCCCTGTTGGATCTTGAACGGCAGCTCCGACGATGGAAGTTCGGGAGAGACAACACCTGCTTAGCTGAGCGATGCGGATGGTTTAGGGTTTAATTGGGGTTTGAAATGAGTCCGAATCTTCTATCCCATTTTTGTATCCATGGCCACCAATCACGCGGTGCCACACATGTATTGATAGGTTATGTTATCAATAAAATATTATTTATTTATTGGTAACATGACTCACCAATGTGTTGGGATTTTGTATACTGGAAGCACTTTTATGCTTGTATACAATGTGTTTTTGTCCTTACCACTGTTTTATTCTCCTATCTGATAAATATGTATATTTGCACATGTTATCCTTTATCTTGTATAAAAGTTAGATTTGTGTGGTGTGTCGGGTATCACAGAAGACAACACAAATTGGTTGAACTGACAAGATATAAACAAGTTAACACGAACCGAGACAACTTAAGGATGAAGTTGTCGGTTTAAGTCGTCAGCTTTAGATAAGAAGTGGCTTGTCTTTTACCTTGGTACACTTAAGGTGGTGTATTGAAGGATCACGGTGAGATGTGTTCTCCTTAACCGACCTTAGTGGAGAACCAAGATCTCGGTGACTTAACCGATCTTAAGCTTGGTAAGACTTCATCGAGTGCATTTGGCTATCTATCACTTTCGACCTACTATGGTGAACGTCCAATGAGCGACCGGATCTACATATCTTGGGTGTTAGTAGTCATTTGTGGCTCGGTGGTTTGTCGTATCTTGCGTACCGTATCCCGGGAATGGGTTGATAATATCCCCCGAGGAACTCGAAAGGATTAGCACACTAAACCCTACGGTTGATTAAGTCCAGTGTGTTAATAAGGTCGAGTGGTACTACTCGGGAATACAAGATGTTAATTAATTTAAGCGATCCAAGAAGCTTAATTAATTAACGGATATTTCTATCTTAAATACGGAGATCGATTAAGTCTAAAATACAAGCCCTTGCTCAAATTGGGATAAAGGGGTAAGTCAAAGACGAATTCTCTAGTGGAATGAATCGTGTTAATTAATTAATTTTGCTCTCAGGTCGAGCATGGATAATTAATTAACCTGGAGGCCCAAACTTTATTTCTTGTATTGGATCCTCGATCCGCCCAATTAGTTACCTAGTAATTTATTATCTCTCGAATTCATTATTAATGGATTAATGTATTTTACATTATTTAATAATGTTATTTATCCGGAATTAATTGGTTGGGCCAATTAATTGATAAATATTAGTAGCCCAATAAATTAATTAATTATATTATGGGTCGATTTAATAGAAGCCCATTGGATTATAATTAAATTAATGGGCTACAAATATATTAATATTATATAGGTTTTTGAAGCCTATATATATTAGTATTCCGTTCGAAACTCATAAAATTGATTCATAAAAATCGAGAGTGGCGTGAGTTTATAGAGAGAGAATAAATTTATTTTCTTCGTATCTCCGACCACCTGCAGGGAGAAAAAGGCCGGACACGAGATCCGACACAGGAACAACAATCGGAGCCGCGACAACACACCAGGAGGAAGGTAGCCTTACCGTAAACCCTATTATTCCTTCAATTGGTATCGAGCCCGGTTTAGGCTCGATTGTTGCTGTTAGATGCATTATTAGGTTTTATTTCGTCGTTATCGGGCTATTTCGTGTTTGGGCGGCCTGCGAGCCACTGTTTTGACCCCGTTGTAACGTTTTTCTTGTGAGAAAATCCACGAGTAGTTGATAGGATCAATGTGCTATGTGATTGTACTGTTTGTTGTACTGTAATTGGTCCGATTGGCACGAAAATCGAGGCGCGACGGAGCGGAAGGGCGAAAACCTAGTTTCTGGCAGAACACGGGCGCCGACTTGCGACAGCGCGTGAGGGCGCGTTCTACAGTATCCTTCCGATCCGTTCGGCTAGATTTGTTCGTCTTCGCGTTAGCTTCGTCTGGATAGGTCGCACGACCCATTACGATTTCTGGTTTGTCCGGAATAGCGTCGGAAAGGAGAAGTGGTCGTGCTGTCCAGAAATCCCCAAATTGGCGAGAAAATCCTTGTTTTCTAGGGTTCCGCCGCATCTTGCGGCGGCGATTCCCGGCCAGTCCGTAGTCGGATTTCCGATCGGCTTGAACCGATGGAATCCTCGTCTTACGAGCTTCGCGTTGATAGGTCGTATGGGGTCATTCGATCCCGGATACGACCGGAATTGACGTCTGAAGTTCACTGCTCGTTATGAATTCGTTCCGGCGAATCGTTTGAAATTCGGGAAATTGAGGAACTAATCTCGGCCGGAATCCGTTACACGGTGGTCGTGAGTGTTCCAATTATGTTTCCCCTTTTTCAATTGATCGAATTGCGGCTCGGAGTGTACGAATTTGAGCTGTGAAGCTCGCCGGCGACGGGATGCGAAATTCGCTTGATTCTCGGCGCGGCGGCGGCAATTGTCGCCAGATTTGGGTAGCCCGTGCGTGAGGATCGTGCCTAGGGGCGGTACCGCATACAACGAAAACGGCGGCGCCGGGCCGTGGAGGCCGCGGCAGCCGCGCGCCCGCTGCCGGAAGCGCGGCGCGCGCGGCTCCGATTCCCAGGCCGCAGCGGCGGCGCGAGGCGGGGAAAGGTTTGCGTGGCCGCGGGCATCTTCCCCCGACGACGGCGGGCTCCGGCGAGGCCTCGGAAAGGCGGCGGCGCGATTTGATGAAGAAGGTGATGCCGACATGGCGCGCCGACGTGGCGCGCCACGTCGCCCCTCTCGCCGACCGGGCGAACCGTGTGCGCATTGTGTCCCGCCACGTGGCGACCCCCCGATGACGTGGCGACGACGGTTCGATGCGGTTTTCGACACGCTTTCCGATTCGAAGATTTTCAAGATTTCGAAGATCCGTATTTTGATCGGGCAATGTAATAGTTAGGAATTACGTGTTTTAAAGCCCGATAACGATTTTAAATTTCCTATTTGCGTATTTATTTTTAATTATGCTTTAGCATGCGATTATGTGATTAATTACGCTTAGAAAAGCATGTAAATAGGATTTATGTCGTTATTAAAGCATGTTTTATTTTTCGCGAGCACTTTTTATTATTTGCGTTTAGATGCATGATTCGTTACAAACCTTTTGAACAAAAAGACTAAGCAACTTTAAAATTAAATGTTTAATTAGATTCCATTAATTTGGATTTTAAACACTTAATCGGACCTCCATTAATTGGACTCTACACGAAAGTAGTAAGATTATGTAAGTAAACGTCCACCTGCGTGGCTTGCTTGCATTTTTGAGCTACCAGTTTTGTGAGATGAGTTTTCCAAAATAATATTTGATTATTATTGAGTAGTGGGAGCGAAGCCGTAAACGTCCACCTGCGTGGCTTGCGTGCCTAGTAAACACGAGTACTCTAGAAGATAATAATTAAATAGGATGGCTAATTAGATCAAATTGAATGCGGCATGGTTCGAGTAAGTATGTCAATTTCAAGAATTTGATTCTATTTGGTCAAATTAATGGTCAATGCTTAGATGTCACCGCAGTACAATTCACTTCCCTCGAAGTCCCTTCCCGCGTTTTAATAGTGACATGGTCCGAGATATCGAGCTATTAATTTCATTCGTCTCAAGAACCTAGACGTGGATTGAAATTAAAGAGCTAGGTAAATAGCTTGGTTTAGGGTTACGCTAGTAAACGTCCACCTGCGTGGCTTGCTAGTGGAATTCTTAGAGCTGTTCGAGATTTTTAACATCATTGTTTTTCAAAAGGTTACAATGATAGTTAATTACGAATTATGTGCAAATATTAATTCATACATGTTTTAAATTTATATTTTTTCGTATATGTCCCGTTCGAAAAACTTTAATTTCGAGTTCCTAAACAAGCTCACTCAACCAAACCCTAACGGGTTTACAATTTTAAATAATTTTACAAAGTGGAAGAGATATCTTACCTTCCCAATAAATGCTCTGCAAAGGTTCTATAAGAACTTCTTTTTTAGGACCGCTATGTCTAAGAACGAGTTTACTATGAGTATGTTACTCAAATCTTTGGTAGCGGTCAAAGAGGTTATAGAAAAGGGCAAGAGTGCTCAAGTCTTGAATATCCCTAGTAGTTCAAGGAATCCTCTGAAATGCGGAAACCAGAAAAGAACAGAAAGGGTGGACATTTCAAGAAGAGCAGTGGGAGTAAGAAGACGGTCCTTACCGGCGACATGCAAATGTCAAAGGAGAAAGGAAGGTTCTTCAAGAATGGTAAGAAAGGACACCGGAAGAATTATAATCCGGATGTCAAGGCAAAATGAAAGAGACGCGAGTCGCTCTTGTAATCGAAACCGCTGCGGTTTCCTCTTCTACCCATGAATGGGTAGTGGATTCGGGGCAACTGTTCATGTTTGTTACACCTTGCAAGGTTTCTTGCGTAAAAGGTAATTGAGCAATGGCGAGGTGGTAGTCTCAATGGGCAATGGATTGAAAGTTCCTGCAATTGCCATTGGAGATTTAAATCTATCTTTTGATAGTTCTGTTTTAGTACTTAAAGATGTTTAATATGTGCACCGAGTTTAGGCGAAACATTATTTCTGCTTTCAAAACTCGCACCATGGATGGTTATAAATCAAGTTTTGATAGTGAAGTTTCTATCATGAAAGACGATGATTTTATCTGTGGTGGACCATTAAACGGATCTTTATATACTATTACTTGTAAACCGCGTAATTCTGTTAATATTGCTTCCTTATCATCAAATCCTAAGAAGAGGAAAGAGTCTTCTACGGTAAACCAAACTTATCTATGGCACTTAAGACTAGGTCACATCAATCTTAACAAGACTCAGAGGTTGGTGGAATATGGATCATTGGAGTCTCTCCAAGATTGAACCGTTTCCAACTTGTGAAACCTGTTTGGAAGGAAAGATGATGACTAGGCCTTTGAAGGCACAGGGTTATAGAGCCACAGAAGCATTAAGTTTGATACATTCTGACTTGTGTGGGTCTATGTCTACACAAGCTCGTGGAGGGTATGAGTATTTCGTCAAATTTACTGACGATTACTCGAGGTATGGATATGTTTACCTTCTTCGCCACAAGTTGGATTGCTTTGAAACCTTTAAGGAATTCAAGGCGTAAGTGGAGAAGAAGCTAGGTAAAGAAATCAAAACACTACGATCTAATCGTGGTGGGGAATACCGTCCCAACGAGTTCAAGGACTACTTGACGGAATGTGGGATTACATCCCGGTCGACATCACCGGGCACGCCTCGGCGAATGGTGTGTCGGAGAGAAGGAACCGAAGTCTCTTAGAGATGGTTCGGTCGATGATGAGTTATGCAACTTTGCCGGTTTTCTTTTGGGGATATGCCCTAGAGACTGCAAAGATACTTGCCGAACCGTGTGCATTCCAAGTCGGTACAAAAGATCCCTTTCGAGTTGTGGAGCGGGCACAAACCCAAGTATGCACCACTTAAGGATTTGGGGTTATCCCGCTTATGTGCTAAATAGGCGAGGCCGACAAATTGGAATCACGTTCGAAGTGATGTTGTTCATAGGGCATCCGAAGGAAACGAAAGGTGGATACTTTTATGATCCTAAAGAATAGAAGATCGTTGTTAGCCCTAACGCTCGGTTCTTAGAAGAGGATTACATTAGTAACCAAAAATCTCGAGTCGACATCATCCTTGAGGAATTACAAGGTGGTCGGGTTCCGCTTGAACGACCGGTTGTGCAAGATAGTACTCCACGAGTAACCGCACAATCTGTTAACACGCCTCCCGACACCGTTCGACGTAGTGGGAGGGTGATATTTACACCTGATCGGTATATGTTCACTATGGAGACGTTTAATTATCTCTCGCCGGATGAACAAGATACCGTGGATCCCCGAACTTACAATGAAGCAAATGGGAGATGTAGATGCACCATGGACTCGGAATTTGAGTCCATAACTGATATGGATGTATACGAGATCACTGAACTACCTAAGGGCTTCAATGCTATTGGTAGTAAGTGGGTATACAAGAGAAAGAGAGAGCACCGAATGAAGAGATCATGGCGTTTAAGGCCAGACTAGTGGCGAAGGGTTTTACCCGTAAAGAAGGTATCGATTATGAAGAGACCTTCTCGCCTATAGCAATGATCAAGTCCATTCGAATTCTCCTTGCCATATCAGCTCACATGAAACTAGAGATCTGACAAATGTATGTCAAAACCGCTTTCCTAAACGGTCACCTTGAAAAAGGTAGGGACATCTACATGAAGCGGCCAGGATGGTTATGTGAATGAGGGTGAAGAGCATCTAGTTTGGAAGCTTACGAAGTCTATTCATGGACTTAAGCAAGCTTCCTAGGTTATGGCACCACGTTTTGACGAGGTAGTCAAATCCTATGGATTTGTATCCTATCCTAACGAGGTGTGTGTAACGTATTTGTGTTAACGGATCGGTGGTGTTTCTTGCATTTTACGTAGATGACATCCTTCGCATTAGCAATAATGTTGAAGTGTTATCGAGCGTAAAGACGTGGTTATCCGAGCAGTTTCAAATGAAGGACTTAGGTGAAGCCGCTTACATCCTTGGGATCAAGGTTATTCGAGATCGCCGTAAAAAGGATGTTAAGCTTGTCACAAGTGTCCTACATTGACACTGTTATTGCTCGTTTTAGCATGCAAAAGCCAAGAGAGGTTTAGTACCTTTCAGACATGGTATTTTTCTATCCAAGAATCAGTGCCCTGAAAACGCCTGAAGAGATAGAAAATATGAGGCAAGTACCATATGCTTCCGCTGCCGGTAGCCTCATGTATGCGATGCTTTGTACAAGAGCAGATATCTCATATGCCGTAGGCATGGTCTCAAGATATCAGTCTAACCTTGGAAAGGAATACTGGATTGCGGTCAAGTATATTCTCAAGTACCTTAAACGGACTAGAGATTATATGCTTGTTTACCAGTCAGACAGTCTAGTGTCTTTGGGTTATATAGAATCGGATTTCTAGGCTGACAGAGACGAGTAGAAGTCTACCTCGGGTTATGTGTTTACCTTGGGAGGTGGAGCCATTTCATGGAGGAGTGCAAAACAGAAATGCATTGCGGACTCAACCATGGAAGCAGAGTATGTGGCTACTTCAGAAGCTTCGAAAGAGGCAGTTGGCTCAAGAATTTCCTCCAGGATCTTGATATTGTTCTGAACTTGCCTAAGACTATCACAATTTATTGTGATAATGCGGGTGCAGTGACAAATTCTAAGGAACCTAGATCTCACAAGGCGTCTAAACACATAGACAGGAAGTACCATATTATACGAGTATTCGTAAATCGAGGTGACCTGGTGATTGACAAAATTGGGCCCGAAGTCAACCTAGCTAATCCTTTCACGAAGAGCTTACCACTCCCGCTTACGAGAAGCATGTTCGTGGCTTTGGGATGGTAGAGATGCCCCACTTAGGACTACAGAAACTTTTGTATAAGTGAGAGAAGATGTCGTGATAGATAGGATAGATAGCTAAGATATAGCTGGGTACTAGTTTGTACCTAGATAGCCGAGATATAGACACATTGTATACTAAAAGTTTACTTTAGTATAAGTGGGAGAATTGTTGGGATTTTGTATACTGGAAGCACTTTTATGCTTGTATACAATGTGTTTTTGTCCTTACCACTGTTTTATTCTCCTATCTGATAAATATGTATATTTGCACATGTTATCCTTTATCTTGTATAAAAGTTAGATTTGTGTGGTGTGTCGGGTATCACATAAGACAACACAAATTGGTTGAACCGACAAGATATAAACAGTTAACACGATTCGAGACAACTTAAGGATGAAGTTGTCGGTTTAAGCTGCAGTTTAGATAAGAAGTGGCTTGTCTTAGCTGCTTGTCTTTACTGGTACACTTAAGGTGGTGTATTGAAGGATCACAGTGAGATGTGTTCTCCTAACTGACCTTAGTGGAGAACCAAAATCTCGGTGACTTAGGCGATCTTAAGCTTGGTAAGACTTCATCGAGTGCATTTGGCTATCTATCACTTTGACCTACTATGGTGAACGTCCAATGAGCGACCGGATCTACGTATCTTGGGTGTTAGTAGTCATTTGTGGCTCAGCCGGTTGTCCGTATCTTGCGGCCGTATCCCGGGAATGGGTTGATAATATCCCCCGAGGAACTCGAAAGGATTAGCACACTAAACCCGACCGGTTGATTAAGTTCGGGTGTGTTAATAAGGTCGAGTGGTACTACTCAAGAATACAAGATGCTAATTAATTTAAGCGAATCGGTAAGCTTAATTAATTAACGGATATTTCTATCTTAAATACGGAGATCGATTAACTCTAAAATACAATCCCTTGCTCAAATTGGGATAAAGGGGTAAGTCAAGACGGATTCTCTAGTGGAATGAATGCGTGTTAATTAATTAATTTTGCTCGGCCGAGCATGGATAATTAATTAATTGGAGGCCCAACTTTTATTTCTTGTATTGGATCCCCGATCCGGCCCAATTAGTTGCCTAGTAATTTATTATCTCTCGAATTCATTATTAATGGATTAATGTATTTTACATTATTTAATAATATTATTTATACGGAATTAATTGGTAGGGGCCAATTAATTGATAAATATTAGTAGCCCAATAAATTAATTAATTAAATTATGGGCTGATTTAATAGAAGCCCATTGGATTATAATTAAATTAATGGGCTACAAATATATTAATATTATATAGGTTTTTGAAGCCTATATATATTAGTATTCTGTTCAGAAACTCATACAATTGATTCATAAAAATCGAGAGTGGCGTGAGTTTATAGAGAGAGAATAAATTTATTTTCTTCAGATCTCTGACCACCCAGAGGGAGAAAAAGGCCGGGACACGGATCGAAGATCCGACACGGGGAGCAACAAACGGAGCCGCGACAACACACCAGGGAGGAAGGTAGCCTTACTCGTAAACCCTATTATTCCTTCACAATGCACGCGTGGTACCGCGTGATTGGTGGTCATCGAATGAGACACCAAAAATTGGGATAGAGGATCCTTAGGCGTTTGAAAATTATATTATAATCTTTTGCTTATTTTTTGGAATTATAAAAAAATTTCAAAAAAACCATAAAGCACCTCTCTTTTAGTAAAAATAAAAAATCATTGCAATTCATTTTAGAATTACTAAAAACTAGAATATTGTCAAACCCAAAAACACTGGAGTCAAGTCCACTTCACTTGAAATGGAGTATTTTTTTAGATTAGAAATTTAGGGGTCAATAATCCATATATATATAGTCAAAATTTAAATATAGAAGTTTATCCGAACTCACGTAAGGTCAATCCCACCGAATATGAGCTGATTGTTAAATATAGGGTTGTCAATCTAGTTGGTTAACCGGCCGAATTTAACCAAAACTTTTCATTTTGATATTTGGTTTTCATTATTTGTAAGTTTGGTTTTCAATTCGATTTCATTTTAAGCATCGGTTAACCAAACCGAAAATATACTAATTTTAAAATTTTAGTTAGTATTATATAATAATTATATCTTAGAAAAATATGTAATAGTAAAATATTATGGTATTCTTTAGACTTATTTGGACCATTTGAAGATGGACGGAGCTTTGTATTATACATTACTAAATTCATTGTTCCAAGTTTAACTTATAACTTAATTTGTTCTCTTTGGCAACATAAGATTTATTTCGGGATTTTTGGATATTGAGTTCTACTTCTTGTATACCAAAGCGTTAGAATAATTGAATTCGTCAACCTCAATTAATGTATGTCCGTAACTCCATAATTTTTATTTTTTGTCAATTGCTTCTCTCTCTCCATTTTTCTTCAAAATTTTGGTTATTACCGAAACCAACCAAAAATCTGGATTTATAACCAAACCGAACCAAATTTTTTTGGTTTAATATTTGATTTTGTAAAATAAATGACCAAAACTTCGATTAATCGAAACTTCGTTTAATTTAGCTTGGTTATACCGAATTGACAGCCCTAATTAAATACGTGGGAATATATTCATTACATAAGACTCTTTGGGTCTTTTCTTCTGAAAAAAGGGAAGGAGAAGGTTTATCTTTTATGGATCCCTCTTGTTCGTATTTACGAAGTATATTACGAACTATAAAAATTAAAATACAACTTAAAAATTAAATGGAAGAACATGGATATATATTTTTTTCCTTTTTCTAGAGTTGGGGTTTATTACGAACTATAAAAATTAAAATACAACTAAAAAATTAAATGGAAGAACATGGATATCACCCACATCAATTTTCATTATGATGCTGTTTGTGTATTACACTAACTTATGAATAAGAAAACTAAGAGAATACAAGAAAATAAAAAAAAATCTAATATAAAGTTAATTATGATACATATGAACGGCGGTTTAGCAATAAGGAAGATCGGTAATGGCTTTTTAAATTTAAACAGATTACATTTTTTTAATTATGTACGAAATACTCAAACTTAGTCTTGTGAAATTTGAAAATTACACCCTCCCACAAAATATATGCAATGCTATGAAGCTTAGATGCAGCGGCTTATTGAAGAAACTAACAAAATCTAATTTAACTAGTGTTTGAAAGAGCTTTTATAAATAATTTTTAGTTGCTTATGGTTAAAATTGATTAAAATTGTTGCTAAACAAAAGTTGTTAGTATTTGCAATATTAAAAAAAAAATTTAATTTTAGAGAAAACAATTTTACAAACACACTCATAAATTGAGTTTCATTTTTTTTTTTTTTGAGCCGCTTTTAGAAAGACTATCTCGACCAAAGATATAGATTTATGCTTATTCTAATTTATTTTAAGCACAAAAAAGCATAAGCATACATTACTTTTGCGGTGAAAAAGTTCGAAAACAATTTATTTAAACTGTTCCAAACATTGTCGGGGGCGGCTTATTGGTCAGCTTCTCCTGCACGGACAACCAACTAAATTCATCGAGTTGTTCGGTTGTTCCCAAGTATAAAAAATCGGGAATTATAGAAATATAAGAGTCTCTTAAAGAAAAAGAAAATCTAACTAAAAATATAAAAGGCTACACAAAAAAGCTACCACTGTGAAGAGAAGTGGATAGAATTGCTGCTGGTCTACATTAATATCATACTCCAGTTAGCAGCCCTCAGAATCAAATATAACCAAAAAAAAAAAAAAAAAAATACAAACTGAGAACAAGACGAGACAAGAGTGAGCATAATACCAGTTGTAGCAAGTAAGAGGAAAATTATCTGTACGAAAATCTGCTTTCTTCATGGAATCCTACACGACTCGATGACTTCAAGAACAGCACTGTGTGTCTCCGGCGAGATCATGTTCATCGTCATATGAAATTCCTTCGCAGGAACAAAGAGAACATATTTAACTCCACAGAAGCTACTATACAGACATTAGAATTTAATTGAATTCAAACTTCAGTTTTGTGACCAGATGTAGAACACATACCACGAATCTCTCCAATACGGGAACGAGTACTGACAACTTCCCGTTGGGGAGACATTCAGCAATCGCACGGCGTATGCTTTTACTGGAGACCAAGCAGGGTAAGTGAATGTAATTGTTATAAATGAAAGAACAGAGTATCGAGGTTTATGGCAGAATACTGACCTTTCCGTTGAAAGGAATGCTAGAAGAAGAGCTGCATAAGCTTCTACAATCATTTTCTCAGCTTCCTTTGCTCCCTGTAACATGGAATCTTCATCCTCCTGTAAACAAGATTTCACATTAATGTCATACTATATGATTTATATAACCAATAGTAGAAATCTATAATCTAATCATGCTCGCTCTATCTTAAATCGTTATAAAGCCAAGGGAAACTGCAAAGCTAGCATCAGCAACGGTTAAATCTTATCTGTTCGCAATTACTTGATCTTGATGCATCTAAGACCCTGAATGTATCTCTTATGTTGGTTGAATTAATTCTTTTAGTGAAGAAATGGAATTTATTAGCGTATAAAAGCTATTAATTCAATATATTAAACGAAAAAACTAGCAAATGCTTTCAGGAATAAATTAGGGAGAACCAAGACTTCCTTACCAAGGAGAAAGATTTATCCTCTCCAGCAGCCTCACCAGCTCCGTGGTTAGCCAAGAATATCGAGCACAGAAGAGAAATCACATTCCTTTCATCTTCCATGTCTAAGCCGTTGATGCCGGCTAATGAAACAGTAGCTGCCACAAGCCGAGATCTGCAATGAAATGGGATAGACCGTTTTAATAATTCTATGTTAGTGTCTCAAGAAGCTCATTATTAAGAAAGCAATGTTGCAAGTAAAGGAATAAAAAAGAAACAGAATAGAAAATAAAGTGCTGTGGTGACCAAAAAAAATGAAGTATAATAACTATGGAGAAACTAATTAATTTACCTGTTACGTCCATCCTTCTCAACCAAATTCACAAGCAAACCCAGAATAGCAACAAGAAAGTCGAGTTCCTGATCACTGAGAGCCCTATTGCTCTGTTGGTCGATCCTGGGACTTGATTTATATGACAAAATACTCCCTCTTGAATTAATGGATTGCGGCATAGATAAGCTAAAAGATGGAAAATGACCAGCAATCAAAGAAGATAAGATTTCCAAGCCCCCTCGTTTTGCAATTTGCTGACAGCCCTCTGGGTTGTCATTTGCCAAGTTCATAAGAACCTGGAAATCAATGAAAAGTAATGCATATTCGATATATTTTATAGGTTGAAGAAGCAACAAAAATAGAAACAGATACGAGCTTAAGTAAATGAATTTAAGCGTAGTTCTTCGTAGGATAAGAATAGCTGCACAAGTATTGGCAAAAAAGAATGCACCTTAGTGGCTTAAAGTTCAGTACGGTGATACCGATAACTACAACATAACATAGAGACAAGAATTCACTTTTTCACAAGTACCTTAACTGCTGTGAGAGTACAATCTGCAAGAAGGTTGGACATTTCCTTGTAACCAGCAGAAGAACAAGAAGTATCATCTGAATGATGAATATTCACGTTATTCGACTCTTGTTGGCTGAAAGCCAAGGCATCTTTATTTTCCCTCATTATTCCCCAATTATCATGAGCTAGAGATTTATGCATGCTTTCGGTCCCGGATAGTAAATCCCACTTTGACGGCTCGAAACCATCCTCATCAAATGCAAAAGGGTCCTGGCTGTCATCCACTCCATGAGTGGTATGTGTTAGTAGTTTCTTTCTAAAATCAACACCCAATTCTAAGCTTTCACTGCTTATGTGTACAGTACTATTTGAATTCTCAGATGCTCCACTGCATGATACTGCCGAAGAAGACTCAAGTCTCATCTTTAGCAATAGAGGATCCAAAGACACCTGACTAGATCTTGATCCTAGCTGCCAAGAAGGAAGTGTTGAGCATTGATTGCTTGGACATGCAGTTGAGCTCTTCCGAGAAACTGCCATGGTAGAGCACCCTCCAGAGTGAATGCCCTCTTCATAGCTACCATCCATCTTTTCATCCTCGAGAGTGCTCGAACTACTTCGGCGTAAGGTAACACCTAGACATCAACAGCACATGCTATCAGATAACAGTGATCTAAGGAATTTTTAGATCAATTACAAGCAAGGTTATTCTTTTAACAGGAGCAGTAAAAGAACAAGTAAATGAACAAAGGATGATGATGATGTATACATGCCACATAGTAAACTACGGCGATACCTGAAAGAATCTTAATGACACTAAGAATGAGTTCTGTAACAGAGCGTGGAGCTTGTTGACCATCAAATTTTCCTCTCATCCCAAGCAAATGGCACTGCAAATCCAGTACCATAGTCATGGGCAACTCGGACAAAACACATATTTCTTTGACACAATAATATAATAATAAAGTAGGCATACTTCAGGCCCGATAAACATCTCATACCTGGTTATCCTTGCTAAGGAAAGTAGCATTTTCCATTATTTTTAGACATTTCAAAAGCACTACTAGACTTTCTAGTCCCGAATTATCTTTTGAATTTAGAGCAAAAGTCGTGTTCTTCTCCAACCATTCCTGTATAATGGATTAGTTTTAGAAAATATACCCTTAATAAAAAAAACCAACAAAGTGAAAATTGCAGACATGATTAGTATAAAGTCATTATTACATAAGATCTCTAACCACGCATTATAGCAAAACATAAAGAATTTTCATTGGAGGCTAAGGAAATGTTGACAAGCTAATAAAACTATAAGCAATACATGAAAAGGTTTTAGAAAACCTGACTTATTTATCAATCGAAACCTAGTAGGCACTAAATTCCTTTGGTTGTGGGTGCAATGTTATCATTTACCAGAAAGATAATGCAAGTACAGTTCATAATCTCCTTACAATACAAAGAATTTCCAAAAGTCGTGTCCAATATACTACATAAGATATGACATCTTGAATTTCAGAGCAACATAGCAAAAGCCATTTTTAATCAGAATATAGGTAGGAGCCATATCCTTTATCTAAAACATGAATCACGTATGAGCAAAGACATATATATCATACAAAGATAAATTAGAATAACATACAATGTTCACACCTCAATTGTGGAATGACAATTCCTCGCCACTTCAAACACCACATCTAGTCCTCCAAATTCTCTCAATTTTTCCTTGAAGTTACCTCCCATTTTCCTTACAGTGCCAGAGGTGTCTGATGATCCAGAACAGATGAAGACAAAAGGTGGAGAAATATGAGAATATATCAGAATATAAAAATGAAACAAAGAGCTCTAACCTTCAATAGAGATGGTAGATAAGGAAGCTTTCTCCATTGTAAGCAGACTAATCCATTTAGGATTCAACTTGGGTTCTTCAATCCTATGATCAGAATCCTCTCTTGGCATGATTTCCTTGCAATTGACAAGGATATCCTGAACCTTTTGCATAATTTCACTCAAGCTGGAATCTGTCGCCTTGGCTGAGTCAGGTAATAAACCAGCATTTCTGCAGACTCCGAGAAGCTTGCTACCAAAGGTTGGCGCTTTCTCTTTTGGGCAACTTGATGCATGTGGTTTTAGCAACTTTATCAGAAAGCTAATGCAACTGGGTGAATCCAGAAGGCGGTCATCTCGGCCCTGAAAAATAGTGAATTAAAAAAGTACTACACGTTAAGAACTTCATATATTCAAATGAAAATGAAAAGGCACCAAAGCATTCAGCACTTTATAAGTAGTAAAATACTCACATCAATTGTCAGTAGATAAACTAAAGCAGCAGCAGCAAGGTTACTTGGTGGGTAATCAAAATTGAGTCCCAAAACAGCATCAATAATAGTTTTGGTCAACCTGCAAAAAGACATCAGCAGTTGATGGAAATAAGATGAGCTCAAACTAAGTCCAGCTTCAGTAACAGTAAGTTCATCAGAAATCTAATTGATTCATAAACCTACTGATATAAGGCATCGATGTTTATGTTAATGATTCGAAATTCAATGACATGAACAAATACGAAATCTCAATAAACTAGGAAACCCGGTTCCTATCCTAGACCATAAACAAAGACAATGAAAACAAGAGATGATAATGCAAAATCCTAGATGAATCATTGAGAAACGACCCTTATAAATAAACGAGGTCCTGGCACCAAAAAGCCCACAACCCATAGATCCAACACGACTAGTAAACCCTAAAACCCGACCTCCCTTCCTTGACCCTCAACTACTTCTTGCACCTGTGATAAACGCCATCCCTAATATTTTATCAAGAAATTTAGCCAGTTCAAAGCCACAAAAGTTAAAGGGTCTCCTATTTCCTTTCAAGCTTTTCGGGGAAAAAAAGTCAAGAACTCCCGCCACAAACAGTGGCAAAAGAGAAAGGGGACTATAGAACATAATTAGCAGAACTGAAAGTCAGTACCCAGCTGGAGCACTATTTCAGTCTCGATAATCTATTTTAATCAATATCCACTACATTTTAACAAACCAGATTACCCATCTCCATTATTCATCATTATACGTAGTATAGCACCATACACATGAAAAACATAAAACGCATACATGGTCATGAGTCATGAAAAAAAACTACCAGCCTAATAGATGTTGAGACCATCTGGCATCTGCTATAGTGCTAGAACCAAGGTGCAGTACAAGATTCAGGCTAATTACCAACAATAGAGCTCAGCTGGCTAGCATTTTTAAGCCTCAAACAGTTACAAGCCTCAGACGGTTCAGAGAAAATCTAGATATATTTTCAAGCCGTATGTAAAATACTTGTGATTGTCATGAATCATGATGTGATTGTCTGCATATACCTAGAAACAGCATTCAAGCCATAAAAAAATATATGACATCACGCAGAATCTTGATATAAATAATTTCAGTTATCTTCCCACAAACTTTAATTGATTCATACCCATGAACCCTTAAAAGTCGCCGCTGCTGTGCTGTTCCACATATAGACAACAGAGATAGGAGACTCCCCTGCCGAATCTTCACCTGCTGCCCTTTCTTCAACCCATCTAACGCAAAATTTACCTCATCCACATGCTCTATCATCTCCCCAAACTCCTGAGTTTCCATCAGTGTAGTGGTAACTAAATCACCTATTCCTACCCCCTCCACCTCCATCTTCTTCTTCTTCTTATTTTTCTTCTTCTTCTTCTTCTGAAGCATCGCTTTATCTTCCTTACATTTCTTGTTGGGATTTTGGAAAACCCCTTCAAAGCCCGACGGACCACTGCTCCGAAATTCTCTTCGCTCCGAAATGTCCAATTCACGCAAACTCCGCGACGAATTCAAGCCGCATAAGTCAGAATCGACATCGTTCAACTTGGATTTCCAAGAACCCCCATTTGCAGAAAATCCAGAAGCACCGTTCTCCACACCAGGCTTTCGTGGTACAATCGAAAACTCATCCAACTCCTGCGAAGAATCGTACTCAAAAGGATCATACCCGGTTTTCTTGACCATCTTTCGTTCCTCCAAATCTCCATCGGAAATCTCCACCACCTCATAACCCTTCGATTCTTGAGACGAACTCAAACCGTCGGGATCCAAATCAACGGTATTCACCTTCACTTTCTTCCGTTTCCAGAAACCCTCATCATTTCCCACGCAATCAGCGGGTTTTCTTGAGGGCAAGATCGTCAATTGTCTCGGCTCCTGCGAAGAATCGAAACTGTAGGGATCGGACCAGTGGCAGTGAGCGGAGTCCTGGGACGAAAATGTAAAATTGAAAACATCTTCCGGGCTTTCTTGGGAAGGCGACTCTGAAACGACGTCGGAATAGCTCCTCGTCAGCCCTCTACTCCGCCGGCCGTATGTTCTAACTAACATACTTTTTTCTCTTTATTCCTCCTAAGAGAACTCAACCCTCTTTGCATACGAATGGGAACAAAGGATTCCGGGCGGAAACTTTCCGATGGTAGGGGCAAAATGGGAACCCGAGTGATTTTTGCTCTTTCTGATCAACGAACAAGAACAACGGGAAGTTAAACTCACGGAAAGTAAAAAAAGAACAACGGGAAGTTAAGAAATTTGAAGGATTACCCTTATATTATAAGAAGATATAAGGCTACTGTTACTATCAACACTAGCCCCTACCCCACCAACCCTACTTTTTGCTTCTAACGGCAATTCCAATAACCAAAAAAAAACCCTTTTCCTTCTCCAATTTTTCTATCCTAGACCGGATCTACAAGACTTTGTAGTCTAGGATAGAAGTTGTGTTTTTTATTAATTTTTTTTTTTACAAACATGTGATGTGTCATGGTTTTTAACCACCGGGTCTACCCGGTCTAGGATAGAAAAATTCTTCCTTCTCTCCCTCTCCCTCCCCATCTCTCTCCCCCAATTCCAATCAATGTCTTCCGAATCAAAGCCAGCTCTACTGGAAACCACCTCCGATCTCCCGCCGGAGTCCTTCTTTATTTTTTGCGAGGACAAATTCGAGTGGTTCGATCGGAACGCCGTAATGCAGCGCAGAACGTCGTTAAAACTCGGATTCAACCGCGATTTCAATTCCTTCTCCCACCGTTCCACCGTCATCTACAACAAAAAACTCTCCGCGCCGTCGGTTTTCGCGCTTCCGAATGTTCATAAAACCGGAAATCTCTTCCTGCTTTCTTGCTGTTCGGTTTTTTCCCCGTCTGCCTCATGTAGCGATTTTTCAATTCTTTGGAATCTTCTTGTCGATCCGCCGTTTGGACCTTCTTGATCGCCTCGCCTCGTGCACAACTCTCCCGAATAGCCCACATATCTTATTCACGGGCAGAACAATTGAGTCGTAAGCCTTTTTCATCTCATGTGCACTAATTTAAAAACTGAAACTTGCTAACAGCAGGTTTTTTCGGAAGCCGGATGCAATTTTTTTCCTCTGTGAAGATAGCTGTTTCTGTTGAGCTTCTTAGTTGTATATTCAGTGAAGAGGTAAAAGTGTTCATCATTATCACTGGCTTGTTATTGGTATAGGAACGAGAGGAGGCAAAGCGGTTAAAAATACAGAAAATAACTGAAGAGGCAGAACAGATAAGGCTTGCCACTGAATTTGAGCAAATGAAGAAACAAAGAATCCTCCGGGAAATAGAGGAGCGTGAGCTTCAGCAAGCCCAAGCACTACTGCAATAAGCTGAAAAGCGTCATCCTAATAAGAAGAAAAATAAAACTGTGCTCGAGGGAGTAAGTTAACTAAGTTCTCCAGTTATAAATCTATTAGTCGTTTGTTCGCCATGTTTTTGAATTAACAATTTTCTTTTGTATTTTATTGGTTCAAAGAAATGTATTTGCTATTTCTGCTGAAGATCTGGTTTTGATCGGTTATTCGGATTGGGATTCTTGATTCGATTTTTCTGGAAAACTTTCATTGTTTTTCCTTCTATTTTTGCTATTTTTGAGGTACGATCTATGGCTGCTTTTGTTACTGGGTTTTTTGTATTCATATTCATCTCAATGTATGGTGCAGTTTCTGGATTCCACCACGAGAAAACCTTGTTCACCGTTCTCCACCGATTTAGCGATATTTCCACATCTCTTGTTTCCATCTCCTTTGCCTTATTTCCTTCTCTGCCTTTGGCTTTTCCTCTAAATATCCCCTCTAGAGAGAGGGAGAGAGAGAGTGACGATCCTTTTGCCGACTCTTTTCCGTCTCGGTAAGTGATCAATTTTCTATTGTTTCACTGGTTCGGCTGGAATTTGTCGATTTCGCTGTTTCTAATCTCTTCTTGGTTTTCGTTTGATTCTTTTTTTTCTTGGTTTGATTGGCACAAGGTAAATGTTGCGAGGGCTTTTTGTTGTTGTGAATCATTGGATTAAGTTTATGTTCTAAAATTCGAATTGATTTCATCGTTGGTTGTTGTTATGAGGGTGCTCTGCTTCGTAGACAAGGCTCGTTCCGTACTTGACTTACGAGAGTTGGAGTGTAACGCCCCAATTTTCAAAACTTAACTAGGGACGTTACTTCATACTTAACATGCTTATTTCAATTCTTTCAAAACATTTGCATGGAAAAGAATCATTGAAAAAAAAAGTCGATTTAATTCCATACACAGCGGAAGTCTTAAATAAAACAATAACTATGACTATTAGTTCTTGAAAATAAAAATGCACAGAGTTTAAATGCAATAATGACTTTCATAATTCATTCCTCGTGCGACCATCACCATCCACCACTTCAAACATCTGCCGGCCCATGATCTGAAAAATGTTAAAATAGTGGATTGAGTACGACTACTCAGTGGGAGATGTACACATTTATCAAAATTATAAATCACACCAATAAGACATGGAAAATTAGATCATGCAAAGAATACTCGGTCACACAGACCATAACATTTCCATAGGCCCAATTCCGACCTATTCACATAGAGATCCAATTTCGATCCTACGGCCCAATTCCGACCGATTTTCATTGAGGACCCAATTCCGATCCTACGGCCCAATTCCGACCGATTCTCATTTAGGATCCAATTCCGATCCAAGGATCCAATTTCGACCCTTCTTTCATGCCTGTCATAAACACATGAAATATCGAACATAACATATAATAAAGATAAACAGTAACATTCCCCACCTTAACTTGACTTGATGAAAATAATGGATATCAGATGTTTAAGTCCTGCGCGCCAATCCTAACATGAAAATATCAAATCTTAATGTCGTGATATGCATGAAACAATTTATCATTTTGCACATAGAATGCAAATAATATCATACTAGGTTTCTATGTTCTATTTTAACTCGTGCAGAATACCTATTTTAGAAAAATTTCACAGAACATGAATTCATTCCATAAATTCTAATATTCTATATATAGATTCTTTAATGAGTCTAAATCATACCGGAATTGGTTTCATTTCAAAATGATAAGTCATATAAAAGTTATAACCAAAACAATATCTACTGTGCTAATAGGATCGATTTCTGACCTACTATCCATTATCTATACATTTCAGGGAATAAACATACTTTAAAAATTCTAAGATTTAACACAAATCTAGGGAACATAAGTATAAATATCATATCAAAATTTCAATGTCTACATGTAAGTGAAGACTTCAGAAAATACAGAATAGTTTTCCCCAAAATCCAAATACGAAAATGCATGCTCCAACTGACTACCCGGACATTTGTATTAAACTGCTTTCGTACGAATAAGTTAAAAATACAAAATAAATATATTTACAAATCACTACGTGTTTAGAGTATTTAGGAAAAAGAATCAAATCAAAACCATGTTTTTGTAGTGAGATATAAATGTTTTACTAAGCTCTATCCCGAATGCATGACTTTTCGGCAGAATAAAAGTGAAAATTCTTTAAAAATATAAGGACTTTGTCAAAAATCACGAAACTTTACAGAGACCTTAAAGACATCCTAAAGTTCATCGTTATAATTGTTCTAGAATTTTTCAAGTAACAAATGATCGAGTAATTGGCTCTGGAAATCTCGGCAGAAAAAGTAAATGGCAAGACAGCTTATATTCTCATGAAACTTAAACATTTCTAACAACCAAAGAATTGACATAATAGAATCGGACACATCAAGAAACAAATTAACAAATAAATAGTACACATATCCTAAAAATTCTATATTTTTAACATGAATGACCTAACATGTATTATATTCTATTAATATTCAACATGGCCGAAAATAACATAAAGAAAATATGAAAAACAATTTTCCTATCAAGCTCATGAACATTCTGTCAAAAACTGGCAGGTTACGAATAACAATTTTAAACAATTACTTAGAATGCTTGAAAAATTATACAAAAATTATTAGGTATACTACACATACCTATGAAGCTTCTCCTAAAATTTCACGATGATATGATGTCGGGAAGGTACGTGAATAATTCTTAAAACAATTCGCAGGTATGCTGGCAGATTTTCGAAAAGTTTATGTGATGTTATATTATGAGCGACTAAAGGGGTATTTATAGGCCTAGAAATCATTATCTAAAGATCCCTAATCTTATAAGGTATCAAATATATTTTATCCATAATTATTTTCGTCCATATATAATTTATATAGAATTTACTCTATTCACTTACCATATAAGACATTCAATCCTAGATAAATTAGGATTTGGATAAAAATAGATTTCTTTCCTAAAACATGTATATCTCAAATATAATATCTATTTTATTCATAAAATATAATTTCAAAATATCTCTTAATAACTTAATATAATAATAAATATTATATACTTTTATGAATCCTAGTTGGTTTAGAAAATCCAAAATAAATATTATTCTTAACTAATAATTCTAACATGATCTAGATAAATAAATAAATCATATAATCATAATATGATGCAAACAAATACATTCAAAGTTCAAAATAAATTTACCTAATAAAAATGATTTAATGACAAATAAGATAAATGCTTTAATATTTCATTTAAATTTCTAAGGCGCGACTTATAAGACTAAAACACTTGATAATTATGAATAAATATGAAATGCATTTTATAAAAAAAATTCGGGGCATTACATGGAGCGAGCGAGCGAAACCTTCCATTTAGTGGCTTCTCCCTCACCCTACTCTTTTCTTTTCGCTTAAGCTCCCCCAGTTTAGGGGATTAATTGATTGGATACCCGAGAACCATAATCTTTCCTAGGAACAGCTTCTACTACGATAGATAGGGGTCAGGTTTGTTTCGCTCAAAGGGATGGATAACCGTGGTTATGCACCCAATAGGGTGACATACAATGTCATTGTCAGGAGTTTGCTAAGGAGAAATGAACTTGACACGACAATACCATTTTTGGAGTAAATGCCCCAAAGGGGATTCTCAACCGAAGCTACTACTTTTGCCTTGCTAATCAATTGATTGCAAGGACGGACAATAGGTGATTTTTTGCTAAAATTGATGAAGAATGTTCTGCCAAAGGAAGTTATATCAGGGTCCATTTGGTCATCTGCTTCCACTTGAATCGTTTTCTCAAACAAATGAAGGTTAGTTTCCCTTCTTTAGGTGTATGATTTTTCTTGTTGCAAGAGCTTACTTTGTTTATGAGGCTTCTTCATTCAACTTTGGGTGCAAAAATTGATTCTTGTGGCCAATGTTATTAATGGTATCACATATAAATGTGTGTTTATCTCTCAACCCTATGGAGATGTTTTGAAGATTAGTGAGATTGAACTCTACTGCTTTTACATCTTCATCCTCTATTACATTGCAACTTTTGGCTTGGCTATATCCAAGAGTTTCTATGTATCAGAACTGTATTGTTTTGATTAGTTATATTATGCATGCCACAAATGCTTCTACTTGCAAATTACTAGGTGAAGCACGTTCATATGTCCATACGAAGACATCCTTCAGCAAGGCTGAGAATGCATCATCACCTCGAGCTTTATTTCAAGAAAGTAGATGAAATGGCAGTTGAATCTTGAACCAGATTTTGAAGTTATTCAGTGTTGTACAAGCACCCTATTTCCTTTCCTTCTATAATCTGTGTGTTGGTGCAGCTGTATATAGACATAAGCCTTTTATTTTGTCTTTCTGAAATAAATAATAGTTCCTTCTATGATTTTAATTTATATGTTTTTTTATTCTAAATAAATGTTAATCCTATATTTGGAGTAGAATTCAATATATAATTTGTTTTTATTTCCATTATTTCGATTTGGTATGTGCAAACTTTCAATTTCCTCATATTATTCTTTCTTACAGCGACGGTTTTTATAAACGAAATATGCACATCTGAATACATCCTCGAGTGCCGCCTGAAGACGTTCTCCGACTGCTAAGTCGAGCGGTTGTACGAACGAGTATGGCGTCCCCAAGTCTCCTTTGGCACTCATGAATAAAAAGTGCTAATGGAATTCTGGTTAGTTTTGAGTTAACTTCTATACAAAAAAAGATTCAAGTTTTGCATTTGTGTTCTTGAAAATTTATGTTATGAGGAAGATAATAAATTCATCAGCCATGAACCGTATGATAAGCTGGGTTCGTAATAGTTATTACCTTTGTTTACATGTGCCATTAGTGTAGGACTACTATTTTGTATGATTTTTGTGAATCAATTTATTCTTACTTTTTCAAAATTTTAATTCATGTGACAATGTTGTATAATCTAAAGTCTTCTGCTGATGGTATGACAATGTTGGCATGTTGTGTTGATGTAGCATTAATATTCAGTATTCCTGCTTATGTTATTTGAGATTTTTAATGTTTGTTTTCTACTTGAACCGGAGGTGCTTATGAAGTAGTAATGGTTTCGAAGGAAAATAAAAGAAAACAATCATAGTAATGATGAGCTCGTTGAATTTAATTTAAGCACACAGTAATACTATTAATCGGCAGAATTGAAATGGTCCTGAGGAAGGTAAATCATCTTGGAATTGATAATAAGAATAAATACAGCTACTTTGTAATTACATAGAAACAAAACAAGGAAAAAGAAGGAACGCTTGCCGAGATTTGTCTACTCGACAACGCATCTGGTATCATACGCTATGTTGATAAATATAAAATGGGCGATTTAACATACCTGGATTATGCATGAAGAAAATGGATCGAGCAGAGCAACAATGAGGATTTCTATCACTTTCTCTAATGTTGGTTAGTCGACAACACAACTAACGGTCTCAGTTGTGCCTTCAGAGACTCTTTATTGAGATTGAAGCAATTCCAAATCTCGACTTGTTTGAGCTACGGCATTGCATCTTCTCCAACTTGTACTCTCGAATGGTGACACGTGCAAGTGAATCTGAGAATTTCAAGCTTGGAGAAGCCGTCACTGGAGATCACCATGTCTTGGCAAGCATCATCGATGCTAGAATCCCAGTGTAGGCCACGATTAATGGGTCGTCTGATTGAAAATCATAGCAGAATGCATAAGTTGTTAGAAGAAGTTCTAAGATACACATACATATGGTATACCAGCGGAAAAAAAATGAAGCAACCTGCAAATATTGGTAAAACTGCAATTATTATTAAACAAGGAAAATGGTTCGTGGTAAAGACAAGATACGCTTTCACCCACACCAGTACCTGAACACAACAATATGCTTAATATAAGAGCTATACATAATACAACTGGTCATCAAGTATTGTTGGGTGATGATTCTATCATCAGCACTGTAATAATTAGTGGGAAATGATTCTGTCTTCCGTACTGATACGCGCTCAGTAGGCTTATGCTCTGAGTGAATCTATGAAGATTTGAAGATCCCAAAACCCTATCTTGATTGGTGAACCATTTCGTTGTAATTGTTTTTGTCTCTGAGGGTTCAGACTCAGTAAACACTCTGCTCTGGTTTAGGTGTTCAGTAGATTATCAGCCTCATCACCAGATGTAGAAGACTCAGTAAATACTGGACTCAGCAGGAGCAGTATACTGAATAGAGTCAGTAGAACTGAACTCAGCAGTAGTAGTTCACTGTACTCAGAGCTGATATTCAGTTAAGCCATCTCAGCATATTTGCTACTGAATCAAAGATCAGACTCAGCAACGGCCAAACAGGTCTTACGAACGTCGAGATCTTTTGAATGACAATCAGCATAGTCAAATACGAGGAAGAGAGAAGTCAACTTCAGTATGCCTCGAAGTTTGTTCTGTCTCAACTGCGTTGTAAACCTCGACGAATGACAAGCAGACACCTGTCCTATACCTACTAAAGCTGCAAGTCAACAACTTTCCAGAAAAGGAGGGAAATGACACTGTCACTCTACTTCAAAAGAGCCGTTAGCTACCAAAAGAGAGAGAGTAAGGGATGATCGTCTCCAACGGATCTTTCCAAGACTCTTCTCTATAAATAGAGGGATCATTCGAAATTTGAAGCACACGAGAAAACACAAGAACACAGAGCATTCAACGAGCAAATCAAAAAGCCTAAGTCTTCCGCAAGAACTCGAAGAATATTTCTCCGGCGAAAGACTACAATCTAGCTCTTAGGGAACCAAGCTGAACCGATATACAAGCCTCTAGTATCCAAACGACGTTACACGAACCAAAAGCTAAACTCAACTGTTCGTCGTTCTAGAAGCTACATTCTCGTTCCCTATCCCTCTAACCCTAAGCTCAACCGAATATATCCATAGCTTAGACGAAGGAGTTCATATTTGAACCTGATCCTTATTGTAAAAGGACTCCTTCATAGTTGGAAAGTTAGTCAAACGCTTCAGTTTGATACCTTTGTAAACTAAGACTTGCTCAGTATAAATTTCAAGACGCGGCTTTGTCCATGTACAAGCCGACCGAGACTAACTCGGTATAATAAATAGCTTCCCGATCTTTCGGGACGGTGGACGTAGGATCCCGTGTATCCGAACCACTTTAAAAATCTCTCGTGTCTCTCGCTTGTTCTCTTATTTACCGTTGCATTGATTTTAACCGTTCATACTGAAAATTATCCTTTAAAATCATTCAACTAAGTTTCGGCGATCTTAATCGCTTATTCTTCGAACCGAAACCGTTTTGATAAAACATTTTTCACTCAACTGTTTTGGGCCTACACATTTCCGCACCACTGAACTCCAACTGAAGATACTGAATTCTGACTCAGTCAGTTAGCAGGTCTCAGTAGAGTTAGTATCTCTTTGCCTAACACGATTCGTAACAAGCGTCAGTCTGCTCGAATTCATTCGATGCGACACCATCCTGAATATGACTGTTCGTGTTTCAAGTTGAGAAATCGGTTTCAGGTGTATTCACCCCCCCCCCCTCTACACCTGAACGTGCTCTCGGGACCAACAATTGGTATCAGAGCAGGAGTTCTATAAGACTCTTGTTATCTTGAAACTGGTCTACTTGAACGGATCCGGAAAAACGTTTTCACTACATATCATTCTATACACATATCATTATTCATCATGACTGATATGTCAGGTATAAGGATGGTACCCATGTTCTCAGTAGAGAACTATGGTGTATGGCGGGTCAGAATGGAGGCTCATCTGACTTCCCTTCACAGCATGACCGAAGTACTTGAGGAAGGACCTATCGTTCCTATGATAGATAGTGTCGTAACTCAGGATCAAACAGCTGGAGGACGAATGGTGACCGGAAAGAAGATTCCCAAGGACAGAAGTCTCTTCACCCCTGAGGAGAAGAAACTTCATAACTTAGACCGAGTCGCCAGGAATGCCATACTAACCACCTTAAGTGATTCTTATCTCGGCAGGGTTCAGGAATGCAAGACAGCTAAGGAACTCGGGATGCTCTAGCGCTGCCGAGTCGGGGGACTCGAGAAGATCAAAGCCAAGAAACTTGCTTGCCGGAACTCCAAAAGCCGGAGAGTTTGTCTCTCATGCCCGGAGACACTATAGAAGATCTCAGCGTCAGATTCACGAATCTGATGAACTCCATCAACGGGCTGGGAAAGACATTTTCCAACCGAGAAATGAATCTCAAAATACTGAGGGCACTGCCAGATGGTCATTGGACTCCTTTTGCTACATTATTACGACATTCTGACTTAGATATTGTTACTCCTGACCATATATTTTCAGAACTTCAAGCGGAGGAATTCGAGTTTGACGAGACCTCAACGAAAGCAAAGAAGTCGAAGGCGACACCAAAATTGACCATGCCTTCAAAGCATCGGTCGGCCACGGCGTCTCTCGCGTCGAGTAAGACCGAACCTTCACTCAACGACATACAAGAAGGAAGTCTCGCTCAGAAGTACGCATTGCTTGCCGTAAAATATCAGAAGGAAAAGGAGCGGCGCAGAAAAGTGACTAAAGCCTATCGAGAATCAAAAGGTAAGTCTGAATACACGCCTAAACGCACTCCCGACTCGCATACTTCGAATGCGAAAGAGGGATGACTCGGCTCCATCAAAAGACAAATAAAGCAAAGAAGAAAGAGTCATTGCACATACAATCGCAAGAAGCCGGGACACTATCGGTATGACCTGTCCCGAGCTCGGTAGTACCGAATGAGCAAAGACGAAAAGCAAGGAGAGAGAAATTCACCAAGAAGAGACAAGCATACATAGGCGGGTGAACTCTCGGACGACTCGAAGAAGTCAACTCCTTCATGGATTCATCCGATGATGAAGCAGCTTTCATGGCCCTAGAGCTTGAAGCTGAAGAAACTGCTGAAAAGTGTCTAATGGCAGGAGAAGAGGATGAGGTAAACTCTCACGAACTATTTAACTCTCCTTCACACTGCACACACGACACAGTTTCAGGAGCAGACGAGAATATGGACATCAGTACATCATATGAAGAACTTCTAGACGAACAGATTCAGATGAGTCTGCAGCTCAGTAAGACTCTTCAGGAGTTGGATACCCTGAAAGTGGAGAATCAGAGACTTTCTTAGGAGAGTCAAGTTGCTACTGATTCTGAAGGACTTGTGTTGAGACTCAGGGAGGAGATAAACTCTCTGATGGCCAAGTCTCAGCATCAAGAAGATCAGATCTCAGTTCTGACCAAGGACTTAACTCAGAAAGATACTGAACTGAGTCTACTGAAGCAACAACTATCAGGACTTCAGACTGAGCACGACACACTGAAGAAAAGTGATGATGTCTGGAGGAACCTGATGACTGAGCGGTACATGGGCGCTGAAAAGAAGCTAAAGGCTATGCTAGCAAGCAACAAGCCCAAGCAGTGCAAGGAAGGACTTGGTTTCAGCCAAGGTGCTTCCTCATCTGCCCCCGTCCACTCAGAAGTGCGACTTGCTGATAGGTTTGTTCAAGGGGAGACAATCAATGCAAACATACTGAACCCTCTAGCCAAGAACAAACAAAAGATGAAGGCACCTCATCCTACACATCAACATTCTGGCCAAAAGATTAGCACCAAAACACCCCGGTTCAATCAAGGGGGGAACCAAAGAAGCCAAAGTGGGCGATCGGTATGGACCTCCTCGGTGACACATCCTCGCTCGGTATAGGTCATACTATTATGATCCTATAGTCGAAAAGGATCCAAGAGTCGAAGAAGAAGAAAATCGCACAAAAGGCAAAGGTCGGCGGTCCACCAACTCGGAAGATCCGGACTCCCAAACCGAGAAAAGCCTAAGAAGTCGGTATCGACCAGTCCGGTGGTCAAATACGTTGACTCAAGTGGAAAGAAGTTGTCCGAGACCACCGTGGGTCGTAAGACAAATATAGGTTACTAAAACTAACATCTAAGGACCCAAAATCAAAATAAAGGGTACCCGAATATAATTCTCGTTTTGCGGGTGCACAAAGACCCATGGTATGTGGACGGCGGATGCTCACGACACATGACATATCAAAAGAGTCTCATCAAGAATTATATCCCCGAAGAAGGACCCGAATTGAGTTTGGAGACAATGTTAAAGGCTACACAAGAGGATTTGGAACACTCGGCATTGGGCTGCGAAAGTTCCAAGAGTATCATATGTTGAAGGACTTCAAAGACAACCTTCTCTCTCGTTAGTCAATTTTATGATAACTCGAATAGAGTGATATTTGACGCCGGTTTTACGTGATGTCATTGATAAATCCACGGGAAAACGAGTGTTATCGGGTTCGTGCAAGAAGAATATCTATGTGGTGGATCGGAACTCGGTTGAACCTCGAAGCTTGTTTGTTAGCGAAGAACGACAACCGAACGGGGTGGCTGTGGCACAGGAGACTTAGCCATCTCAACTTCAAGTCGCTTAACAAACTAGTAAGAAACACTCTAGCAAGAGGACTGCCGAATGAAGTATTCAACAAAGACACTCAGTGTGAAGCATGTCTGAAGGGAAAGCAAACAAGGAATCAAAATCCACATGTTCCATCTCCTTCCACTGATGGAATCATTCAGCTGCACATATGGATTTGTTCGGTCCCGTCTCTCCAGGTGACGATCAGAGGCAAGAAATATGCTTTAGTGGTCATCGATGACTACTCGCGCTACACTTGGGTCATATTCATTGCCAACAAGTCTGACGTCAAAATAGAGTTACCAAGGCTTCTGAAAAGGCTCAGTGTCGAGAAGAACACCAAAGTTATCAAAATCCGTTCTGACAGAGGAACTGAGTTCCTTAATTCTATGATGGAGGAGTTCTGCAAAGCAAAAGGAATAGAGCATGAGACATCGGCTGCTCGCACACCTCAGCAAAATGGAGTTGCTGAACGAAAGAACAGAACTCTCAAAGAAGCAGCTAGAACTCTACTCGCAGACTCAGGACTCCCAGCCAAATTCTGGGCAGAAGCCACTGATACTGCTTGTTACACTCAAAACCGTTCTCTACTGACAAAGCAACATAAGAGAACACAATATGAACTATGGAACAACAGGAAACCTTCTCTATCCTATTTCCATATTTTTGGGTGCTCGTGCTTTATCCACAATAATGGGAAATATCAGCTGAAAACTTTTGATAGCAAGTCAGATCAGGGAGTATTCTTAGGATACTCTCGGGTCAGCAAAGCTTTCAGAGTATTCAACTATCGAACCTTCTGCGTAGAGGAAAGCTCTCATGTTGTTTTTAATGAGTTTGCTGCTGAAGACAGGAGCAATAACTCTAATTCTGAATCTGAGGACATCAGTAAGCAGCTACAGGATCTAAGCCTAAAAGACAAAGTCGAAAAGATCCGGCTTTATTAGGATGATGATTCAGATGAGGAAAATGAAGACAAGTCTACCGAATCTCAACCAGCAGTAAATGTAGCTGAGCCGATTGATTCTCCTGAACAGAATCAATCCCAGGTAACTCAGGTCGATGAAGAAACCCCGTGAGGTAATCGAGACCACTACCGAGAATAACAACTCGGGGGGGAACATCTATTAGTGTTCCCGAGCCGAATGCCCCCGAACACGGTGACTCGGTAGATCACACTCTCATTACCGAAATGGTTCAATCTCGTAATAGTACAACCGAAATGCCTAACTCGCCTACTATACGTGTTGAACAAATTTCGAGATGAAGAACCCGAAACATCGTAGATCGTGGCTGGACGCTCACACTGCTGATCTGATTATTGGAGATCCCTCAGCAAGAGTAAAGATAAGATCCAGATTCTGTCAAGGAGAAAGCGCCTTATATTCCTGCTTCTTGTCTACTGACGAACCTCAGACGATTGAGGATGCACTGAAAGATGCTGACTGGATCATAGCTATGCAGGAGGAGCTGAATCAGTTTGCGAGAAACGACGTTTGGGAGCTTGTTGATAGACCCCGGCATCAACATGTTATTGGAACAAAATGGGTCTTCAAGAACAAGCGGGATGAAAACAACGTCATAGTAAGGAACAAAGCAAGACTCGTGGTAAAAGGCTACTGTCAAGCTGAGGGAATAGATTTCGATGAGACTTTCGCTCCGGCTTGCAAGATTGGAGGCAATTAGACTATTCTCGGCCTACGCAACACATCAAAGATTCGTAGTCTATCAAATGGATGTGAAGTCTGCGTTCTCGAACGGCGTCGAAAGAAGAAGTCTACGTGGAACAACCGCCCGGCTTTCAGCGGGGACATCGGGTTTATAGACTCGAAAGGCTCAGTATGGGTTAAAACAAGCACCCGTGGCTTGGTACGATACCCTATCTGAGTTTCTTCTTCAGAAAGGTTTTCAGAAAGGCACAGTAGACCGCACTCTATTCAGCATTCGACTGGAAGACGATCTACTACTTGTACAGATCTATGTAGATGACATTATATTTGGATCTAAGAATGTCATCATGTGCCAACAATTTGAAAAGATGATGAAGGACAAATTCGAGATGTCAATGATGGGAGAAATGAACTACTTCCTCGGTTTCCAAGTCAAACAATCTGAAAAAGGGACGTTCATTAATCAAGGCAAATACACTCGAGACCTCATCAAAAGATTCGGTTGCACATCCGGCAAACCTATCAAGATCCCGATGAACACAAACATGAAAATTGATCTTGATAAGGAGGGAGTATCAGTAGACCAAACTGATTTTCGTGCTATAATTGGTTCTTTATTATATTTAACGGCCTACTCGTCCCGACATAACTTATCCTCGTAGGTGTTCCGTGCTCGATTTCGGGCGAATCCAAAGCAGAGTCACATGGACTCGAGAAAGAAGATTCTCCGCTATCTCGTAGGAACACCGACATAGGTTTATGGTATCCAACTGATGATAATATAGAACTAACTCGGTTACTCTGATGCTGACTATGCAGGGTGTAGCATTGACCGAAAGTCAACTTCAGGAACGTGTCAGTTCCTTGGCAGTAAGTTGATCTCATGGTTTTCAAAGAAACAACACTCAGTAGCCACGTCAACTACTGAAGTTGAATACATGGCTGCCGGAAGTTGTTGCGCCCAAATCCTTTGGGCCGAAACGGCAAGCCTACGAGACTATAACGTCATTCGGAATGAAGTGCCAATCTTCTCGCGACGCATACCGGTGCCATTGCAATAACTCGAACCCCGTACTTCACACAAGATGCAAGCACGTGGACATCGACATCACTTCATTCGTGACCATGTCGAAAAGAAGGATATCAGGATGGAAAAGATCCATACTGACCATCAAAGGGCTGATATACCGACCAAACCTCTAGGCGAATCCGCATTCGAGAGAACTTTCGGTAGAGCTAGGTCTGCTGGACCCTACCGACTCCGGTCGGTAAGAGGTTTCGAGGAGAGGAGCATTCGAGTAAGGGGGGGAATGTTCACTCTCGATGCGAGTAAATTCGGTACGTAGAGACTCGAAACCATCTACACGAGGTATCGGTGACTACGATGTTCAGCGACCGGTTTGCGTATCTCTACTCAGTAGTAACTAATAGAACTGTAATATGCATTTATTGCTCAGAATCAGCATCGTATTTAATATCTCAAGGATTGTCATTTAATATTAACGACTTACATTTAATGCACGACATTCCATGCATAAGTATGCTTTGAACTCGCCACGCATTTAATGCATGTCGTATCATAGTTACTACTTAGGCAAGTTACAACTGGCTTTTGACTTAGGCGGCTTTGTGATCATTACCTATAATATACTATTTAATCTTGACCGTTCATCTCATAAAGCAAGTTTAAACTCGGCCATTGATCGATAACTCTTCATCTTCACGTAGATATATATTTTCGATCATATCTTAGAAATCGTCATTAGCATACTTTACTCCGAAAAATCTCGAGATCTTCCTAGCAAACTCTACTTGCATATTTCTTAAACGCTCGCTTTTTCATTGGTATGATTATTAGATCCGTCACGATAACCTTCTTTTTTCAAAGATCGGTATACTAACTGTTTTATCAAACTCGATACTGATAAATTCTTCTTGTGACAGATATAATGGCGAGTTCAAACGTCTCAGTAACCGCTCCCTCAAACATGAAGGAGATTCTTGAAAAAGACCGTGTCTGGTGCGAACCAGTCATGGAGTTCGGTGTGTTTGATCTGGACTACATGGAAGAGATCTTCGACGCTCTTCGGGCATCCGGGCCCGGAGGGATTTCTCTCCAAGAAGCCGACGTTCTTCCTTCCCAGACAAGTTGCTGAGATCTACCTAAACTCCAACTCAGTAGATGGCGACGTCATTGGGAGATTCACTGTCCATACAATCGGCGAAGCTGCTTTGCAGATAAAGCAGATGTCAGTTAAAGAAGCTCTGAGGATAAGCTTCAACCTACCGTCTGAAGGTGTCAGCACCGTTGGGTATAACGATGATATGGTGGACGACTACCTATCGATATTCTGCGGGAAGCCCACTACGTTCGTAGCCGCCTTCCCTAAGAACGTAATGTTGCCTCGCATCCGCGCTCTAGCGTACATTGTTACGCAGTGGCCGACGAGCCAAGCCGGCTCATTCGATCAAGTCTCGAGGCCCAAGATACAACCGATGATGGCAATTTATGACCAAGTCAAGATCAACTCGGATCGAATTCTTTCTCCGTGAATTAATGGTCCAGTCGCGAAATTTAACAAAGCCTCCTACGGATCGAGCGCGAAAGGCAAGCTTACGTATGGTCCGAAGTCGTCGGTAATGATTGAGGACTTACGTGAGATGACCAAATCACGTACGGCGACAAGGTTTATTTTAACGTGAAGAAGGTCGGGTTCCAAAACAGGCGGCGGCCCCTTCGGCAGATAGGGACGGGGCCCTCGGCTCGGCACAGACGACGCCTCGAAGACCACGCCAACTAAGAAGCGGTCTCCTCAAGGCAAAATTCCTAAGGCACCGGCGAAGCGGCATCGAGGAAATCTACTCCCGTCGTGCCTACTAAAACGAGAGCGTGCACGGAGGACACTGCTTTGAAGTCCCGTAGGCCACTGCCGAACGGACTCGACGGCCAATGCAGTGGTTGATGAGTCGAGTCCTAAAAAAAGACTCAGTCAGTGGAGAGGGCCGTATCCACTGAACAGGCAGTAGAAGTGGACCAAGGGGTTCCAACTGAAGTAGTCCAGAGTGGTGACCTGGAAACCCTGGACAGCCCCCTTGACGTTCCACCACTCTGCGATGCACGCCTGGCCGAGAAACGCAGACGTCTCCGATAGACATTGAAGATTCGGAGATGGCGTGCCGAACAGAATTGTCGGAATGGAAGCTTCAGCTATCCTATCTCAAGCATTCCGGGAGATTACTGAGCATATACCGGAGATTTCTGGCCACCCTGATCTGGTGACTATTGCCAAACAGGCCAGACTCCATATGCTTCTGAGGTTCCAGGAGTGGCCCAATCAGCTACGCCTCATTCTTCACTACACCTGCGAGCAACTGCATGAAGAGGAGCTGATCATAAGGCAGCAGATAGGCTACTCACAACCTGCTGACCTTGGCACTCTGGAGGACCTAAAGGCAGCAATGTTGGCCCTGCTGAATGACCGTCAGCAGGTCGCTGGCTTAGCTCCTTCAGATGGGTTTGACCCTGATGGTCAGGACCCACCCCGTGATTCAGGCCCTGAGAAGCCTGATGAGGGAACTCACCAGGACAAGGATACCTCTACTCAGACTGAGCTTCCTCTCACAATCCTTGCTCCTGAGAAGTCGGCGGCTGGTACTTCTGAACAACTCTTGCTTAAATCTAAGTTCGAAGTAGCGCCTAGCCTCAAAGGCCGACGATCCAAGGCAATGGCGAAGGCTCTTAGAAGCCAAGGGACACAGAACTGTGCCCTTGCCAAAGCACTCCACAAAGTGTGGAAAGAGACTGCCCAAGCAACTAGCGCAGAGATTCAGGGGCTGAGGACCTCAGTGACATCATCAGCCGCCCCTGATATCTCCACCATTATATCTGAAGCGCTGGCTAAGCAGAGAACTGAATTCGAGGTTCAGCTAAGACAGATTCAGGAAGGCCAGAATCAACTATTTGACAAATTCAAGGCCACCCAAAACTCTCACAACCATATCCCAGGCCCATGAGCTCAGACTCAACTCTATCTAGACGGCCTTGGAAGATAAGGTTGAGGCCAAGTTGAACGAGTTCAAGGCCACAGCTGACCATTCTCACAAATTATACAAGGATGAACTGATTACTGAGAAGAATGAGCTGCACGAGGCGCTGACTAAAATCCACTCCAGACTTAATGAGGTGTCGGCCCCTGTACAAAAGCTCGAACACCAAGGTACTAGCTCCCGCCCCGGTTGGAATTGCTGATGCCAAAAAGGGGGGAAAAGAAGTCCTGCATAACCGTACCTAAGAAATTCCGGGAGGATAAATCTAAGGGGGAAGAGAAAGCTCAAAAGACCAAGGAGCAGTGATCGAAGTCTTCGAAGAAGACAAGGTCGATAGAAGGAGCAAGCTCGGTTCGGACAATGCGCTCCTACCGAACCGACCGGTGAGGCCCGTGGTGTCTCAGTTTGGAATCTCAGCAGGGACTGGCCCAAGCGGCTCAGGATCCAGGGAACAAGCAACTCAGGCAACCCAAACTCCTCTAGACATAATCAAAGAGGTTGCTCAGTATGCTGAGGAAGAGGATTCTGAAGAGGAAGAGGCACCTCTCCCACCTCCAGTTGAAGGAAAAGGTAAGAAGATCTTAAAACTCCCCACCCCTCCCTCCAAGAAGACTAAGAGGTATATCAGTAAGGAGGAGGAGGCTCAGATAGCAGCCGATGAAAGGTTGGCTAGGGAGATAGCCGAAGCTGAAGCAGCCAACAAGCCTAAAGCGAAAACTGTAAAAGGAAAGACAAAGGCCCCAGCTCGCGGCGGAAAGAAGTCAACAACGACTAGGTTGCCTCCCAGATAGCTGACACTTCAAGATGATGATGATAGGGAGCAGCAACAACAGCAGAAGGACACTGAGAAGCAGGGTACGTCCAAAGAAAAATCAAGTACCCCTGCTGACTCAGAAGATCAGTCGCCTCGCAAGCCCTCCTACACAACTCCAAAAGAACAGGATGCTAAGATAGAAGCCATCTTTGCTCAGATGGATCGGTACCTGTACAGAGGAGAAGAGGCGAGACAGATTGAAGCTGCCAGAGAGAGAATCCATATGGAAGACTTAAAAGCACTCAGAGTCCGAACTGAACAAGAAGCCAGACTGAGGGTTCCTTCCAAAGCTGACATTCCATACAGATACAGGAAGTTCAGGAAACCAACAGATCTGAAGATACATAGATGGCCAAGGACTGATGAGTGGATGCCGGCTCGATACGATCGAGAGATGGGAGTCATCGAAGATAGAGTTCATCAAGAGGAATTATTTCGGAGATTCGGTCGGACAAGGCAAAGGCCGATGCCTATGTTGAATGGATGATGAGGACCGAACCCGACTTGTATGTCTACATGCGAGAATCTTGTGAAAGAGAATATTGAAGTCCGAGTCCCCTGAACCTGCACTCGCCACCACCGAGAAGACTTGATGATTCTATTCACTATGGTGTGATTGAAAAAGAAGTAAAGGATGCTTGCCGAGCCGGATCTCTCGAAGAAGACGAGCCGGCGAGACTTTGCTTTGAATTTCGAAGCTAAGGAAGTTTACCTACGGGATGTATGGACTGCCCCTTCCCGAGACTCAATCGCAAGATTTCAAGGATAGGATCGAGCAGTACAAGCGCTCCTAGATCTTAGATTCTTATTTAACTTTCCTAGCTTAGAAAGAGATGTAATGTACTAAACTTTCTCACATTATATATATATATATATATATATATATATATATATATCTCTTTTGGCTTCGACAATATCTTATTGTCTATATAAGCCATGTTCTGTTTTATACTTAACACTCAGAATCACTGAAGTGATTACTGACTCACACACTCACTGTGTATATTCTTTGTCAGTAGCTGCTAAGATTCTGATAGACTAGTTATTGTGATATAAAGGGAAATTGTTAAGACAGGGATATGCTTAGTCTCAATATTCTGACTCCTTGCTCTGCTCCCTTCAGTAGTCTAGAACTTGAAGAACAACTCCGCTGAACCTACTTGTAAAATTGTAAGGAGATCTGTTTCTAAGTAGTTTAGTGTTAGTTAGCATAGATGGTGTTAGGTTTTGGCATCATCAAATAGGGGGAAATTGTTGGGTGATGATTCTATCCTCAGCACTGTAATACTTAGTGGGAAATGATTCTATCTTCCGTACTGATACGCGCTCAGTAGGCTTATGCTCTGAGTGAATCTATGAAGATTTGAAGATCCCAAAACCCTATCTTGATTGGTGAACCATTTCGTTGTAATTGTTTTTGTCTCTGAGGGTTCAGACTCAGTAGACACTCTGCTCTGGTTCAGGCGTTAAGTAGATTATCAGCCTCAGCACCAGATGTAGAAGACTCAGTAAATACTGGACTCAGCAGGAGCAAGATATGCGAATAGAGTCAGTAGAACTGAACTCAGCAGGAGTAGTTCACTGTACTCAGAGCTGATCTTCAGTTAAGCCATCTCAGCATATTTGCTACTGAATCAAAGATCAGACTCAGCAACGGCCAAACAGTCTTCTGAACTGTCAGATCTTTTGAATGACAATCAGCATAGTCAAATACGAGGAAGAGAGAAGTCAACTTCAGTATGCCTCAAAGTTTGTTCTGTCTCAACTGCTTTGTAAACCTCGACGAATGACAAGCAGACACCTGTCCTATACCTACTAAAGCTGCAAGTCAACAACTTTCCAGAAAAGGAGGGAAAGGACACTGTCACTCTACTTCAAAAGAGCCGTTAGCTACCAAAAGAGAGAGAGTAAGGGATGATCGTCTCCAACGGATCTTTCCAAGACTCTTCTCTATAAATAGAGGGATCATTCAAAATTTGAAGCACACGAGAAAACACAAGAACACATAGCATTCAACGAGCAAATCAAAAGCCTAAGTCTTCCGCAAGAACTCGAAGAATATTTCTCCGGCGAAAGACTACAATCTAGCTCTTAGGGAACCAAGCTGAACCGATATACAAGCCTCTAGTATCCAAACGACGTTACACGAACCCAAAGCTAAACTCAGTTGTTCGTCGTTCTAGAAGCTACATTCTCGTTCCCTATCCCTCTAACCCTAAGCTCAACCGAATATATCCATAGCTTAGACGAAGAAGTTCATATTTGAACCTGATCCTTATTGTAAAAGGACTCCTTCATAGTTGGAAAGTTAGTCAAACGCTTCAGTTTGATACCTTTGTAAACTGAGACTTGCTCAGTATAAATTTCAAGACGTGGCTTTGTCCTGTGTACAAGCTGACTGAGACTAACTCAGTATAATAAATAACCTCCTGATCTTTCGGGACAGTGGACGTAGGATCCTGTGTATCCGAACCACTTTAAAAATCTCTGTGTCTCTCGCTTGTTCTCTTATTTACTGTTGCATTGATTTTAACTGTTCATACTGAAAATTATCCTTTAAAATCATTCAACTAAGTTTCAGCGATCTTAACTGCTTATTCTTCTGAACTGAAACTGTTTTGATAAAACGTTTTCCACTCAACTGTTTTGGGCCTACACATTTCCGCACCACTGAACTCCAACTGAAGATACTGAATTCTGACTCAGTTAGTTAGCAGGTCTCAGTAGAGTTATTATCTCTTTGCCTAACACGATTCAGAACAATTGTCTGGTCTGCTGAATTCATTAAGTACGACACCATCCTGAATAGGATTGTTCATGTTTCAAGTTGAGCAACAAGTATATATAAGCAACTTCTGCGCAAAATGGCTTCTTATATGAGTAATCACTTATGGAAATTATGTATCTTTTCTTGTTGGAACGTAGGGAGTTGTTCTTGAATCCAGTTCTAGGCTTTAAAGTTACTTTCATATCATGCTTTACTATGTGAAAACGTTTTCTTTCCTGCAATTGAAAATTGGAGCTTCATCTGCATATATTTTGTTGGATCATAACAAAAAAATTTACTTGCTGGAACTAACAATGGAGTATGATTTGAGATTAACCTAGAAAGTGGATTATTTGGAGAAATTTATGAAATTCTAATGAAATTCTGCAAAGTTTGTATGAGAATTGCCACTCTGAAGTTTTCCTTTGATTAGCTCCTCAAGTTTTTTCTGAACTCGAGTCTTTACTGATTGGTTAAAACGTAGAATTTACCTGATATGTAATGTATCGATTTACCAACTTGCACTATTATTGAGCAAAAAATACGATAAGTTTATTTGGCCAGGCACCGCGCTAGCGCGGTGCGAAATTTCTCGTATGAGTAAAAGATTTTTCAGAACAATAAAATAGCTTGAAACTAGGGGTATTTTGGTAACCCAATAAATCTTGAAAGACTGCCGAGATCGCAGCCGTTGGATTTATCTTCAGTTCTTCTATTGGGTTTCTCGCCGTTGATTAACCATCTGCTGCTCTTCTTTCCTATTCCTACTCCTATTCCTATTCCTCTTTCTTTTTTTTGTTTCTAGATAACTAAAAATTTCTGTAAATGGCGTTTACCTTCGTTGAATCGTCTTTAAACGGGCGTTTACCTTCGCTGAATCATTTCTTCAGGTTTGGAATGAGCTCATTCATAACAATACTACCGTTTGATTTGAATCTTTAGGTTCAGAAACAATACTATATTTGATGTTTGATGCATTGATTCTTTTGGAGTAAAATTTCAAATTTTTTTATTTTACTATTAATTTATAAAATATATAAGAATTAATATTAATTCTAATAAATAATTAATATTATTAATTTTGCATAAATCATAAATATAAAATATATAGTATAAAAAAAATTAAATACAAATTATATAAATGTAAATTATATTCATATGATAAATATAAATTCCTCATAACTAATCTTCTCTTCGAGTGTTCTTTGAAGCAAAATCATCAATCAATTCCTTATAACTAATTTTCTCCAACACAACATTTCCAGTTGCTATCATCGTCAATCCACTAAGGCGATTTTGTGTCATTGTAGAACGCAAGTAGGACTGCAACAATTTTAGCTTGAATTTTTTTTTCCAGCAGATGCAACAGTGACATGAATTGTCAACATAATCTTATACGCAATCATTGCATTAGGAAAACAATCAATCTCTTTCAAATAACTAAAAATTTTAATAGCTCCCTTTTTCCCACTAGGCATGATGTCTCTAAGCAGCTTCAACTCTATACATAAACCATGCCCATCTATATCAAATTATTCATCATTTTTCAGTGCATCTTCAAGATGAATACAACAAGATTTCAAAGTCATATAATCTAAATAATACAACTTCTCAAATGTAAACAAGAACTCAAATATTCTTTTATATTCTTCATATTAGTCAAACCTCAACTTGAGAGAAGAAATTGCTTGATCAATAACATATAAGAAATATTGAACCCGAAATGATTCATCTTCAGATAGTTGTGATGCATCATTTTGGTTCTCATCAAATTGCCTCTTTCTTTCGATTTCTCGCCTCTTAGAAAAATTGGATAAATATCCATGTCTATAGCTATTTCCCTGACTGTTTCTATAGCATTAGAAAAACTATTTTCTCTATACTCCTCAAAGTATGAAATCTAAGCCTCTACTTTTTTAATGGCAACATCAACCATCATATCTACAGCCTGAAAATGCTTGCTAACCACATTGACATGGGACAATACATCAAACCATATAATTATAGACACAAAAAACTCAAACTTACCAAGTTCAAAATTTTCCAATGAATTAGCTTCACTTGCTACCATATGTTGGAATTTTGTATACTGTAAGCAACATTTTGCTTGTATGCAATGTGTTTTTCCTTTCAACTGTTTTTAGTCTCTTATCTGATTAATTATATTCGCGCTTGTTGATTATTTATCTTGTATAAGAGTTAGATTGTGTAGTGTGTTGTAGATCGCAGATGACTGCACAATTGGTTGAACTAACATGATATAAACAATTATTATCTCTGAGACAACTTAAGGACAAGTTGTCAGTTTAAGCTGCAGTCTAGATAAGAAGTGGCTTGTCTTGACTGCTTGTCTATACTGGTACACTGAAGGTGGTGTATTGATGGATCACAGTGAGATGTGCTCTCCTAGCTGACCTTAGTGGAGAACCAAAGATCTCGGTGACTTAATTTGGTCTTAAGCTTGAAAAGATTTCAGCTGAGTGCATTTAGCTATTTATCACTTTGACTTACTATGGTGAATGTCATCGCGACTGGATCTACGTATCTTGGGTGATAGTAGTTATTTGTAGCTCAGACTGCTTGTTAAATGAGTTGATAATATCCCCTGATGAATTCGTAAGGATTAGCACACTAAACCCGGTCGGTTGATTAAGTTCAGGAATGTTAATAAGATCGAGTTATACTACTAAGGATATAATAAGATGTTAATTAATTTAAGCGGTCAATGAGTTTAATTAATTAACATATATTTGTTTTTTAAATACGGGGATCAATTAAGTATTAAATACAAGCCCATGCTCAAATTGGGATAAAGGAGTAAGTCAGCACGAATTCTCTAGTGGAATGAATTTGTGTTTATTAATTAATTTTGCTCTGGGTTGAGCATAGATAATTAATTAATTTGATGCCAGATTTTATTTCTTGTATTGGATCCCTGGTATGGCCCAAATAGATGCACAATATTTATTATGCTCTCTCAGGAATTATTATTAATAGATTAATATATTTATACATTATTTAATAATATGGAAACTGTTGTAAATATATTATATATATATATATATATATATATATATATTTACCATATATTGTGACGACTATGTAAACCCTAAAAGCCCATGAGCTCATCTTGTACTCTATAAATAGAGGTCTCCACCTTCATAATAATACACATCTATTTTCATTTTCTCTATTATTCTCTCGTTCTATTTAGTTCATAACACGTTATCAGCACGAAAAACTCTTATTCAAATAGAGAAATAAAGATATCGACGAGCATGGGTATATTTTTCCGAAACCTCTTTGATTGTTATTTGATAATTCTCGTACATCTTCCAAATCTTCACAAAATTATTTCATCGCTCCATTACATTATTTTTTACGTATCCTATTTGCTCTCTAAACAACAAAGAGGAAAATTAAAAAAAATGATTGAATGGAGTAATAATTTCTTTTGTGCGCCTACTGTCTTTTGAAGATTATATAGGATGTTCTTCGATTTATTTTTCTGTTGATTATCCTTTATTATATTATTATAATTATTGCTCCAAAAGTAGCACAATACACTAATATTTCTGAAGAATATTACCTGCTCTTGAAGAGCAGTTGAAAACACATTTTCAACTTAATTTATTGTTGCTCATAAAGTAACACAGTACATTAATATTCTTGGAGAATATTACATGCTCCAGAAGAGCAATTGAAAAACATATTAATGTCGCTCCTAAAGTAGCACAATTTGTATTCATGAATACTACATTTTCTTGAAGAACGATTCAAGCTCTTGATTTTAGCAAATGCTATATGTTCATAACTCTAATTGTTGCTCCTAAAATAACTCAATTAATGTTCTTGAACAAGATTACATGTTCCTGAAGAACAATGTACACGCCCTTTACTCTAATAAGTCTAGAAGGAACTTACTAAGTTTTAAGGATATCCGCTGCAATGGATACCATATTGAAATAATATAAGAAGATAGCGATTCTTTTGTATTTAGCCAAAAAGCAAACAAAAGAAAAGTTATCGCACTACCACCTTGAATGTATTACACATTCATAAAAATAAGCGAGACAAAACATGTCATGATCCAGAAGTTCAAAAGAGCTTTATGTTTTGATATGATAAGTTTGGACATTTGCAAGCAACTATGATGCGCAACATAATTGAAAATTCATATGGGCGCTGCAGAGCAATCCTAAAGAATCTCTTAATTTCCATGAATGCTCGATTTCTATAAGAAATGTAGCACTTGGTAGAACTACAATTTAAAAAATAAAGAGCTCAATTCCATCAAGAAGATTTTTCTTGATAAAGCTAGTGAGTTTATTAAAATCCCAAGTTCCTCCTGAAGAGGATTTAATATTTTATAGCTTTGGGATTGAGGTTAAACAATTAGTTGCTCATGACCATACTCAAAATGGTTTTTGTTCGTACAAATATGAGTCTCACAAGAAGATTGTTATTATAATGAAATAACGTTCCCAACATTAGATGAAACATATGTCACATTTGGATTCCTGAAGTAATTCAATGTGAAATCTACATCTAAAAAGCAAAAGGAAAAACTAGTCACATTTGGATTCCCAAAGTAATCAATGTGAACAAAAAGTTGAAAGACTCACTTGCAAAAGATTGCAAACCAACTTCTTGATGCTTTTAATTTTTGTATATAAAAGAAGTGACAATGTTATATATTTGCTGTAAATAGCAAGAATAAATGTCCCTGAAGGACAAGTACAAATGGTAGCAAATGAGTATAAAATTCGTCAAAAATATGGTCGACTAATTGGTTCTAAAAGATATTATGTGCCTAAGAAAAAGGGGTACAAGATATGAACCAAACAATGACGAATATGATTATCAATCAAATGAAATGTTGAGTGATGATTCTATCCTCAGCGGTATTAGATATAGTGGGAAATGACTCAGTCTTCTGTGTTGACATTTACTCAGTAGCCTTTTGCTCTGAAATAGTTTGAAGATTTGAAGATCCCAAAACCCTATATTGATTGGTGAACCTTTAAGTTGTAATCTGTTTTTTGTCTCTGAGGTTTCAGACTCAGCAGACCCTCTGCTCTGGCTCAGGCATTCAGTAGCTTATCCGCCTCAGCACCAGAAGTAGAAGACTCGGTATCTTGGACTCGGCGGGAGCAAGATATGCGAAAGTCGGTTGAACTGAACTCAGCAGGAGTAGTTCACTGCACTCAGAGTTGATCTTCAGTAGAGCCGACTCATCAGGAGTTCACTACTGAATCAGAGATCAGACTCAGCAACGGCCAGACAGTCTTCTGAACTGTCAGATCTTTAAAAGACAATCAGCATAGTCAAGTACGAGGAAAAGAGAAATCAACTTCAAATCTCCTTGAAGTATGTTCTGTCTCAACCACCTTCTGAACCTCGGCCAATGATAAGCAGACACCTGTCCTACACCTACTAAAGTTGCAAGTCAACAACTTTCCAGAAATGGAGGGAAAGGACACTGCCACCATGCTACAAAAGAGCCGTTAGCTACCCAAAAGAGAGAGACAAAGGATCATCGTCTCCAACGGATCTATCCTAATCTCTTCTCTATAAATAGAGGGATAAATCAAAATTTGAAGCACACGAGAATACGAGCACACAAGCAAGAACACTCAAAGCATTCAAACGAGCAAATTCAAAAAGCCTAAGTTCTCCACAAGAAGTTCGAAGAATTCATCTCCGGCGAAGAACTACATTCTAGCTCTCAGGGAACCAAGCTGAACTGATAAATACAGCCTCTAGTATCCAAACGACGATACACGAACCCATAGTTATACTCAGTTGTTCGTCATTCTAGAAGCCACCTTCTTGTTCCCTATCCCTCTAACCTAAGCTCAATAGCATATATCCATAGCTTAGACGAAGGAGTTCATCTTTGAACTAATCCTTATTGTAAAAGACTCCTTCACAGTTGGAGAGTTTTTCAAACGCTTCAGTTTGATAACCTTGTAAACTAAGACTTGCTCAGTATAAATCTCAAGACCAGTGTTTGTCCAGCGTACAAACCAACTGAGACTACCTCAGTATAATAAATAGCTTCCTGATCTTTCGGGACAGTGGACGTAGGATTTTTGTGTCCGAACCACTTTAAAAATCTCTGTGTCTTGTGTTCTGTTTCTTTTCACTGTTGCACTATTTAACTGTTCATACTGAAAATATTCTTTAAATCATTCAACTGAGTTTCAGCGAACTTGACAGACTGCACTAATCTACTGAAATTGTTTTGATAAAAACGTTTTTCTCACTCAACTGAATTTGAGCCTACATTATTCCGCACCACTGAACTCTATCTGCAAGATACTGAATTCTGACTCTCGGCCGGCTAGCAGATCTCGGTAGAGTCGGTCACTCACTCGCCAACATGATTCAGAACAACTTATCTGGTCTGCTGAATTTGTTCAGTACGACATCATCCTGAAAAGGACTGTTCGTGTTTAAGTTGAGAAATCGAGTTTCAGGTGTATTCACCCCCCCTCTACACCTGAACGTGCTCTCGGGACCAACATGAAAGTTCCTGAAGAACTGTCAACGTCTGAATTTAATGAGATCTTAATATACTGGAGAGATCCGATATCGTCGTGGACGCATGACGATATATTCCCCTTTAATATGACTCTAGAAATGATAAAAGAGGATCCTCAACGACGATCTATAAGAGATTGTCAGGACATAAATAATTGGCCAAAGAGGAAAGAAGTCATCCAAGGTGAATTAATATTCCCTAGAAAGCCGGAAAACATTTGGACCTGTAGTTCAAATCCGGAAAAATATCCCCGAAGGATATAAATGTGTCTTTGTTAGAAAGAGAAATAAAAATTGCGAGATTTAGGGCAATACTCGTAACACAAGTCTCTCTCAAAGACCGAGAATCAATTATGAAAAATCTCCCATAATAGACGCTATTATATTTTAGAATTTGATTAATCTACTTATGTCACAAAAGGCTTGCTATGCGCCTTATGGATGTAGTAAATATCTATTAATATGATTCACTAGATAGTGACATATATATGAAGATCCCTGAAGGATTTAACTTGCTCATAACATGTAAGTCAAAAAGATGTTTTCAATTAGACTGCAAAAGTCAAATTGTAAGGGCTAAAATAGTACAACCGTATATAATATAATCAGAACGACGAGTATTCCTTGACAGAAGGGTACATAAATGATGACTTGAGTTTGATTGAAACTCCTGAAGAGCATAATACTTATATGTATACTCCGTCCAAACGACTTACATAGAGCAAATCATTATGCATTATTTAATTCAGTGATAATACAACTCATATAATGGTCGGCATTCGGGGGAGATATGAAATATAAATGATAGAATGTCGTAAATCTTGTCGGATTAATTATTTAGATTGACGCACTATGAACCAGAAGTTCGTCAAGTTATTTAATGCAAAAGGAGTGATTAAAATCTCATATACCTGTTGTATATGCACCATGAAAGAACTGAAGTTCCTCATACACAAAATAAATCAATTGATTCTCATTAGCGCTAGAAGCGTGAGAGATTTATTGGTGCTAAAGATAAAAAGTCCGCGGAATAGAAATTTAGAACACATCACTCCAAATTCCTCTTGAAGAGGATATGTGAATCATTATGTACAAAAGTACTTAAGGAAATAAACTCATGCCTGAAGACGGAGTTAGAATCAAAAGACTTAGGTTGAACTAATAATTGTCTCGACATGCAGATCGAGTATCTCTCTGATGGAGTTACCCTAGTCGAACTACCTGAAAGATCTTTAAAGAGATTTTATTGTATCGTATCCACATAGCTACCTAATGGTTGCTTCAATCACTTGAAGTGGATGGAGACTCATTTAGACCTATAGAAGATAACAAAGATGTTTTAGGATCAGAAGTTACTTAGTTATGTGCAATTGTAGAATTTGAAATGGTATTGACTATCATTTGTTATTTTCGAGACAAACATGATATTGGTCTATTTATGAGAGTAATGATATGTTGATATATTTCATTATATTATCTATAATGATAATTAAACTTGTGTAGACCTTGAAGATAACCTTAAAGATTGTTATCTTGAGGGGGAGTAACAAATTGTAAATAATCCTGAAGATTATACTGACTCCTAAAGGTCAAATGACCCTGAAGGTCAAATGGTTGTACTCTTTTTTCTTTTCTAAGTTTTTTCCCAAAGGGTTTTCTTAGTTAAGGTTTTTAACGAGGCATCCAATGCAACACACTATTAAATGAGTCATTGAGATTGATTCATAGAAGAGCCAATGCAACACATGATCTCCAAAAGAGTGGCAACATCAACATCCAACAAATTCGCTCAAGTGACAATATAGCGGATTCTTTTACGAAGGCATTACCAACGTCAACATTCAAGAAGTTGGTACACAAGATCGACATGCGTCGACTCAAGGATCAACAATGACTATATTGAGATGGAGCAGCTGTACTCTTTTTCCTTCGACCAGTTTTTATCCCAATGAGTTTTTCTAGCAAGGTTTTAACGAGGCAATAATTTCTTTTAGGGATGGTCAATCGAGGGGGGGGTGTTGTAAATATATTATATATATATATATTTACCATATATTGTGATGACCATATAAACCCTAAAAGCCCATGAACCCATCTTGTACTCTATAAATAAAGGTCTCCACCCTCATAATAATACACATCTATTTCTCATTCTCTTTATTATTCTCTCGTTCTATTTAGTTCATAACATAAACTATTTATCTGGAATTAATTGGCTGAGCCAATTAATTGATAAATAGGTTACCCAGTTATTATTAATTATGTTATGGGCTGATATTTTATTGGAAGTCCATTAGCAATATAATTAGTAATGAGCCACAAATTAAAGTATAATATTTTTATACATTATATTATAAAGGATATACACACGTTCGGATTCATACGATTCACGCCATTATTCCATTCACATAACGACGTGAGAACGTGAGAGAAATTATGAGAGTGTAGTAAATTATTTTCCTTTAGATCTCTGTCCATGCGGAGGAAGGAAAGGGCTGGGACACAGTCCATAAGCTCCATAAATGAGCAAGAATCAGAGGTTTTTCTAAGGACGCATGTATAATTCGTCTTTCCAATCCTTCACCATAGACTCAAGATCAACTTCTCCAACTACAAGTAATGCTTTTCTTATTTTTTTCATTTGAAATCTTATGACTTTCACTCTACCAACACGACTTTCCCAACGAGTTGATGACAATGATTTCAGAGTCAACCCAGTCAAGTTATCCTTCAAAATTTGCGAGCAGGGTTCTTGCTGCTTCTTTGAGTGTTATGTTCTTCCTTTTAGCAACCCCATTTTGTTGAGGCGTGCGCGCGACAGACGTCTCATGCTCTATGCCTTCAGTTTTGCAGAACTCCTCCACCATCGAATTCAGGAACTCAGTTCCTCTGTCTGAACGTATCTTTATAATCTTGGTGTTCTTCTCGACACTGAGCTTTTTCAGAAGCGTAGGCAACTCTGTTTTGACGTCAGACTTATTGGCAATAAATATGACCCATGTGTAGCGCGAGTAGTCATCAATGACCACTAAAGCATACTTTTTGCCTCTGATCGTCACCGGAGAGACTGGACCGAATAAATCTATATGTAGCAGCTGAAGGATTCCATCAGTGGAAGGCGATGAAACAGGTGGATTTTGCTTCTTTGTTTGCTTTCCCTTCAGATATGCTTCACACTGAGTGTCTTTGCTGAATACTTCATTCGGCAGTCCTCTTGCTAGAGCGTTTCTAGCTAGCTAGTTGAGCGTCTTGAAGTTAAGATGGATGAGTCTTCTGTGCCAGAGCTACCCCGTTCTGTTGTCGTTCTTCGCCAACAAACAAGCTTCAGGTTCAGTTGAGTTCCAGTCAGCTACGTAGATATTCTTTTTGCGCGAACCTGATAACACTGTTTTCCCTGTAGATTTGTCAATGACATCACAGAAACCAGAGTAAAAAATCACTCTATTCGAGTTATCACAAAATTGACTAACATAGAGAAGATTATGTTGAAGTCCTTCAACATATGATACTCTTAGAACTGTGGTGGTTCCAATGCTGAGTGTTCCATAGCCTCTGGTATAGCCTTTTGCGTTGTCTCCAAACTCGATTCTAGGTCCTTCTTCAGTAGTATAATTCTTCAGTAGATCCTTATGGTACGTCATATGTCTTGAGCATCCGCTGTCCACATACCAAGGGTCCTTATGCACCTGCAAAACAGAATTATATTCATGTACCCTTTATTTTTGATTTTGGGTCCTTAGATGTTAGTTTTGGAAACCCAAATCTGTCTCACGACCCTGGTGGTCTCAGATAGTTTCTTCCCACTCTGATCAACATACTTGACCACTGGACTGGTCGATGCTGACTTCTGAGGCTTCACAGGTTCAGGAGTCCTGATCTTCTGAATTGGTGGCCTGCTGACCTTTGCCTTCTGAACGGCTTTCTTTTTCCTTTTCTTACTTTTGGATCCTCTTCTGACTATAGAATCATAATAATATGACCCATACTGACCTGGATATGTCAGCTGTGGAGGTCCATACTGATCAGCCCATTTAACTCTGCTGGTTCCCCCTTGACTGAACTGGGGTGATTTTGAGCTAATATTATTGTCAGAATGCTGATAGCTGGGATGAGGTGCCTTCATATTTTGTTTGTTCTTGGCTAGGGGGTTCAAGATCTCATCGTTGATAGTCTCCCCTTGAACAAATCTATCAGCTAGCCGGTTCTCTGAGCGTACGGGGGCAGATGAGGAGGCTCCATGACTGAATCCAAGTCCCTCCTTGCAGTGCTTAGGCTTGTTGCTGGCTAGCATTGCCTCAAGCTTCTTTTCAGCGCCCATATACCGCTCTGTCATCATATTCCTCCAAACATCATCACTTTTCTTAAGCGTTTCATGCTCGGTCTGAAGTCCTGACAACTCTTGCTTCAGTAGACTCAGTTCAGTATCCTTCTGAGTCAAGTCATTGGTCAGTACTGAGATCTGATCTTCTTGATGCTGAGACTTGGTCATCAGAGAGTTAATCTCCTCCCTGAGTCTCATCACAAGTCCTTCGGACTTAGTAGCAACCTGAATCTCTTGAGAAAGTCTCTGATTCTCTACTTTCAGGGTATCCAACTCCTGAAGAGTCTTACTGAGCTGCAGGCTCATCTGACTCTACTCGTCTAATAATTCTTCGTAGGCGATCGAGACGTCCAGATTCTCATCTGCACCTGAAATAGTGTCGTGTGTGCAATGTGAAGAGGAGTTAAATGGAGCGTGAGAGTTTACCTCGTCCTCTTCTCCTGCCATAAGACACTTTTCACCATCTTCTTCAAGCTCTACGACCATTAATGCCGCTTCATCATCTGATGAATTCATGAAGGAGTCGACTTCATCTGAGTCGTCTGAGAGTTCACCAGCAATATATGCTTGACGCTTCTTGATGAACTTCTCCCTTCGAGCTTTGCGTGCTGCTCTCTCAGCAGTACTGAGCTCAGGACAGTCCTGGCTTTTTGCAGTTGTAGCAGGTGGTGACTTTCTCTTCTTTGCTTTCGCTGTCTTTCGACTAAGCTGAGTCCTCCTGTTTCCTACAATTAGAAGTATGCGATTCAGGAGTGCGCTTGGGTGTGTATTTAGACTTACCCTTGGAGTCTCTGACGACTCTAGATAGTTTTCTGCGCCTCTCCTTCTCCTTCTGATACTTCACGGCAAGTAGTGCGTATTTCTTAGCTAGGTTTCCTTCTTGTAGATCACTGAGTGAAGGTTCTGCCTTGCTAGACGCGGGAGCCGCTGTGCTGACTGATGCTTTGAAAGCATGGTCGATTTGAGTGTCAGCTTCAGCTCGCTGCTTCCTTTAGGGTAGACCGAACTCGAACTCCTCAGCTTTAAACTCTGAAAATATATGATCAGGAGAAACAATATCTAAGTCAGAATGTCTCAATAAAGTAGCAAATGGATTCCAATGTCCGTCCGACAGTGCTCTCAATATCTTGAGATTCATTTCTTGGTTGGAGAATGTCTTTCCTAGCCCGTTAATGGTGTTCATCAGATCCGTAAATCCGACGTTAAGATCTTCAATCGTGTCACCAGGCATGAGAGAAAGTCTCTCCAGCTTCTGAAGTTCCAGCGCTAGTTTGTTCGCTTTGATCTTCTGAGTCCCCCGACTTGCAGCGCTAGAGCATCCCAGAGTTCCTTCGCGGACTTGCAGTCCTGAACTCTCCCGAGATAGGAATCACTCAGGGTGGTCAATATGGCATTTCTGCAACCCGGTCTAAGTTGTGAAGCTTCTTCTCCTCAGGGTTGAAGAGACTTCTATCTTTGGGGATCTTCTTCCCGATCACCATGCCTCCTCCTTGTGCTGGATCCTGGGTTTCGACACTATCAATCATTGGAATGATAGGTCCGTCCTCCAGTACCTCTGTCATGCTGTCGTGGAGGGAAGTCAGATGTGCCTCCATTCTGACTCGCCATACCCCGTAGTTCTCTACTGAGAACATGGGTACCATCCTGATTCCTGACATATCAGACATTGAAAATTGTGATATGAATGAAGAATGATATGTAGTGAAAACATTTTCTGGATCCGTTCAAGTAGACCAGTTTCAGAAAACAAGAGTCTTAGAGAACTCTTACCAATTGTTGGTCCTGAGATAAAGTTCAGGTGTACAGGCGGGGGGGGGGGTGAATACACCTGAAAACACTTTCTCAACTTAAAACGCGAACAGTCCGTTTCAGGGAGATGCCGTCCTGAACAGGTTCAATAGACCAAATAAGCTGTTCTGAATCGCGTGGCAGAGTGACTGACTTCACTGAGGCCTGCTAGCTGACTTAAGTCAGAATTCAGTACCGTTCAGCTGAAGTTCAGTAAGGTGCGGAAATGTGTAGGCTCAAGTTCAGTTGAGTTAGAAAACGTTTTTAAGAAAACTGTTTCAGTATATTAGTGCAGTCTTTTAAGCTTTGCTGAAACACAGTTGAATGATTTTAAAAGATATTTTCAGAATGAACAATAATCAATGCAACAATAAAAATAGAACACAAGCAATTTTAAAGTGGTTCGGATCCAACAATCCTACGTCCACTGTCCCGAAAAGATCAGGAGACTATTTTATTATACTAAGTTAGTCTCAGTCGGTTTGTGCACTGGACAAACACTGGTCTTGAGATTTATAATGAGCAAGTCTCAGTTTACAAGGTATCAAACTTAAGTGTTTGACAAACTCTCCAACTATGAAGGAGTCCTTTACAATAAGGATCAGTTCAAAGATGAACTCCTTCGTTCTAAGCTATAGATATGGTTTACTGAGCTTGGGTTAGAGGGAAGGGAACGAGAAAGTGGCTTCTAGAGCGAAGAACGGTTAAGTATAAAATTTGGGTTCATATTCAGTCGCTTGGATACTAGAGGCTTATGATCTGATTCAGCTCGGGTTCCTTTGAGCAAGTATGTCGTCTTTCGCTGGGAATAACTCTATGAAGTTCTTGCGGAAAGCTTAAGTCGATTATGAGTTGCTCGTAGATGCTCGTGTGTTCTTCGTTTTCTAGGTGAGCTTTAATTTGAAATCTTCCCTCTATTTATAGAGCAGAGATATGGATAGATCCATAGGAGACGACGATCCATGTGTCTCTCTCTTTTGGGTAGCTAACGACTCTTTCAAAATATGGTGACAGAGTCATTTCCCTCCATTTCTGGAAAGTTGTTGACTTGCAGCTTTAATTAGAAAGTGGACAGCTGGCTGCTTGTCATTGGTCGAGGCTGAAGAAAGTAAGTGAGACAAACAAACTTCAAGGTAGATCTGAAGCTGACTTCTCTATACCTCGTATGACTCTGCTGATTTGACTTATGAGATTTCCTAACAGTCAGAAGACCGTCTGGCCGTTGCTGAGTCTGATCTATGTTCAGTAGCATACTCTTGCTGAGTTCAGCTCTACTGAAGATCAACTCTGAGTTTAGTGAACTACTCCTGCTGAGTTCAGTTTCTCTGACTCCTTTTAGTATACTGCTCTTGCTGAGTCCAGTACTACTGAGTCTTCTTCTCATGGTACTGAGGCTGATAGTCTGCTGAAGAACCAACAGACAAAACTGAACGCCTGAACCATGTCGAAGGGTGTCTACTGAGTCTGAAACTCTCAGAGACAGAATAAACGAATACAACTCGAATGGTTCACCAGTCAAAGTAAAGGTTTTGGGATCTTCAAATCTATTGAGCACTAGGCTACTGAATCATCTCCCAACAGTCATGTCGATTGTTTTGCTCAGACTAGGTTAGTTCAGGTTATGGTATTTCAACTAACTAGAAATATCTGAGTTCAGCCTTGATAAGCTGACTCGTCTAGCTGACCTGATCGGATTAGATTCTTCACAAGTCTTATGCGACATATTCAAATGTCAAGAAAGTACAAGAAACAAGGCGCGATATTCAAAGTTGATGGTCAACGGAGGAAACGACAATTATCAGATCAACCTCGACCAATCTCAGGCCACCATGTCAGCCCTAGTCAAAGGGGACACAACAGTACCTCGTACGGAATCTACAAAAGCGAGCTGAGCACGACACTTGTCCATGCATTTAATGCATCCAAACGTTGTCAACGCGGAGTGTAATGCCCCGAAATTTTCAATATAAAATGCACTGCATATCTATTCATGCATGTTATCAAGTGTTTTAGTTCTGTGAGCCGCGCCTTAGAAATCTAAATGAAAATTAAAGCATCTATCTCATTTGTCATTAAATTATTTTTTTTGTTATGTAAATTTATTTTGAACTTTGAATGTGTTTATTTATATCATATTATGATTATATTATTTATTGTTGAGATAAAAATCATGTTAGAATTATGAGATAAGAATAATATTTATTTATTTCGGATTTCCTAAACCTGCTAGGATTCATTAAATGATAGAATATTTTAGAAGATTGCGGGATGAGGATCGATGTCCAGTGTGCATGTCTACCAACTACTATCACACATGCATCTCACCCACATCACAAACTAATTAAGACGAAACAAGCAAAAGAAGAATGCAAGCTCAAGTGCCATAGTTGTGGATCTCTCATTTATAAAAAGATTGTATATTTTTGCACAAACGATGGTTGTGATTTTGCGATGTGCTCGAAATGCATTCTTCTGCCGAAGAGTGTGATGAAGAAGGAATGGGACAAGCACCCGCTGTCGCTGACATGTGATGTCTCCACATACCATTCGACTGATTTTTACTAGGGATTATGTGAGAAAGAAATGCATCCGAAGAAATTGATGTACCATTGTCGACCATACGATAATTCTTTCCACCCTCATTGCCTCAAGACTTGATCTGGGCGCTAAAAAATGAGTATGAAATTAGGGCACCCACTTGAATTGAATCGTATTCATAATCGCATCCTAACTTTCAATTACATCACTCTAAGAAAACGGTGCAACATTTGTCATCATAAATTTTTATAACAAATTAGGATTTGTGTGTTCATCATGTTACTAAGTTGTGGAAGAAACAAGTTTTAGTAACAAGAATATGTAAATTTCAACTCTATTTTGTTTTATCATTTTATACAAAAGAGTTTAATATTCACTTCAACTTTTTCCAGTGTATTTATCACTTGTATGCAATTTATTTATTTAATAAATTCTTAAAATAAAGAGGTGGTCTTTAGTGCATGCACCCCTTAGGCTTGGGCCGGCCACCGGTGGCGGAGACGGGAAGCGATGTTACAACTTGACTACACCAACAAGACGGAGCTGGTCTGGGTTCTCGTTCCCCCAACGGCAAAGTACAGTATGATTCATTTGGTTATGGTATGGGGTAAAGTCTGCTATCAACCAGTTGTTGAAGGGAAGGGGGGGGGGGGGTGGAAACCTGCGGAACTCCAAAAGCTAGTATACATTTAAGAGGGAACGTGATCAACAGTCAAATCCAATCAATAATAGAATTGGTTTATTTTTTTTTTTTTGGGGGGGGGGGGGGGTTTTGGTTTTGGGGGGGGGGTTTTGGGGGGGGGGTGTATTTTTTTTTTTAGGGGGGGGGTGTGTGGTTTTTTTGTGGGGGGGGGTTTTTGTTGTGTTGTGGTGTGTTTTTTTGTGGGGGGGGGGGGGGGGTGGGTTCTTGTGTTCTCTTCCTTTCTTGGGAAACTGGGATTATTAAATAAAGAGGTGGTCTTTAGTGCATTACACCTCTTTCCTCCCTTCCTACGTAACGGGACATAAAGAGACTTGGAAACTGGGATTATTAAATACAGTTACAGCTCTTTTTATTTTTATTTTCTGGATCTAGGGTTTTTTCCATCACCGAACTGTTATATTAACCCTAGCTCTGAATTTAATTTTGGATCCTTCGAAAAATAAATCGGGAATTCCACATCGTCGACGACAACGAATTCGTCGGAATCTTGTTTTAAGCCCAATATTTTCGTTTTCCCAGACTTCAACAGTAATCGATTTATAAATCTCGAAAATGGACGGATGAATTTCAAAGAACTGCTATAAAGAAGGGTATTACCCAACTTATCCGATCGCCGGTCAATTCTTTTACCGAATTATTGATGTGGCGCGAATTTACAAAACCACATTGAATTAGTGAAATCGGGATAGAAACTTGAATTTCTCGTTAAACTGGGAAAATGTATCAGAAAATGGTGATGGTTTACGAAGGGGTGAGGATGTTAGGAGAGGCTGCACTGCAGCCGCAGGAGGGCAATGTGTGGGTGCAGGAGCTTAAACAAATTCGAATTTCTCAATACTCTGCGCCGAGTGAAAGATGCCCGCCACTTGCCGTGCTTCACACAATTAACTCCGCCGGAATATGCTTCAAGTTGAAATCTACTGTCAATTCTAAGAATCAAGACTCGCCGCTTTCTGTTCTGCACGTCAGCTGTCACAGAGAAAACAAGGTATTGCCCTGCATTGCCCACCGAAACAGAAACTGCAGAATTCTCATGACATGCTTAAGGATGAGATGCACTGATGATGAGAATAGTTCTACACTGACTTGTATTATGTGGGATTTTCGGCTTCTGAGAAGTTGTTCGGGTGATATAAATTGGTTTATTATTCATATATGCTTACATTTATCTCGAAATGCTATTATTGTATGTTGCCTGGAATGTTATTCGTGTTCATCTCGTGTTTTAATTTGGTACACCTCAGTACGTGTTAACCTTAGGTTGTGATAGTTTATGTTTTTGATACATTTAGCTCATTGTTAAGCATATATCAGTGACATTTGATATCATGTTGTTTATACTCTTTAATACATTCTTTTATGTTATGGATTAATTTGGTTTCATTACTTGTTTTGTGTTATCATATTTTTAGACTGCTATAGCATCCGTTGGAGGACGGGAGATTCATTTAGTTGCTATGCATTCCAAAAAGGATGAAGGACAAGGTTCGTACTTTTGGGGTTTCAATGTCGTTTCAAGCCTTTATGATTCTTGCCTTGTTATGCTGAATCTCAGGTGCCTTGGCTTAGTGTTTGATCTTGATGAAACACTCAGAGTATCAAACACAATGCGCTCATTTGAGGATAGAATAGAGGCATTGCAGCGGAAAATAAACTCCGAGTTTGATCCACAGCGTGTTTCTGGAATGCTGGCAGAGATTAAACGTTATCATAATGACAAAAGTATTCTGAAGCAATATGCTGAAAGTGATCAGGTGATTGACAATGGAAAAGTTATCAAATCACAGTCTGTGGTGGTCCCAGCTTTGTTAGAAACTCATCAACCTATAGTCCGCCCTCTTATACGGCTTCAAGATAGAAACATTATTCTTACTCGCATTAATCCACTGGTAAGTCTGCCATGCTTTCCACTATCCTTCTGACTCTTGTTTAATTTTGTTAGGGTCCTGGTAATTTGGGTGATCTATAATATAGTTTGATTTCAGAATATATTGCAAGAGCAGATCTATTTTTTTAGTCATCTTTGGTCCATAAGTAGAAATTAATGCTAGCTGTTCATACTAGGAGTTTTTATGTGGTGGATTAGTACGCCGCATGCCGCTCCTTCTGGGCGACTTAATGAATGAGAAACAAGTCATGAAGACTTAATAGTATCTTCTTTCTTTCTCCTTTTTTTTTACTGTATATGTTAACTCAGCCCTCTAACCTAATGCAGATACGTGACACAAGTGTACTTGTGAGACTGAGACCCGCTTGGGAGGATCTTAGAACTTACTTGACTGCTAAAGGTCGAAAGCGCTTTGAATTTTTTGTTTGCACGATGGCTGAACGAGATTATGCAATAGAAATGTGGAGACTTCTTGATCCAGGATCAAATTTGATAAACTTGAGGGAGCTTTTGGCTCGCATTGTGTGCGTTAAATCTGGTAAGGTTCTTGGAAGCCTTGGGTGGTTCGATTTTCTCAATAATCCATCTGTAATGCTGGCGGATAACCATTAGTTTTTAAACAGGCTCTAGGAAATCGCTGTTCAATGTTTTTCAAGATGGAAACTGCCATCCAAAGATGGCTTTGGTTATTGATGACCGTTTAAAAGTATGGGAAGAAAAAGATCAGCCAAGAGTCCATGTTGTTCCCGCGTTTGCTCCATATTATGCGCCTCAAGCTGTGGTAACTGCAATTCACTTCTAACCTCTCTGTCTGCTGGGATAACTCAGCATTTTCCTGATACGGTATGAACTTTATTTTCCCTAGGCCAACAACACTGTTCCTGTTCTCTGTGTTGCAAGAAATGTAGCCTGCAATGTCAGAGGTGGTTTTTTCAAGTAAGTTGATGTACAACCTGTTGGCTATTTACTATTTGACTGTAATGCCTTCCGTAACTTTTATCCGAGTTGACCCAACATATTCAACACAGAGACTTTGATGATGGTCTGTTGCAACGAATATCTGAGATTGCATATGAAGACGATATTAGGGATGTGCCTGGTTCACCTGATGTGAGCAATTTTTCTTAATTTCAGAGGTAAGTCTGTTGAGCATCCCCCCACCATATTCAGTCTATTTGATAAATGTTCTATTTGAATTAGTGTTCTGAGTTCAAATTCGTATTGGTTGAAGACTATGTATTAATCATTAAAACTGTGGTTAGATGACATCTTCCATTTTTCCATTATCATTTTGTAGGAAAAAACATTGCATTTCTCACAATAATTTCGCTAAGCGATGTCTTGTGCTATTGCAGGATGATCCTTCAGCTTGTAATGGTAAAGAGTCCCTTGGTTTTGATGGAATGGCAGATTTGGAGGTGGAAAGGAGACTAAAGGTGAGTGTATCTACTAGTTTGTTGCTTTACGCATGGACAATATCTGCTGATGTCTTTGGGCAATTGCTCTTTGTTTCTCCTGAAATGTCATCCATCTCTGCTTGTGGTCCTTTTTACTTCATTGAATATAAATATGTAATTTAAGCAGACGGTAGTAGTATCATGATTTCCTGTGTACATAAACTTTCAGGAGGCAATATCTGCTTCTTCATCTGCTCCTCTGCCACTTGTAAGTTTAGATCAAAGACTCACCCCAGCATCCCATTATGAAGTATCATCCTCTTCTTCCGCAGCCCCTCCATCGGCAATACCAGGACCAGCTGTGTCTTTCACTAGCCAGCAATTACCTCAAGTTCCCTCGCTTAAACAGCCCTTAGCTCCATCTACCCAAGCAGAAGCAGCCGTGCAAAGTTCTCCTGCAAGGGAAGAGGGTGAGGTGGCAGAATCAGAATTAGATCCTGATACAAGAAGAAGACTGTTAATTTTGCAACACGGTCAAGACATAAGAGAACACCCTCCAAGTGAATCCCAGTTTCCTTCTCGACCAACAATGCAAAACTCTCTACCAAGAGTGCAGACCCGTGGCTGGTTTCCCGTCGAAGAAGAGATGAGCCCAGAACAACTGAACCGAGGGGCACTACCCAAGGAGTTTACTAATTTTAATGCAGAGTCTAATCCTATTGACTTCACAAAGTAGAGCCTTTTGTCCCGCCTGGTAGAGTGCTCCTTGAAAGTCAGAGGTTACCAAAGGAGGTAAACTGACTACTCTATAGTCTTTCATTGTATTTTTCATTGCAGGAGTTGGAAGTTACTTTTGATGGTTGGCAAGTTTCCTGATACTATGGGGTATTTGCAGACATTTTCAAGAGAAGACCAATTAAAATTAGATCAGCCGGTGCCTGAATTTCATTCTGTTTCTGGTAAGCCATGACCATAATTCACTGCTGGTTTCATATGCAAGTGCCATCTTTTCTATACTTGCTCAATTTGCGTTGAATAACTCCTTTTCTTTTTCTTGCTCCTATCAAACTAACTAAAGAAGACTTGTACAAGAATAAACTTAGAAATAAGATACTAATAAATCATCATGAATAATGTGAATACAGGTCATATACCGTATGCTTGTTAGGAGGATTATTCTTCTGAACCTCAAGAACTACTACATTTCCAATTAAAGATCCATAATCTATTGATAATTTTGATGCCGCTGATTCTGTTCGAACAGAAGATAGGTTATACTTGAAGCTTGTAATTTGTTTCTTCTTCTACGTGATATATGTTTCCCTTGAGTATGGTGGTTTGGAATAAGTCATGTTTTGGAACCAAGTATTCATTTAACTTCATTCAGCAGAAATAGTTTTTATTTTTATTACGTATTCTTATGTTTTCTTATGTTTGAAGGTCAAGATGGTTTGGTGTCCCAGCCATCTTCCGTAACTAAGGATCTTGATCTTGAAGCTGGACAAATAGATTCTTATACCGAGACATGCATGGGAGCATTGCAGGAAATTGCATTTAAATGTGGAACGAAGGTAATAAACAGCAGTTTATGCATTTCTCTTTTCTTTTTATTCGTTTTGGACTTTGTTTTCTTACTTGTCATGGCTTCCCCTTCAGGTGGAGTTTAAGCAAGCACTGATATCTAGCACAGAGCTGCAGTTCATAGTAGAGGTTGTTTGATAGACCAGTTACATTTATCTTACTTCACTAATGAAGGAATAAATTGAAAACTGCAAGAAGATCTGTTTTTTCCCTAACCTGCTATATCTCACTCTTTCAACCTATCCCCCTCAATTTTGCCTTTTCCTTTATCATAAATTCCTGGTATTTTTCTGTTATTTGTGCTTCTGATGTAATTTTGAAATCTGGTGTGACCAATTTGATTGTATCATATTGGTGTTTTTCAGGTCTTGTTTGCAGGGGAGAGAATTGGCCAAGGGAGTGGTAGAACAAGAAGGGAAGCACAACATCAGGCTGCTGAAGAATCTCTTGCTTATCTGGCTGGTAACATACAACTGTTGGCTTCCTAATGTTGAATAAAATAGGATGTTTTACAATTCAACTTTGATAAACACGTCTATTTAATGATTATTTTACTGTAAAAGGTTAATGCACTTCCGAAGTTACGATGCTCCACCTGAAAAAGATTTTAAGTGCAAAAGGGGAAGGTCGTTACTGGTGGCATGTAGTGCTGGATAGGTTGTATTTTTCTTTGAATTTTTCTGTTTATTGTTGAGAAAGGTATTGCTTCTCTGGATGCCTCTTCAGTATGCTTGCTTGTTTTCCCTGATTATTAGAGTGTTATCGATCACCTTCTGAATCAGAATGGCATTTTCACCTTAAAAACTTTGAAGGCTGGATCTACTTCTCTGACAAACCAATTTTCTTGGGGTCTTGTTGTTGTCCTCTGCATCCTGGGATCATATAGAACCATTATTCCAGTCTCTTTATGTTTCAGATTTGTTGAATGTAACCTAATATTTTGTGTAAAAATAAGCTTCCCTTCTATTATGAATTTAAAGTATGTTGGTTGTAGAAGATGCTAAAGTTCTAAAAAAACTGGGTAATTGGGAAAAGGTGTCTGTGTAATCTTATTCTTCTTTTATTATTAAATTGCAATACTCTTAAAATGTCATGACGAGTTTTCTGGAATCATGTTGCAAAAATTGTTTGACAGTAGACTTCCTTTTAATCTAATTCTGACCATAAAAAGCTGTTCATCTGCAGATAAATACTTGTCACGACGTAGACCTGACAGCCATGTGCCTGTGGATGGGAGTAGGTTTACTGATAATCAGAAAGAAAATGGTTTCATGGGTGATCCTAACACTTTTGGATATCATTTACTGCATGAGGAGGAGGCTGCGCCCTTTTCTAAAGCAGCAGCATCGCCAAGAATTCTAGATCCAAGAATTGAGCCCTCCAAGAGGCCAATAGGTTCCATTGCTGCACTTAAAGAGTTTGTAAGTATCATTCTTCAGTTTTGCCATAGTTTTCATTATGAATCTCAACCTTTTGTGACCTTCACAAACATTTTTGAAATGCGAACTCAGTGCATGATGGAGGGTCTTGGTGTAGCATTCCAGACTCAACCTCAATATTCAGCTAATCCAGCACAGAGAAATGAAGTATATGCCCAGGTTGAGATTACTGTCCCTTTTAAGCGTTATAGATGTGCGATGCTATATTGCTCGTCTATTACATAAACTTGCATTTCATTATGTAGTGATTAAAAGCATCCAATTACTCCGCCTATCTAAAATAAAGTTGTAATAAAAGTGTCGAAAAGATGCTTTGTAAGATTATTAATTCTTTTGATGAATGTTTTTCATTGTTACATGTTTTTATGTCTTCATTCTAAAACTTTGATTCTGTATCACTTGGGAATTTTTATAGTTTAACTGATGCTCCTGGTGGTTTGATCTTAGCAAAAACATATATTGTTTCTTTCTGTCGGTTTGATCTTAGCAAAACTTATATTGTTTCTTTCTGTCTGTTGATATTCTGGTGGCATGATTTTTAGCAAAACTTGTGGTGTTTCTTGCTGCCGGACTTCCGATCATGGTTGATGATGTTTTTGTTGGGATATGGAAGATGTACTTATTTCTAGGACTTGCATATGTAGTAAATAATGCTATATTTTTAAATTTGTCGTATGATTAAAGTAATTCCATCTCCTAGTAAAGTTAAAAAGTAGAAACAACCCAAGGAAAGCATAAACATGAAAATTTTCGCTATTTACTCATCTTTTGTGGTGTTTAGGTTGAAGTAAATGGAGAAGTACTGGGTAAAGGAATTGGCCTAACATGGGATGAAGCAAAATCAGAGGTACTATATTCTCCTACAAACTTCTATATAACCTGCTTCTTCCCCTTGTAGTTATTATCTACACATGAAGTGTTCTGGTTATAATCGGCTTTTATTTGTTCATTAGTGTCTAAACCTTAACGCAAAACGAGTTTCTCTGCTCAGGCTGCTGAAAAAGCACTTGCAGCCTTGAAATCCACACCCGAACAGTTTCCTTACAGGCATCAGGGTACTCCGAGGTGAGTGTTTTTTCATCTTCTCGGTGATGTTTGACTGTCACAGAACAATTGGGTGAATTTGATGAAAGCTCTAGGTTATAAACTAATGTGTGTCTGTGGAGGCAACAAATGCCATGGTTGTGTTGAACAAAACGCAACAGCAGCTAGTGGAGTATATGCAAAATTGCAAACTAATGGAACTTAGAATGTTAAATGGTTGCACAAACCGGACAGCTTGTAACATATTGGCTTGTGTTTGAATATTTTTTGCTTCAGATCGATGCAGGGTATGTCAAACAAGAGGCTAAAACAAGATTTCTCTCGGTGAATGGCATAATCTGGCAGATAAGATACTCAAGGAACGGATCACCTGTACCATGAAACTCATACATTGATTTTTCCTGCTTGTGTGTATAGCATTAGCCCACATGTCTCTGTGGCTCGCGCGATGAAACCTTTAGAGTGGGGGTGGGCGGAAGTTGGTTGCTGAAGCAGAAGGTCGTTGGACTTGGAAGGCTGAGTAATGCATCGAATTGCATTTGAGAGGTGTTCAGCTGTTGTTGTATCTGCATGTTGGTCATCAACCCGAACGGGAACGGGAACGCAAATCTGAATCCTCTCCGAGAAAGGTAAGAAGATGAAGATGAAGATGAAGAAGCGACGTTGATATTTAGAACCTAAAAACTAAGGCACCGGAGAGGAGATGTAAAAGGGCAAGCTGGTCATTGGTGCGTGGCTTCCAATGCACTAACTATATGATGAGTTAATATGACAAATCAATTATACTATGTGATTAAAGTAGCATTCAACTTCTGCCGAAAAGGTTTCTCTATTTTATAATTAAATTTGTATTTTTATGTAAATAATTTTTGCCACTATACGTGTCGTCATTCACATAAAATATGTGACATACGCTCTGGGCTTAAAGAATTTTTTTCCGATTTTATGCACTTTCTTCCTTTTTACGTTTCATTGATTGACACTCATAAATATATTGATTTAGGAAATCACTAGGTAAAAATACGACATCAAAAAGAGATTATAGAAGTAGGAACCTAATTTCTGTTGTAGATAAAGAATGAATTTGATCAAGAATGTTGTTTAATAGGCTGTAGTTCCATTATTGACTGCGATTGTGGAGTAACAGTAACTCGGTAAACAAATATCGAACATTAAAAGAAATTTTAATTAGAAAAGATCTCTGTTCTGTTTGGACGGTAATATAGACACATCAATTCCATCTATAGGCGTTCTATATTCAAGAGAGAGAGAGAGAGAGAGAGATCAGCGATTTGTGAGAGAAATGGCATCATTTGACGCGTACAGTGTGGACGGAGACGCGCCGGCGGGTTCGTTTGATGACGGTCGTTACACCGGCTATGATGAATCCTACGCCGCCTTTTCCTCAGCCGACGCGCCGCCTTACTCCGCGCCCGCCTACGCCCCGGAGTTCGGCGAGACTGAGGAAGTGACGATGGATCGCGCGAACAGCGGAGATCCGTTCGGATCTTCGGGATCGGTTCCTATTGCTAATGGCAACGGAAGCTCGGCTTATAACCTTGAGGATGATTCGGAGGGGATTTTCAGCTCGGACGGACCGATCCTTCCGCCCCCTGGTGAGATGCAGGAAGAAGGATTTGCTCTTCGCGAATGGCGGAGGTTAGATTTATTTCTTTTTTGATCCATGGTTAGCTTTCCTCTTCTTTGTTCGTATGTATAGTTTGATCTGTGTTCTACTGCTTCTTGATTTCAAGATTATTAGAATCTTAGAATTTAACTCTTAGACTAGCCTGGTTTAGTATGAAGCGACGGGGTGGAGGACGGATGATCTGAACCACCTGCTTCTTGGTGGTGGATCTTATTTAGAGGAGGATATCCAAGTGATTGGTTCCTTGATCAATTGGAAGACTACTTTTGACTTCGATAATTCAGAAAGATGTATTTAATGTGAAGGATCTGGATTGAATCTCCCCCATATAGATTTATGCCTATAAAGACAATTGTTTTCAAATGGCCCTTTGAAATAATTGATCATTATTATATCAATCATTAGACCTTCATGCTACAATTGCTCATAGTTTCAAGAAGAGGTAGATCTAGTAAAATTAAAAATAGTAGGAAAGGAGCATTTTCATGAATTGGTTGAAGTGGCAATCGCAAAGCATAAAATTGATTGTCGATTACTTGGGATGGTTGTATCTTTTCATAGGCAAGTATCAACTTTGATGGTTTACATTCTTAGGACCAAGGCAAAGAAAGGTGAACTTGAGGCTAGCGATAAATTATATTGGTTGTGTTTAAAACTGTGAAGAGCATTGAATTAGTAAAGTAGGGAACTAGAATTCATGTGGCTGATTCCAAAATAAATTATGGGCGGTACTTTGTCATGAATGTGGTGTAGGAATCACACAACTTTATGTGGTAAAACCTGCACGAGTGGAGATCAAGATTAGCTGCACTAAAAGATATTTTAAGAAACTTGATGTGAAGTGTTTAGATGATCTTTTATTTCCCATCTTATAAGGAATACGAAATATGCATATCTGTATATGTATGTTGAATTATATAATGAGTTACTTTACGTGTTTTGCATGCTTAAACCGGTACTCTTTGCTTCTAGTTAAAACTGTGAGGATCAAAATATTGCAATTGCTTCTTACCAAAAGTATCACTACTTCTATTTTATTTTGACAAGGGGTTATATATGTCTGGTGGCATCCTCTTTTTTTTCTATTTCACATTAGTCAATTCGTTTGATATCCATTTTGATATTTTCTTCTCTACCAGGTGATAACTATGTTAGAATCATTATGTTATCTGAATTAATTACTCAAATTCTTTTAATCATTGCAATTCTAATCAATCCCGCGATGCCTAATTCTTCGCTACATGCAAGAGTACCATCCTTCACCAATTTCCACAATGGGATCATCCTACTAGGCTGAAGTGAATATGAGGATCATTTACAAGTTCCTTTTTACATGAATGACCAGTTGAATAATGATGCATAAATCTTGACCAGATTAGGATAGGGAGGGACATTGTTTGAAGTCCTCCATAGTCCATATATTTTGTTATATGGTTGTATGATGAGATATGTTGATGCCAAATCTTATTAATCTTGCATGTGTTTGTTATATGCAGACAGAATACGATTCGTCTGGAGGAGAAGGAGAAGAAGGAAAAAGAAATGCGAAGCCAAATCATAGAAGAAGCTGAAGAATATAAACAAGCCTTCTATGAGAAAAGAAAGGTTAATATAGAAACTAACAAAACCACCAACAGAGAAAGAGAACAGGTTTGTCGTAGACTCAATGAATCTCTTTTTTCTATTGCCTGGATCATAGAAGCAAGTGAAACAGTTCTTTACTTGCATCTTATTTGAACAGTTATCCAAGGCCAGTCAAGAAAAATTCCATAAAGAGGCTGACAAACAGTACTGGAAAGCCATCGCAGAGCTCGTTCCCAATGAGGTTGTCAACATTGAGAAGAGAGGAAAGAAGAAGGATCAAGATAAGAAGCCATCAATCACTGTCATTCAAGGTCCCAAACCTGGTAAACCAACTGATCTTTCGAGGATGCGTGGAATACTGGTGAAGCTCAAGCATAATCCCCCACCTCATATGCTACCTCCCGCACCTGCTCCAGCCAAGGACGGAAAGGAAAACAAGGATGACAAGAATGCCAAAAACGCGGCTCCTAATTCCACGAAAGAGCCAGCAGCTGCCCCTGCCAAAGACTCTGTATCAGATGGCGTTCCACAAAAGGGGGAAGAACAATCTGCTCCAGCCAACGATCAGCCGGCTAACTAATTGGACTAGGGTTCGATTTGCCCACTCTTTCTTTACAAAATTCCCATTTTACCATCACAACTTTTTCTTCCCTTATGAAGTGCTTTGCATTTTTCTTCCTCTGCATCCAGCATTCCTTTTTGTTGAGTTTTAGACAAAGATTCATGATGACGTTGTTGCTTTATGCCTATTCTCGGTATTGTAATCATAATTCTTATGTTCTGTTTTTGCGAAATATATGTTTTTTGCCTCATAATTTTCGCCTACTAGCCCCAATTTTGCAATTTTAGTTCTGTTGTGATTTTGGGACCGTGACTTTTTTCTTGCGATTTTGATCTCGTAAGTTTGAGTACTGCGATTTTAGTTCTATTAATTGGTCCCAACTCCACCCACATGGACTGCCAATTTCATTTCTTCCGGTTCATCCAATGAGGGCAATTAAAACATCAATCAATATTGAATATAATAAATAACTAGAAAATATAAATTACTGTTTCTTGAATAAAGGATTCATATTAAAACGGCTATCCAATTAAGGAGCCATTCCTCCTAAACAATAGAAAACCAAATTATCTGAAAAGAAAAGAGAAGAAGAAATAAAGGAAGGGTGAATGAATGAAGAGAATGGTGAGCTAGCCCCAGGTAGCCCAGTTAGCAGAACTCCCAACTCTGGGCATGCTATTAACCTTAGAATAAGCATCAACTGCAAAATAAGATCCACACATAGCTCCTTCGCTATCGATCCTCGGCATCGCTTTCATCTTATGCATCGGATGCTCGAAGCTTATCAATCCTCTGTCGCTGTGGTACATGCACCCGGGCGGGAACGGAGCGTACGATTTTCTACAGCTTGCTTTGTTCAAAGCAACGTTGTCGGAGATCATCACCGGACACCCCCCAGAAGAGATTCAATGCCTTATCAGCACCCTAGAAATTAAATTAAGAAATCAAATTACTATATATGAAGATTGATTTGAATCTACTTACGAGGGCAGCAAAGACAGTTAGATGACGAAGGCGAAACTGCCTTGGAGCTCTTTGAGGACTTGATGAGCTGGCATGGGGCTGCGGTACGCTTCGGTTACAAACATGGCCTCGTTGCAGCACTTGGTCAGACCGTACTGCTTGTTGAGGTTGCAGAGGTTGTTCAACTCGCCGATGAAGATGCAGTACGCGTCATCCATGCCGGAGAACAAACTGCAATCATCATTGATACATTTTCGTGTCAGGTGATTATGACGCACCGCTTTCTAATTACAAACGCATTACAAATTAATTCATTTCTATTCATCCTTGTATAGCTGTAGATAATGATTTGAGTTGGTGTTGGAAGGAAATTAATTACCTTCGATATGGGGTGTTGTGATTAAATGAGGCATGGGCCAAGACAGCCTTGTCTACGAAAGAAATATTTCAAAGTGTCATCGGGAGTCTTAGATCGTACCGGAGCCGCCACCGCCGCCGTTGATGAGGCCGGGCTGTGCAGTTCTCTCGGCGGATCAATCACGCCATTCTTGAATACACCCAACATTTTTTTTTTCCTAACTCTCTCTGTCTCTCTCTTCAGAAAATGTTATATAGGTATGAAGGAATGCGAATCGGAAATGCATGAATGGTCAAGCGGGATTTGTGTAAGATAGACGTTTCGAGAGGAAAAGTAGGAGGCAGTGTCATCAAAAAGGAGTTTGAAGTTTTTGGTGTTTAAAATTATTAGCATCCAAAATGTGTGGCGCTAATGGCGTTAATTCTACAGAAGAAAAATATTACTACTAATGTATTTAATGAGAGAGAGGAGAGAGAGAGAGAGAGGGAGAATATTCAAGATATCATAATTGATGAGGATATTCAAGAATGTAAACAATCTTGATTCTAACAATTGAGAATAGTTTGTTAGGCTTCAAGGCCCTTTTCTTTGGGCCCTAATTCCAACTCTCTCTGCCAAATCATAATTGATAGGACAAAATATCAAGTTCATTTGTGATCATGACCAGTTGTCTCCCTTTCTTTCATAATTAATGAAAATTGGTAATAATCTTTTATCCCATTAGCAACCAGTTGGTGTCGTAAGTATTGTGAGATTCCTTTTTATTCTTAAATTATAATTGCAACCGATTTTAAATTTATTAAAATTAAAATACACATGACACCAGTCATATAATGGAATTATAAAAATACAATAGAAAATCGTTGAAATCCACTTCCACAATTTTGATAATGAGTAAACTTAAACTCTTGTATAATGAAGTACAAATATTACATAACCGAGAAATCTTATATAATTTTTTAAAAAATTATTAGTTCACGCCTCCAAATTTATTAATTTTTCCTCAATTCTAAATAAATTCTGAATCTATCTTAATTATATAATTAACCCGAATTTTCTCATTTTAAAATTACTATTTCATCTCTCATTACTATTTCTTTTATCGGCCCTACCATTTGTTCGTCATTATACTTTTCACGTACTAGGAACAAACCTAACAAACTTTATAAATTTTGCAGGACTAGTCCCACCTAATCCAACCTTGACGACCAAACCTACACAATTTATTTCTAAAAAAGTCTTTAAGTACAAAATTCTTGCCAAATCTTAAACAGATAAAAAAAAATATTTATAAATATTCTTTTTCTAAATTAACGTGCGTTTCGCCATAAAAATCCAAATACGATCAACACAAACAATCCAAAACTTAAACGATCAAACTTTTATTAATAATTTAATATAACCACTTGCCTTTGACAACAAAGAAACTTAATTATTTCCACTGGAAAAGAGGAGCAAGAATGATCAAAATCAGCGGCTTGTTTTGGCAGTTGAAGAATATTAATTAAATATATGAACTCGTAATCTAAGAAGGAAAAATGTGACAGGAAAAAATAAATAAATAAGCCGCTAATTGATTGCTAAGATTTAATTAGTATGGCTAATTGATTATTTACCTGTCTAGAACTACCTGCCGGTTGTCAAAATATCTTGCCAATGTTTGGTTTCACATCGAACCACATGGCACAATTATCACCGGCCGAATTTTTCGATGATTACAGAGAGGTTGTTACACAGCACACCTTTTATCAAAAATAAATTTTAGTATTAATATTTAATCCTAGGGAATCTATTATTTTACATCCCATTTATAAAAACAGTTTAAGAATCAATTATATCCAGAGCTTAAAGACTCGCCAATTTATTTATCACAACTATAGCTTTTGTTTTTGTAATTTAAACTTTTCTTTTTTTTTTTTGTTTTTCTAGATCTTTTATTATTGTAAAGAAAATGGTGCCAAAGTAAATTATAGTTCTTAAATATCAAATGGTATTGATGCATGTACTAAATTAATTGATCAAGTTAAGAATTTCAACTGCTATTTAAATAATTTCGTTTATCTACTTCCACAAACTATATGAAAATTATAAATCACATTATATTAAAAATTCACGTAAGATATATGATTAGTATGCGTGATCTATCATACCATATAACAGTATTTTGAATTATTGTATGTTCTTTAGATTCGCATATCTAACTTATTTGACAACAGAATGAACATCGTGCATGCAAGCTCTAAACCAATTAAATTATGATTCCATTCCAGTCAGTTTTGACTATTTATCTTAATTGTTTGAATTAATTCTTTCTTTTGAAAATCTCATGGTTGGAAATACTACTAGATAACACCGACTTGGCAGGCAGAAGGCCATATTCGGAAATCAGAATTCCGTGCTCAACTTGCCCTTTTTCAAAATTCAACACTTTCAGATGTAGATTGGTAGATCTTACTAAAAATCCCATCTTCCCTATTATACGGATGCATTAATTAATTAATTATAATAAATTAAGATGTAAACCTTTTCAAATAAGTTATTTTTCATGTCTTTTCCAGTAAATCCTACTTTTTTATAGAATTGATGGTAAATTTGTGTAATAAAGACATACTTTAAGGGGTGATGATCTTATATCCAATTTCGGTGTCTTATTCCATATCTCGTTAATAGAATGATGATATGTGTATTTTATTTTATAATTATATATTCTATTTGAATTATTTAATTTAAGGTGAAATTTTGTTTAAAGAAAAAATAAATATATATCATCATTTTATTGATGGGACATAGAATGAGACACAATCTTATTATATTTTAGAGTCTTATTTTATTACATTCACATATACTTCTAGAAATAACGTATGACTTTGGTGCTTAACATCCCAAGCTAAGAGCGCCTATTAGAGACAGTAAATGCATTAAATTAGTCATATAAAGTAAAAGGTTGGTACACATTGCATTCAAATGAATCCATTTATTAGTTTTAAATCTCATTCATAAATATATTAAATATTTTTAAAGAGAAATTAATTGCGGCAACTAATTACTACGGGTGAAAACATATTTTTATGCAAAAACTCACAAACCTATCATATTATAATAAATATATATATTAGCAAAACACATTGCTAACAACATTGACGATTTAAATATGTGACCTTCAACCACAAAACAATAACTTCATTCTTTTTTTTTTTTTTTTTTTTTCTGACGAGGAACCCGCATCCGCTACCTTTGGTGCGCACAGGGTAAACATCGCTCATGTGCAATAGCCTGCAAACCACACAGAAGAGTTAAACCACCTTTAATGTGACAGAGTGACAGACTCACACATAGCGTGTCCAGTGGGAATTGAACCCATGACCTATCGGCCCGGCCACCCACCTTCACCGCTATGTATCCCAAGGGGACAAAACAATAACTTCATTCGAAACTGATGAAGTATGCTTGACTGAAAAATGTTTTGCAAACTCCTCACTCGTTTTTAAATATTATTTCACATAAAGGGGTGTTTGCACATATTTATACTTAAATACTTATCTGTTTATTGTATGTATAAACAATTTTTTAGGATTGAAAAACTTGCTTGCTGCATAAATTTTTTTTAAATTAAGCAATTATACTGTTTGTTAAGCAATTTTTTTAAACATTAATTAAGATATTTTTATACTGAAAGCCCCACAATTTTTAAAATTATAATTTTTTTATTATTAAATTTAAAAGTTCTCAATTTTTTTAAAAATTTATTTCAAATTTTAAATAAAATCAAAATAAAAAATATTATAATAAACATCTACAAACACAAGTCATAAAAAATAAAAAATAGTATTATAAAATATTTAGAAGATATGAATGGTAATGCACTTTAGCAGATAAATAATAGAAAAATAATTTTAGGCGGGGATGTCTAAAAGAGCACGGTCCCACAGAGTATTGAATAATTTCATAAAATATGGAGTCTATATAAACCCTCCTCGTGTAGATAGACCTATTCAACTTGTATTCCTCATATATTTTTCTCTCAAGTCTCATCTATTTATACAGGGACGCTTGTCTCTCTCCACCAACTCGGATTATTGTATGGCATTAAGATCTCTGAAAGGAGAAGTGTCGGAGCTCTGCATAGGGAAGCCTGAGCTCAAGTGGATCGCGGCGAACACGTCGATTTCAGACGCATTAGCGGTGCTGAAGGCGTCTGAAGAGACCTATATAAGCGTTTGGGCATGTAGTGCGAGTGGTTCGTGCGTGTGCGTCGGAAAATTCTGCACGGCGGATGCGATTCTCTTCCTCTGCAGAGAGGAAAATTTGGCCGATCCTTTCGGAGCTCTTCAAACTGCTGTTTCTGATATTTTACCCAAAGGTGCTCCGATTGTCAGGCACATCCAACCTAATTCGAGGTACGTTAATTTCGCCGATTTGCTTTCGCTGCAATTTTGATTTTAACTAGTAGTAACCGTTGGCTTTTTTTTTAAATCAGATTTCTCTCTTTTGATAACGATGTACAAACTTAATTGCATGTTCGATTGTTCGTATGTGATGGATTTATGGTTATTTTGTTCCTGTACCCTAGTGATGTTCTTCACATTTAGTTAAATTTAATCAACACGCATGTGCGATTCAGATTTTCTAGATCTTAAGATTTAGTTAAATTGGGGGTAATTATGATTGATATTTTCCAGATCTTCACATTTAGTTAAATTAGGGGAATTGTGTAACTCCATTCAACACGCATGTTTGATTGAGATTTTCCAGATCTTCACATTTAGTTAAATTGGGGGAATTATGTAACTCAATTCAAAATCCATGTGTTTGAGATTTTCCAGATGGACCAGATCTTCACATTTAGTTAAATCTCGAGCACTCTATCTACTCTGTTTTGACTGAATTTAGTTTCTAGTTTTACTGAACTCTGCTTTCCTTGTTTATGTGTTCTTCAGTGTGTGGGAAGCCATAGATTACATACTCAAGGGCACTCAAAATCTAGTAATCCCAATCCAAAACCGCCGCAGCAACAGCACAAGAAAGAGGTTCCCCAACACTTGCAGACATGAATGCTGTTGGCTAACACATGAAGATGTGGTACGCTTCCTTCTCAACTCCATAGGAGCCTTCTCCCCTGTTCCCACTCTCACCATCGACTCCCTCAGTGTCATTGATCACGATATCATGACCATCACTTACCGCAAGCCTGCATCCCCAGCATTGGCCTACTTCAATCGAGCCATCACTGAGCAGAAATCCATCGCAGTTGTTGATGAAGAGAACCGGTTGATAGGGGAAATCCCACCATTAGCCCTAGCCTACTGTGATGAAACAGCTGCAGCTGCAATCTTGACCCTATCAGCTATGGATCTGTTGAATTACATCGATTGCAGCAGCCCATCGGAGAGCCTTGTGAGTTTGGTGAAGACGAAGCTGGAGGAGATGAATCTAAGTAGAATGGTGGATTTCATTGATGAGTTCTCTCACCCCTCATTGATGTCCTTTTCTTCTTCTTCGTCGCTTAGCTGTTCTTCCGATGATGAGTCCTTGTCTAATAGAGGTAAAGCCTCAACTCGACATTATTCAGGCAGTAGATGTGAGCCGGTTGTGTGCAGTCGTGGGAGTTCGTTGCTGGCTGTAATGATTCAGGCAATTGCACATCGTGTTAGTTGTGTTTGGGTTGTCGACGACGATCATACTGTGGTTGGGACCGTTACGTTTGCAGGAATTCTTGATGTTTTCCGCAGCGTTGCCTGTAATAACTCATAGATAGATTGTGCATTTTAGCAGACATCCAATCCCAGATTTTGATGATATATAACTTTCATTTCTTACCCTAATCCTTAATTTACAATTTGTCTTGGCTGAGTGATTTTAATTTCAAATTCTGAATGAAGACAATTTTTTTTTGGGTAAACAGTTATACTATTTCATTTGGACACGCAAATATTTTTTAAACAGTTAAATTTTTTTAAATTTTCACCAGATCCACTCTTTTATATATATATATATAACTTCTCATTCTGTTAGATTTGATTTGACCCTTTTCCTTTTTGTTTGAATGTTCATATATATAGAAAGCCGGCCTTCCTCATACTCCTCCCGTCATTCATTGAGTTGGAGGAATCCATAGGAGGCCGTCCGTTATCCATTGCATGAAAGAACCTTTCTTTGTATGACTTTTCTTTTTACACCAAATTCATTTCTTAATTCTTATTCGTTAAATAGTTACTAAATTCCATATTTTTGGTCAAATTAATCCTCAATTCTAATTTCTTAATTAAATTGGCTCTTCGTTAATTTTTCTGCAGTCAACGATTAGTCAAACATAATTTAAAAAAATTAAAATATTAAGATGGTACTTTTTAGAATAAAAATTTTGGAGGACCAATTCGGTCAATATTTTTACCGTAATTTTACTGAAAACTAATTTGGCAATATTAACCATTTTTTTACCACAACATTGACAATATCTTTGAGAATTAGGATAAAATTTATTTATCATATTTAGTTTTTTTTTAAAAGTTTGTGTTATTTTTTTTGGTGAATTGGTCATTCGAAATTTTATTTCAAAAGTACGCTCTTAATATTTTAATATATTTTTTAAAATTGCGTTTACTAACAATTGACCAAGAGATAAAATAAGGGAAGGATCAATCTGACCAAAATTTTAAATTTTGGAAATTAATTTGACCAAAAATTTACAGATTTGGAGAGCATTTAAGCCAATTTACCTTTTTATTCTATTATGTCGTGTAGAAGTATCAGACACGATATTAACATTATTATTTAAGTGTCCGTACTTTCTATTAAAGAGACATGACTGCTTCTGGTGAATTTGGTCTCTATTTACAACTGAAAAACAGAAAGAGGGAGAAAAACAATGCAGCAAATATTGAGAACCACAATATTTAGCAAACTAAAGGACAATATGATTTAGATAAATTAATAGCTCCCATAAACTGTGAATGGTGTCTGTCCTCTATTCCATATGTGGACTAGGAATTAATGATACAAAAGAAATATCTAAATTCAAAAACTTTGTGGTCCACTAAAATTTAATATCTGGGTATTTATTGTTCTTATTAGATGGAATGGCCTCGAGAAAAGGCAAAAACAGTCATACAGATAGACAGCCGAGGGTTTATATAACATTGTGATTAATAAGATTAGACACATTCATTGCCCTGATATTTCATATCTCATCTAATGCCATGTGTACCGATACTCGCCAAATGTCTCTAATATCATACTCTAACCTAGACCGTTTTAATGCGGTGATAATCATATACTATTCCATTCTGTATATTTTATTTTACAATTATGTACTTTATTTGAATGATTTAATTTAGAGAAAAATAAACACATGTTACAGTTCCATTAATAGAATATGGAATGTGACAAAAGAAAATGAGATAAATGATCTTTAATAGGTTTAATAGTAATTTAGTCAAATAAACTTGAAATCGAATCATTGTTCAACACATAAAGATAAAAAAAAAAAAAACAACAACCGTGGGTAAAATTGTACCACTGAAATAAATCAGAAGTCTTAATAAGATGTGTTTCTAATATTATAGTAAGTTTGAAATAAATCAAATTGGTATGGATGGTTCTAAACTATGTTAATTTGAATAAATTGATCTCTAATCTTTATTTTTAGTTAATTGATCCACAAATTAGACTAGTTTGGATAAATTAGTTATTTCGTTAAATTTTTCGTTAGTTGACCGTTATTCAATGAGAATTTTAAAATAACAATAAAATAATATAAATTGTTTTCTGGAATAACTTTTTGGGGACCAATTTGTCCAACTATTGAAACACAATTTTAAAAATAATAGAATAAATATTTAAATTTTAAATAACAATTACATAATTTTAAATCAAAAATTATAAAACTCATAAAAAAACAGATTTAAATCAAAAATTAAATAAATATATAATTTTTTAGAATAAATTTAAAAAAAAAATTAATAAAACTTTTAAAAATGAAAAAATAAATTATTTTATTGGAATTAAATTTTAGAAGCCAAAATTTAAAATTTTCAATTTTTTAAATTAAAATTTCAAAATTTTCTCTAGATTTCTTTAATTCAATTTCGAATTAGATTCTTAAATATTATTTTTTGAAATTAGTCAGTTTCTAAATTTTATATTATTATTTTTAAAAAATTAATTACACATTTTGTCGATTTTTTAATTCTCAATTATTTCTAAATTTTAGTTTTCTATTTTTAATAAATAAAGTAAAATTTATTCCAATAGTTAAATTGGTCTTCAAAAAAATATTCCAAAAAAAAAAAATCCTTTTATAATTTTTTTATTCTAAGAAATGGAAAACTGATATAGATGGTCCCTAAATTAAGTTATTTTGGATAAATTATTCTTTATTTTTTTCTTCGGTTCGTAAGGTTTTAAAAAAATAACATTTAAAAATCTAATTCAAAAATGATTTAAAATAACTTAAGAAAATTAAATTAATATTTTTGAAATAATTTTTAAAATTTAAAATTTTAGCTCCTTAAACTTACAATAAAATTATTTATTTGTCCATTTTTAAAGTTTTATTTAATTATTTCTTATAAATTTATTCTGAAAAAATATAGTAGTTGCCGGGGTAGTGCTTCGCCAAATTGGCGTGTTTTTCTCTCTCTCTCTCTCTCTCTGACACCAAACACGCAGATCTTCTCAGAGTGTGTTTTTTAAATTTAAGCTAATTCGGTCAATTGAATCAAAATCGTTCCTGAAATTTGGGTAAATATTGCTTGTACGTGACGGTGGTGGTAGAATTAATATACTCGTTATTAGTTTACAAGATTCCTTCGTAGAATTGTGCTTGTCCGTTATGAAGTGGTTTCTTTCACATATTTTCAACGAATTTCGTACATGTAGATCGTAGTTTCTCTTAATTGATTTGTTTTTGTATCCGTACACTTTTATTCACAAAAATTGACATTGTGATATAAATGACACATTTATTCGTTGCAATTGACACATTTATTCATTGAAAATGACACTCTATGACAATGTGACACTGTCCTCCGAGACAAATGACACTTTTGTTTATTACGATTGACATTTTTAGATAAATGACACATTTGTTCGTTGAAATTGACACATTTATTCATTACGAATGACACTCTCCTCCGAGACAATTATCACTTTTGTTTACTACAATGTACACTTTCAGATAAATAACATGATTGTACGCTGCGATTGACACATTTATTCATTACAAATGACACTCTATAAGAATCTGACACTCTCCTCTAGTACAAATGACACTTTTATTCGATGCAAATAACACTTTAGTTTGGTGACATTTTTCTTCAAAAACAAATGACACTTTTGTATGAAAACAAATGATACTTCACAAATGATACTTTTATTCAACGCAAGTGACACTTTTGTTCGAAGCAAATGATACTTCCGTAAGTGATGGTAGAAAGTGTTCAAAATGAAAATAACACTTTTATTTTGAAACAAATGATACTCAATAAACAAACGAAAAAAAAAACAAAAGAAAATTAGAAAGAAAAAATAGAAAAAAAAAATGAAAAAAATGATCCTGGTCAGCTGTGTAAATGAGCCGTAAATATGGGTCTCTAATTAAGCCGGACGTATGGTACATCCGGCTGACACAAGTTTTTGTGATAGTAAACTATCACGAATTTCATTTACTTGTTAGTTATTTCAAGATTTCTGAAAATTATATGCTATGTTATGTCACACACTTAGTACTAGCATGATCATTGTCAGAGTGTATATTATGTGTATCGTCATGTGTTACTTGCCTTAAACTGGACCATTTTTGTTTATTTTTTGTATAATTGATAGTTATCTATCATATGCGATCGGACACCAATCAAATGGTCTCGAAAAGTCACCATTTTCATTATTTTCTACTCTATCCCGGGAGTCTCTTTTTTCACTGAAAAATCGGAATGGGTATTCATTGTTTAATTGCATTTCATTTTTAGGATTATTGACGTTGACTCGTGAGTTGGATAGCACCAATTTTGTATAAGTTTGAATCTTAATTTAAGTTCTAACTCATCTACAAAAATATCTCAGAGTAATACGAATATCCTACCAACTTGGTTTAACTTTTCATACTGGAATTGTCAATTTCCATAGAGTGTACTAAAATGTCCAATTTCAATTAATATGATTTGAGTTAAACAGTATCAGTATCGGATTGTCTTAACCCATCAAAACACATGATATGTACACGAATTTAGTCTTATTTGTGTTGTATTCTTAAATGATTATTAAAATCATTTTTTATTTGTTTTTACTTAAAGTTAAAAATGATTGTTAAAATCAGTGGTTTTTGGAATTATAATATGAAAAATTAGATATTTTTTGGTAAATTCAGAACTTATGGTGCTTTAAGCACCTAAATAATCTCAGTAGGTGCTTACAGATTTAGGCAGTACTGTTTGAAACAACTTAAATAGGTTGCTTCTGGGTTTTTTTACGTCAGGAACACTTTGTTTGAAGGGGTGTTTTCTAAAATACTAAAATTCTTATTACAAAAAATCAAATTTACCCATTCCTTATATTTACTATACAAAATACTCACTTTTACTTAAATATCCCAAGTTTTCAGACTTATCAGCCTACAAATAATGATTAATTCGTTATTTTACATTGTTTTGTACATAAATGATATAATTCTATTAAGTCCAACAGAAATATGAATCCCGCTCGGTGTCCCGCTCGAGTCCCGCTCAGCCTGTACAATCCCGCTCACTTTTCTGGCACTGCAGGGAGCAGAGTCCGCTCGCTGTCCCGCCCGAGTCCTACTTGTTTTTAAGAAAAAAAATTACATCACAATTAGCTCAGATTCCTGCTAGAGTCCCGCTTGGTCCTGCTCATGACCGAGCGAGATTTGATTAGCTTTAATGCATGAAAAAAAATGACCGATCATGATGTTTATTGTGTTGCTTGATTTTTTCTGTATTAATATGGGTGATTGGCGTCCTCATTGAATAAACTACATCCTCTTTCATTTCAGATTCTACTACAAAATCATTCTGTAGAATTTTGCTTCCATACTCAAGAAAAAAAATTGAAAGTTGGTATAACATTATTGTTCATTTTAACGGGAAATTTAACAATTTGTCCGAGTATGTTAGCGGCGAAGTAAGAGTTGTATGCATTCCAGCCAACAGTGTTTGTCTCCCAATTTTACGAATGTTTATTCAATATAATCTTAATCCCTTTTCACTTTCATCAGATTACGAAATTTATCATACCTTCTTTTCTCGTCATGATATTACGCTTAGTTCCATTCTCGCCACCGATATGGATCTACTTCATCTTTATAGTACACAAATCGAGCCGACTTTATTTCTTGTGCACTCCAATGTTCACTCTTATCATAAACCCGATGTTGTTGAACAATTCGTTTTTTTTTCCGTTTTTCTTTGATTTGGTATTTTTAGTTTGATTTTATGCTTGGCGTTGTTTCTTTTCTTTTTCAGATTTTGGCTAAGTATGGAATTGAGATTTTCACCTACTGTACCAAGTGCCTAATCGGGAGATCCAGTTTTATCCACCGGGACCTCGTGTCTCGAGTGCCTTTCCTTCTGCAGATCAGGATACGGTGCAAACTCTAAGGACTGATCTGGATTCCCTTGGCCGCAGAGTAGATCGCCTCCGCCGCACAAGTTATGAGCAGACTGCCTCGCCTGCCCAGGCGAGGCGACCGGTGACTTTTCTTCCCCAATTTTATTTATATATTTTTATTTTATTTTATTTTATTTTATTTTTTATTTTTTATTTATTTTTTATTTTTGTTTTGTGTTGTGTTTTTGTTTTATGTTTTTGAGTCTGTTCTTGTGTGTTTTTCTTGTTCTTACACTTGATAGGGATCAAGTGTAAGGAGGGGGGTGTTTCTTTTTGTCTTTTATCCTTAGTTTTTGTTTGTTCTCACACTTGGTAGGGACCAAGTGTAAGGAGGGTGTTTTTGTGTTTATTTTGTCATGCATTCTCTCTTTGTTTTGTCTTTTCTCTCTTGCTCGAGGGCGAGCAAGGTTTAAGTGTAAGGAGGGGAGTATTTTGTGTCGAAGCATGCCAAAATTCTTGATTTTTGAAGTGCTGTTTTCTATGATCAAGCATGTCTTATTTGTGCTTTTATGTTTCAATATGCTTGCTTGTAGACTTTGTGAAGATTAGATCTAGGCACGTGTATGCATGTAATTTGGGATGACGAAAAATAAACTTTGTTGGATCGAAATCTTATAACCACTCAATTAAATTAGATTTGAGCCTTAAAGTAGGACACTTCCTACTATTCTTTTGAGAGTGTTTATCCACAAAATCGCAATTTGTTTGAGTCACTTGTGATAAATGATAGGAGGCACTAGGGATTTTTAGCCAAACGGCCGCGACAAAATATTTCCGACCCTACATTATCCCTTAGTGAACCAATTTGAGCCTTGACCGTTTCTTTGATTTGAGTTAGTAAAATTTTAGCCTAGGCCTTTTTAAACTTTTTCTTGACCCATGTTATTGCATGTTTTACGAACTCTTTTGTGCATGATAGTTAAAATTTGAAGAGTCTTACATATGTCTCCTACCTGCCCAATCTAGACATGCTGCAGAAAACAGATTGGATAAAAAGTCTAAGTGTAAAAATTGGTCTATATAAGCAGAATTGAAAGTGTGCTGTCTATACAGTTGAGACAGTTTGTGCCCAGTTTGCTAAAAAGAAAGTATGTGCCACGAAAAAAAAGAAGGAAAATAAAAAATAAAAAATCTGAATATGAAACGTGGCAGAAAAGAAAGAGTATGTGTGCATAGTATTGATGTTGTAGCATTGAAGTGAATTTTCTAAAGTGGTTGGAGTTTGACTGTCTTGACTGCACAGGTGAGAGAGTTTTACATGCATAACATTGAATCTAAATTTTAATGGAGCTTAGTACCCCTAGGACCCTTACCAACATCAATTTGTCTAAGTCCTAAGCCCCATTACAACCGAATGAGAAAGACCTCCTTGATATTGCTATTGTGATGATCTCTTATCGTGATTGCGTGGATTGTTTTCCTTTGAGTGGCTTGAACCGGACCTAGACTAGTTGAGTGTTGAGTGAATCTTGAGGAGATCCACATTGTTTAGATTTTGACCAAGTTGATATATGCGTGCTTAGTTTCAAAATTTGCATTGTCTACTTGTTAGATGAGATTACGATTGCATGGTTTGACATTGTTTGGCTAGTGAATTGGTGCGAAAATTTTCGAATTGATTGGTATGGCTTCTTGTCTTCGTTTTGTGAGTCCGTTGTTATTTTCTTTCTTCCGTTCGTGTCGAGTCTTGTTTTTGTTCTTGTTCGAGTCTTGAGTCTTTTCTTTTGTGTCTTAAGTCTTGGGGAAGACCAAAAATAATTAGGTAATTATCTTTTGTTCTTCTTATACTCGAGGGCGAGTATAGTTCAAGTGTAAGGAGATTTGATGAGTCAATTTCGTACCTAATTATTTATGTCTGGAAAGTCTCTTAACTGTGCAGGCGAGACGCTTTTGTTGGCAGTTATGCAGGAAAATAGGCTGATTTGGCACGACAAGTGGAAATGATGTGGCAACGAGTATCCAGCTGTAAATGGCGAGATTTTGAGCGGATTTGGCCAAGAAAAGAAAGAAGAAAAGAAGACGAGAAGAAAGGAAAGAAGGAAGGAAGGAAATGAGATAATAAGGAAGGATAAGATATTACCATATCTCATAGATCCTTTCCTTATCCAAAAAGGAACCCTAGATGTGATCTAGGAGTATTATAAAAGGATGAGGGAGACACGAAATTCAGAGCTCTTGGAACCCTCTCGACCTCCCCACAACCTTGAAACATCAATCCTTTTCCGATCCATTCATTTCCGAAACCGCCGCCGTAGACCAAAGCCACACCGCCGCCGCCGCCGTTCCGATTCCACCAAAGCCGAGGAGAAGATCAAACATCCGTTCCATTCCATTTTATGCAATCCATTAGTTCAAGTAGATGAAACAAACACTTTTCGTTTTTCAGCTTTTAATGTTCGACTTGTAGTTTAGATCGTTGCTTCAATTTTCGTTCATTTTGAGAGATCGAAGACTATCGGTACTCTTGATCCTGTTTCAATTCTAGTTTTTAATTCTGTTTGTGTTTCGTTTAAATTCATTAAGTGCTTCGTTTTTAGTTTTAATTCGTATCTTTATTTTATTTTCAGTTTTCGTGCATGTTAGGATTAGGGTTACGAATGATGTATGTTCTGTTTTGCAAAGTGTCTTACCTGTGCAGTCAGGACAATTTCATGAGTAGCTAAACTTTTAGTGGTCCGGCAGGATGTAAAACACACACGTGAATAGTACATGAGGCTTAGGTTCTAATAATTAATTGAAGGGTTTCGGGTTAATTCTGGTTTATTTAATCTGACTAGTAATTTAGGATTGGCCACCCTAAGTTGTGTAGTTTGTAGCTAACTTAGTACTTCCATCGTTTCTCGTGGAACAAGGCTAGGTAAGTAGCAAAGTTATTCATTAGAATAATTGGATTAAACCGGTAGGAGACTATTAGATGCCCAACATACGAGTAGGCTCCTATACTAGGCTCCCTTAGTTCGATAAAGCTGTTTAGCTATTAAATCTATTGATTGCCCAACAACGTAGGTTGTAGCTAAATTAGGGAAGTAGCCGTTTCGATGCCCAACATGGCGGTTACCGACTAAGTAAGTGGGAGTGAGGATTACGCAGTTTAAGTTACGGTAATCTATAACTAGTTGATTCTTACGATTAATTCATTTTAAGTGCCTCGGATTGGAATTACGTGTGTGTGAATATTCTGCTGGACCCATCTCTCAACTGCCTAGTTAAAACAGTTTATTTCAGTTTTCAGTTTTTACATTTCTTTCAGTTTTTACAAGTTCTTAGTTTAGATAAAAACCCAAAACTTGCGTGGTTGCTAACCAAACTCAAGATAAGTAGAAAAATAATTTGTCTAGTCCTCCGTTCCCTGTGTTCGATACCCTGTGAACTATACTGATATAATTCTCAAGTTTTGCAGGATTATTTGGTGCAATACAGCGATCACCAAATTGGCGCCGTTGCCGGGGAACGGTGTTATCTAGTTTTATTGTTTTCTACTAATCTTTTTGTTCTTTTAAGCGTTGAATGAGCAGGTCTTCCAACCCTGACCTCATATTTGATCCTGAGATCGAGAAAACAACAAAGAGGAATAAGAAGAGGACAAAGCTGCAAAAGCAACAGATTCTGTCCGAGGCAGGAAACGTCTTACCTGCCCAGTCAAGAGACAGAACAGACGTCGTTGATCAGACCAGCGACTCAGAACCAAAGACTGTTTGGTTCGACAAAACAAGGCAGAATACTCCAGTAACTAGCTCAGAATCAGAGGAGGAGGAGATGGAAGAAGTGCACGATCCACAACCTTTGAGGATGAATACCGGATCGCTTGACATGGGAGCGGACTTACCTGGTCCAATCCAAATCACAACTACCGAACAAATTGATGTCAAGCTGAACATGGTCGCTGCCATGCCGAAGTTTTACGGGAGGACGAACGAGAACCCAAATTCCTTTTTGGCATCATTCAACCAAGTCTGCAACCTACATAGGCAAGGCAACCTAGATGCATTCAAGCTAAAGGCTTTTCCATTCACACTTCAAGATGGAGCGCAAGCTTGGTTCTCAAGTCTTAAGCCGAGCACGATCACGACGTGGGCCCAAATGCGTATGGTTTTCTTGAAAAAGTATTTTGCGCAATCAAAGACAAATACACTTAAGAAGCAGATTTCCGGGATCGCTCAGGAAATCGACGAAACCTTCAGCGCATATTGGGAGAGATTTGGACGACTTGTCGATAGTTATCCTAACCATGGCTATTCAGACGTGGAGCTTTTGCAAATCTTCTATCAAGGTATGACTGACGAAGCAAAAGTCATGGTCGATATTGGCTTAAAAGGGAATTTCCATACAAGTCTCTATGAAGATGCAAGAAATATTATTGAAGGACTTGCGGAATCTACCTCACAATACAAGGGGCCGAGAACAACACGGAGAGCTGTAAATTGGTCTCATTCCGATTACATGGATGAGATCGATACTAAAGTGGATGCAAAATTCAACCTATTGCAAGACAAGCTCGATTTAATACTTAAGCAGAACGCTCCTGCTTCGAGCTGATCGAATACCGATCACGCATGTGGAGCATGCGGAGAGAAAGGGCATATGTCGCTGCAATGTCTGGGAGAAGATGTAAATGTAGCTGGAAATTGGAGCGGCCAGCAAGGGGTTCATCCGAACCTCCGTTGGAAGCAACCGGAGGAGCATTTCCAGCCGAGGAATACGCCTCAATCATAATTTCAGCAATCATACCAACAACAACAAGGCTATCAACAGTCGTACCAACCTCCTAATCAGAATGGCTATCAGCAGGCGTATAGACCCCCGCATCAAAAGCAGTTTCAACAGCAGAGTGCCCCGCCTGCCCAGTCAGAGCAGTAGAGCCCTTTAGAAAAGCTTTTGGCCGAAATGGTTTCTTCGCAGAAGGACACTACTGCATTTCAACAACAAATGCAGTGGGAGATAAATCAGACAAAGAAGGATCAGCAAGGTACGATGGAAAACTTGGCCAGGCAGATGAATAAGCTGAATTCTACGATGCAAGAGATGAAGAGCACTCAAGGACAGCTTCCAGCTCATACTCAGCCTAATCCGAATGCTATGGCTAATGTAAGTCAATTAAGTATGTGCGGTACAAAGGAAACAGATGGAGAGAACGATGCCCAACTACCCAAGCGAGTGGAATTTCCAGAAAGTCAAGTACAACAACTTATCCACCGCTATGACAATTTGTACCAGACACCTACTAATGGTACAAACTGTGCTAAACAGCCGTCTCAAGCATACAAACCTCCACACCATCGAATATATCAGCAGCAAGGTCCATCGCCTGGCCAGGCAGACCAGGGATCTTCTTCGTTTGACGAATTGATACGCGAAATGATTGCTTCTCAAAAGGAATCAATTACATATCAGAGGCAGATGGAGAAGGAGATAATTTCAAATCAAAATGAGATCCAAGCCATGAAGGAAGAGATGCGACAATTGAAGATGGACCAACAAGTTACCTTGGAAACTCTGTCCGAGCAAGTGTCCAGACTAACCAGTTCACTCCAAGATCTGAAGGGAGGTCAAGGGTGTTTACCTTCACAAGCTCAAACACAACCTAATCCGAGTGCCCAAAACTGCAACCAAATTACACTACTTGGAGGAAAAGGATTGCCTGGTCCAACTGTATAGGCAAGACACCCAAAGAAGTCAGCAGAGAAGAAGAAGGCTGCAGATCAGCCCATACCACCAGAAAGCTTAAAGAAGCAGTATGATGAAGATCCAGAACAAGAAAGAGATGAGGAGGATGGCCTGATTGGCCAGTCAGAACATGAAAATCTGATTCCTCCACCATTTCCCGAAGCTCTGAAAAGGAAAAAAACGTCGAACAAGGAGTACATGGACTACCTTAAGCTGTTCGAGAAATTGGAGATTAATATTCCTTTCCTTGAAGCCATCAAAATTCCAAAGTTCGGGAAGTTCGTGAAGGATTTTATTGCTGGAAAAATCCTAAAGTCCGGGAAAATTGTCATGGACCACTCCGTCTCGGCAATCATTCAAAGGATGCTACCCGCTAAGTGTGCTGACCCAGGTATGTTTACACTACCTTGTCTGATGGGTAGTGTTATGATTGAGCAAGCTATGTGCGATTTAGGAGCGTCCATTAATGTTATGCCATTGTCCGTCTATAATCAATTAACTGGAGCTGAATTAGTGCCCACTAAGCTGATAATTCAATTAGCGGATAGGTCATGCATTGCCCCGATAGGTTTACTTGAAAACATCTTGGTCAGAATTAACAACTTTGTCTATCCAGCAGATTTCTATGTCATAGACACAAATGATGGGAAAGTTGAGGGTACTGCGGGTGTTTTATTGGGTAGACCGTTCTTAAAAACTGTGAAGGCCATAATCAATGTAGATGAGGGAACTATAAGTGTTGCATACCATAATGAAATTTATGATTATCACATTGCTGAAGCACTTAAGAGGTCATTTGATCATGAAAATGAAAATGCTTTATCTACTGACTCCATTGAAAGCTTTGTCCAAGAATATCTTGAGACGTCTGTGATGCAGGATAAGATGGAGGTCACCTTGACTCAAGGGCTGACCGAATCAGATCTCGAGGATATGAGGGACGAGGAGATCAGAGGAAGCATCTCGGCCTTATACGCAACTCCAGAATTGGCAACTGCCAACAGTGTGTCTCAGCTGCTCAATCAAGACGACTCTGTACCAGAATGGATGAAAGCCGTAGAAGTAAAGCGCCGACCTGAAAGAGACAAGAAAAAGACAGCAAGGGAGCAGACTACCATCGTCTTGCAAGGGGATAGACCATCAACCAATTGTGAGGAAAAATTTCGGAAGAAGGCCTATGAAGATTTCGAGTGGTATAAAGACCGTGGGAAGAGATTGAAGCGGGTGATCAAGCCAGTGGATGAGACTCAACTGTTCATGCCGTCACCCCATTGACTCTTGAAGAGGAGGTCTAGCCGAAGACTTTATAGAGAGGTGCTTTCGGGAGGCAACCCGTATTTTTTCCGTTTTTCTTTGATTTGGTATTTTTAGTTTGATTTTATACTTGGTGTTGTTTCTTTTCTTTTTCAGATTTTGGCTAAGTATGGAATTGGGATTTTCACCTACTGTACCAAGTGCCTAATCGGGAGATCCAGTTTTATCCACCGGGACCTCGTGTCCCGAGTGCCTTTCCTTCTGCAGATCAGGATACGGTGCAAACTCTAAGGACTGATCTGGATTCCCTTGGCCGCAGAGTAGATCACCTCCGCCGCACAAGTTATGAGCAGACTGCCTCGCCTGCCCAGGCGAGGCCACCGGTGACTTTTCTTCCCCAATTTTATTTATTTATTTTTATTTTATTTTTATTTTTATTTTTTTTATTATTTTTTTTTGTTTTGTGTTGTGTTTTTGTTTTATGTTTTTGAGTCTGTTCTTGTGTGTTTTTCTTGTTCTTACACTTGATAGGGATCAAGTGTAAGGAGGGGGGTGTTTCTTTTTGTCTTTTATCTTTAGTTTTTGTTTGTTCTCACACTTGGTAGGGACCAAGTGTAAGGAGGGTGTTTTTGTGTTTATTTTGTCATGCCTTCTCTCTTTGTTTTGTCTTTTCTCTCTTGCTCGAGGGCGGGCAAGGTTTAAGTGTAAGGAGGGGGGTATTTTGTGTCGAAGCATGCCAAAATTTTTGATTTTTGAAGTGCTGTTTTCTATGATCAAGCATGTCTTATTTGTGCTTTTATGTTTCAATATGCTTGCTTGTAGACTTTGTGAAGATTAGATCTATGCACGTGTATGCATGTAATTTGGGATGACGAAAAATAAACTTTGTTGGATCGAAATCTGTTGGGTGATGATTCAGTCCTCAGCACGGTTGTACATAGTGGGAAATGATTCTATCTTCCGTACTGAAATGCACTCAGTAGGCTTATACTCTGAGTGATCCCATGAAGATTTGAAGATCCCAAAACCCTATCTGATTGGTGAACCATTCCTTTGTAATTTTTTTTGTATCTGAGGATTCAGACTCAGTAGACACTCTGCACTGGTTTAGGCGATCAGTAGATTATCAGCCTCAGCACCGGATGTAGAAGACTCAGTATGTACTGGACTCAGCAGGAGCAGTACTGAAAGACTCAGTGGAACTGAACTCAGCAGGAGTAGTTCACTGAACTAAGAGCTGACCTTCAGTAGAGTAAATTCAGTACTCTCTACAGGATCAGACTCAGTAACGGCAGACAGTCTTCTGAACTGTCAGATCTTTTGAACAACAATTAACATAGTCAAATACGAGGAAGAGAGAAGTCAGCTTCATTATGCCTCGAAGTCTGTTCTGTCTCAACTACTCTGCAAAACCTCGGCAAATGACAAGCCAACACCTGTCCTTACCTGCTAAAGTTGCAAGTCAACAACTTTTCGGAAAAGGAGGGAAAGCACACTGTCACCTTTTTCAAAAGAGCTGTTAGCTACCAAAAGAGTGAGATAAAGGGATCATCGTCTCCAACGGATCTTTCCTAATCTCTTCTCTATAAATAGAGGGATGATTCAAGTTTTTTCAAGCATGCAGAGAACCAAAAAGCAACGAACGAGCCAACACACTCTCGAGCAAGAAAACGGAAAAACGAGCAAAAACAGAATATCGCATAAGTCTTCCGCAAGAACTTAAAGAACATTCTCCGGCGAAAGACTACCTTCTAGCTCTTAGGGAACCAAGCTAAACAGATATAAAAGCATCTAGTATCCAAATCGACGATACACGAACTCAAAGCTACAACTCAGCTGTTCGTCGATCTAGAAGCCACTTTCTCGTTCCCTATCCCTCTAACCCTAAGCTCAACTGAATTTATCCATAGCTTAGACGAAGGGGTTCACCTTTGAACCTTATCCTTATTGTGAAAGGACCCCTTCATAGTTGGAGAAGTTTGTCAAACACTTTAGTTTGATACCCATTGTAAACTGAGACTTGCTCAGTATAAATTCCAAGACGTGGCTTTGTCCTGTGTACAAGCTGACTGAGACTAACTCAGGATAATAAATAGCCTCCTGACCTTTCGGGACAAGTGGACGTAGGATCCTCGTGCATCCGAACCACTTTAAAAATCTCTCGTGTCTCTTATTTACTTGTTGCATTGATTTTAACTGTTCATACCGAATATCATATCTTTAAAATCATTCAACTAAGTTTCAAAGATACTTATCTCGATTCACTCTTACGAACCGAAACCGTTTTTAAGAAAACGTTTTTCCACTCAACTGATTTGGGCCTACACATTTCCGCACCACTGAACTCCATCTGAAGATACTGAATTATGACTTAGTCAGCTAGCAGATCTCAAAAGAGTCAGTACCTCTTTGCCTTAACACGATTCAGAACAGCTATTTGGTCTGCTGAACTCTTTCAGTACGGCACACTCCTGAACGGGACTGTTCGTGCTACAAGTTGAGAAATAGGTTTTAGGTTTATTCACCCCCCCTCTACACCTAAACGTGCTCTCGGGGATCAACAATTGGTATCAGAGCAGGAGTTCTATAAGACTCTTGTTATCTTGAAACTGGTCTACTTGAACGGATCCGGAAAATCGTTTTCACTGCATATCACTCTTCATTCATATCATTATTTAACATGTCTGATATGTCAGGAATAAGAATGGTACCTATGTTCTCAGTAGAGAACTATGGTGTATAGCGAGTCAGAATGGAGGCTCATTTGACTTCCCTCCACGACAGCATGACCGAAGTACTTGAGGAAGGACCTATCGTTCCTATGATCGATAGTGTCGTGACTCGAGATCCAAAGCATTGGAGGAGGAATGGTGACCGGGAAGAAGATTCCCAAGAACGAAGTCTCTTCACTCCCGAGGAGAAGAAACTTCACAATTTAGACCGAGTTGCCGGGAATGCCATACTAACCACTCTTAGTGATTCTTATCTCGGGAGGTTCGGGAATGCAAGACAGCAAAAGAGCTCTGGGATGCTCTAGCGCTACTGAATCGGGGGACTCAGAAGATCAAAGCTAACAAACTTGCGCTGGAACTCCAAAAACTGGAGAGTTTGTCTCTCATGCCTGGTGACAAAATAGAATATCTAAATGTCAGATTTACGAATATGATGAACTCCATCAACGGGCTGGGAAAGATATTCTCCAACCGAGAAATGAATCTCAAGATACTGAGGGCACTGCCAGATGGACATTGGACTCCTTTTGCCACCTTATTACGCCATTCTGATCTAGATATTGCTACTCCTGACCATATCTTTTCAGAACTTCAGGCAGAGGAATTCGAGTTTGACAGACCTCAACGGAAGCAGCGAGCTGAAGCTGACACCAAAATTGACCATGCTTTCAAAGAATCAGTCAGCACATCATCTCCCGCGTCAAGCAAAACTGAACCTTCACTAACTGACATACAAGAAGGAAGTTTAGCTCAAAAGTACGCGCTGCTCGCTGTAAAATATCAGAAGGAGAAGGAGAGACGCAGAAAAGTGACTAAAGCCTATCGAGAAACAAAAGGTAAGTCCGAATATACACCAAAACGCGCTCCTGACTCGAACACTTCTGAATATAGGAAAATAGATGACTTAGCACCTTCAAAAGAAAGTGAAAACAAAGAAGAAAGAGTCATCGCTTGCTACAACTGCAAGAAGCCAGGACACTATCAGTATGATTGTCCTGAGCTCAGTAGTGCTGAACGGGCAGCACACAAAGCAAGGAGAGAGAAGTTTGCCAAGAAGAGACAAGCTTACATTGCTGGCGAACTCTCAGATGACTCAGAAGAAGTCGACTCCTTCATGGATTCATCAGATGATGAAACTGCTTTTATGGCTTTGGAGCTTGAAGCTGAAGGAAGTACTGAAAAGTGTCTGATGGCCGAAGAAGAAGATGAGGTAAACTCTCATGCATCTTTTAACTCTCCTTCACACTGCACACACGACACTATTTCAGGTGCAGATGAGAATCTGGACGTCAGCTCAGCATGTGAAGAACTATTAGACGAACAGATTCAGATGAGTCTGTAGCTCAGTAAGACTCTTCAGGAATTGGATACCCCGAAAGTGAAGAATCAGAGACTTTCTCAGGAGAGTCAGGTCTCTACTGAGTCTGAAGGACTTGTGTTGAGACTCAGGGAGGAGATAAACTCTCTGTTGGCCAAGTCTCGAGCATCAAGAAGATCGAGATCTCGGTTCGACCAAGGACTTAACTCGAAAGATACTTGGCCCGAGTCTCATCAAGCAACAACTATCGGGACTTCGGGACCGAGGCACGACCCATCGAAGAAAAGTGATGATGTGCGGAGGAACCCGATGACCGAGAGGTACATGGGCGCCGAAAAGAAGGCGGAGGCTATGCTAGCAAGCAACAAGCCCAAGCACTGCAAGGAAGGTCTTGGTTTCAGCCAGGGTGCTTCCTCATCTGCCCCCGTACACTCAGAAGTGCGACTTGCTGATAGGTTTGTTCGAGGGGAAACAACCAATGCTGAATTACTGAATCCCCTAGCCAAAAACAAACAAAAGATGAAGGTACCTCATCCTACACATCAGCATTCCGACAAGAAGATCGGTACCAAAATACCCCGGTTCGGTCGAGGGGGGAACTAGCAAATCCAAATGGGCCGATCAATATGGACCACCTCAGCTGACACATCCTGCTCAGGATGGGTCATATTATTATGATCCTATAGTCAGAAGAGGACCCAAGAGTCATAAGAAAAAGAAGAAAATCGCACAAAAGGCAAAGGTCAGCAGTCCACCAGCTCAGAAGATCCGGACTCCTGAACCCGAAAAGCCTAAGAAGTCAGCTTCGACCAGTCTAGTGGTCAAGTACGTTGACTCAAGTGGAAAGAAGATGTCTCAGACCACCAGGGTCGTAAGACAAATTTGGGTTACCAAAACTAACATCTAAGGACCCAAAATCAAAAATAAAGGGTACCCGAATATAATTCCCGTTTTTGCGGGTGCACAAAGACCCATGGTACGTGGATAGCGAATGTTCAAGACACATGACGTACCAAAAGAGTCTACTGAAGAATTATATCCCTGAAGAAGGACCCAGAATCGAGTTTGGAGACAACGCTAAAGGCTACACAAGAGGATTTGGAACACTCAACATTGGAACTGCCACAGTCCCTAGAGTATCATATGTTGAAGGACTTCAGCATAATCTTCTCTATGTTAGTCAATTTTGTGATACTCGAATAGAGTGATATTTGACGCTGGTTTCTGTGATGTTATTGATAAATCCACAGGGAAAACAGTGTTATCAGGTTTGCGCAAGAAGAACATATATGTAGCTGACTGGAACTCAGCTGAACCTGAAGCTTGTCTGTTGGCGAAAAACGACAACCGAACGGGGTGGCTATGGCACAGGAGACTCAGTCATCTCAACTTTAAGACGTTCAACAAACTTGCAAGAGACGCTCTAGCAAGAGGACTGCCGAATGAAGTATTCAGCAAAAACACTCAGTGTGAAGCATGCTTGAAGGGAAAGCAAACAAGGAATCAAAATCCTCATGTTCCATCTCCTTCCACTGATGGAATCCTTCAGCTGCTACATATGGATTTGTTCGGTCCAGTCTCTCCAGTGACGATCAGAGGCAAGAAATATAGTTTAGTGGTCATCGATGACTACTCGCGCTATACTTGGGTCATATTCATTGCCAACAAGTCTGACGTCAAAACAGAGTTACCAAGGCTTCTGAAAAGGCTCAGTATCGAGAAGAACACCAAGATTATCAAAATCCGTTCTGACAGAGGAACTGAGTTCCTCAATTTTATGGTGGAGGAGTTCTGCAAAACTGAAGGAATAAAGCATGAGACTTCATCTGCACGCACACCTCAGCAAAATGGAGTTGCTAAATGAAAGAACAGAACTCTAAAAGAGGCAGCCAGAACTCTACTCGCAGACTCATGACTCCCAACCAAATTCTGGGCAGAAGCTACTGACACTGCATGTTACACTCAGAATCGATCTCTACTGACAAAGCAACAGAAGAAGACACCATATGAACTATGGAACAGCAGGAAACCTTCTCTATCCTATTTCCATATTTTTGGTTGTTCGTGCTTTATCCACAATAATGGGAAAGATCAGCTGAAAACCTTTGATGGCAAGTCAGATCAGGGAGTGTTCTTAGGATACTCCCGGGTCAGTAAAGCTTTCAGGGTATTCAACTATCGAACCCTTTGCGTGGAGGAAAGCCCTCATGTTGTTTTTAATGAGTTTGCTACTGAAGACAGGAGCAATAACTCTAATTCTGAATCTGAGGACATCAGTAGACAGCTAAAGGATCTAAGCCTAAAAGATAAAGTCGAAAAGATCCAGCTTTGTTGGGATGATGATTCAGATGAGGAAACTGAAGACAAGTTTATCGAATCTCAATCGGCGAAAACGTAGCCGAACAGATTGACTCTCCCGAACGAGTCAATCCCGGGTAACTCAGGTCGATGAAGAAACCTTAGAGGTAATCGAGACCACTACGAGAATAACGACTCGGGGGAACATCTAGTAATGTTCCCGAGCCGAATGCCCCCGAACCTCGGTGACTCAGTAGATCATGCTCTCACTACTGAATTGCTTCAATTTCAGAATAGTACAACTGAAATGCCTAACTCACCTACTATCTGTGTTGAACAAATTTCAGATGAAGAGCTGAAACATCGTAGATCGTGGCTAGACGCTCACACTGCTGATCTAATTATTGGAGATCCCTCGGCCAAGTGTAAAGACAAGATCCGTATTCTCACAAGGAGAAAGCGCATTATTTTCTTGCTTCTTGTCTACTGACGAACCTCAGACGATTGAGGATGCACTAAAAGATGCTGATTGGATCATAGCCATGCAGGAGGAGCTGAATCAGTTCACGAGAAACGAAGTTTGGGAGCTTGTTGATGACCCCGACATCAACATGTTATTGGAACTAAATGGGTCTTCAAGAACAAGCGAGATGAAAACAACGTCATAGTAAGGAACAAAGCAAGACTCGTGGCAAAAGGCTACTGTCAAGCTGAGGGAATAGACTTCGATGAGACTTTCGCTCCAGTTGGATGATTGGAGGCAATTAGACTATTCCTGGCCTACGCAACACATCAAAGATTCAGAGTCTATCAAATGGATGTGAAGTCTGCATTCCTGAACGGCGTGCTGAAAGAAGAAGTCTATGTGGAACAACCGCCCGGCTTTCAGCAGGGACATCAGGTTTATAGACTCAGAAATGCTCTGTATGGGTTAAAACAAGCACCCAGGGCTTGGTACGATACCCTATCTGAGTTTCTTCTTCAGAAAGGTTTTCGAAAGGCACGAGACCGCACTGCTCAAGCATTCGACCGGAAGACGATCTACTACTTGTGCAGATCTATGTGGATGACATCATCTTTGGATCAAAGAATGTCATCATGTGCCAACAATTTGACAAAATGATGAAGGACAAGTTCGAGATGTCAATGATGGGAGAAATGAACTATTTCCTCGGTTTTCAAGTTAAGCAATCTGAAAAGGGAACGTTCATCAACCAAGGCAGATACACTCGAGACCTCATCAAAAGATTCTGTTGCACATCCGGCAAACCTATCAAGATCCCAATGAACACGAACATGAAAATCAATCTTGATAAGGAGGGAGTATCAGTAGACCAAACTGAATTTCGCGCTATAATTGGTTCTTTATTATATCTAACAGCTACTCGCCCTTACATAACTTATGCTGTAGGTGTCTGCGCTCGATTTCAGGCGAATCCCAAGTAGAGTCATATGGACTCAGCAAAGAAGATTCTCCGCTATCTCAGAGGAACACCTGACATAGGTTTATGGTATCCAGCTGATGATAATATAGAACTAACTGGTTATTCTGATGCTGCTTATGCAAGATGTAGAATTGACCGAAAGTCAACTTCAAGAACGTGTCAGTTCCTTGGCAGCTAGCTAATTTCATGGTTCTCAAAGAAACAGCACTCAGTAGCCACGTCAACTACTGAAGCTGAATACATGGCTGCCGGAAGTTGCTGCGCCCAAATCCTTTGGCTGAGACAACAGCTACGCGACTATGACGTCATTCAGAATGAAGTGCCGATTTTCTGCGACAGTACCAGTGCCAATGCAATCACTAAGAACCATGTACTTCACACGAGATGCAAGCACGTGAACATCAGACATCACTTCATTCGGGACCATGTCGAAAAGAAGGACATCAGGATGGAAAAGATCCATACTGATCGACAAAGGGCTGACATACTGACCAAGCCTCTAGCTGAAGCAAGATTCAGAGAACTTTCAGTAGAGCTAGGTCTGCTGGACCCTACTGACCCCAGTCAGTAAGAGGTTTCGTGGAGAGGATCATTCGAAGAAGGGGGAATGTTCCCTCTCGCATCGAATAGTTTCCAGTACATAGAGACTCAGCAACCATCTACACGAGGTATCAGCTGACTACGATGTTCAGCTGACAGGTTTGCGTCTCTCTACTCAGTAGTAACCAATAAAATAGTAATATGCATTTATTGTTCAGATTTAGCATCGTATTAAATATCTTATGAATTATCATTTAATATTAACGGCTTACATTTAATGCACGACATTCCATAAATAAGTTTGCTGAACTCTGCCACGCATTTAATGCATGTCGTATCATAGTTACTACTTAGGCATATTACAACTGGCTTTTGACTTAGGCGACTATTTGATCATTACCTATATATGTCATCCTATCTTAACCGCACATCTCATAAAGCAAGTTTAAATTCAACCATAGATCGATAACTGTCCATCTTCTTCTTAGATATAAATATTCGATCGTATCTTTGAAACCGCCATTAGCATACTTAAATCTTTTCAACTTCGAAAAATCCGAGATCTCTCTAGCAACCCTACTTGCAAATCCTTTTATAAACACTCAGATTTTTCATTGGTATGATTGTATATCTGTTATAGTTTTATTCGATGATTTGTTCAGCATCGTCGTAATAACTACTTTATCAAACTCGATACTGACAACGTTTCTTGTAACAGATATAATGGCGGATACATGCATCTCTGTAATCATCCCTAAAGACATGCAAGAGATCCTTGACAAAGACCGTGTATGGTGCGAACCAGTCATGGAATTTGATGCATGCGAGCTAGAGTATATGGAAGAGATATTCGCGGCCCTTCGCGAATCTGGATTGGAGGCGTTTCTCTCCAAGAAGCCCACCTTTTTCCTCCCAAGGCAAGTCACTGATCTTTACCTCAACTCTGACTCAGTAGCGGGCGATATCATCGAAACATTCACCGTTCACACAATCGGTGAGGCTGCCATGAGGATAAAGAAGATGTCAGTGAGGGAAGCTCTGAAGAGGAGCTTCAACCCACCCTCGAAAGGAGTCAGCACCGTCGGGTATCTGGACGATCGGGTGGATGACTACCTTTCAGTCTTCTGCGGGAAGCCTACGGCCTTTAGAGCAGCCTTCCCAAAGAACGCCATGCTGCCTCAGTACAGGGCACTGGCTTACATAGTCACTCAACTGCTGACGAGCCAAGCCGGCTCTTTCGATCAAGTATCTAGGCCAAAGATTCAGCTAATGATGGCGATACATGATCGTGCCCAGATTAACTGGACTGAATTCTTCCTCCGAGAATTCATGGTCCAGACTGCCAAGTTTGACAAAGCCTCATTCATACTGAGCGCTAAAGGAAAATTACTGTATGGGCTCAAGCTCTCAGTAATAATTGAAGATTTCTGCGGCGATGACCAGATCACCTTCCACGACAAGACTTATTTCAATGTGAAAAAGGTCAGGTTCCAGAACCGCACCACAGCACTTCAGCAAATAGGGTCAGGACCCTCAGCTCAGCAGACACCGCCTCAGAAGGCCGCGCCCATGAAGAAGCGGTCTCCTCAAGCAAAATCTCCTAAGGCACCGACCAAACGTCTGAAGAAAACATTCACTGACGTGCCTACTGAATCAGAGGCGACTGCTGAAGTTCCTGAGATCCCTACTGAACAGACACAACCACTGCAGCTGGTTGATGAATCTGAGTCCTCTAAAAAGACTCACTCAGTGGAGAAGGCCGTCTCCACTGAACAAGCACAAGAAGTGGACCAAGGGGTTCAGACTGAAGAGGTCCAGAGTGGTGATTTGGAGACTCTGGACAGTCCCCTTGACATCCCTCCACTCAGCAGTTTGCCATCTGCTGAGAAACAGACGTCCGCCATAGACATTGAAGATTCAGAAACGGCGTCTGAACAGGAATCGATCGGAATGGAAGCTTTAGCTCTCCGATCTCAAGCATTCCGAGAGATTACTGAACTCATACCGGAGATTACTGGCCATCCTGATCTGGTATCTCTTGCCAAGCAGGCCAGGCTCCACATGCTCCTAAGGTTTCAGGAGTGGCATCCTTAGCTCCGCCTCATCTTACACTACTCCTGCGACCAGCTACATAAGGAGGAGCAGTTCTTAAGGCAGTAAATAGGCTACTCCCAGCCTGCTAACCTTGGAACCTTCGACGATCTGAGGGCCGCAATATTGGCCCTGCTGAATGATAGACAGCAGGCAACTGGCTCTGCCCCCTCAGATGGGTCTGACCACGACGGTCAGGACCCACCCCATGATTCAGGCCCTGAGAAGCCTAATGAGGGAACTCACCAGGACGAGGATACAACTACTCAACCAGACCTACCACTGCGTATCCTTGCTCCTGTGAAGTCGGCGGCTGGTACTTCGTCCCCAGCAGAGCCTGCTCAGCTCTTGCTGGAGTCGACCTACGAAGTAGAGCCCAGCCCCAGAGGCCAATGCTCAAAGTCAGTGGCAAAGGCTCTCCGAAGCCAAGGCACTCAGAATCGTGCCCTTGCCAAGGCTGTCCACAAGACATGGAAGCACACTGCTCAGGCCACTAGTGCAGAGCTTCAGGGGCTGAATAAATCATTGTCAAAATCAGTCGCCCCTGATGTCTCCTCCATCGTATCAAACGCACTGGCCCAGTAGAAAGCTGACTTTGAAGAACAACTCAGACTATTCCAGGAGGGACATGCTAAACTACTTGCTGAATTCAAGGCCTCTCTGTCCCTTTATACGGAGTCAGTCTCCACCTTATCTCAGGCCAATGAGCTCCGTCTCACATCTATTCAGAAGGCTCTGGAGAATTCGGTCAGTCTGAAGCTGAATGAGTTCAAGGCTGCAGCAGACACTTCTCACCAGAAATACAAAGATGAACTGATTAATGAGAAGAATGAGCTGCACGAGGAGCTGAACAAGATCGACACTCGACTTGATGAGTTGTCAGCATCCTACAAAAGCCTAAACACTAAGGTAACTATTCCTAACCCGACTCAATTTGCTGATGCCAAAAAGGGGGAAAAGAATAAGAAGCCTGAAAAGGAAAAGACACCTGAAAAGCAGCCATCAAGCAAGGGGGAAGAGAAAACCCAGAAGGCTCAGGAACAGGCACCAAAGTCTTCAAGGAAGACAAGGTCAGTGGCTGGAGCAAGCACTGAACCGACTGGTGAGGCCCAAGGTGTCTCTGTTGGAATCCCAGCAGGGACTGGCCCAAGTGGCTCAGGAACCAGAACACAAGCAACTCAGGCAACTCAGACCCCGTTGGATATGGTCAAAGAAATTGCTGAGTATGCTGAGGAGGATGAGTCTGAAGAGGAAGAGGCACCTCTCCCACCTCCAGTAGAAGGCAAAGGCAAGAAAGCCTTGAAACTCCCGACCCCTCCCTCCAAGAAACTGAAGAGATATATAAGTAAGGAGGAGGAGGCTCAGATCGCAGCTGATGAAAAGCTAGCCAGGGAGATAGCAGAAGCTGAAGCAGCGAATAAGCCTAAGGCCAAAACCACAACTGCCAAAACTAAGGCTCCTGCTCGTGGAGGAAAGAAGAAAGCTCTTGCTAGGCTGCCTCCCAGAAAACTGGTACTTCAGGATGATGAAGACACGGAGCAGCAACAACAACAGAAAAGTACTGAGAAGCAGGGTACATCTAAAGACAAATCTAGTACCCCTGCTGACTCAGAAGAACAGTCGTCTCAGAAGCTCTCTTACACAAGATCAAAAGAACAAGATGCTGAGATTGAGGCCATCTTTGCTTAGATGGATCGGTATCTTTACAGAGGAGAAGAGGCGAGACAGATAGAAGCTGCCAGACATAGGATTCATATGGCAGACTTAGAGGCACTCAGAATCCGCACTGAACAAGAGGCCAGGCTGAGAGTACCTTCCAAAGCTAATATTCCATACAAATACAAAAGGTTCAGGAAGCCAACGGACATGAAGATTCAGAGATGGCCTAGGACGGATGAGTGGATTCCTGCTCAGTTCACTCAAAGATGGGAATCACAGAAAATAGAATTCATCAAGAGGAATTATTTTTGGAATTTCTGGTCAGATAAGACAAAGGCTGATGCCTACGTGGAATGGATGATGATCACTGAACCGGACTTATATCCCTACATGGAAAATGCTGTAAGAGCAAACATTGAAGTCAAGGTTCCTGAACCCGCAGTCGCCACCACCAAGAAGACTTGATGATTCTATTCACTTTGGAGTGATAGAGAAGGAAGTGAAGGATGCTTTGCTTTGCACACAAAGGACTTGAAGAAGATGAGTCGGTAGACTTCGGCGAGTATCCGAGGCCGAGGAAGTACACCTACGTAATGTATGGACGCCCCTTCCCGAGACTCAATCGCAAAATTTCATGGACATGATCAAGCAAGACAAGCGTTCATAGTTCTTAGACTTTTCTTGTACTTTCCTAGCTTAGCAAGATATATATCTCAGCTTGAACTTTCTTTATCTGATATACATATCTCTTTCTTTGGCTTTGACAATACCTTATTGTCTCTATAAGCCATGTTCTCGTTTTTATGCTTAACACTCGGAATCATCAAGTGATTACCGACACACACTCACTTGTTGATCTTTTGTCGTAGTGCTGAGATTCGTTAGACTAGCCGATATGTTATAGAGGGAAATTGTTTCCTTGTAATAAGGGAGATTGTTAAGACAGGGGTTATGCTTAATCTTTTTTATTCGACTCCCTGCTCTGCTCCCTTCAGTAGTCTAGAACTTGCAGAACAACTCCACTGATTCTTCTTGTAATATTGTAAGGAGCTCTGTTTCTGTATAAGTTTAGTGCTTTGATAGCATAGATAGTGTTAGATTTTTTTAGATAGTGTTAGGTTTTGACATCATCAAATAGGGGAAATTGTTGGGTGATGATTCGAGTCCTCAGGCACGGTTCTACATAGTGGGAAATGATTCTATCTTCCGATCTTGAAATGCACTCGGTAGAGCTTATACCCCGAGTGATCCCATGAAGATTTGAAAATCCCAAAACCCTATCTGATTGGTGAACCATTCCTTTGTAATTGTTTTTGTCTCTGAGGATTCAGACTCAGTAGACACTCTGCACTGGTTCAGGCGGTCAGTAGATTATCAGCCTCAGCACCGGATGTAGAAGACTCAGTATGTACTGGACTCTGCAGGAGAAGTATACTGAAAGACTCAGTGGAACTGAACTCAGCAGGAGTAGTTCACTGAACTAAGAGTTGACCTTCAGTAGAGTAAATTCAGTACTCTCTACAGGATCAGACTCAGTAACGGCTGACAGTCTTCTGAACTGTTAGATCTTTTGAACAACAATTAGCATAGTCAAATACGAGGAAGAGAGAAGTCAGCTTCATTATGCCTCGAAGTCTGTTCTGTCTCAACTACTCTGCAAAACCTCGGCAAATGACAAGCTAACACCTGTCCTTACCTGCTAAAGCTTCAAGTCAACAACTTTCCGGAAAAGGAGGGAAAGCACACTGTCACCTTTTTCAAAAGAGCCGTTAGCTACCAAAAGAATGAGATAAAGGGATCATCGTCTCCAACGGATCTTTCCTAATCTCTTCTCTATAAATAGAGGGATGATTCAAGTTTTTTCAAGCATGCAGAGAGCCAAAAAGCAACGAACGAGCCAACACACTCTCGAGCAAGAAAACGGAAAAACGAGCAAAAATAGAATATCACATAAGTCTTCCGCAAGAACTTAAAGAACATTCTCCGGCGAAAGACTACCTTCTAGCTCCTAGGGAACCAAGCTAAACAGATATAAAAGCCTCTAGTATCCAAATCGACGATACACGAACTCAAAGCTACAACTCAGCTGTTCGTCGATCTAGAAGCCACTTTCTCGTTCCCTATCCCTCTAACCCTAAGCTCAACTGAATTTATCCATAGCTTAGACGAAGGGGTTCACCTTTGAACCTTATCCTTATTGTAAAAGGACCCCTTCATAGTTGGAGAAGTTTGTCAAACACTTTAGTTTGATACCCGTTGTAAACTGAGACTTGCTCAGTATAAATTCCAAGACGTGGCTTTGTCCTGTGTACAAGCTGACTGAGACTAACTCAGGATAATAAATAGCCTCCTAACCTTTCGGGACAGTGGACGTAGGATCCTGTGCATCCGAACCACTTTAAAAATCTATGTGTCTCTTATTTACTGTTGCATTGATTTTAACTGTTCATACTGAATATCATATCTTTAAAATCATTCAACTAAGTTTCAGCATACTTATCTGATTCACTCTTCTGAACTAAAACTGTTTTTAAGAAAATGTTTTTCCACTCAACTGATTTGGGCCTACACATTTCCGCACCACTGAACTCCATCTGAAGATACTGAATTATGACTTAGTCAGCTAGCAGATCTCAAAAGAGTCAGTACCTCTTTGCCTTAACACGATTTAGAACAGCTATTTGGTCTGCTGAACTCTTTCAGTACGGCACACTCCTGAACGGGACTGTTCGTGCTACAAGTTGAGAAATAGGTTTTAGGTGTATTCACCCCCCCTCTACACCTAAACGTGCTCTCGGGACCAACAAAATCTTATAACCACTCACTTAAATTAGATTTGAGCCTTAAAGTAGGACACTTCCTACTATTCTTTTGAGAGTGTTTATCTACAAAATCGCAATTTGTTTGAGTCACTTGTGATAAATGATAGGAGGCACTAGGGATTTTTAGCCAAACGGCCGCGACAAAATATTTCCGACCCTACATTATCCCTTAGTGAACCAATTTGAGCCATGACCGTTTCTTTGATTTGAGTTAGTAAAATTTTAGCCTAGACCTTTTTAAACTTTTTCTTGACCCATGTTATTGCATGTTTTACGAACTCTTTTGTGCATGATAGTTAAAATTTGAAGAGTCTTACATATGTCTCCTACCTGCCCAATCAAGACATGCTGCAGAAAACAGATTGGATAAAAAGTCTAAGTGTAAAAATTGGTCTATATAAGCAGAATTGAAAGTGTCCTGTCTATACAGTTGAGACAGTTTGTGCCCAGTTTGCTAAAAAGAAAGTATGTGCCACGAAAAAAAAAGAAGGAAAATAAAAAATAAAAAATCTGAATATGAAACGTGGCAGAAAAGAAAGAGTATGTGTGCATAGTATTGATGTTGTAGCATTGAAGTGAATTTTCTAAAGTGGTTGGAGTTTGACTGTCTTGACTGCACAGGTGAGAGAGTTTTACATGCATAACATTGAATCTAAATTTTAATGGAGCTTAGTACCCCTAGGACCCTTACCAACATCAATTTGTCTAAGTCCTAAGCCCCATTTCAACCGAATGAGAAAGACCTCCTTGATATTGCTATTGTGATGATCTCTTATCGTGATTGCGTGGATTGTTTTCCTTTGAGTGGCTTGAACCGGACCTAGACTAGTTGAGTGTTGAGTGAATCTTGAGGAGATCCACATTGTTTAGATTTTGACCAAGTTGATATATGCGTGCTTAGTTTCAAAATTTGCATTGTCTACTTGTTAGATGATATTATGATTGCATGGTTTGACATTGTTTGGCTAGTGAATTGGTGCGGAAGTTTTCGAATTGATTGGTATAGCTTCTTGTCTTCGTTTTGTGAGTCCGTTGTTATTTTCTTTCTTCCGTTCGTGTCGAGTCTTGTTTTTGTTCTTGTTCGAGTCTTGAGTCTTTTCTTTTGTGTCTTAAGTCTTGGGGAAGACCAAAAATAATTAGGTACTTATCTTTTGTTCATCTTATACTCGAGGGCGAGTATAGTTCAAGTGTAAGGAGATTTGATGAGTCAATTTCGTACCTAATTATTTATGTCTGGAAAGTCTCTTAACTGTGCAGGCGAGACGCTTTTGTTGGCAGTTACGCAGGAAAATAGGCTGATTTGGCACGACACGTGGAAATGATGTGGCAACGAGTATCCAGCTGTAAATGGCGAGATTTTGAGCGGATTTGGCCAAGAAAAGAAAGAAGAAAAGAAGAAGAGAAGAAAGGAAAGAAGGAAGGAAGGAAAGGAGATAATAAGGAAGGATAAGATATTACCATATCTCATAGATCCTTTCCTTATCCAAAAAGGAACCCTAGATGTGATCTAGGAGTATTATAAAAGGATGAGGGAGACACGAAATTCAGAGCTCTTGGAACCCTCTCGACCTCCCCACAACCTTGAAACATCAATCCTTTTCCGATCCATTCATTTCCGAAACCGCCGCCGTAGACCAAAGCCACACCGCCGCCGCCGCCGTTCCGATTCCACCAAAGTCGAGGAGAAGATCAAACATCCGTTCCATTCCATTTTATGCAATCCATTAGTTTAAGTAGATGAAACAAACACTTTTCGTTTTTCAGCTTTTAATGTTCGACTTGTAGTTTAGATCGTTGCTTCAATTTTCGTTCGTTTTGAGAGATCGAAGACTATCGGTACTCTTGATCCTGTTTCAATTCTAGTTTTTAATTCTGTTTGTGTTTCGTTTAAATTCATTAAGTGCTTCGTTTTTAGTTTTAATTCGTATCTTTATTTTATTTTCAGTTTTCGTGCATGTTAGGATTAGGGTTACGAATGATGTATGTTCTGTTTTGCAAAGTGTCTTACCTGTGCAGTCAGGACAGTTTCATGAGTAGCTAAACTTTTAGTGGTCCGGCAGGATGTAAAACACACACGTGAATAGTACATGAGGCTTAGGTTCTAATAATTAATTGAAGGGTTTCGGGTTAATTCTGGTTTATTTAATCTGACTAGTAATTTAGGATTGGCCACCCTAAGTTGCGTAGTTTGTAGCTAACTTAGTACTTCCATCGTTTCTCGTGGAACAAGGCTAGGTAAGTAGCAAAGTTATTGATTAGAATAATTGGATTAAACCGGTTGGAGACTATTAGATGCCCAACATACGAGTAGGCTCCTATACTAGGCTCCCTTAGTTCGATAAAGTTGTTTAGCTATTAAATCTATTGATTGCCCAACAACGTAGGTTGTAGCTAAATTAGGGAAGTAGCCGTTTCGATGCCCAACATGGCGGTTACCGACTAAGTAAGTGGGAGTGAGGATTACGCAGTTTAAGTGATGGTAATCTATAACTAGTTGATTCTTACGATTAATTCATTTTAAGTGCCGAGGATTGGAATTACGTGTGTGTGAATATTCTGCTGGACCCATCTCTCAACTGCCTAGTTAAAACAGTTTATTTCAGTTTTCAGTTTTTACATTTCTTTCAGTTTTTACAAGTTCTTAGTTTAGATAAAAACCTAAAACTTGCGTGGTTGCTAACCAAACTCAAGATAAGTAGAAAAATAATTTGTCTAGTCCTCCGTTCCCTGTGTTCGATACCCTGTGAACTATACTGATATAATTCTCAAGTTTTGCAGGATTATTTGGTGCAATACAGCGATCACCACTAGCAGACCTCAGTATAGTCAGTCAATTTGTGCACGCGATCTAGAACAACTTGTCTGGTCTACTAAATCTATTCAGTAGACAATCTCCGTAATCGGACTGTTCGCGTTCAAGTTTGAGATTTTTTTTCCAGGTGTATTCACCCCCTTACACCTGAACGTTTGACTCGGGACCAACAATTGGTATCATAGGGGTCGTTCTTTAGAACTTTCGTTATCTTAAACTGGTCTACTCGAACGGATCCTTGAAAAAGTTTTCACTGCATATCATTCTTCATTCCTATCATTATCTAACATGTCTGATATGTCAGGAATAAGAATGATACCCCTATTCTTAGTCGAGAACTACGGGGTATGGCGGGTCAGAATGGAAGCACATGTGACCTCCCTCCACGATAGCATGACAGAGGTCTTAGAAGACGGACCTATCGTACCTATGGTCGATAGTGTTGACTTTCAGGAACCAACACAAGGAGGAGGAGTGACCGGGAAGAAGGTGCCAAAAGACAGAAGCCAAAAACGCCATTTTAACCACGCTGAGCGACTCGTATCTCGGTAGAGTTCGGGACTGCAACTCAGCGAAAGAACTCTGGGATGCTTTAGCGCTACTGAGTTGGGGGACTCAGAAGATCAAAGCCAACAAGCTGGCGCTGGAACTCCAGAAGCTGGAGAGATTGTTACTCATGCCCGGCGACACGATTGAAGACCTCAATGTCAGATTTACGGATCTGATGAATGAAGGAATAATTTAGGTTAGGAACGCTACCTTCCTCCTTGTGTGTTGTCGCGCCTTTGATTGTTGCTCCTGTGTTATACCTTCTGATCTGTATCCCGGCCTTTTTCTTCCTCTGGGTGGTCAGAGAACTGAAGAAAATAAATTTTTGTCTCTCCCTTAGTCACGGTATGCGTGTGTAATTATGTGTATGTGTGTGTAATCTGTTTCTGAACAGAATATTGATATATATAGGCTTCAAAAACTAATATAATATTAATATATTTGTAACCCATTAATTTAATTATATTTCTAATGGGCTTCCACATAACCAGCCCATAATATAATTAATTAATTTACTGGGCTACTAATATTTATCAATTAATTGGCCCAGCCAATTAATTCCAGATAAATAACATTATTAAATAATGTAAAAATACATTAATCCATTAATAATGATTTCTGAGAGACAATAAATAACCAGACAACTAATTGGGCCAGATCAGGGATCCAATACAAGAAATAAAGCTGAGCCTCAAATTAATTAATTATCCATGCTCAGCCCAGAGCAAAATCAATTAATAAACACAGATTCATTCCACTAGAGAATTCGTGCTGACTTACCCCTTTATCCAAATTTGAGCAAGGGCTTGTATTTTAGACTTAATCGATCTCCGTATTTAAGATAGAAATATCCGTTAATTAATTAAGCTCACTGACAACTTAAATTAATTAACATCTTATATTCCTGAGTAGTACCACTCGACTTTATTAACACACCTGGACTTAATCAACCGACCGAGTTTAGTGTGCTAATCCTTTCGAGTTCCTCAGGGGATATTATCAACCCATTTTACTAGGATACGGATGCAAGATACAGACAACCAGCCTGAGCCACAAATAACTACTAACACCCAAGATACGTAGATCCGGTCGCGATGACGTTCACCATAGTAGGTCAAAGTGATAGATAGCCAAATGCACTCAGCTGAAGTCTTACCAAGCTTAAGACCAGCAAAGTCACCAAGATCTTGGTTTTCCACTAAGGTCAGTTAGGAAAACACATCTCACTGTGATCCATCAATACACCACCTTAAGTGTACCAGTAAAGACAAGCCACTTCTTATCTAAACTGCAGCTTAAACCGACAACTTATCCTTAAGTTGTCTCAGCTGTGATAACTGTTTATATCTTGTTTGTTCAACCAGTTTGTGTTGTCTTCTGTGATACCCGACACACCACACAAATCTAACTTTTATACAAGATAAAGGATAACATGTGCAAATATACATATTTATCAGATAGGAGAATAAAACAGTGGTAAGGACAAAAACACATTGTATACAAGCAAAAAAAGTGCTTCCAGTATACAAAATCCCAACAATTCTCCCACTTATACGAAAGCAAACTTTTAGTATACAATGTGTCAGTTCTAGGTACAAACTAGTATTTAGCTGCAAATCCTATCTATCACTCCTCTTCTCCCACTTATACAAAAGTTTCTGCAGTCCTAAGTGGGGGGCATCTCTACCAGTCCTAAGCTACGAACATGCTTCTCGTAAGCCGGAATTGGTAAGCTCTTCGTGAATGGATCAGCTATGTTGTCTTCAGTTCCGATCTTTTCTATGAGTACGTTGCCTCGATTTAGGAATTCTCGTATAATGTGGTACTTCCTGTCTATGTGTTTAGACGCCTTGTGAGATCTAGGTTCCTTCGAATTTTCCACTGCACCCGCATTATCACAATAAATCGTGATTGCCTTAGGCAAATTCTGAACAATATCAAGATCTTGGAGAAAATTCTTGAGCCATACTGCCTCTTTCGAGGCTTCTGAAGCAGCCACATACTCTGCTTCCATGGTTGAGTCTGCAATGCATTTCTGCTTTGCACTCCTCCATGAAATGGCTCCACCTCCCAAGGTAAACACATAACCCAAGGTCGACTTCTTTTCATCTCTGTCAGCCTAGAAATCCGAGTCCGTATAACCCAAAGGCACTATACTGTGTGACTGGTAAACAATTCTATAATCTCTAGTCCGTTTAAGGTACTTGAGAATATTTTTCACCGCAGTCCAGTGCTCTTGTCCAGGATTAGATTGATATCTTGAGACCATGCCTACAGCATATGAGATATCTGGTCTCGTACAAAGCATTGCATACATGAGACTACCGACAGCGGAAGCATATGGTACTAGTCTCATACTTTCTATCTCTTCAGGCGTTTTAGGGCACTGATTCTTGGATAAAAAAATGCCATATCTGAAAGGTACCGAACCTCTCTTGGTATTTTGCATGCTGAAACGAGCAATAACAGTATCAATGTAGGACGCTTGTGACAAGCTTAACATCCTTTTCTTGCGATCTCATATAACCTTGATCCTAAGGATGTAAGCAGCTTCACCTAAGTCCTTCATTTGAAACTGCTCGGATAACCATGTCTTTACGTCTGATAACACTTCAACATTGTTGCCAATGAGAAGGATGTCATCTACGTAAAGTGCAAGAAACACCACTGTTCCATTAACACAGATACGGTATACGCACACCTCGTTCGGACAGGATACAAAACCATAGGATTTGACTACCTCGTCAAAACGCTGATGCCATAATCGGGAAGTTTGCTTAAGTCCATAAATAGACTTCTTAAGCTTCCAAACTAGATTCTCTTCGCCCTCCTTCACATAACCATCTGGTTGTTTCATATAGATGTCTCTACCTTTTTCAAGGTGCCCATTTAAGAATGCGGTCTTGACATCCATTTGCCATATCTCTAGGTTCATGTGAGCTGCTATAACCTCCACGAGCTTGTGTAGACATAGGTCCACACAAGTCAGAATGTATCAAACTTAATACTTCTGTGGCTCTATAACATTTTGCCTTAAAAGGCCTAGTCACCATCTTACCTTCCAAGCAGGATTCGCAAGTTGGAAATGGTTCAACTTGGAGAGACTCCAATGATCCATATTTCACCAACCTTTGGATCCTATTTAGATTGATGGGGCCTAGTCTTAAGTGCCATAGATAAGTTTGATTTACCTTAGAAGATTCTTTCCTCTTCTTAGGATTTAATGATGAGGAAGTAACATTAACAGATGTACATGGATTAGACGTAATAGTATATAGAGATCCATTTAAAGTCCCATTGCAGATAAGATCTTTCCCTTTTGAAATCGAAATTTGATCATCAAAAACAGATCTATAACCATCCACAATAAAAAGTTTTGAAACGGAAATAATGTTTCGCCTAAACTCAGGCACCAATAAAACATCTCTTAATACTAAAATAGAGTCTAAAATAGATAAATGTAAATCTCCTATGGCAATAGCTGGAACTCGCGATCCATTGCCCATGGAAACCACTACCTCGCCATCAACCAGAACCCTTTTCTGCAGAAACCCCTACAAGGTGTAACAAACATGATCAGTTGCTCCAGAATCTACTACCCATTCATGGGTAGATGCGGAAACAAGCACAATTTCAGTTACTAAGGCGATGCGTGTACCTTTCTGTTTTGCCTTGAAGTTGGGACATTCAGTCTTCCAATGTCCAAGCTTACCACACTTGAAACACTTCCCCTTAGGTTTTTGAACCCCTGCAGTGGGTGCTAACTTCGTGCTCTCACTATTCTTCTTGACATTCGTAGCCTTCTTGCTCTTTTTCTGGAATCTACCCTTAGGAGGGTTCCTTGAGCTGCTAGTAGTGTTCAAGATTTGAGTTCCTTTACCTTTAGTCTGACCCATGATTTCTTCTGCAGTAATTAACTCACTCGAAAGTTCATTCAGAGTGTAGTCTTTCCTTGACATCACTACATTTAGGCGGAAATTCTCATATGACTTAGGTAGTGAATGTAGAATGACGTCTATCTTGATACCAAGATCTAAGACACCACCAACCTTTGCAAGCCGATCTAGCAGCTCGATCATATGTAAAACATGATCCTACATGGACGCACCTTCAGCCATTTTGCAGGTAGTAACCTGCCTCAGAAGATGAAATCTCTGAGATCTGTCGGTCTCACCGAACTTTTCAGCCATGGAATCCCATATCACTCCCGCATGAGGCGTATTTTCATATTGTGAAGCAAGAGAATCAACCATAGTAGATAGAATGACAAAACGAGTCTTGTCATTATCCTCGATCCACTTTTCAGATTCCCTTATCTGCTCCTCAGTCGCCTCTTCTTCGGGGAGTTCAGGTTCAAGGGTACTGAGAACATACAAGATCTTCTCATTTTGGAACATTAGTGTAAGGTTTATCCTCCACTCTTTAAAATTGTCAACACCCTTTAAGGGTCGGCTCATAAGACCATTAACAACAGCTTGAACAGACATATCTGAAAAATAATTTAAAATAAAGCATGTAAGGAAAAATTATTTGCACATAATTCGTAATTAACGATCATTGTAACCTTTTGAAAAAAAACAATGATGTTAAAAACCTCGAACCGCTCTAGGAATTCTACTAGCAAGCCACGCAGGTGGACGTTTACTAGCGTAACCCTAAACCAAGCTATTTACCTAGCTCTTTAATTCCAATCCACGTCTAGGTTCTTAAGACGAATGGAATTACTAGTTCGATATACTGGACCATGTCACTATTAAAACGCGGGAAGGGACTTCGAGGGAAGTGAATTGTACCTGCGGTGATATCTAAGCATTGACTATTAATTTGACCAAAGTAGAATCAAATTCTCGAAATTGACATACTTACTCGAACCATGCCGCATTCAATTTGATCTAATTAGCTATCCTATTCAATTATTATCTTCTAGAGTACTCGTGTTTACTAGGCATGCAAGCCACGCAGGTGGACGTTTATGGCTTCGCTCCTACTACTCAATAATAATCAAATATTGTTTTTGGAAAACTCATCTCACAAAACTTGTAGCTCAAAGATGCAAGCAAGCCACACAGGTAGACGTTTACTCACATAATCTTACTACTTTTGTGTAGAGTCCAATTAATGGAGGTCCAATTAAGTGTTTAATATCCAAATGGAATCTAATTAAACATTTAATTTAATGTTGCTTAGTTTTTTAATCAAAAGGTTTGTAACGAATCATGCATTCCCACATAATTCCTAAAGCATGCAATTTCTAAGCGTACATAATAAAACGTGCTCGCGAAAAATAAAACATGCTTTAAAAACGATATAAATCATATTTACATGCTTTTCTAAGCGCAATTATTCACATAATCGCATGCTAAAGCATAATTAAAAATAAATACGCAAATAGGAAATTTAAAATCGTTATCGGGCTTTAAAATACGTAATCCCTAACTATTACATTGCCCGATCGAAATACAGATCTTTGAAATCTTCAAAATCTTCGAATGCGAAAGCTAGCGTCAAAACGCCCAAAACCGTATGCGCCACGTTATCGGGGTCGTGCGCCACGTGGAAGACACATGGCGGATACGCGGCGCAAAGATCAGGCAAGAGCGAGCGTGACGCGCCACGTCGCCCGCGCCACGTCGCATCGTCTCCACCCTTTTGCCGCGCGCCGCCGCCGCATCTGCGGGCCGGTTACGTGTCGGCCGCCGGCACCAGGTGCGCCCGGCACGACGGCGAACCAGGAACCGTCGTCCGCGTCCGCGCCGCCCCGCGTGCGGCCAAGGCAGATCGTGCTCGCGTGCGCGCTGACCCGCGCCGCACCTTCCTCAGCCGTTTCCAAGCCTCCTCCACCCTCTACACCCTCCCCGACGTCGCCTAGACATTAGATTCGTGCAGAAACGCCGCCTGGAGTCGCCGCAGTGAAGATTACTGCGCGATAAATCGCGCCTCCGCCGCCGCCGCCTTCCACGCCCGAATTCTTCCTTTCCGAGCCGCGATTCGATCAATTGAAAGAGGGGAAACGATATTGGAACACTCACGACCACCGGGTAACGGATTCCGGCTGAGATTAGTTCCTCAATTTCCTGAATTTCAAATGATTCGCCGGAACGAATTCATAACGAGCAGCCTATTTCAGACGTCAATTCCGATCCTATCCCGGATCGGATGATCCCTTACAACCTATCGACGCGAAGCTCGTTAGACGAGGATTCCATAGGTTCAAGTCGATCGTCGATTCGACATCAGACGCGCCGGGAATCTCCGCCACAAGATGCGGCGGAACCCTAGAAAACTAGGGTTTTCGCTGCGAAAATCAAATTTTCGTCGTCTCATTTTTCGTGCCTCCCGGACAAATTACAGTACAACAAATAGTACAATCACATAACAAATAGGTCCTATAATCTACTCGTGGATTTTCTCACGAGAAAAACGTTACATCGGGGTCAAAACAGTGGCTTGCAGGCCGCCCCAAACACGAAAATAGCCCGATAACGACGAAATAAAACCTAATCACACATCTAACAGCAACAATCAGAGCCTAAACCTGGCTCTGATACCAATTGAAGGAATAATTTAGGTTAGGAACGCTACCTTCCTCCTGGTGTGTTGTCGCGGCTTTGATTGTTGCTCCTGTGTTAGACCTTCTGATCTGTATCCCAACCTTTTTCTTCCTCTGGGTGGTCAGAGAACTGAAGAAAATAAATTTTTGTCTCTCCCTTACTCACGGTATGCATGTGTAATTATGTGTATGTGTGTGTAATCTGTTTCTGAACAGAATACTGATATATATAGGCTTCAAAAGCCGATATAATATTAATATATTTGTAACTCATTAATTTAATTATATTTCTAGTGGGCTTCCACATAACCAGCCAATAATATAATTAATTAGTTTACTGGGCTACTAATATTTATCAATTAATTGGCCCAGCCAATTAATTCTAGATAAATAACATTATTAAATAATGTAAAAATACATTAATCCATTAATAATGATTTCTGAGAGACAATAAATAACCAGAAAACTAATTGGGCCAGATCAGGGATCCAATACAAGAAATAAAGCTGGGCCTCAAATTAATTAATTATCCATGCTCAGCCCAGAGCAAAATCAATTAATAAACACAGATTCATTCCACTAGAGAATCCGTGCTGACTTACCCCTTTATCCAAATTTGAGCAAGGGCTTGTATTTTAAACTTAATCGATCTCCGTATTTAAGATAGAAATATCCGTTAATTAATTAAGCTCACTGACAACTTAAATTAATTAACATCTTATATTCCTGAGTAGTACCGCTCGACCTTATTAACACACTTGAACTTAATCAACCGGCCGGGTTTAGTGTGCTAATCCTTTCGAGTTCCTCAGGGGATATTATCAACCCATTTTACTAGGATACAGATGCAAGATACAGACAACCAGCCTGAGCCACAAATAACTACTAACACCCAAGATACGTAGATCCGGTCGCGATGACGTTCACCATAGTAGGTCAAAGTGATAGATAGCCAAATGCACTCAGCTGAAGTCTTACCAAGCTTAAGACCAACAAAGTCACCGAGATCTTGGTTTTCCACTAAGGTCAGTTAGGAAAACACATCTCACTGTGATCCGTCAATACACCACCTTAAGTGTACCAGTAAAGACAAGCAGCTAAGACAAGCCACTTCTTATCTAAACTGCTGCTTAAATCGACAACTTATCCTTAAGTTGTCTCAGCTGTGATAACTGTTTATATCTTGTCAGTTCAACCAATTTGTGTTGTCTTCTGTGATACCTGACACACCACACAAATCTAACTTTTATACAAGATAAAGGATAACATGTGCAAATATACAAATTTTTCAGATAGGAGAATAAAACAGTGGTAAGGACAAAAACACATTATATACAAGCAAAAAAAGTGCTTCTAGTATACAAAATCCCAGCAATGAACACAATCAATGGGATGGGAAAGACGTTCTCCAATCGAGAGATGAATCTCAAAAATTTGAGAGCCCTGCCAGACGGACCATGGACTCGATTCGCTACTTTAATTAGACATTCTGATCTTGATATTATTTCTCCTAATCATATATTTTCAGAATTAAAAGCTGAAGAGTTCGAGTTTGGTCTGCCACAGAGGAAGCAGAGAGCTGAAGCTGACACTCAAATAGATCATGCCTTTAAAGCATCAGTCAGCACAATGGCTCCAACATCTTGCAAAGATGAACCTTCATCAAGTGAATTACAAGAAGGGAGCCTAGCTAAACGAGACGCATTGCTTGCGATCGAGTACCAGAAGGAGAAGGAGCAGCGCAGAAAACTGTCTAGAGTCGTCAGAGACTTAAAGAGTAAGTCTGACTTCTCACCAAAATGCACTCCTGACTCACAAACTTCTGAATGCAGGAAAAGAAGAGAATTCTGCACAGTCGAAAGACAGTGAGAATAGAGAAACCAGAGTCACCTCCTACTACAACTGCAAGAAGCCAGGACACTATCAGTACGATTGTCCTGAGCTTAGTATAGCTGAAAGAGCTGCAAGAAAAGCTCGAAGGGAGCAGTTCATCAAGAAGCGACAAACCTATATTGCCGGTGAACTCTCAGGCGACTCAGAAGAAGTCAACACCTTCATGGATTCATTTGATGATGAAGTCGCCTTCATGGATAATGAGCTTGAAGAAGATACTGAAAAGTGTCTGATGGCAGGAGAAGAGGATGAGGTAAATTCACCAGAACCATTTAAGTCTTCTTCACACTGCACACAAGATACTAGTTCAGGTGCAGACGAGAATCTAGATGTCGCGATCACCTACGAAGAATTATTAGACAAGCAGATTCAGATGAGTCTGCAGCTCAGCAAGACTCTTCAGGAGTTGGATGCCCTGAAAGTAGAAAATCAGAGACTTTCTCAGGAGTCAGGAAACTTTGAAAAAGAGTGATGATGTTTGGAGAAACCTGATGACAGAGAGGTACATGGGAGCTGAGAAAAATCTTAAGGCAATGCTAGCCAACAACAAGCCTAAGCACTGCAAGGAAGGACTCAGGTTCAGCCAAAAAGCCTCCACATCTGCTTCCACACGCTCAGAGAATCGGCTAACTGATAGATTTGTTCAAGGGGGATCAATGCTGAACCACTTAACCCCTCAGCAAAGAAAAAGCAAAAGATGAAAGCACCTCATCCTATTTATCAGAAGTCTGACCAGAAGTTCAGCTCAAAATCACCCTAGTTCAAGCAAGGGGGAATCAGTAGAGTAAAATGGGTTGATCAGTATGGACCGTCACAACTGACACGTCCAGCTCAGTATGAGTCATATTACTATGATCCTATTGTCGAAGAGGTCCTAAAGGTCAGAAGAAGAAAAAGACCGTTAAGAAGGCTAAAGTCAACAGTCCACCAACTCAGAATATCAGGACACCTTAACCTATGAAGCCTCAGAAGTCAACTTCACTTATCACAACGGTGAAATACGTTGACAAAAGTGGAAAGAAATTGTCTGAGCCCACCAGGGTCGTTAGACAGATTCGGATTTCCAAAACTAATGCTTAAGGACCCAAAATAAAAAATAAAGGGTACCTGAATATAATTTTGTTTCGCCGGTGCACAGGGACCCATGGTACATGGACAACGGATGCTCAAGACACATGACGTACCAGAGGAGTCTACTGAAGGATTTTATCATAGAAGAAGGACCCCGAATCGAGTTTGGAGACAACGCAAAAGGCTATACCAGAGGCTATGGAACTCTTAGCATTGGAACTACCACAGTTCCAAGAGTATCATATGTTGAAGGACTTCAACATAATCTTCTCTCTATTAGTCAATTTTGTGATAACTCGAATAGAGTGATTTTTTACACTGGTTTCTGTGATGTTATTGATAAATCTACAGGGAAAACAATGTTATCAGGTTCGCGCAAGAATCATATATACATTGCTGACTGGAATTCAGCAGAACCTGAAGCATGCTTGCTAGCGAAGAATGACAACAGAATAGGGTGGCTTTGGCACAGAAGACTCAACCATCTCAACTTAAAGACGCTAAACAAGCTTGCTAGAAACACCCTAGTGAGAGGACTGCCGAATGAAGTGTTCAACAAAGACCCTCAGTGTGAGGCATGCTTGAAGGGAAAGCAAACAAAGAAACAAAATTCACCAGTTCCATCACCTTCCACTGTTCGGACCAGTCTCTCCTGTGACGATCAGAGGTAAGAAGTATGCATTAGTGGTCATTAATGACTACTCGCGCTACATATGAGTCATATTTATTGCCAACAAGTCTAACGTCAAAATAGAGTTACCTACGCTTCTGAAAAAGCTCAGTGTCGAGAAGAACACCAAGATCAGAAAGATTCGTTCAGACAGAGGAACCGAGTTCCTGAATGCGATGGTTAAAGAGTTCTGCGAAATTGAAGGGATAGAGCATGAGACGTCTTCTGCACGCATGCCTCAACAAAATGGGATTGCTAAGAGGAAAAACAGAACACTCAAAGAAGCAGCAAGAACCCTGCTCGCAGATTCAGGACTCCCATCAAAATTCTGGGCAGAAGCTACTGATACTGCATGTCATACTGAGAATAGATCTCTACTGACAAAGCAACATCAGAAGACACCATATGAACTATGGAACGACGTGAAGCCTCTCATATCTTATTTCCATATTTTTGGGTGCTCATGCTTTATCCACAATAATGGAAAGGACCAGTTAAATACTTTTGATAGCATGTCAGACCAGTTTTCTTAGGATACTCCCGGGTCAGCAAAGCCTTCAGAGTTTTTAACTACCGAACCCTTTGCTTGGAGGAAAGCCCTCATGTTGTTTTTAATAAGTTTGCTACTAAGAACAGGAGCAGAAACTCAAATTCAGAATTTGAGGACATCAGTAAGCAGCTACGGGATCTGAACTTAAAAGAAAATGTATAAAAGATCCAGCTTTGTTGGGATGATGATTCAGAAGAGGATAACAAAGTTAAGACTACTGAATCACAGCCAGCTGCGAACGTAGCTGAACCGATTGATTCTTCTGAAGAGAATCAATCCCAGGTAACTCAAGTCGATGAAGAAACTAATATGGCAACTGAGACCTCTACTGAGAATAACAACTCAGGGGGAACTAATAATGTTCCTAAACTAAATGCCCCTGAACCTGGTGACTCAGTAGACCCAACTCTTGTCACTGAATTGCTTCAATCTCAAAATAGTACAACTGAAATGCCTAACTCCCCTACTATCTGTGTTGAACAAATTTCAGACGAAGAGACAAGACATCGTTGATCGTGGCTGGATGCTCACTCTTCAGATCTTATTATTGGAGATCCGTCAGCAAGTGTTAAGACAAGATCCAGATTTTGTCAGGGAGAAAGCGCCTTATATTCCAGCTTCTTGTCTACTGAATAACCTCAATCAATTCAGGATGCGCTTAATGACGCCGACTGGATCACTGCCATGCAACAGGAGCTGAAACAATTCACTCGAAATGACGTATGGGAGCTTGTTGACAGACCCCGACACCAACACGTGATCGGAACCAAATGGATCTTCAAGAACAAGCGCGATGAAAACAACGTTGTAAGGAACAAAGCTAAACTCATGGCAAAAGGCTACTATCAAGCCGAAGGGATAGATTTTGAAGAAACGTTCTCTCCAGTTGCAAGATTGGAGGCCATCAGACTATTCCTTGCCTACGCAACACATCAACGCTTCAGAGTATATCAAATGGATGTGAAGTCAGTGTTCCTGAACGAGGTTCTGAAAGAAGAAGTCTATGTGGAAAAGTCTGCCGGCTTTCAGCAGGGACATCACATGTATAGACTTAGAAAGGCTTTGTACGGGTTAAAACAAGTACCCAGGGCTTGGTACGATACCATGTTAGAGTTTCTTCTCCAGGAAGGTTTTTAGAAGGGCACCGTGGATCGCACTCTATTCAGCATTCGTCTAGGCGACGACATCTTACTTGTGCAGATATACGTAGATGATATTATCTTCAGTTCAAAGAATATCATCATGTGTCAGTAGTTCGAGAAAATGATGAAGGACAAATATGATGGGAGAGACGAACTATTTTCTTGGATTTCAAGTCAAACAATCAGAAAAGAGAACGTTCATCAATCAAGGCAAATACACTTGAGACCTCATCAAAAAGTTCGGTTGTACATCCGGCAAACCAGTCAAGATCCCGATGAACACGAATATGAAAACAAATCTTGACAAATAGGGAGTATCAATATACCATACTGAATTTCATGCAATTATTGGTTCTCTATTATATCTTACTACTACTAGACCTGACGTAACTTATACTGTAGGTGTCTGCGCTCGATTTCAGGCGAATCCTAAGCAGAGCCACATGGACTCAGCAAAGAAGATTCTCCGCTATCTTAGAGGAACACCTGACATGGGTTTATGGTATCCAACAGATGATAATATTGAACTAACTGGTTATTCTGATGCTGACTACGCAGGTTGCAGGATTGACCGAGAATCAACTTTAGGAACTTGTCAGTTCCTCGGCAGTAAGGTCATTTCATGGTTCTCCAAGAAACAACATTCAGTAGAAACGTCAACTACTGAAGGTGAATACATGGTTGCCGGAAGTTGCTGCGCCCAAATCCTTTGGCTGAGACAGCAACTACGAGACTACGACGTCATTTAGAATGAAGTGCCGATCTTTTGCGACAACTCCAGTGCCATTGCAATCACTCATAACCCTATTCACCATACTAGATGCAAGCACGTGGACATCAGACACCACTTCATTCGCGACCATGTCGAACAGAAGGATATCAGGATGGAAAAGATCCATACTGATCGTCAAAGGGCCGACATACTGACCAAACCTCTAGCTGAAGCCAGATTCTGAGAACTTTCAGTAGAGCTAGGTCTGCTGGACCCTACTGACTCTGGTCACTAAGTGGATTCAGGAGAGATAAGCATTCAGCAAGGGGGAATGCCTACTCTCAATACTGAATTCGTTCAGTACAGAGAGATTCAACAACCAACTACACGTGGTATCAGCTGACTACAATGCTTAGTTGACAGGTTTGCGTATCTCTTTCAGTAGTTAACCCAGAAATTAATGTTGTTATGATATTTGTTCAGCATCTTATTCAATGCCTTAGAGAATGTCATTTATTAAAAACGGTTTCATTAAATACACGACATTCTATGCTACATTTGCTGAACTCAGCTTTGCATTAAATGCAAGTCATATCAACTTACTCCTATAGGCTATTTACAACTGGATTTGACTTAGGCGGCATGTTTACTCATTACTTTTTATATTATAAAATCTTGACCGTCCACTGATAAAAGCGGGATTAAACCCTAACCATCAATCTTCAAACGTTCCATCTTCAAAACATATATATCGACGTATCTATCCAAAAACCGCCATTTTCACTCTGCATAAACCTTGATATCTCTGAAAACCCTAAGCTTTCAACCTTTCATCTGCTATTGTTACATATTTTCAAAGATTTCCTATGGTAAATGTTATGTTCTATAGCACTCGTACTGACTTATTCTATTTTCAAGTGCTAATATTTGATTTTACAGATTAAGATATGGAGAATATCAGCGTCATTGTTCCTATTATCATGGTGGAGATCCTCGAGAAGGATCATGTTTGGTGTGAGCCCATAATGGAGTTCGACTCCAGCGAGCTCGAGATCCTGGACGACGTGTTTGATGCTCTAAGAGCATCCGGGCTGGAACGCTTCTTGTCGAAGAAGCCATCGTACTTCCTCCCATGCTAGATTTCTGAATTCTACCTCAACATGGAGGAGGTAGATGGAGATTTGTTCGGATCGTTCACTGTACAATCTCATCTCTGACCCAACGAAAGCCTATCCTGAAGTTAGACGGATGTCAGTGAGACAAGCATTAGAGAGGAGTTTCCAATTGCCAAGCAGTGGCATGAATCCCTATGGATACAAAGATGATCTCCTTGATGAGTATCTCACAATATTCTGTGGGGAGCCGACCACCTTCAGAGCCGCATTTCCAAAGAACAGCATGCTCCCGCAGTTTAGGGCCTTGGCGTATGTTGTTACGCAGATACTGACCAGCCAGGCCAGCTCCTTTGATCAGGTGTCCAGGCCGAAGTTGCAATTGATGATGGCCATCCATGACAGGGCCAAGATGAACTTGACAAAATTCTTCCTGAAAGAATACCAGACGCAGTCAGTAAAATTCGATCGATCTACTGGGCGTCTGAGTGCTAAGGGCAAGATTCTATATGGGATGAAGCTGTTAGCAATGATCGAAGATTTCTGTGGAGATGATCATATTACATATGCTAACAAAGCCTACTTCAACCCTAAGAAAATTAGATTGCATAACCGTGCCAGTGCGCTTCAGCAAATTGGCGCGGGTGCAGCTGAAGAAGGGAAGGGGAAGAGGAAGGCCCCTACTCCAGTTAAGAAGGTTGCTACCCCTCAGAAGAAGCAGAAGAAGGCTTCTTAGACCACAGTGGTAGTAGCCCAGAGCGCTTTCAGATTGAGAGACGAGTCTGACTCTACTGAGAAGACAATCTCAGTAGAAAAGGCTGCTTCAGAGAAGAAGGCAGCCTCCTCAGCTGAAAAGGAGGAATCAGTACAACAGGGGACTGCTCCTGAAGTTACAACTCATGCGTCCAGGTCTCCACTGGACGTACCTCCTATCAGAAGTCTTCCCTCTACTAGAAGCCAGAGTCTCCCATTGATGTAGATGAGATGGAGGCGAGCAATGAAGTTGAGAATCTTGGGTTTGAGATCGACTTGCTTCAGGAAAGAGCAACCCAATAGATCTCTGAATCTATTCCTGAAATCGCCTGTCACTCTGACTTGGTGGATTTAGCCTACAGGGCTAGACTTCAGATGCTGTTCAGGTTCCAGGACTGGATCACTCTCGAGTGCCTGATCCGATTCAAGTCCTCTGAACTACTGAACTCCAACGAGCTTCAGATCCGTCAGCAGATAGGCTACTAAGAGCCTGCTGACGTGTGCTCGAACGAGGACCTTAGGGCGACAATGCTAGCTTTGCTTGAGGATAGAAATCCTTCAGCTACCGTCCCTACCAAAGGTTCTGATCCCAATGATCAGGACCCACCTAGTGATGCAGGCCTGAGAAGCATACTGAGGGTTCTCAACAGGAGGAGGGAGCTCAACCCTCAGCTGATCGACCTATCAGCTCTCTTCCTCTTGGCTCGGCGGCCACAGGAACCTCTCACGACTCAGACCCAGGACAACTTTTGCTGAGGTCTACCTACGAGGTTGGTCCTGTCCCAAAACGCCGAAAGTCAAAATCAGTAGCCAAGGCTCTCAGGACGCAAGGGACACATAATCGCCTCCTAGCAAGGAATGTCCATAAAGTCTGGAAGAAGGCTACGACAACTCAGTGCGAGGAACTCAGGGCACTGAAGACTATAGTTCAGAATGCTCCTGTCCCTGACTTCTCTACTATCCTCAAGGATGCTCTTGCCGCACAGAAAGCTGATTTTGACGCTCCGCAAGCATCAATGACTGCTGCCCAGAATTCTCTTCTTGAATCATTCAAGACAGCACAGTCGGATCATCTGACCAGACTCTCCACTCTCACTCAGGCTCATGAACTCAGGATATCTAATCTTCAGCAGGAGTGTGAGGAGAAGATGGATGCTAAGCTGAAAGAAATCCAAGACCTTGTAGATTCCTCTCACCGCAAGTATGGTGAAGATCTCATTACTGAGATTAATGATCTACACAAGAAATTCGAAGGTCTTCAGAAAACCTTGGATAAGCTCTCTACTGCTTATCAAGCACTAAACTCCAAGGTTGTCTAGCTTCCCACCCCTGGGTATTGGATGATGCCAAAAAGGGGGAAAAGATAGTCAAAGGGAAAAGGTCAGTTCAGGGGACTATATCTGCTCCTACTGACCTGATTCCACTGACTGAGGGGGAAGAGTTAGAGACGAGTATGGCCCAGGGTGTCTCAGGCACAGGAGATGTAGGTGCTGAGACTGGCCCAAGTGGCTCAGGACCCAAAGAGGCAGGAACATGCACTTCTGACTCTCAGAAGCACATCAAAGAAGTTGCCGAATTCCTGGAGGGGCACTCAGAAAAGAAGAAGAGCCTCCTCTACCTCCACCAGTATTTGGAAAGGGAAAGAAAATTCTGAAGGTTTCTACACCTTGCAAATCCCTGAAAAGATACATCAGCTCAGTTGAACAAGCTCAGTTTGAAGATGACGAGAAGTTAGCAAGAGAGCTGGTTGAGGCTGAGGCACCAAATAAGTCGAAGAAGGCTCCACAAAGGCTAGAACTAAGGTTCCTGATAGGAAACCAACCAAGAGGCCTACTGTCAGAAAGCTTATCTTCAACGATGAAGCTGATAAAGAGAAAGAGAAGGAAGCTGAGAAGAAGAAAGCTACTGAATCTCAACAGCAAGGACAGAAAAAGAGAGCTGAGCCGACAATAGAAGAGATGATCAACTTCAGCATAATTGCCTTGGATAAAAGAGCCGAATATCATCATCTTGAAGAATACAGACGACAAGAAGCTCTAGCAAAAGCGAAAGCTGCTTAAGAAGCCAGAGAAGCTGAAAGGCTGAAGCCTAGACCTCCTCCTCCGAAGGACAGGGACATTCCATCTTCTTCAAAGTTCAGGAGAGGCCGCAGACCAAATGATCAGAAGATGCATAGGTGGCCTCGAGTTGACAAATGGATGCCCTGGGAGAAGACTCAGCAGTGGGAAACTCTCAAAGCTGAATTCATCAAACGTTTCTATGTTTGGCAATTTTGGCCTAACTCTTCTAAGAACGATGCCTTTGCTGATGGGCTTTATAAGTATGACTTAGAGATCTACCAGACAATCGAGAAATCCATTGAAGATAATGTCAATGTTCAGACTCCGGCTTTTAGGACTCTTCCCCCACCTTAGAAGCTAGACGGATCTCTATACACTGGAGTAATAGAAGGCGAAGTTAGGAATGCAGCCATAGCTCTTGAGCTTGATTCTAATGATCCTGAAGACATTCCGAAGATTCAGAAGCTGCGAAGAGACACTTTCAAGCTATATGGACTCCCTCTGCCCGAAGATAAATCGAAAGACTTTAAGGCAAGGATTCAATGCTTCAGGAGATAATCTTGATAGGTCTCTGTAGTTTTAGTTTAGTGTAGCAAGCGATATATCTACACTGAATATTTCACATATATATATACATCAATTGTTGCTTGGCCTGAGAATCTCTTATTGTCTCCATAACCTACTTTGTTTTAACACTCAGAATCACCTAAGTGATTACTGACTCACACTCACTGCTTATCTGTGTTTGTCTGTTTTTGCTAGGTTTGATTGATGTCTTGGAGGAAATTGTGTTGGGAGAATTTGTTTTAATGAGATAATTTTTGTAAACTCCCAACGGTCCTCAGTAGATTAGAAATTAGAAAGTGCAACTCCACTGATTCTTCTTGTAATATTTGTAAGGAGTTTGTACCTGATAGTTTATAGTGTTAGCTGATAGTGATAGGTTTTGGCAACATCAAATAGGGGGAAATTGTTGGGAGATGATTCAGTAGTAGAATGTTTAGAAGATTTGGCTGATCCCAAAACCCTAATTTGATTTGTGAACCATTCCTTTGTATTTGTAACGCCTTGGTCTCTGAGAGTTTCAAACTCAGTAAACTTGACTTCAGCATGGTTCCAGGCTTAGAAGTTATGTCTGCTGAACCTCAGTAGACTATCCACTTCTGGAGTGAAGATTCTGTAGTGCTGGACTCAGCATACGGAAAGGTGTTCAGATTCAGTAGTGCTGGACTTAGCAGGAACAACATACTAAAAGGTGTTCAGAGTCAATAGAACTAGACTCAACACGAGCAGTTTACTGAACTCAGAGTCGACCTTCGGTAGAGTTGAACTCAGCAGGAGTATACTACTGAACCCCTGGTCAGACTCAGCAACGGCCTGACAGTTTCCTTAACTGTCAGTGGTCTTCAAAGAATAAATCAGTAGAGTTATCCGAGGTCGTACTCATCATAGAAGTCAGCTTCTTGAAGTTTGAATGTCTCAACAACTTTCTACACCTCGACCAATGACAAGCAGTTAACTGTCAAAGTATCTGATAAAAGCTGCAAGTCACCACTTTCCTAAAAAAGATAGTGGACTCTGCATGATTTCAAAAGAGCCATAGCTACCCAAATAGAGTGACACGTGAATAGTTCATCTCCAACAGATATATCCATAGCTCACCTCTATAAATAGAGCGAAAATCAAATCGTTGAAAGACACAGAAAAACGAGAGAACATACGAGCATTGAACAAATAAGAACACAAGCTTTCCGCGAAGAACTGTAGGGAAAACAATCAACCGCGAAAAGCACTCATACTGCTCTAGGGAACCAAGCTTTCATAGAATCAAAGCCTCTAGCATCCAAGTGAAAGAACACGAACCCAGAGAGATTATTCCTCACTGTTTTTCACTCTAGAAGCCCTTTCTTGTTCCCTTTCCCTCTAACCTAGCTCAACTGAACTTATCTATAGCTTAGAACCGAAGGAGTTCATCTCTTGAACTTTTCTTATTATTAAGAACTCCTTCATCGTTGGAGAAATCGTTCAAACATATTTTGTTTGACTTTGTAAACTGATACTTGCGCAGTATAATCACAAGGCTGTGTTTGTCCTGTGTACAAATCGACTGAGACTAACTCAGTATAATAAAATAGACTCCTGCCTTGTTCAGGATAGTGGACGTAGGATTTTGGATATCCGAACCACTTTAAAAGTCGCTGTGTCATTTACTGTTGCATTGATTTACTGTTCATTCAGAAAACTATTCACAAAATCATTCAACAAAGTTTCAGTAAAAAGCTTAACTGAGTGCACTAATCTACTGAAATAGTTTTAATTAATAATGTTTTCAAACCAAAACTGAATCGGGCCTACACTATTCCGCACGCTACTGAACTTCTACTGAACGTGACTGAATTTTGACATCAGTCAGCTAGCAGACCTCGGTATAGTCAGTCACTTTGTCCACGCGATCTAGAACAACTTGTCTGGTCTACTGAATCTATTCAGTAGACAATCTCCGTAATTAGACTATTCACGTTCAAGTTTGAGAAAAAGGTTTTCAGGTGCATTCACCCCCCCTCTACACCTGAACGTTTGAGTCGGGACCAACATAATATACGGTGGAGGCGAAGAAGTAAGTGATAGTTGACTTCCACTTGTTCCTCTCGATACATCCGACTCACCTATGGTTCGAGATCTAGATCACATTGTGGACTATCCACTTTGTGAAGGAGGATTTGTTTGCTGCTGTTGCAATTCGGCATATAAAACAAGGTCTCAATTTTATGGTGGCTCGTTCTAACACTATTCGGGTTGAGTATAAATGTAGACGGAGTCGCGATTGCCCATTTCTTCTACGGGTATCGTTCCGCAGTGATGTTTTGTGGATTGTAAACAACTTACATGTCGAACACACATGCAATCGAGATTTATCGCTAACTGGTCCAAGGAGGGTGCTTGCGAATGCGCACGCAGTTTATGTTGCTCGTGGAATGCGCGGTCAAAAATCTGTCATAAAACCGAAAGAAACTATGACATCTATCCAGGTGGAATTTGCTTTCAATAAAGCTACAGTGTAGATCTACGAGCACACAATACTACTGTGGTGATGATTTTTGGTGGACACTCAGATTCGTTCAAGATGCTTCATCGTTACCTCTACATATTGAAAACAACGAATCCAGGTACAATTACTGATCTGGAAGTTGATTCAGAAGGTCATTTCCAACAATTATTCATTGCTTTTAATGTTTCTCGTGGCCCATGGGTATTTAACCTCCGAGATCTGATGGTAGTTGTTGGGATGAGATTCAGTATGATAAGATTTGAAGATCCCAAAACCGTAGCTGAATGATGAACCAATTTATTATAATAGCTTAGTTGAGTTCAATATGTTAGGAAATTAGTAGGCTAGCTAGAGTTCAGTAGCTGATCGACTCAGTAGAGTAGATCTTTGTCAGCCGGACGGACTCAACATTGGAACCCAGTGTGGTTAGTCAGAACCTACTAAATCCATGAACATGAAAAGACATGAAGCTGAACTTTTTAGAATAATGTCAGTAGAAGATAACTCACACCGAGGAATCAGAGGAAGTCAACTCAACATCTGTCTTGGAGTTTGAACAAGCCTCACCTACCATTCTACCTCGACCAATGAGGAACTGCTAGCACTGTACCTTGCTCTGACAAAAGTTATCCTCAAGAATGAAAAGAGAGAATCTCTACAATATCGTTCAAAATTGAAGATGGCCATTTTCCTTGTCGCTTTTGACACGTGTCTAGGTTCCCTCCAATGGATATATTCATGAGTCAAGACTATATATAGAGATCGAGCTTCAAGCGATGAAGACGACATGGAACACCAAGCATTCAAAGCACACACCCTCTAGCGAACTTAAAAGCTCACTCAGCTAAAAACTCATCTCATAGAACATCTGTTATAGTTCTTCTCTCTAGAGATGCATTGTTCCCAATCTCTATTCTAAGCCTCTATTGTTAGATCACAAGCTTAAAAACTGAAGGAGTTCATATTCATTGAACTGTTCTTATTGTAAGAACTCCTTCCTAGTTGGGGATAACTCAAACCTTGTGTTTGAAACTGTGTAAAGTCGCTATGACTATAACTAGAGAATCTGTCTTGCGAACAAATCGACTGAGACTTGCTGAGTATAATAAATTCAAGAACTCTTGCTTTGTTCAGGACAATGCACGTAGGATCTTGCGTATCCGAACCAATTTAAAAACCGGATGTGCACTTTCTATTTCATTGATCTAACTGTTCACGCTGCATAAAACTAATTTACTAAAAATCATAAGTCAGATTTTCAGTAAAACTTAATCCTCGCACAAGCATTATTTGAACCGCTTTCAGTAATAACGTTTTTTCAACTAGAGACGATATAAAACTGGGCCTACACATTCCGCACTCATTCAGCTACGAGTCATCAGACGACGGCGAAGTCGATGGCTGTGTTCGGTATTTGGACTCACTCTGTCCATGCGATCTGAAAGTTTATTTTGCTTGTTGACTCGTTTAGTAGCATATTCAGTCGAAGACTGACTTTCGCATTTGAGTTAAAACTTAGACTAAGGTGTATTCAACCCCCGCCTTCAACACCTGAAGACTCGTCTATGGACCAACAATTGGTATTAGAGCGGTGTTCTTCTGATCACCGTTTTTTGAATAAAGTGGTCTACTCGAACAGATCCTGAAAATCATTTTTTTTTCTTCTCTGCATCTGCATTTCTTTCATTACGTCCTATATTACCTCTACTATGTCTGTTATGTCAAGTATTAGGGTGGTACCCATGTTCTTAGTAGAGAACTATGCGGTATGGCGAGTAAGAATGGAGACACATCTAACGTCACTGCTTGACAGCATGATAGAGGTCCTTGAGAAAGGTCCTATCGTTCTCATGATCAACAACATCGAATTTGCAGTTGTGGGAGCAGTAGGAGCCAAAAATGGAGAAAAGGTCTCCAAGGACAAGAGCATCTTTACGCTAGAAGAAAGAAAGCTGCACAACCTTGACCGAGTCACACGAAATGCAATACTGACAAGGTTCAGTAACTCATATCTCAGAAGAGTGCAAGACTGCAAGACAGTGAAAGAACTCTGGGACGCTCTAGCCATGCTAAGTCAGGGGACTTGTTGGTCCAGAGATGAGCCTTCAGGTGTAGAGGGTGGTGGTAGTGGTGGTGGTGAATACACCTGAGTGCAAATTTCAACCCAAACGCGAAGTCAGCATCTACTACATTGTGCTATTGAACAAGTCAGTTAGCCAAGTAAGCTTTCTCGATCGAGTGGGCAGAGGGTATCTGTCTACTGAGTCCTATCTACTGACTTCAATCACTGAACAATAGTTCAGTATAAGATAGAGTGCGGAAGTGTAGGCCCAAGACAATATTCGTCTCAGTTGGAAAACACATTTTATGTTGCATGTGATTTTAAAGTTCAGTTTTATGCAGTATAAACAGTTAACCAATGAAACAGTAAATCAACACAGGTAGTTTTAAAGTGGTTCGGATATGCTGGATCCTACGTCCATTGTCCTGAAGAAAGCAAGAGTTCTTGATTACTTATACTGAGCAAGTCTCAGTTGATCTGTACCTTGGACAAATACTCTAATTATAGTCGTAGTGACTTTACAAGTTCAAACACGTGGTTTGATTTTCTCAAACTAAGAAGGAGTTCTTACAATAAGAACAGTTCAATAAGTTGAACTCCTTTGATATTGTTGGTCCAGAGACGAGCCTTCAAGTGTGTGTGTGGGGGGGGATACACCTGAATGCTGATTTCAACTAAAACGCGAAAGTCAGTGCTACTGAGTATTGAGTTAGCCAAGTAAGCTTTCTAGATCGCATGGGCAGAGTATCTGTCTACTGAGTCTTGTCTACTGACTTATGTTAGTGAACAATGTTCAGTATAAGATATGGTGTGCGAAAGTGTAGGCCCAAAATATGTTCGTCTCAGTATGAACATTTAATCAATGCAACAGTAAATCAACACAAGTAATTTTTAAAGTTGTTCGGATACGCTGGATCCTACGTCTACGGTCATGAACAAAGCATGAGTTATTGATTACTTATACTGAGCAAGTCTCAGTCGATCTGTGCACTTGAAAAATAATCTAGTTATAGTCTTAGTGACTTTACAAGGTTCAAACACAAGGTTTGATATTCTCAAACTATGAAGGAGTTCTTATAATAAGAACAGTTTGAAATGCCGAACTCCTTCGAGTTTTTCTAAGCTTATGATATTACAATAAGTTCGCTTGGAGTCGAGAAGAGGAACTAATGAAACTCTAGAGTGAAGAACTAAGAAGATCTCTTTGTATGCAAGTTCTTCGTTGGGTTCGACTTTGAGTTCGCTAGAGTGTTTATTTTCTTGAATGCTTTGGTTCCCTCGTTTATTATCTTCTCTGCATGAAGACTCTTCTCTATTTATAGTCTCGACTCATGAATAGATCCATTGGAGGGAGTCTAGACACGTGTCGAAAACGATAATAAAAACTACCAACTTCAATTTGAATGTTACTGTAGAGATTCCCTCTTTTTCAGTCTAGAAAGCAGCTTTATGGCAAAGCAGGTATAGTGCTGGCACCTTCTCATTGGTCGAAGTTAGAGAGTAGGTGATGTTTGTTCAAACTCCAGGAGCATGCTGAGTTGACTTCCTCTGATTCCTCAGACCTTTTACTGAATTGTCCTCTACCGATATTCATCTGAGATGTTCAGTGCGTGGCTCGAATTTCTTTGCAGATTCAGTGGGTTATAACATTCCTAACTGAGTTTCTTGATGCTGAGTTCTTCTGGCTGAACAATAGATATTCTACTGAATTCTATCAGCTATTGAACTCTAGCTAGCCTACTGAGTTTCTAAGATGTTGAACTCAACTAAGCTATTACATTATATAAGGCTCATCATTTAGCTAGGGTTTTGGAATCTTCAAATCTTATCATACTGAATCTCATCCCAACAATTTCCCCCTATTTGATGATGCCAAAACCTTTACATCAATTCTATCTATCGACACAATTCCCCCTATTAAACAAGACTATTGTCTATGGGATAGATCAACTAAGCACAAAGCGAAAAAAATACAGAAATAAGTAACATGTGTGTGTTCTGATCGCTGAGGTGATCAGTAGTGTTAAGATAAAGACATAGCCAAGTGAGAATTAGTAGTTGTCGAAGGCCAAAAGAGAGAATTTCATAGATGATCTGAGATATTACATGTACAAGAAATACTATTCTATCACAAATAAAGATCATCAGAGCTTAAGAGGAATCAACTGGACTTCCTGAATTGTTGCAATCGCGCCTTGAGGTTAGCAGATTTCTTCTCTGGAAGATCAAGACCATAGGCTCTGTAGACTCAGCTTCTCAGCTTCTTGATTTCTTCTTTGTCTTCATAATCATTCATATTCAGTCCCCTTCTGATAATAGCAAATTTAATCTCATCCTCAATCTCCTTAGTGCATATATTTCCTTCTAGCGTGCAAGGAGGAGGTAGGGTTCTGAATTCAGGTGCCTTGAGGGTCTGGACCTGACAGTTGGAGAGACATATGGATTTCAGCATAGACTTCAGGTTCTGAAATCATCAAGAGTTTGATATTGTCTGGATTTGCTTGCTCACTCACTGTCTTCCATATATAGTAGCTCTTGATGAAGTCGACCTTGACCTGCTCCCACTTCTGATTGATCTTCCAAGGGACCCACTGGTCAGCCCTTGGATAAATGATTCTTTTAATATTGTTTCACTGATCCCTGCATCTAAAGAACTTAGAAGTTATCGGGATGCTCCTGTCTTTCTTTGGGATTCTTTCCCTTGCTTCCTTCTTAGTTCTCTGCCTGAGAGCCTCAAGGTCTGCTAGACTTATACGTTCTTGATGAGTCAATTTCGTACCTAATTATTTCTATCCGAAAAGGTCTCTTAACTGTGCAGGTGAGACGTATTTGTTGGCAGTTATGCAGAAAATGAGCTGATTTGGCACGACACCAGGAGATGATGTGGCAATGCAATTTACAGCTGGAATGGCGAGATTTTGAGTGGTTTTGGCCGAAGAAAGGAAGAAGGAAAGAAAAGGATCTAGAAAGGAAACAGAGAGGAAGGAAAGAAGAAGATAAGGAAGGATTAGATATTTCCATATCTAACAAGATCCTTTCCTTATCTATCAAGAAACCCTAGATTTGATCTAGGTATTATAAAAGGAGGATTGGAGCACGAAATTCGGAGAGCCTTTACACACATATACAGCGCCGTGCATACCTTTCCACCTCGGAGACTCATCCTTTCGATCCGATCAACTTACCACCACCACCGAACTCGCCGAAGCCAAACGCCGCCGCCGCCGAGAAGATCACAACCACCAGCCCCTTCCGATCAATTCATGCTATCGGTAGTTTTATGTTTAAGAAACAAACACTTCTATGCTTTCGTATTTTAGTTTTCGGTTTCGGATTCTAGCTAGTTTTATTATCGTTTTAATTTCGTTTCTAGTTTTATGTTCGTTTCGTAAGACCGATCGCTACGTACTTTTAATCTAGTTTTAAGTTGAGTTTTAATTCAGTTTACTTTTGGTTTAAGATTCTGTTATTATCTGTTTTCAGTTTATAGTTCGTTATCTTTAGTTTAATTTCGTTTACGTGCATGCTAGGGTTAGAGTTACAAATGGTGCATGTTCTGATTTGTAGGGTGTCTTATCTGTGCAGTCAGGACAGGTTCATGAGTAGCTAAATTTCTAGTGGTCCGGCAGGATGTAACTCGCACACGTGAACAGTACATGAGGCTTAGGTTCTAATAATTAATCAAAGGGTTTCGGGTTAATTCTGATTTATTTAATCTAGCTAGTAATTTAGGCTTGATCACCCTAGGTTGCCCAGTCTGTAGCTAACTTAGTACTTCCATCGTTTCTCGTGGAACAAGGCTAGGTAAGTAGCAAAATTATTCGAAAGAGTAGTTGGATTAAACCGGTAGGAGACTATTAGATGCCCAACATACGAGTAGGCTCCTATACTAGGCTCCCTTAGTTCGATAAAGCTGTTTAGCTATTAAATCTATTGATTGCCCAACAACGTAGGTTGTAGCTAAATTAGGGAAATAGCCGTTTCGATGCCCAACATGGCGGTTACCGACTAAGTAAGTGGGAGTAAGGATTACGCAGTTTAAGTTACGGTAGTCTATAACTAGTTGATTCTTAAGATTAATTCATTTTATGTGCCAAGGATTGGAAATACGTGTGTGTGAATATTCTGCTGGACTCATCTCTTATCTGTCTAGTTTAAACAGTTTTATCTCAGTTTCCAGTTTTTATATTTAATTCAGTTTTTACAAGTTCTTAGTTTAGAATAAAACCCAAAACTTGCGTGGTTGCTAACCAAAACCAAGATAAGTAGAAAAATAATATGTCTAGTCCTCCGTTCCCTGTGTTCGATACCATGTGAACTATACTGATATAGTTCTCTATTTTTGCAGGATTATTTGGTGCAATACAGCGATCACCAAATTAGCGCCGTTGCCGGGGAACGGTGTTATCTAGTTTTATTGTTTTCTACTAATCTTTTGTTCTTTTTAGCGTTGCATGAGCGAGGTCTTCCAAACCTAACCTCATATTTGATCCGTGAGGTCGAGAAAAAACGGCAAAGAGGATTAGGAAGAGGACAAAGCTGCAAAAGCAACGTGCATCCGTCCGAGGCGTAACACGTCTTAACCGCCCGGTCGGAAGACGAGCGACGCCGGTGATCAAACCAGCGACTCCGAACCAGAAGCTGTTAGGTTCGACAAAACACTTCATAATACTCCAGTAACCAACTCAGAATCAGAATCAGAAGAGATGGAGGACGAAGTGCACAATCCTCAACCCTTGAGGATGAATACCGGATCACTTGACATGGGAGCGGACCTTCCTGGTCCAATTCAAATCACAACTACTGAGCAAATCGATGTCAAGTTGAATATGGTAGCTGCAATGCCGAAGTTCTATGGAAGAACGAACGAGAATCCCAATTCCTTTTTGGCCTCGTTCAACCAAGTCTGCAATCTGCACGAGCGAGGCAACTGGATGCGTTCAAGCTCAAAGCTTTTCCATTCACACTGCAAGATGGAGCACAAGCATGGTTCTCAAGTCTAAAGCCAAATACAATTACAACATGGGCCCAGAAGCGAACCGTTTTCTTGAAGAAGTATTTCCCGCAATCGAAGACAAATACACTTAAGAAGCAGATTTTCGGGATCGCTCAAGAAATGGATGAAACTTTCGGTGCATACTGGGAGAGATTCGGACGACTTGTTGATAGTTGTCCGAACCATGGCTATTCGGATGTGGAGCTTCTAAAGATTTTCTATCAAGGGATGACAGACGAAGCAAAGGCCATGGTTGATATCGGTCTAAGAGGAAATTTCCACACAAGCCTTTACGAAGATGCAAGGAACATAATTGAAGGGCTTGCGGAGTCTACTTCGCAATATAATGGGCCGAGACCAACAAGGAGAGCTGTAAGTTGGTCTCATTCCGATTACATGGATGAAATTGATAATAAAGTGGAGGCAAAATTCAGCTTGTTACAAGATAAGCTCGGCTTGTTACTCAAGCAGAGCACTCCTACTCCAAGTCGATCAAATGCCGATCATGGATGTGGAGCATGCGGAGAAAAAGGACATACATCGCTGCAATGTCCGGGAGAAGAAGTAAACGCTGCAGGAAATTGGAGCGGACAACAAGCGGTTCATCCGAATCTCCGTTGGAAGCAACCGGAGGAGCATTTTCAGCCTAGGAATCCGCCTCAAACCCAATTTCAGCAACCATATCAGCAGCAACATGGCTATCAGTAGCCATACAATCCTCCTAATCAGAACAACTATCAGCAGACGTATAGACCCCTGTACCAGAGGCAATTTCAGCAGCAGAACGCCCAGCCTACCCAGTTTCAGCAGCAGAATGTCCAACCTGCCCAGACGGAGCAGCAGAGCCCCTTAGAAAAGCTTTTGGCCGAGATGGTTTCTTCGCAGAAGGACACTACTGCATTTCAACAACAAATGCAGCGGGAAATTAATCAGACCAAGAAGGATCAGCAAGCTACGATGGAGAATTTGGCTAAGCAGATGAATAAGCTAAGTTCTGCAATACAAGAAATAAAGACTTCCCAAGGACAGCTTCCAGCTCAAACTCAGCAGAATCCTAATGCCCACAACTGCATTCAGATTACGCTGCGTGGAGGGAAAGAATTACCTGGCCCGACTGTACAGGTAAGACACCCAGAGAAGTCAGCAGAGAAGAAGAAGGCTGTTGAACAGCCTCTAGCATCGAAAAGTTCAAAGGAACAATATGTCAAGATCCGAACAAGAAAGAGATGAGGAGCACGTCCCAAACCGGCGGTCGAGCATGAAAATCTGATTCCGCCACCTTTCCCCGAAGCTTTAGAAAGGAAGAGAACGCTTAACAAGGAAAGCATGGATTACATGAAGTTGTTCGAGAAGTTGGAAATAAATATCCCTTTCCTTGAAGCCGTAAAGATTCCCAAGTTCGGGAAATTTGTGAAGGACTTCATAGGCTGGAAAAGTTCCCAAGTCTGGTAAGGTTTTGTTCGATCACACAGTATCAGCAATTATACAGAAGATGCTTCCGGCTAAATGTGCCGACCCAGTATGTTCACACCGCCCCGTCTAATGGGTGATGTCATGATTAAACAAGCCATGTGTGATCTAGGAGCATCTATAAATGTTATGCCTTTATCTGTATATAATCAATTGGTAGGAGCTGAGTTAATATCCACTAAGGTGATTATTCAATTAGCGGATAGGTCATGCATTGCTCCAATTGGTTTACTTGAAAACATTTTGGTCAGAATCAACAACTTTGTCTATCATGCTGATTTTTATGTGATTGATACAAATGATAAGCAAGTTGAAGGAACTGCAGGAGTGTTATTAGGTAGACCGTTTTTAAAGACTGTAAAGGCAATAATTAATGTGGATGAAGGTTCAATAAGTGTGGCATATCATAATGAAACTTATGTTCATAAAATATCCGAAGCACTTAAGAAACCCTACGATCATGAAAATGAGAATGCTTTTTCTACTGACTCCATTGATGAAATTGTCCAAGAATATCTTGAGACGTATGTGGTGTAGGACAAAATGGAAGTTACCTTGACTCAAGGACTGACCGAAGCAGACCTCGAAGGTATGAGAGACGAAGAAATCAGAGAGAGCATCTCAGCTTTGTACGCAACTCCAAAACTACAAACGCTCGGCGGTATGTCTCAACCGCCCATACTGGGACGCTTACGAAAAGCTGCTGCCGTCAATCATCAAGGCACCAAAACTGGAGCTTAAGCCACTTCCAACAAATCGAAATATGCCTATCTCGGAGAGAATGAGACACCTGCCCGTCATCATTAATAAAGAGCTTGATGAAGATCAAGAGAAGGCGTTGTTGGAAATTCGAAGAAGCACAAGAAGGCCATAGGTTGGACTCTAGCCGACATTACCGGCATTAGTCCCGACATATGTGAACACTCCATCCTCATGGAGCCGGATAGCAAACCTTTCCGAGACCATCAAAGGAAACTCAATCCGAACATGAGAGAGGTCGTGTTGAAGGAAGTATTAAAGCTCTTATCCATGGGTATTATCTATCCCATATCGGATAGCAAGTGGGTAAGTCCTGCACACGTTGTGCCCAAGAAGTCCGGATTCCAAGTTGTCGAGAATGAGAAGAACGAGTTGGTTCCGGTACGCTTAGTGACGGGATGGCGCATGTGTATCGATTATAGGAAGCTCAATGCCGCGACGCGTAAAGACCATTTCCCGCTTCCATTTATCGACCAGATGCTCGAGAGACTTGCAGGGCAAGCTTATTTTAGCTTCTTGGATGGATACAGTGGCTATTTCCAAATCCAAGTGCGAGAAGAAGATCAAGATAAGACGACGTTCACATGCCCATATGGAACGTTTGCTTACCGAAGAATGCCGTTTGGATTATGCAATGCGCCGGGCACCTTTCAACGATGCATGATGAGCATATTCTCGGACCTCATCAAGATGTGCATAGAGGTCTTCATGGACGACTTCACCATTTACGGTGACTCTTACACTTCGTGCTTGAAGAACCTCGACAAAGTCCTAGCTCGTTGTGTTGAGAAGAATTTGGTATTGAATTACGAGAAATGCCATTTTATGGTGATCGAAGGAATAGTACTCGGTCACGTCGTTTCTAAAAGAGGAATAGAAGTCGACAAGGCAAAAGTGGAGGCCATCGCAAAATTGCCATATCCGACAAATACGAAGGAAGTTCGTGGTTTCTTAGGACACGCCGGCTTCTATCGGCGTTTCATAAAGGATTTCGCAAAAGTCGCTCAACCACTAACAAACCTACTTCACAAGGATGTCGAGTTCGAATTCGATACTAAGTGTAAGGAGGCCTTCACTATCCTTAAGAGCAAGCTTACAACAGCCCCTGTGATGCAAGCCCCGAACTGGAATAAGCAAGTCGAGATTATGTGCGATGCTTCTGACTGTGCAGTCGGGGCAGTGCTGGGACAGAAAAATGGAAAGGAGAGTCATGTGATATATTATGCATCCAAGACATTAAATCCAGCCCAAAGCAACTATTCTACCACAGAGAAGGAGCTGTTAGCTATCGTCTTTGCCTTCGACAAGTTTCGTTCTTATTTACTTGGCTCAAAAATCATAGTGTATACCGATCATGCTGCCGTCAAACATCTCCTTACCAGGAAAGAAACAAAGCCGAGACTCATCCGATGGATTCTTCTCTTACAAGAATTTGATTGGGAGGTTAAGGACAAGAAAGGAGCTGAAAACTATGTGGCAGATCACTTGAGCCGATTAACTCAAAAAGACGATGGAGAGCCGATTAAGGAGATTTTTCCCGAAGAGCATTTATATGCTGTTCGCGAGACGATGTCCACCTTGCCAAGCTTCGCCGAGCCACGGTGTTTTACAGTTGGAGTCCAGAAAGTGTCTCGGCTGCCCAGTCAAGACAACTCTGAAACAGAATTGCTGAAAGTCGTGGGTAACACCTCTAAATTACCTTGGTTTGCTAATATTGTGAATTTCTTGACTTCTAAGCAGCTTCCACCCGAGTTCACTCATGCCCAAAAGGCAAAATTAAAGAGCGAGTGTAAGCAGTACTTTTGGGACTCTCCAATCCTTTGGAAAATGGGAGTTGATCAGGTTATCCGAAGATGCATTCCAGAAGAAGAGCAAGGCGACATCCTTCACCATTGTCATTCATCCGCTTATGGAGGACACTTCGGACCAAAACGAACCGCAAGGAAAGTGTTGGATGCGGGTTTCTTTTGGCCGAGCCTACACCTTGACGCCTATAAGTACTGTAAGTCCTGTGCACGTTGTCAAATGACCGGGAATATATCTATGAAGGATGAAATGCCCCAAAAACCTTTGAGATTTTGTGAGATATTTGATGTATGGGGTATGGACTTCATGGGTCCGTTTCCTAGTTCAAATGGTAACATGTACATTTTACTTGCCATTGATTATGTTTCTAAATGGGTTGAAGCAAAGGCTACAAAAATTAACGACTCTAAAGTGGTTGCAGGATTTCTTCGAACTAACATCTTTTGCAGATATGGAGTACCAAAAGCCATCATAAGTGATCGAGGAACACATTTCTGCAACTGTACCATAGAGTCGTTGATGAAGAAATATGGAGTAGCCCATCGAGTTTCTACCGCTTACCATCCACAGACGAATGGGCAAGCTGAAGTTTCAAATCGAGAAGTGAAGTCTATCTTGGAGAAAACGGTCAATCCTTCAAGGAAAGATTGGAGTACGAGGCTGGACGACGTCTTATGGGCTTATCGAACAGCGTATAAAACCCCCCTCGGTATGTCTCCTTATAGATTGATTTTCGGTAAATTATGTCACTTGCCTGTGCAGTTGGAACACAAAGCCTGGTGGGCGGTACAGAAAATCAATATGGATCTGACCGAGAGTGCTAAGGAGCGGAAATATCAGCTTCAAGAGCTTGAAGAAATCCGGTTAGAGTCATATGATGCTGCTATGAGGTATAAAGATCGCACAAAGGCATGGCATGATAAAACAATCCGTCTGAAGACTTTTGAAGTGGGCCAACTCGTATTACTTTACCAATCGCGCCTACGCATCATGCCCGGAAAGCTCCGCTCAAGGTGGATCGGTCCATTTCGGGTGTGTTCGGTCCGGCCGAGACGGAGCGGTTGTGATCTGGACGAATTCAAACGAGACTTTTCACATCAACGGTCATCGTTTGAAAATTTATCATCTTTGCCGCAATGATAGAAGGCGTGGACGAGCGAGCTTGTCCATTCCCTCGTATCTTTGACTTTTTGAAGAGGAGGTCTAGCCGAAGACTCTAAAGAAAGGCGCTTCCGGGGAGGCCACCCGTTATATTTTCCGATTTTCTTTGATTTATTTTTCGTGTTTTTAGTTTGATTTTATGCTTGGTGTTGTTTCTTTTATTTTTCAGAAATTTTGCTAAGGAAGGAATTGGGGATAAAAGTGCAAGGAGTTGGAGGAGTAAAGATGAAGTAGATGGGTTGTCATAGTATACCGAGCAAGGATCCAAGCTATATAGGTTCACGGGCCGCGTGGAGGCTTCTCGCCCCAAGCGACCCGGATGAGTTTGTTACCTCCGGTTCACATGTTAGTTTTATAGAGGATCCCGCCCTTCGCATGTGTCATCAATACTTAGCCCACAATTTGACTGGAAAGAGTACATCTTTTGAAAAGGTGAGTGCAAACGAGTTGTATTTTCTTTGGTGCATGGTTAATAGGAGACTCGTTAACTTAGGTTGGTGGATTGCGCATAACATGTTTATAATTGCTAGTCATACCGTGCGTCACATGACTCTATGCCATCTTCTTGCCACGTTCATTGAACGTAACTTTATCGTCCAAGATGCCGGTTATTTGACTAGGGTAGAACCACCAACTTTGTTTGATTGGTCTTTGTTGAGACACACTCGCCTTACGTACCAACCGCCTAACCGGGAGATCCGGTTTTATCCACCGGGACCTCGTGTCTCGAGTGCCTTTACTTCGGGGGCGGGATACGGATACGAGGCGACGCTAAGGACGGATCTCGGATTCCCTTGGCGCAGAGTAGATCGCCTCCGCCCGCACGGATTATGAACAGACTGCCTCGCCTGCCCAGGCGAGGCGACCGGTGACTTGTCTTCCCCCATTTTATTTTCGTTTTTGTGTCTTTTTTGTTTTGTGTTTTTGAGTCTGTTTTTATGTGTTTTTCTTGTTCTTACACTTGGTAGGGATCAAGTGTAAGGAGGGTGTTTGTGTCTTTATTTTGTCATGCCTTCTCCCTTGTTTTGTCTTTTCTCTCTTGCTCGAGGGCGAGCAAGGTTTAAGTGTAAGGAGGGGGGTATTTTGTGTCGAAGCATGCCAAAATTTTTGATTTTCGAAGTGCCGTTTTCTATGATCAAGCTTGTCTTATTCATGCTTTTATTTTCAATATGCTAGCTTGTAAACTTTGTGAAGAGTAAATCTAGGCATGTATGTGTATGTAACTTGGGATGACGAAAAATAAACCTTGTTGGATCGAAATTTATAACCACTCACTTAAATAAGATTTGAGCCTCAAAGTAGGACACTTCCTACTATTCTTTTGAGAGTGTTTATCCACAAAGTCGCAATATGTTTGAATCACTTGTGATAAATGATAGGAGGCACTAGGGATTCTTAAAGCCACACGGCCGCGACAAAATATTTCCTACCCGAAATTATCCCTTAGTGAACCAATTTGAGCCTTGACCGAATTTCTTTGATTTGAGTTAGTAAAATTTTAGCCAAGGCCATTTTAAACTTTCTCTTGACCCGTGTCATTGCATGTTTTACGAACTCTTTTGTGCGAGATAGTTAAAATCTGAAGTGAATTACATACATCTTCTACACCCCTGAGTATAGACATGCTTTGCGAAAGAATCGAGATGGGATAAAAGTCTAAGTATAAAAACGCTCAATATAAGCGAGTTGAAAGTGTCCTTGTTTGTACAATTGAAACAGTTTGTGCCCGGTTCTTCGAAAGAGAGTTTATGCCACGAATGTTAAAAAAAAAAAAAAAAAAAAATCCTCGAATAAGATACGTGGCGGGGAAAGAAAGAAAAAATGGGTACATAGTATTGATTTTGTAGCATGGATGTAAATTTTCTAAGTGGTGGGAGTTTTGCTGACTTGACTGCACAGGAGAGAGAGTTTTACATGCATAACACTTAATTTGAATCTTAATGGAGCTTAGTACCCCTAGGGCCCTTACCAACATCAAATTGTCTAAGTCCTAAGCCCATTACAACTGAATGAGAAAGACCTCCTTGATATTGCTATTGTGATGATCTCTTATCGTGATCGCGTGGATTGTTTTCTTTGAGTGGCTTGAACCGGACCTAGATTAGTTGAGTGTAGAGTGAAACTTGAGGAGATCCGCATTGTTTAGATTTTGACCAAGTTGAAATATATGTGTTTAGTTTCGAAATTTGCATCGTTTGCTTGTTGGATGAGATTATGATTGCATGGTTTGATATTGCTTGGCTAGTGAATTGGTGCAGAGAATTTCGAGTTTCTTGGTATGGCTTCTTGTCTTTGTTTTGTGAGTCCGTTGTTATTTTCTTTTTCCGTTCGTGACGAGTCTTGTTTGTTCTTGTTCGAGTCTTGAGTCTTTTATTTTGAGTCTTGGGTCTTGGGGAAGACCAAAAATAATTAGGTACTTATCTTTTGCTCTTCTTATACTCGAGGGCGAGTATAGCTCAAGTGTAAGGAGATTTGATGAGTATATTTCGTACCTAATTATTTCTGTCCGAAAAGGTCTCTTAACTATGCAGGTGAGACGTATTTGTTGGCAGTTATGCAGAAAATGAGCTGATTTGGCACGACACCAGGAGATGATGTGGCAATGCAATTTACAGCTGGAATGACGAGATTTTGAGTGGTTTTGGCCGAAGAAAGGAAGAAGGAAAGAAAAGGATCTAGAAAGGAAAGAGAGAAGAAGGAAAGAAGAAGATAAGGAAGGATTAGATATTTCCATATCTAACAAGATCCTTTCCTTATCTATCAAGAAACCCTAGATTTGATCTAGGTATTATAAAAGGAGGATTGGAGCACGAAATTCGGAGAGCCTTTACACACATATACAGCGCCGTGCATACCTTTCCACCTCGGAGACTCATCCTTTCGATCCGATCAACTTACCACCGCCACCGAACTCGCCGAAGCCAAACGCCGCCACCGAGAAGATCACAACCACCGGCCTTCCGATCAATTCATGCTATCAGTAGTTTTATGTTTAAGAAACAAACACTTCTATGCTTTCGTATTTTAGTTTTCAGTTTCGGATTCTAGCTAGTTTTATTATCGTTTTAATTTCGTTTCTAGTTTTATGTTCGTTTCGTAAGACCGACTGCTACAGTACTTTTAATCTAGTTTTAAGTTGAGTTTTAATTCAGTTTGCTTTTGGTTTAAGATTATGTTATTATCTGTTTTCAGTTTATAGTTCGTTATCTTTAGTTTAATTTCGTATACGTGCATGCTAGGGTTAGAGTTACAAATGGTGCATGTTCTGATTTGTAGGGTGTCTTATCTGTGCAGTCAGGACAGGTTCATGAGTAGCTAAATTTCTAGTGGTCCGGCAGGATGTAACTCGCACACGTGAACAGTACATGAGGCTTAGGTTCTAATAATTAATCAAAGGGTTTCGGGTTAATTCGATTTATTTAATCGGCTAGTAATTTAGGCTTGATCACCCTAGGTTGCCCGATCAGTAGCTAACTTAGTACTTCCATCGTTTCTCGTGGAACAAGGCTAGGTAAGTAGCAAAATTATTCGAAAGAGTAGTTGGATTAAACCGGTAGGAGACTATTAGATGCCCAACATACGAGTAGGCTCCTATACTAGGCTCCCTTAGTTCGATAAAGCTGTTTAGCTATTAAATCTATTGATTGCCCAACAACGTAGGTTGTAGCTAAATTAGGGAAGTAGCCGTTTCGATGCCCAACATGGCGGTTACCGACTAAGTAAGTGGGAGTAAGGATTACGCAGGTTTAAGTTACGGTAGTCTATAACTAGTTGATTCTTAAGATTAATTCATTTTATGTGCCAAGGATTGGAAATACGTGTGTGTGAATATTCTGCTGGACCCATCTCTTATCTGTCTAGTTTAAACAGTTTTATCTCAGTTTCCAGTTTTTATATTTAATTCAGTTTTTACAAGTTCTTAGTTTAGAATAAAACCCAAAACTTGCGTGGTTGCTAACCAAAACCAAGATAAGTAGAAAAATAATATGTCTAGTCCTCCGTTCCCTGTGTTCGATACCCTGTGAACTATACTGATATAATTCTCTATTTTTACAGGATTATTTGGTGCAATACAGCGATCACCAGTTCTTTTGCAGCTTGAATTTGGCGGGCCTCAGCAGTAACATCCAAGCCTCTTTCGTAGGCATCCCACATGACTTTCATCTCAGCCTCTTGCTTCTTAGATTGTGATATCCCTAGTTTCTTTATAAGGTTTAAGAAGATTAGTTGATTATTTGGCTATGGATTATAATATTCACACCATGCATGAGACTACTTTAATATATATATATATATATATATGATAATAAGTTTCAAAGTAGTGTTTATAATAAGTTTTGAATAACGATTTTCTTATAAATTTAATTATATATATATACCTTCTTGAATCACTCAAAATGAGTAAATAATTTTTAATTGCGTGAGCTGAATCTTCATGGTAAGTGTCTTACTAAGACAATATGATTAATAATTCTAATCTACACATACACGCATATTTATGAAGTTAATAATAGTAATATATTGTTTGAAGTTAGGAGTGATGAATTGTAGATACAAGATTCTTGACCACCTATTTGTATGCGTAAAACAATGGTATTACATAAAGTTATACATGCATGCAAGTTAGGCTATAGTTTAATATTATATATGATTTGATATTATATAAATTGGTAACAGTAATGGTTTGCATAAACAAGCAATAACTAATATATATATATATATATATATATATATATATTATAGGATATATATTACCTACCCATTAAGGTTTTGAACTATTTGATAAAGCCAAATAAGAGAATGACTTTACCATTAAGTTAACTTCAATATCTCTTCCCATATATATATACGTGTCTGATTGTGTGAATGCATGAGGAAACAAAATCATTAGGGCTAGTTAGGTATAGTATATGCATAATATTATTTTATTACTAAGGTGTGCTATTAATAAAGGGGAGGCGGTTAATGTAAATCATTTATCACTTCCTTCAGCATATTTCTCAACTTCCATATTCAGAATAAGAATAGCGAGAAACAAAGCAAGCTTGAAAGGTATATCCTTCGTCGAGATTAATATTGAAAATGTTTGAATGATGTTATATAGTAATTAAGTGATTACGTCTAATTTTGAGTTACATCGTGTGTACATCGAATTGATTTTAATATATATTTTAATATATGTAAAGCCTTGCTAAATGTGAGTATACAATGAATCTAAGGTGTGATTTTAATTTAAGGATGGAGATGTCAATTAAGAAGTTTAATTCATGCACAAATCTTATATGGCAAGGTGCGTTGATTGGGGAGGGTATTAATTATCAGGCGAAGATGTTATGCCTGGAGTTTTCTAATTTCATACAATTGAGTAATTAAGAAAATATGTTATTGGCAAAAAAAGGATTAATCGGGAGATTTTAGAATAGTAGATACTAAATTAGTTAAGTTGCCGTGGCCACGTACAAAGTTTAAGATAATAAACAATTCATGTTACTTTATTAATAATGAATCTTGTCATTTGGCAATTAACATCCGTGGGGCTATACACGTACTTATGTAATAAATAATTAGATAAACACTTAGTAGTTAATATAAGGGTTTTCATGCGTAGGGATGAAATTTAAATTAGGATATTGTAAGTATCCAATTTAGGAAAACGAGGTTGTGAATTAAGATTTGATAATTAATAGGATTAGCAAGGAATAATATTTGAATTACTACTAAGTTTAAGATTTCTCTTGTAGGAGATATCGAAGGAGAAAGGTAGCACTTTACTCTATCGGAGACGTTATATTACTGTACAAGCACGACAACAAGGTGAGTTTTTACTATCTAAAATTATTTTGAGTTATTAATCTCTATGAAATGCTTATTTATCCATGAAATATGTTTCTGTGCGTTCTACAAGTTTAAAGCTCTGAATTTAATCGATCGAGGTTCTTAACTGGCCTAAAACGCTACTTGAGAATTGTGTACATGTTTGTTAGTAGTGCAATTGGTTGATCTCCATTGTGTGCTAACCAGTTGGAGAGGACCTATGGACTTCGGCTTTAAGTCTAACAGTTGAGATCTCTAGGTCAAGACCCGAGATCAGATGTTTATGGGACTCACTAGGTTGTAGCCCACAGTCCGAGAGCAAGGGGAATAGAGTAAGAGTAACTGTAGAACGTGACAACGCGCACACACAAGTAAATGAATATTTGTATGTTTGGAAGTGGCTTTTGTTTTTAAACCTTCCAAGTCATATGGTTTATGCGTGGATAAACTTATTGTGAAATTTTTATAAACCGTTTCACCCACTGAGTACATTAGTGCTCATTCCCAAATATTTTCAAATGTTTTCAGGTTGAGGGGCTAGTGAAGACGGGCGGAGCTGAGGCATGAGTTTCTGTTATATATAACCATAACTTCAGTTTTAGTTCATTTTCTTTTGATGAAAAACTGAAGTTGGACTTGTTTATAGTTGACGCTTTTGATGTCCTCTTACTCTTTTGCTACTAGTTTGCTATGACTTGTTCTGCTTCGAGTCATATTTTGAACTCGTAAATATTAGTATGTGAATTATCGTTGTTCTGGTAAATTCCATCTTCTTAGTGAGGTGTTCCTTTAGTTACTCGCCTTTTTCCTAATATATTTCGGTTTATTTATTTCTCCTTTCTTTGACACTTCTTTTCTCCAACCCCTAATCACATCCCGGCTTTAATGTGTTCCCTCAGAAATTGGGGTGTGACAAAGTGGTATCAGAGCATAAGTTCTTGGCTCTGTGGCCTAAAGTTGATTGTCTTGGGTCTAGAATTGTATCTCTAGACTTGTAAGTGTTTCAATAACCCTCAACTCACCGTCACACTACACTCAACAAAATGTATCTCTAAAGTTCTGTTTTTAGAATTGTTATTGAAGCTGTGCGCGGAAAGTGATTTGCTAAGGACAATCACGAGATGAGAATGTTGTCGTGTTGGACAAGTCCACTCGACTGATGAAAATGTTTTTGTGATGAGTATCTTCGAGCTCATGATTATGTTTATAGTATTATTGTCAGGTTGGACAAGTCCACTTGATCAATGCATATATTTTTGTTGAGTTTTTCTAAGCTAATGTGATAAAAGTTTTGGGAATAAAATATATGATATTATGATTTGTGTGGATGACTTATGTTATGTTATGTTATATTAGACTTTTTGGTCAATATGATTTTGAAAGAAATAAAGCGAGAAAGAATTTAAGGCACCTATGATCTAGTACATAATATTTGAGGATGGATTATGACTTGAACATAACTGCTTGGGTACAGAAGTATTAATTTTATATTTATTTCGAGACACTATAAGTTAATTTTAAGATAAGTCTCTAATTTAGAATCTATTATTTATTTTAGATGATTCCACTGAAAGCTCATTAGATACAGAGGTACAACTACGACCGTGTAGATCAATTTCGTAATATGAGAAGAGATCCTACTGAAAATACCAGGGAGTTTATTATGAGTTACGTGAGATTATGGAAACTAGTTCGTCACGAGGTGAGTGACCTGGAGGCGACGGATCTTTTGGTTATCTTGCTTCCAGAAACGTGGAGGAACTATTTAAGTAAGCTATGTGATGAGACATTGTGGTTTGATCCAATCACAGATTGTTGGAAGGGATAATTTACTAGTTTTGTCAGTATAATCTTAATGGAATGAGTTAATCATGACACCCCAACCTCTTCACCCAATCGCTTGTTGATAAAAGATGACTCTCCAGAGGAGAAAGATCAGGTTGGACTCGAAGTACCTGCAGTACAAGAAGCAGAGATTACAACATTAGCTTTTGGACATTCATCTTTCCAGCCGCAGAGAAATGATTTAGAGGCAGGTTCTTGGGGAGGTACAACTGAGGTTAAAGACCAAGAAGTGGCAACACAACAAGGTATACTTATAGGGAGATCTCATTTGACAGAGAGAGAAATAAATATAAATATATATACTAATCAATACTCTTGAAAACCGTGTATGAGGGTAGGTCTTAGGGAATGTATTCGATTTACCATGAATTACGAGAATATTCTAGAAGAAAATCCTGAAGTGGTACCCGAAGAGGAACCTGAAGAGAATCCTGAGGAACTACCTGCAGAGCAGCAAGAAGAATCCGAGGAAGACCCAGACGAAGAAGAGGATCCTGAGGAAATACCTGAGCAATAAGAAGAAGAACCTGAAGAATAACTAAATGAAGTGTTTCCTGAGGAGCAACCAGAAGAAATTGAGGGAGAACCGGAAGAAGAACAGGAGGGAGAGCCAGAAGAAATTGAAGAAGAACCAGAGGGAGAAAACCCAGAAGAGGATCCTTGGGCAGAATTTGAAGAGGATATGGAGGAGGAAGATGTAGAAGAGAATCTTTGGGAAATACCAGAAGAAAATGTGTAGGAAGATGAAGATTTAGGACCGGACCTGGAAGATGATCCGGAGGAGGGAATTATAATAGATCCAGATCAGCCACCCCTTGAGGACATGTGAAGAATTAAAGATGTTGTTTTGTTCCTTTTGACTTGTATAGTGTATTGGAAAGGTTCTCTTATCCATTAACAACCTTCCAACTATTTTTGATAGTGCAGTTGGGCATTGTATATTTATAGCTCAGACTCACCTAGATGTTCATATTGTGATATATATATATATATATATATATATATATGTATTTGTACTTAAAGAGTCCTCTTTAGAGGCAATTTTGTATAAGAATGACTATGATCATGTTTATGTTTATGACTTCTTATGTGTTGGTTGAATTCATTTACTTCTCAACAACACATCTTGTTGGTCCGGAGACGAAAAGTCAGGTGTAGAGGGGGGGGGGTGAATACACCGAGCTCGGTTTCTTTTTCTCGGTGAAGGTCAGTGAAGGCGATGTTTGCAAGCGATGAACAGTGCCAAGTGAGCCTTCGATCAGCTGGGGTCAAAGTGAGTCGGCTTCGAGCTCTTCTGCGGACCGATGTCGGTATTACGAAACTCCCGGTCGGAGACCGTAGTGCGGATAAGTGTTAGGCCCGAGTCGTCTCTTTTGAAAACGCGTTTTCTCAAGTTAAATCTTTTGGTCGTGCACTTTATAAAATACGTTTTATGCAAACTTATGATTTTCAAGTCGGTTGAATGCAATGCATTAAAACATAAATGAACACAAGCGATTTAACGTGGTTCGGATACGCAAGATCCTACGTCCACGGTCCCGAACAAGGCGGGAGAACTTGTTGATTATTCCGAGCAAGCCTCGGCGGGGATACCGTCTGTTGGGCCGGGATTCCCTCTAAGTTATAGTCCTTAGCGACTTTACAATCCAAACCTAAGTTTAGAAGGGAGGGAATATTCTCCAACTGAGAAGGAGTTCTTACAACAAGAACAATTCACTAAATGTGAACTCCTTCGGATCTAAGCTATGAATCTAGCAATGAGCTTAGTCTAGAGAAGATAGGGATCAAAGTGCTCTAGAGAGATGAACTACAAGAAGTGTTCTATGAAAACTAGTTCGTCTCTGGATAAGCTTGAAGGTTCTAGAGCGTTGTGAGTTTTAATGATTTCCCTTGATTTCGCGTATATTCCTCTTCTTGAAATCTTCAAATCCTTCTCTATTTATAGTTGTGAGTTGTGACATATGTCCGTTGGAGACGACGATGCCACGTGTCACAAGCGTCCAAAGAAAACGGCCACTATTAAACTTTGTTGCAGCAGGGCAGTTAATGCACTGTTCATGAGAGCAGCTTTACTGTGTAGAGTAGGTAAGCGTTGTCGGCTTCTCATTGGTCGAGGTTTGTAGTTGGTGAGTGTCGAGTTGACCGTTCAAACTACCTCGTATGTCTTCTCTGAACATTTGAAGGGACTTTAAGTCTTTGGGTCGCTTTTACGTCGGATACGGTACTCGAAAGTCCGTCTTCTTCGGCCGAGTCGTCCGACCGATAAAGTGAGCTTCGATAGTCGGTTGGTCGACTGCGAAGGTATACGCTTGCTGCTGGTTCTTCTACCGATGACCATCGGCTTGTAGAGAATGCTTCTGCGAGGTCCGGTCGGCTGATGCGGGATCTTCAAGCCGAGTTTGATATCAGCTGGCGACGAAGAATGCAAGCGATTACACCGATGACGTGGGGTTCCGAAAAGTATCTTCATCGAAGATCGGTTCAACAACTACCCCGTACAGGACTTAGACAAAAATAATAAGCATTACATCACGTCTAACCTATACATCAGCTAATCCTATCGACACACTAATCTACTGATATCAGCTCGGTTTTGGGATCTTCAATTCCATAGTACTACTATGATTTCCCCCAATTTCTTTTAACCCTAGAAACAGTGAGTATCAATCTACTTGACTCATATCCAACAATTTCCCCTAATTGATGATGCCAAAACCTCTATACTCTAATATCTATTAAAGATACTTGTCCCTATCGACAACAATTTCCCCCTTAAAGCATCCGAGGAAAAGCGATAATAGTAAATGAACTCCAGCAGGTGAGAGAAAGGCAAGATCAGAGAAACTGATGTGAGTGTGTGTCAGATCACTTGGTGATCAGTAGTGTAAACACAAAGTAAAAGGCTGAAAGACAATGAGTAATTGTCTAGCAAGCGAGAGGAACCGATATATATATCAAGAATTACAGAGTTCCTATGCTATTACAAAAGATGAGGAGAAAAAAAATCACTGCTGCTGCTTCTTGAACTTCTGCGTTTTCTTCTTGAAGTCAGTGGATTTTTCCTCGGGGGGATCCAGGTAATAGTATTTATACACTCTAGCTCGAATCTCCTGGATCTCCAAGTTATCATCTGGCCTTTCTGGGAGCAGGCTCAGACTGTAGGCGGCTTCCTCCACTTCTCTTTCTATGTCCTTAGTGCTCGGCCAGTCCACTAGCAAGTCTCGGCGGTGGAATACGTCGGAAAGTGGGGCACGGAAGGTTACATTCTCGTGATTCCATGACTTGCTTCAGCCGTTCACTGAATTCAACATTAAATCTCGTAATCAACTCCTCAAAGAGCTGATCGGTTGGGCAGTCAAGTGGGTAAATGCGCCATACGTAGTAGCCTTTGATAAAAGTTTCTTTCAATCTCTCCCAATGTTCATTCATATCAGCCGGCACCCACTTATCCACATGCTGAATCGGTTGTTGCTTGATGTGGGGGCCCCTGATGAACTTAGATCCTCTCGGGATCTGCCTTCTTGGATCGGCTGCTGGTTTATCAGATAGGCTTTTCATTCTTGCCAGGTCAGCCATCCTTTTCTTCTCACGGAGAGCGGCTGCTCTAGTGTCTCCTCGTCTGAGACTCAGTCCTTGCAGCGTCGCCTCCCGTGTCGTTTGATCTTACGCTATCTGCTCGGTGTAAGAGTAGATATGGGAATACTACGAGCGAAGTAGCTTTGATTTCGATCGGAAGAGCCTTAGCAAATTCTTCTTGGGCTTTCTTCTTTTGCTCTTCGACCGTATTAATGACCTTTCTCTTTCCTTTGCCCCCGACAGCCTTTGCCCTTAGGCTTTTTTTGCTTCACCGCCTCCTCTAGCTGACGCTCCTGGTCCAGCTTGTCTTGCAGCTCTTGGGCTATTCTGAGGTCGAATGCCTCTTGCTCCGCTTTTGATTTAAACTTCTTGATCGGGGAGGAAGGAGTAGTGGATTCAGTAGCGATTTCCTTCCCCGACCTCTGCGCGGCGCTTTTGAGACTCTTCTTCTTCATCGGCTCTTCAAGGAATTGAGCGATTTCGTCTATGTGCACAGTGAAGAGGAGATGGGGGTGGCTTGTAGTGGGAAATCAAGGAGAAGGACCTCGGTAGATGTACCTTTCGATTAGTTGGTCCCGCCTCCTGGAGCCTGTTCCCCACTGAATCTCTGGTGGCCGAGGGCTCTGCGCCGAGGAGGGTCCCGCCTCCCGAGCCTCGTCCCTCAAGGATCCGGACGTCGCCGTATCCGTATCAGGTTCATCTTTCACAATATCTTCCCCTTTTTGGCATCGCAATATTCGCCGAGGAGGTGCGGATAGCTTTTACGTCTCGCTCCAGATTGTGCGCAAATCTTTGATCCGGTAATCAGGTCATCAAAATCACCGACCAAGTTGCGGTAGTTTTCCCGGTCTTTCTCCCGATCGGCTCTAGATTTCTTCAATCGAGCGGCCGACTCCCGACGGAGTTTCGGCAGAGCTTGATCATTTGATTCTGTCATTTCTTTCCGAATGGCTTTTAAGGCCTCACTTTTGTTGCTTGATGGTCGTTTGAAGAGAGGTGGTTGCTATCTTGTTTCTCTCATCAATGAAGCCTTGAATTGTTTTCATCGCTTGAGTCATTGCTCCGAGAAAGTTTTATGCTGAGCGGCAAGCGGCCGCCGACTCGTGGCCGATAAATCGGCCTTTTGAGCACTTAGGGCCTGCTCAACTATCTCCTTGAAATCCGGGCCGAGAAGCCTCTTTAGGGGGTGGAGATGTCGGCGGCCAACTTACTTAGAGCTTCGTTCCGAGCCTTGGTGTACTTCTCCCATTTGAAATGAACATCTTTGGCTAGGAGTCGATTTTTCTCACCTTGGCGTTTGATAGCCCTATTGACAGAACGTGAGGACATGGAACCGATGGGTTGTATCTGATAAGAGCTGGTTCCGAGCCTCTGCTCAGAGAACGAGATCAACTGCTCCCTACCGTACTTCGGAGCGAGTTGTAGCCTCACCGATGTGACTATGGGTGGTGTTGGGCTCTTCTCTTGGGGAGTTTGTCCCTCTGCGATTCTCCCCAGTGCGCTTCCTTGGGTTTGCCATCCATCTCCTCATCTTGATCATCATTATCACCTTTATCAGAAGGTGGAGATGGGGGCGGAGCTGTTTCAGTCGGAGCTCTCAAGCTCAGTAAATAGAGCATTGCAGCTCTCAAATCTTCGAAAGACGCCACATCAGCTGGCTCTCCGAATCCAATCTTGGCTTGGAGCTCTTGCTCCTCTGTCAGTAGCTCATCTGGTGACTGCTAGGATTTGGCAAAGTCAATAAGAATGTCCCAGTGCAGAAACCTTAAGAGCATCTGAGCTCTTGTCCTTACTGCTATTTCAACCAGATCTGCGTGCTCGGCAATTTCCGGTATCTCTTGCTGAATCTCGTTTGCAGCACGCAGCGAGTGGTGTCGGTTGTTGTCCACTCAGCGAGTAGGTTCGGGTGACGGTTCCCTCTTGTCGACTCTGTTCCCTCGTAGCTGATCACTTGGACTTTGTCCTTGATCGTCGCTCCCTCGATTCCAAAGATATCGAATCGAGTAGTTGCTCCTCTTGAATAGAAGGAGGAGCCGGCTGAATAATGGTAAGTGGTCGAGCCACTGTGACCTCAGCAGGTCGATTCTTAGCCAACCTCCTCTTCTTTGGTACTTGGACGGTTAGGGGCGGAGCGAGCACGCCGCTCTCTTCGGTTCAGGTGGCCCTTGCCAATTGACTTTTACGCTCCGGCCTTTGTCATAAATTTGATAGACTTCTTGTCAAAGTACTTGGAGTCCTCAAAGGTCGAGTTCTCAACATTGAGTTCCTCTCGAACTATGCATTCTATCGGAAACAGACATCTTTGTTCCGAATAGAAGTTTACCCACACCGGCTATCCTCCTCTCGCCAGTGGGTAATGTGGTGAACTTCCGAGCCCTGTGCCTTCATCCGAGTAGTATAATACTCGGCCCGAGTTCACTTCAACCCCATCGTCTATTGCCATCATCAGCTGAATCCTAGGTTTGGACAGAGTTGATCATATGATCCAAATGAACTTGTCGAATGTGCGATACCACGTAAGCTAGACCTCTGCATGCGAGGTAGCAACATATTCCTCGGTAAAGTCGTTTTTGAACGCCACATCCTTGCGTCCACGGAATTTCTCGCACATATGCATTGATCTCCTTCTCCTTGTATCCAATCGGAGAAATGTCGGAGTTGGGAAGATCGAAAGAGAGAGCTAGAGCATCTTGAATATCGAAGGTAAGAACAGTGACTCCCACTCATCTTGATCGACTTCCTTCGATAAGAGAAGGACGATTCCTCTCCTCCCGACGCTAGAGATTTCCGGTTGAAATAAACTTCGGCGACCTCCGAGGGAGAAAAACACGGGGGTGCTTCGAAACCAAGCATCTCCAACCCCCGAACGCTCCAAAGCGTCAAACACGGGTTCAAGGAAAGAGATCTCCACTTGGCGGAAGGCCAAGGTAGGTTCAAACGAGAATCCTCGGAGGCTACAATCTCCTCAATGTTGTCCGGAGTTTGAACGTTCGCCATTGAAATCGCAAAACAACATATTAGCACTTGAAAATAGAGTAAGTTAGTAGTTGCTAGCAGACATCTGATACATTACCGTGAAATAGAGCTTGAAAAGAGATATAGCAATGCAGTTTGAATGAGGATGTAAGGAAGGAAACTGAATCGCTAAGAAAAAGCTCTAAGATATGAGAATGGCGAAAAGTGAGGAGTTGATAGAAGATGAAAGATTTTGTATATTGAGTTTGATCTTTAGTTTGAATCGCACGGTTCAAATTTAATCTTTCAAAATCAAGGGGCGGCTAAGATTAAATGTTATAAAAGAATGATTACAATAGCCGCCAAAAATATAGATATACGTAATAAAGCTAATGGAGAAGACATCGTTAAATGCGCGCAATGAGAGCATTAATTACGCGGGCGAGGAGTCCTGCCGACCTTTCCTCAAACCTTAAACATAATAAATGGTAAGGAATAAATGCTCCTAGGCAACCGAATGCGGCGCGCGATGCATTAAATGCGGCATGCTTCGAACAAATTAAGTAACGATACTACGCAAACCTCTTCAATGAACTTATCACCGGTGTTACCATCATTTATCGGGAGGATGGTTGTGCCGATGACCATGTTCTCCCTTGTTGTGTACAAGTGTGCATCTCCCAATGAGTCACCGTACTAAGTTTTCCGACTTGTCGTGCTGATTCCATACCGATACACATTGTTGCTAAGTATATTATTATCGGTAGTCGGCTTCTACCGACTTGTCTCGGTAGGATCGAGCGAACCTAGCTCAACCGATAGTTCTCTCGAACTCGTTCTCGGCTAGTGGTTTGGTCGGTATATGCTGCCCCTTTGCTTGTCGGTATGGATTTTCTCCATCCCGATGTCCTTCTTTTCGACATGGTCTCCGATGAAGTGGTGTTGGATGTCCACGTGCTTGCATCCGGTATGTAGAAGCTGGGTTCGAGTTATAGCTATTGACCTTGGTGGAGTCGCGGTAGATGGGCACTTCATCCCGAGTTATACCATAATCTCTCAATTGTTGTCGAAGCCAAAGGATCCGGGCACGAGCAACTTCCTCGCAGCCCATGTACTCGGCTTCGGTAGTGGACATAGCTACTGAGTCTTCGTTTCTTTGAAAACCACGATATCGGCTTGCTTTGCTAGGAACCGACATGTTCCGGAAGTTGATTTTCGATCTATCCTACATCTCGCGTAATCGGCATCGAGAATAATCTGCCGGTATTAGATTATCATCGGCAGGATACCATAACCCGACCTCGGGTGTTCCTCTTAGATATCGCAGAATCTTCTTCGGTGAGTCTAGATGACTTCGCTTGGGATTCGCCCGAAATCTTGCGCATACACCTACATCATAAGTTATGTCGGTCGGCTAGTTTGTTAAATAAAGTAAAGAACCAATAATAGCTCTATAATCGGTAGAGTTAACGAAGCTCCCTCTTTGTCTAGATCGATTTTAAAGTTCGTGTTCATGGGGATCTTGGCCGGTTTGCTTTGGAATCACGGCCTAATCTTTTGAGAAGATCTCGAGTGTATTTGGCTTGATTGATGAAGATTCCTTCAGTGATTGTTTTACTTGAAATCCAAGGAAATAATTCATCTCTCCCATCATGGACATCTCGAATTTCTCCTTCATCATCTTCTCGAACTGCCGACATATAACTTCGTTTTACGCAGCCGAAAATGATGTCGTCCACATAGATTTGCACCAATAGAATGTCATCTTCCGACTTTATGCTGAATAGGGTGCGATCTACTGTCCCCCTTTTGAAAACCTTTTCAAGTAGAAAGTCCGATAGGGTATCATACCAAGTCCTGGTGCTTGTTTTAACCCATACGAGCTTTCCTAAGTCCCGTACACACGATGTCCCCGCCGAAAGCCGGGCGGTTGTTCCACGTAGACTTCTTCCTTCGATGCGCCGTTCGAAAAGCCGACTTCACATCCATCCGATATACCTTAAATCTCCGATGTGTTGCATAAGCTAGGAAAAGACGAATGGCTTCCAATCGCGACCGGAGCAAATGTTTCATCAAAGTCAATTCCCTCTGCACGATCTGTATCCTTTAGCAACTAGTCGAGCTTTATTTCGACAATGACGTTGTTTTCATCTCGCTTGTTCTTGAAGACCCACTTAGTTCCAATCACGTGCGATGTCTAGGTGCTGTCGACAAGCTCCCAAACTTCATTTCGACGAACCGGTTCAGCTCTTCTTGCATAGCAATGACCCGGTCCCAAGCATCTTTAAGTGCGTCCTCTATCGGCGAGGTTCTTACGTAGACGAGAAAACAAGAGTAAAGTGAGCTTTCTCCTTGAATTAATCTTGATCTCGTCCTTATAGTTGCTGATGGATCTCCAATGATAAGATCCGAAGAATGAGCATCGAGCCACGAACGCTCGAGTCGGGCTTCTTCTTCGATACCACTTCGCACGCCGCAGGTGTATTAGGCATTTCGGTAGTGCTTGTTTTGTGATCGTAGTAATTCAAGTAAGAAGGTTAGGATCTGCGAGTTTCCGGAGTTCGGGGCATTCGGCTCGGGAACATTAATGGTTCCCCCCCGAGTTTATATTCTCGGTAGAGGTCTCGGTTACCACGGGGGCTTCCTCATCGACCGAAGTTACCCGTTGTTGATTACGTTCGATAGAATCAACTAGGTTAGCTACATTGCTTGTTGGTCGAGTCCGAATTTCTTCATCTTCGACTCATCATCCCAACAATCTTTGGATCTTTTCAGCTTTGTCATTTAGTTCGAGATCCCGTAGCTTGCTTGCTGACATCCTCGGTACTTGACTTTGTATCTTTCTTGTTCTCAGTAACAAATTCATCAAAAACAACATGAGGGCTTTCCTCCACGCAAAGAGTTCGATAGTTAAAAACTCTGAAGGCTTTACTGACTCGGGAGTATCCTAAGAATACTCCTTGATCAGATTTGCTATCAAAGACCTTCAACTGATCTTTCCCATTGTTGTGGATAAAGCAGGACGACAGAAAAACATGAAAATGAGAAATAGAAGGAATTCTCCCTTTCCACGGTTCGTATGGCGTCTTCATGTGTTCTTTGTGTCGGTAGTGATCGATTCGAGTGTAACAGGCGGTGTCGGTAGCATCGGCCCCGAAACTTTGAGGGTAGTCCGAGAATCTGCGAGGAGCGTTCTTGCTTGCTTCTTTGAGAGTTCCGTTCTTACGTTCGGCAAGTCCGTTCTGGCCGAGGGGTGCGCGCAGCTGATGTCTCGTGCTGAATTCCCTCTTTATCGCAGTATGTCTTAACTACTGAGTTTAGAAACTCTGTTCCTCTGTCTGAGCGTATCTTCTTAATCTTGATGTTCTTTTCCACACCGAGTTTCTTCGATAGATTAGGTAACTCGATCGAACATCGAGATTTGTTGGCGATGAAGATGACCCAAGTATATCTCGAGAAGTCGTCTATGACGACGAGGGCATACTTCTTGCCTCTTATAGTCATCGGAGAGCGGCCCGAATAAGTCCATGTGAAGCGGTGAAGGATTCCATCGGTGGAAGGTGACGGAATAGGTGGATTGCTACTCTTTGTTTGCTTTCCCTTCGAGGCACGCTTCACAATTTGCGTCTTTGATAAACGATTCGTTGGGCGGTCCTCCTCGACTTTAGAGTTCTTGACAAGCTTGTTCATGGTCTTGAAGTTCGGTGGTCGAGTCTCTTGTGCCATAGCCGACTGACTTGTTACTCGATTTAGTGCGTGCGAGCAAGCAAGCCTCGAGGTTCGGCGGTATTCCGGTTTGCAACATAGATGTTCTTCCTCCGCGAACCCGATAACACTTGTTTTCCCTGTAGATTTGTCAACAATATCACGAAACCGGTGTCAAAGATTACTCTGTTAAGATTATCACGAGAATTGACTCGGCGAAAGGAGATTATGTTGAAGTCCTTCAACATATGTTACTCTTGGGCGTGGCGGTCCCAATGTTCGGCGTTCCGTATCCCCTTGTGTAGCCTTTGGAATTGTCACCGAATTCAGTGCGGACCATCTTCTTGTACGTAGTTGGTCGGCGAGCTCTTACGGTAGGTCATGTGTCTCGAGCGGCCGGCGTCCACTATCCACGGGTCCTTATGCACTCGCAAAACAGGGGGCATTTTTAGGTACCCTTTGGTTCGATTGGGTCCTTATAGGTTAGTGGGTGATTTCGGAACCCGGATCTGTCTCGGGACCTTAGAAGTTCCGGGACTTCTTTTTCGAACCTTATCGGCTTTCTTCTCCACGGGACTTGGAGATGCCGACTTTTCGCTAATAATTTTGGGTTCATGCGCTTTCTTCTTCGAGTCTTAGCGCTTCTCCCGACCCCGGGCTCATAGTAGTACGAGCCGTGCGAGCCGGGTGCTCATACAGATGGCTCCTTGTGCGTTCGCCCCATCCGACCTTCTTGATTCCCCCGAATTTGATCGCGGTGTCCCGGGCCTGGAACCTTTGGTCATTTGCTTGTTGCTACTCGGTTGAGGTGTAATTATTTTTCGTTTGTTTTTCGCTCGAGGTGTGGTGTCGGCAGCTTGCACCTTTCCTCGACGAACCTATCGGCCCGGGGTTCTTGAGCTTTTGGAGGTAGAAGCTTCGTGTGTATAGCCCGGGCCTTCTTTCCACGTGAAGTTGACCGTTGAGCTCTAAGCATGCTTTCAAGCTTCTCCTTAGCTCCCGGTATTGTTCGATCATCAATACTCTCCGGACTTCGTCACTCCTTCCGGGGTGAGTCATAGTCGTTCTCGCACGTCCGCGAGCTTCGGCGAGCTTGGCTATTTCGGTCTCTTTCTCGAAATTGTCCTTGGTCGAGCCGAGATCCGAGTCTCTTGAAGGCGAGACTTAGTCATAAGAGATTCAATCTCTTCCTTGAGTCTCGCAACTAGATCCACCGACTCGGTAGAGACTGACAATCGAAAGAAAGTCTCCGATTCTCGGCCTTTACCTGTTCAAGTTCCTCGGATGGTTCTGTTTGAACTCTGCTCCATAATGTTTGTTCCTCCTAACGGTCGTCGTAGGCTTGTACCACATCTAGAGGATCATCTCGTGACCGAGCACGTGTCTTGTGTCTTTGTGTGAAGAAGAGGTAATAATGCGTTTAGAATTTACCTCGGCCTCTTCTCCGGCCATCGGACGGTATTCGGCGACTCATCGAGAACTGTCTTTGCGACCTCAAGCGCGACGAACGCGGCTTCGTCTTCGGAAGAATACATGAATGTATCCTCCTCAATTGAGTTATCGAGATATCTCTCCGGCTATATAGGCTCGCCGTCTCTCGGCGAACTTCTTTCTCCTGGCTCGCCGTTCCGCTCTTTGAGCAGTCGAGAGTTCGGGACAATCGTGCCGATAGTGTCCCTCCTTCTTGCGGTTGTAGCGGTAGATGTTCTGCTTGCTCTTACCACCGAGTCTTTAGATGGGCGCGGCGAGACTCCGATTTCCCTGCATTCGGTAGAAGGATTAGATTCTTCTTTCTTATGATAGTCTTTCTTACTCGAGGAAGAATCTCGGTTGTATTTCCTCGGCTTTCGACTCTCTCCTTTTCCCTCCGATATTTGAGAGCCATCGGTGCTAGGGCGATCGGGGCACGAAGTCTCAAAAGACTTTGCTACCGATGTGGCCACGGCTTTGCTTGAGGAAATAGGCTTGGCTCCGGTATTCTTGATTGTTGCCTTGAAGGCGTGGTCGAGAAGCGTGTGTCGACTGGAGCGCTTAAGCACTTTTGGGGTAGGCTATGCTCGAACTCCTCCGATTTTAATTACGAAAATATAACATCGGGAGTTAGAGCATTTAGATCGGAGCGACGTAAATAAGTAGCAAATGGAAGCCACTTCACGTCGGGGCAACGCTCTCAAGATCTTGGTGTTCATCTCCTTGTTGGTGAACGACCTCCCCAACCCATTGATAACATTGACTTGATTGGTGAATCGACACTCGGCTCGTCAATGGTTTCGATGAGCTCCATTGCAAGGGCGTCGAACTTCCGAAGCTCTAGCTCGAGCTTGTTCTCTTTGATCCGAGGGGTTCCATGGCTCGGTACGGCCAAGGCGTCCCATAGCTCTTTCGCCGTTTTGCAATCTTGTACCCTTCACGAGATGTGAGTCAGCGAGCGTAGTCGGTATGGCATTACGTGCAACTCGGTCAAGGTTGTGCGACTTCTTTTCTTCGGGCGTGAAGGCAGATTTGTCTTTGGGAACCTTAGCACCGGTTTGTGCTCCCACGCCTCCTCCGGCGGCAAATACTACGGCGTCGATCATGGGAATGATCGGTCCCGACTCCAGGACATCGACATGCTTGTCGTGGAGTGGCGTTAGGTGTGCCTCCATACGTACGCGCCATACCGGTGTAGTTCTCTATTGAGAACATCGGCACCATCCTAATACCCGACATATCGAGACATTGTAAGAGTAAGAGTATAGAGATGCTTGAAAAGATGCTTATGCGGTGAAAACGGTTTCGGGATCGGTTCGAGAGGACCGGTATTTGAGAACGGCGATCGGTTGAACACCGAGCTCGATACCAATTGTTGGTCCGGGAGACGAAAAGTCGGTGTAGAGGGGGGGTGAATACACACGAGCTCTGTTTCTTTTTCTCGGTGAAGGTCGGTGAAGGCGATGTTTGCAAGCGATGAACCGGTGCAAGTGAGCCTTCGATCACTGGGGTCAAAGTGAGTCGGCTCCGAGCTCTTCTGCGGCGATGTCGGTATTACGAAACTCGGTCGGAGACTATAGTGCGGATAAGTGTTAGGCCGGAGTCGTCTCTTTTGAAAACGCGTTTTTCTCAAGTTAAATCTTTTGGTGTGCACTTTATAAAATACGTTTTATGCAAACTTATGATTTTCAAGTCGGTTGAATGCAATGCAATAAAACAATAAATGAACACAAGCGATTTAACGTGGTTCGGATACGCAAGATCCTACGTCCACGGTCTCGAACAAGGCGGGGAGAACTTGTTGATTATTACGAGCAAGCCTCGGCGGGGATACCGTGCTTTTGGGACGGAGTTCCCTCTAAGTTATAGTCCTTAGCGACTTTACAATCCAAACCTAAGTTTAGAAGGGAGGGAATATTCTCCAAGCGAGAAGGAGTTCTTACAACAAGAACAATTCACTAAATGTGAACTCCTTCGGATCTAAGCTATGAATCTAGCAATGAGCTTAGTCTAGAGAAGATAGGGATCAAAGTGCTCTAGAGAGATGAACTACAAGAAGTGTTCTATGAAAACTAGTTCGTCTCTGGATAAGCTTGAAGGTTCTAGAGCGTTGTGAGTTTTAATGATTTCCCTTGATTTCGCGTATATTCCTCTTCTTGAAATCTTCAAATCCTTCTCTATTTATAGTTGTGAGTTGTGACATATGTCCGTTGGAGACGACGATGCCACGTGTCACAAGCGTCCAAAGAAAACGGCCACTATTAAACTTTGTTGCGGCGGGGCGGTTAATGCGGCTGTTCATGAGAGTGACTTTCTTGTGTAGAGTAGGTAAGCGTTGTCGGCTTCTCATTGGTCGAGGTTTGTAGTTGGTGAGTGTCGAGTTGACCGTTCAAACTACCTCGTATGTCTTCTGCTTTGAACATTTGAAGGGACTTTAAGTCTTTGGGTCGCTTTACGTCGGATACGGTGCTCGAAAGTCTTGTCTTCTTGGGTGAGTCGTCGGCGATAAAGTGAGCTTCGATGAGTCGGTTGGTCGGCTATTGCGAAGGTATACGCTTTACTGCTTGGTTCTTCTGCGATGACCATCGGCTTGTAGAGAATGCTTCCTGCGAGGTCCGATCGGCGATGCGGGATCTTCAGGCGGAGTTTGATATCGGTGGCGACGAAGAATGCAAGCGATTACAACGATGACGTGGGGTTACGAAAGTATCTTCGGTGAAGATCGGTTCAACAACTACCCCGTACGGGGACTTAGACAAAAATAATAAGCATTACATCACGTCTAACCT